>CM021766.1:59239580-59297833 GCA_011076525.1 Nettapus auritus | reverse complement strand
CAGTGCGGGTCAGCAGACAGACAAAATAAACCTGCCTGGACTTTCACGGTGGGACAAATTCCCTCCACACATAAACCTAAGCAAGACACTCTGCTTTACCCATGACTCTTTCCAACTGGAAGAGTGGGGAAGCAGGGGAAAGTGAAGGAGGCAGGCATGTAGGTACGGGCACACGCACAGTGCTGGTGTGTGCATTAGGCATAGTACCTCAGGAGTTTGTAGTTGCTTTGAGACTCCCATGAAAAATTACACATACAACAGACTGCCTTAGGACCAACTGAAGTATTACGCCAGGAGATGCAGAAGTGATACTTGTACTACATGCCATATCACAATCAAAACAGGAAGGCAGGTAAGCGGTACCCATAGTACCAACAGTAACTATCTACCACCACTCAGAGATAAACTGCTAGTAGTTAACCCTTATCAAAGCCTAAAACCTACAAAAATGCAAGTTAAAACTCTAGGACTTAGCTGTTTATACATATAAATCTAATATAACTTCATTTAAAAGGAAAGACAGGACTGGAAAAAATGATTATGCATTACAGGCCCACATAAGAGAGCTGAAATATGCAAGATCAATTATTATTCTTTCCTCTTTTTATCTTCTCTTTCAGTTGTTGGAGTTGAACAAGGCATTTAAATAATAATTCCGTTTCTTAAATATGCTCATTATAGTAAAACTGGAACCTTGGTAAGACTGACTGGGGAACTTCTAATTGAACTCATATGGGGGAGATGTGATTAGGAACTGCAACTGTTCAGACAGAGCAAAATGTAGTAATAATAAAATCAACACGTGGGAAGAAAAACAGGTCATGTATTATCACCTTGCTTTTGTTGTTGTGACAGAAGCCTGGAGAATGTGTAGTTAAGACATTTGCATAAGGCCAACAAAAAGGATACTTCATATTTGATGGAAGGAGAAGGTACTTTATATTTTATCCATGAAGGTGCAAATTGGAAGCAGGTAATGATGATAACAATAACCACCAACCTTCCAGTGTGGAGCACTGAAGACAACTTCCCACATAAAATCCCAAAAAAGTGTCAATCTGTTGTTTTCTGGACTCCTATTATTGTTTCTCAATTCTTGGATTTATTTTTTTTGTTTGTTTGTGTTATTGCACTTAGACTATTCTGTCCTTGACTTCTCCACAGCACTCAGAGAAACAAGACTAAGGAATTCCTTTGCTTTCAACAAGAGATCCTGCATGTGACTTTTTACCTTAGATGCTCCACCAAGTCATCACAAATCTAGGGGAACAGGAGAAAACAGTTTCATGTTTCTTACCATCATGTATGAAACTTCTCTTAAGAATACTTCAATAGTAATGATAAGATTAGCTATTAGTTTAAAAATAATGAGTATCTTTAAACAGAAACCTTATGATAGTTAAAAAATAGTAATATAACTACAAAAACAAATGCTCCAAGTAGAGCATATAATTAGCACAAACAGTTTGTTGATATATTTATTCCAGGAGAAAAAAAAAAAAAAATGCATCTTTGCCAGTTTTTCTTTTATTATCAGTTACTGTGCTAAAATCCTCTAGCTATGCATTTTCACCCTAATAGTATTGTCTAGCACTGATTTATTTTATTATCAATAAAATTCCAAACTGTTAGATTAATTTGTAGTTAATTTAGTTCATCTTTTCATTTGCAGGCATCCCAGGAATATCAAGTTTTTCTCTTTAACCAGCACCAATTTTTTAACCAACTGTTTTAACTCTGATCCAAATGATCATTTGTAACCTCAGACAACTGAGGAACATGGTATATGAACTGCACAGTGATATTTTGCCAATATTTTAATGATAACTTTCGCAAGAAAAAAAGATCCTCATTAGCAGAAAAACAGAAGCTCTGGTAACAGCTCCAGTGCATCCAAAGACATGTCCACTGGGAACATATAACGCACTACATCTTGGTAGAAAAGTATTTTAAGACCCTGTTATTTACTGTATGTTTATACCATCAAGTATGAGAATACAAATATTTATGCAGGGTACAATAAACTTCCTACAAGTTGGGCATGTCAGCTGAGTTTTACCTTAACTTTTAGAAATGCAGTACTTAATATCTGTAGCAAGTTGTTAGTATAGGTGAGATATTCAGGTGCCTGAAGAGGCATCTAGTGTCATGCAGAGGCTAGCAGGTGTGACAAGACCAAAAGAAAGCTGAAGACTTTCTTCAAATGGCAGCTGGAGGTGAGGTGGGAAACTACAGGGAGGTGACAGACAGAGAAAATTAACTTTACCACAGGAGCCTCTCCAAGGTGAGCCAGCTTTGCATCTATCACATTTCCATCCTTCTCCAGTTGCACTTCAATATAAAACATGTCTGATGTTATGTAGCAGGCAGTCCCAGTGGGGCTAACATGAGAGTTAAGCCTAAGGAAAGAATTCAAAAAAAAAAAAAAAAAAAAAGTTCTAAAAGTTCTGTCACATGAAGAAAGGAAATGAGCATAGTTTACTTGGTCATGGGAAGAGACACCAGGGATGCTTCAAAAATAACTCTTCCTTGGCTCAGCTTCTAATAACTATCCAACCAGGCAATATAACCTTGCTCTGTTCTTTGCATTATTATGTCAGTTTGCTGAAAACTATTTATTTAAGTCTGCAACTTTGGGACCTAGACACAAATGCCCTCTCTTCACCCAGCAACCTCCTCCATAACAGGCTAATCAAAAGCAGCAGCTATGTCCACTCTAAGTAATACACCCCAGTAAAACACCATGCTACAAAAATATTTTTGACAAGTCATCCAGATAGTGTTCCTGAATGGACTTGGGGGCATGCTTGCTCATTTGCATTTATTCATAAACAAACTTACCCTTTTTGTCGGGATAAAGATTCCAATCTGTTCATCACAGAAAACAGAGATTTAGCTGTAAGATGGGAAATATTATTTAATTAGGTTGCAATGATCAAGAAGGAGAAACATTATTATCCTGCTTTAAAGGGAATGCTTTAGGTAATAAAAAATAATATCTCTTGCATGACACCTTGTTATTAATGACAAGTATGATTAATGAGTGCTGTGCTGGGTAGAACTTCTTCTCAGACTTTGAGAGCAGCTGTAGCCTGAAGCCTTAACCCGGAGATGAGTCAAAAGTCTCGTATCTTATCCACTTCTGTGTTTGTACATTTGGCCCCATCATGCAGAATATCACCAGTAGAAAGGGATGGGCAGTTTTCACAGAATATTAAACAAACACTCTCAGAGATATCTGATAGCTTGTTACCATCTAACGTCCTCTGTATCTTCTCCATGCACAAGAGCAGTGGACTATCTGGATCGTTACTGACAGGACATCGAAGTGGCTTCTCCTAGCACATTTATGAAAACAAAAAACAGAGAAAGACCCCTTAAATTACCAGCCAAAGAGGCATATCACTGCCTATAGGGTACAGAATGCTGAAGCCCAGTCCAATAAAACAGTACATGTTTCTTTTTGTCAGATACAGAGGTGAGCTATGCTTGTAGCTCTCTCTAAAGGGGCAGCACTGAATGGATTTGTGAAGACCCTGTTGTGCAGTAATTACATACTGGAGGCCTTTGGTGCAGAAAGCAGCTTTCTGTTGCTTTGCTTTTAGGCTGAACAAAGGCTATGTCTCCTGAAGTGAGGTCTTTTACCATGCTACTAGAGATCAACTATGAAAATATGTAGGTTTACATTTTAGGATAAATCTGAATGAAAACAAGAGATCAGTAAGCAGCATAGGCGTCCTTGGTTAGAATCAGGGTGTAAGTTCTAGTTGAAGATGATATAAACTTCAGTGTTAAGTAAAATCTCCAAATTTCTCCTCTAGTTTTTTTCTGAAAACTCCTCATACTTCACAGTTCAATTAACAAAGAACAGTCACTGCTGAAAAGCTTTCAACGCTGTCAAAGTCAGGGCATCATTTTCAGAGGAACACTTTAGTTAAGCATTAAAAAGAGAAGCATGGAAACAAGTGTGACTTTTTATATTAAGCTCACAGCACTTGTGCTAAACTGCCTTTTACAAAGATGACTATATATAATTAGCCACTGATTGTATATTAAGCCAAAAGAAGGACAGGAAGCATGGACTAACTTAGGTTTATCACAGACAAAGAGATTCCAAATGGCATTTTAAGCACATCAGGACGGTGTCTGAAAAAACAGTCCTATGGTAAGAAATAGGCTTTACTCAGTATGAATATGCTAGTGATAATGAATAGAAACAACCTGAAGTATCAGGCAATCAGTACTAACCCCAGTAGAGTTAAAATAATGCAAGAAACAATTACTGAAGTATTAAAACAATGCAAGAAACTTTTTCATCATTGTTGTAAGAAAAATCAGAAGGCAACCTTTAATAGGCACTGATTTAATTATTTATTTTTATTGTTATTTTTCTAAGCTAAACAGTCTTTGAAACCAGCTTGGCAACTTGCTCTTAGATATCATTCTCTCACCTAACCTGAGATTCTTACCATGCAAAAATGGACAAGTTTCAGAGTTTCAGCCCACGGCTTTTGTTGATATTTTAGATACAACTGTTCCATTAAAGCATTTGTAGAGGTAACTGTCATAGCACCTGAAAAATATCATAGAATCACAAATAATGTTCTAAATATAATCCCATCTACTTGCATTGGCAACTGGAAAAGTTGGAGGAGGAAAAAATATAAAACTTGCTAAGATTAATGGTGTTATGCTTCAGAAGAGAAGGCAGGAGAAAGTGTTTTAGATGAATTTTGCATATAAGTTTTTAATTTTTGTAAGACTTCTGGTAAAAAAAAATAATGGGGGGAGAGTGTATAATATTAAATACAGAGATGCTGCCAGATCTTCAAGTTGTTCAACAGCTAGGCTTTCTTTATCTATGCATGATCTCATATGTGCATTCCTAATAAATAGAGTGAAGAAAGTTCCTGATGCACAGGCAGGGGATTTGAGAGTGATCAGACAGAGGAAATCAAGTCCCTGCAACATGCCTCACACCATGCTCTGCCCCTTAGCACTAGAAGAACCATTGCAAGGTTCTTTTCTGACCTAGGGGGCACAAGAGCTACAGACAACTGTCCCTTCTGAAGCAGCCTAGGACAGGAACCCCTATACCTATTGCATACACCAAGAGAGGAGAGCAAGTAAGGCCTAGCAGCACCTCCCTCCTGCTGAGAAACCAAAAACCACAGTCCCTTAGAAAGGTCATCTCAAAGCCAACCAGAGGAAGGGAAAATAGCAGAACCAACTAGCTCTTGCAAGCACCCCCAGCAGGGGAACACTCCCACATGTTCCCACTCACTCATGCCTTAATGCCTGCAGGAGAGCAGCAGCTGTAAACCACCTTGAACCTCCATCTACACCACAAGAAACCAAGGCTCCTACTTGTAGCACCTGCACCAGGGCACTCACAGGTGCTTTGCAAGGCAGGAAGCTTACTCCCTCACAAAATGGGTTCTCAGGGATTAGTGTTTGAATGAAAGAAGCCTGATAAGCACAGCAGTATCACCCCTGCTAATGTTTTAGAAGGGGTGAGATGCCCTGTCAGTAATGCTCTTCAACATCTTGGACCTAAGGAGAAGACAGAATGTCTGTCTCCATCTTTTCAGAACATGCAGCAGTCTCAGGGAAGTATTTAACTAAAATGCAAGCAGAGGTACAATAGCAAAATTCAATCAGCAAAGTAGGGAAGTGTTCCAAAAGGGAGCTTTCAGTCTAGCTCAGGGCTGTGAGGGGAAAAAAATGACTATGGTTTTCTATAATGTCTTCCTTTTGTGACCACCTCCTGTGGCTACTTTCCTTGTACACAGGTATCAATGTACAATGGCCAGGTTAAATCCTGGGCCTTTATACAGGCACTAGCTTTAAACTTGGTCACTGGTGAATGCCAGGTCTATAGCAAGAAGAGTATGTCTCCTATGTAAACCCAATGTGGGCAGTGTTTCAAGCTGTTTTACAGCATGCTTTCTGTTTTCAGCTGTGTCACCAGTCATGCTGCAGTGCCTGAGATAGTCACATAAGATGTAAAGGAGATTACACAGAAAACTACGCATAGACCTGGGAATCCCAGGAGAGTTACAAGGTATGTGCAAAAAATAAGGCATTTGTTTACAAACAGAGGGGTGTCAAACATATAACTTAGGGAAAGTCAATGCAGCTGAAAGAATTAAATATTTTAGCATTTCAGATTTTACAAAGGAGGTGAAAGGTGATCAAGTAAATTGATGATGTAATTGCACACCTGTAGTAGATTTCACATCCCTAAAATTAGCCTGGTTTATGCTTTTACATATTCATTTGTTTTTAAACTGATGCTAGAAGTGACAGCAGGTATAATCATGAGCTTTACCTGTGATGTGGCACATCCATTTAATATTGTTCTTAGCATCTTTAGAGAGGCATTTTCGTTTAGTTTTGTTTCAAAAATGTATCAAAATGTTTTCTGCTAAGGTAAGTTAATGTATTATGGCCCATGTAAAATAAGCAGGTTGCATCAGTCCCAATCATGTGAATGCATGTGTGCACATGTGACATACCACAACTTGGTAGTATTTAGTATTTTGGGGGTTATTTTCATAACCTTCTGCCCAGTTCCAGAACTTATTGAAGTCTCTGTGAATGTGACAATGACTCCAGATGCCCTGTGAACGAACAAGGGGTTGAAGTTTAAGTATTCACAGTCCAGCATGGTTGATAAAATTCACTTCACTTTTTAGGTACTGAATAATTTTTCTATTGTGCTCAGATGTATATATTTAGGTAGATGAACTGAAATTGCTTTGTCCAGATAAGGGATAGTGCCATTTTTTCATAACAAGATAAAGATTCCAAGACAAGTAGTAGCCTTCCTACATATATAAAACTGTAACATTGACTGAGATCATACATGAGAAACATCAGCCGAAGTACTGTCAGGAAGTTCCTCCCATCAAGGTGTTGTTCCAGTATTCAGAACTGTTATATCAAATTTCCACGCTCCAGAGAAGAGTTAAGTGTTAAATAATTTAAAATGTTCTAATTATAGCATCTCACAGCTATTAGATACACTAATCTTTAACTGGGTCCGTCATATATATATATATATATATATATAAAAGGCAATTGTCTAAGCATTGTTATCAGAGTACAAGATAAGAGGAATTGCCACACGAATCCCACATGCCTACCTCTTTTAGCTTATTCTCTGTTTGTGTGTTCAGCAAAAATTGTATCTGAAAGAAACTTTAATGTGCACAGTTACAAAATAAGTTTTCCCCAGAGAATTTTTTCTCTCACTCTAAAATAAATAGAGGTGATATGATCCCCTTTGGAAGGGTTAAAACTGGTATGCTTCCTTAGAGATCTCTTAAGAAAATCATTATTATTACTACTTTGTTTATTTTTGTTATTTGCTTTCTGCATCTTCCCAAATTCCTGACTCAGTAATATGCTTGACAGTGCACACCATGGAAACATTGTGATTCATGTGAAAAATAACATTTTCTGTAATTTCATATTTCTTTCATTTCTATTTATTTTTCCATTTCATTGAATGGTACTTTGTTTTTTAAAAATAAAAAATAAAAAGCCTGATGGATTTTCAAGTCATATTCCTGCATAAATTCAAGTTAAATATTTGTTTCATTGACAATACTGTAGTCTTATTATAGAACAAGGGAAAACTTTGCATACTGGTGATACTTTTCAATGCCAGTAGTTTAGAAGATATTCTGTGAATTCAGTATTCAGTGCAACTTGCTTTTTGTTTTGTTTTTGGTTGGTTGGTTGTTGTTGTTGTTGTTTTGTGTTTGTTTCATTTTGTTGTTGTTTTTGTTTGTTTGGGGGAGGGTACTTTTTCTATTAATCTTACATCCAGTGATCACTTTTTTTCTCCTCCGAAGAGTAAAAATCAAAATAAATCACCACCAATATCTTCACTAGTCTGCTTCCAACACTTTCCAGAAGCCCTCAGCTGAACTGTAGATCAGAGAAAATAGCAGCTCCCTACCAGCCTGCAGTAAGTCAAAATACAGAATTGGGGTCTGGGACAGTGACTGAAAATCAGTGGTTCCAGTTAGAACGACAAGATGTATAAAAGGTGTTGTTGCTGTGACTATCTGAATTGTTGCTGTAATTATCTGAATTGTTGCTGTAATTATCTGAATTGATGATTGGTCAGGAGATCAGAGGTAATGTGTTCTCTCACAAAGTGCCATGGGATTTTAGAGTGATCAACAGTGATACAGCTATAAAATCAGCATGTAACTGGAACATGAGTAAGAGTTTATAAAAAGTGATGATGTATTCAAACAATTCTTTTATTTGCCCTGGCTGATCTTCCATCTAAGGTTAGCTAAATCCAATGCTGCTTAGCTTTTATGAACCAACAAGTTCTAGCCTAGTTTAATATGTCCTATAGTTTACAGCTTTACAATCCATAAATACTATGACATGTTTTTTCATGTTACCTTAATGCTCTACATCATTTCCACAGTTTTGGAGTATAAATATTTTGTTCCAGAGAGTAACATCAGAATAGTGGTATCTGCATTTATTTTACTACAGCCATAGAGACCAAGCCAGCTCTACTTCACAGCTTACTGAATAGCACTTCTGGCACTGTAGTCCGAGGCATTTCACACTGACAAGCTTTGATGGTTTCGTCCTCTTTCACTGAAAGTGGTTAATATCCTCTTATGCCAAAAGCTGTATAGGCAGAGATTTAAAAAAAAAAAAAAAAAAAAAAAAGTTCATAGCAAATAGTCATGTTTGTAGAAATGCATTGATGCTGACAGTGCATATATTTTCCTCAGAGCGTAGTGGAGATATGTCTAACATTTGATTTCTGATTGATGTTAGCATTACACTCCCTAAGTGTTCATTGC
This sequence comes from Nettapus auritus, assembly GCA_011076525.1. Lineage (NCBI taxonomy): Eukaryota > Metazoa > Chordata > Aves > Anseriformes > Anatidae > Nettapus > Nettapus auritus. The sequence continues at coordinate 59,288,987 of CM021766.1, read as the reverse complement.
CTGAGTCTTTTCCCAAAAGTGCTAGGGACATGCAACTTAAATTAACCTCATGACTGGATGTTAGAGGGCTGGCTTCACATGCACACATTTTCCATTTACAGGGTTTCATAGGGCAGCATAACTGGCAATCATAACTGGACATTCTTTGCTCAACCCACATCTCTCATCTTTCTAAGATTCTTCTGATCATTTTTATAACTAAAAGCAGATGTTGCACCATCATTCGAGTTCTTTGGTGATCAGAGCTGAAATCAGTGGAACCATGAACTGTTCCAGCTTCCCTTTAATACAGAGACAAAGTGCATGTAAAGGGCCTATAACCCACATACTATGTGAGTATCAGTAATAACTATGATATGTTGAAGTTCCACATTAAAAATGTTACTGTTGTAAGGAGAAAAGGGGGAAGAATGAGAGCTAAGAGCTGAGGAGCTGAAAATAATGGAACTCATTGAGAAAGTAATTGAGGTAGAGATGAAATAGAGAAAGACAGGAAAACTGTGCTTAAATGAGCTTTCCACCAGTATGTCTCAAAGCTCAGGAGATCAGCTTACTTATCTTGTTCTTCCAGATAAGGAAGCAGAGAGCTGGGGAGAGAAGGTAACTGCTGAAGTTTGACACAGCAGCAGAATTAGCAATCAAATTGCAGCTTACCTGACTCCACCATAACACATCCCCAACAGAAGAAAGGAGGAAGCATTCAAAGGAGAAAAGAAATTGGGAAAGAGACTAGCGAAACACAAGAGGAAAAACTGTAAAAACACACATAAAAACTGTGAAAAAGTAAAAGTATGAAAAATGGGAGCAAGAGAAAAGGAAGGGTATGGAAAGCAGAAAAGATATAAAAGGGAAAAGATGAGAGAAATACTGATATAGACAACTCTAAGACTGGAAAAATAAATTACAATAGTTTTATGTTATTCTCGTGACAGAAGTGTGAAATGACTTTTGAGCTATTTTGAACCAATATTGGTTTGGATGTGATTGTTAGGCTTAAGCGTTCTGACTGTATATATATTGGGAACTGAGTAATATAAAATGCAGACTGAAAGAGAAGCAGCACTCAGTAGTAAATAGTGATTTCAGTAAAATAGTGGGAGGGACACATTTTTCAGGAAAGACAATACCATAAAGGACCGCAGTCCCAAAGCTTGGAGGGACCTGGGAGTCCTGGTGGTTAACCATGAGCCAGCATTGTGCCTTGGTGGCCAAGAAGACCACCTAGGTGTCCTAGGGGGTATTCAGAAGAGTGTTGCCAGCAGGTCAAGGGAGGTGATCCTGCCCCTCTACTCAGCCCTAGTGAGGCCTCACCTGGGGTACTGTGTCCAGTTCTGAGCTCCCCAGTACAACAGGGACATGGAGATACTGGAGTGAGTACAGAGGAGGGCTACGAAGATGATCTTCAAAGACGATCTATCAAAGATGATCAGTACGACTAGAGCACCTGTCGTACAAGGAAAGGTTGTGAGACCTGGGCCTGTTTAGCCTGGAAAAGAGAAGACTGAGGGGAGACCTCAACAATGTGTATAAATATCTGAGGGGAGGTTGTCAAGAGGATGGAGTCAGTCCCTTTTCGGTATCTGCAACTGACAAGAGACAATGGGCACAAAGTGAAACACAAGAAATTACAACTGAATATGAGAAAACTTTTCTTTACTGTGAGGGTGACAAAGCACTGGCATGGGTTGCCTGGAGAGGTTGTGAAGTCTCCTCTGGAAATACTCAAAACCCACTTGGATGCAATGCTGTGCAATGTGCTCTAGGTGATCCTGTCTGAGCAGGGGGGTTGGACCAGATGGTCTCCAGAGGTCCCTTCCAACCTTAACCTTTCAGTGATTCTCTGATAAACTTCTCCAGTTGGTAAGAAAGTTTTGAGTGCTAAGTGCCATGACTAGCCCAGATGGAGTACTTAGAAAATTGCAATTTGTAAATCTACCAGAGCTAAGCAAAAGCAAATATGTCATTACCCAACTGTTTATTATAGTAAACCCACTATCTTGTTTTTAGGGAGTATGTATCTGTTTGCAAGTGTAGGGGGATGTGCGTGACAGGTTTGGAGGCGGTCACTGATGACTGGAAGCTCCTCAGTCAGGTGACATTAAGATGTCCTTGCATTGAGCAAGAGTAGTAGGAGCAACTGCCCACACAAACTTCTTGTGTGTATGTGTTGATTTGTAGTGTTCAGAATCTGGACTGGATTGCTTCATTTTGGTAGTAGCTGATATTTATCTGTGCACATCATAAAAATATTCTCTGGGTTGCACATGCAGTGAAAGCATAGAAGACTATCCCCACATCATAGAATTCAACCTCTGCATACAGAAGGCAGATGAATGTTGGGATGGGAAATGGTTACGGAGTGGACTGGACAAAACCAGAGCAGACTTAATGATAACATGAGATTAGAATGAAAATTACTTGAATCCCAATCCAGTAAATTGTCCACTAAGACCTGCAGTTGTTCTGCGTAGCAACAGGCACCACAATAAACTTGGTCATGTGATATTTTCCTGATGGTTTTTGGAGAGAAACAGGCACATTCAGAGGGATGCTCAACCCCCTGGTACATGCACCATCCCCTCAAAGCAGCCATTGCCCTCCCTTGTGTAAAGTGGGAGCTATGTACCAAGTCTGCACTTGAGCATGCCAGTTATATACCATAAGTACAGTGAGTTACTAAAACCTGTCAACTCTTACACAAACACAAAAGCACAGAGTTATATAGTTGGGACCTATGAATATGTGTATAATTAATCAAGAAATAGTTTGCCATGCTCTTTACTCATTGTGACTTACTATTGCTCATAACTGGTACAAGATGGTGCCAAGTGAAAGTTTCTAGGTCTTTCCTTTTGTTGGTGGGTGATTCTCCCCAGAATACATGCTGGATTTGAGCCTGGTGGTTTCTATTCTTTGGTCCTGCTACTTAGAAACTCCATTAAATCACAAATACATTTCACACATCCTTATGCATTGATAATAAAATGTTGTCTAATAAATTCTAATACGGTTGTGCAGCCAGCATAAAGGAGAAGAAATTACCCATAATACCAAGAAATTGTACTAACCTTGTATTGATTTCAGCTCAGGAATACTTCACAACACAAAGGCCTACACACCCACAGGCACAGCAGATGCCAGGCTAATCGATCCCGCGCTGAAATTGGAGGGCGGGAGTCCTCAAAAACAAGTAAGTGGTTTTGTTCCCTTTCTGTTTTGTCCCTTAGAAAAATGAAGTCTCTCTCACCTTGGAAGATTTATTGAGATTCTGAAGGAAGAACAAACATTTTACGTGTGGTAAGGTGGTAAAGACTGCCTTTTCTAAAGGCCATGATTCATGTCAACAGTAATCTAAGATAAAATTAGTGTTAAATTATGTATACTTTAGATATATATTGTGTGCTATAAAATGTATGCTAGCGTAAAGAAAACAAGTATGTTTTGCTTTTAAATTTGTTCTCTGGGTTAGGAAGTTGCACATAAATTTTTATTTTATTTTTTTTTCCCAAAAAAGATTTGGGCTTGTTTTGCATATTTCCTCTTATCTTCAGCTTTTTAAAATAATTGAAATTCTTGCATCAGTTGATTTCTTAGTTTATTATGATACCTAATGAGTACTAGTAACATCTAATTAATTAAAGCTCTGCTTACACTTTGCAATTTTTCTACTCAAGTATTTCTTGTGTAGAGCTGTGCTGGCACACATACGAATATAGTTTAAAAAAAAAAAAAAAAAAGACAATTAATACATATATCCTTAGGGCCACACAGCAAGTGCCTGCTACATCATCTATATGGTTTTAAGTGCCTGCTGTAGCATTTAAATACCAGAGAGCACTGAGCTATTCAGACGTGTGTTTACCTTGGGCTGCCCAACCCTGAGTTCCTGTGCAGTCACTGCAGAGGAATAGTAGCAAAATGCACTCTCCTCTGACGTTCCAATTGCTCTCTAACACTGAAAAGCCAGAATAATGCCCTGAAATGTCAGAGGTGCTGTAGCGATGCTTTCACTAAGGCCACTTGCTAGCAACTGAATGGGAAATATTCATGTAATGCATTTCCATGGAATATATTTATGCTAGTTTGGAGTTAAAGAGCTCATTTTTTTTCTGCTTGGTTTAGGCAAGGTGCCAGGGGACATTTCATGCACAATGAGGATTTTGCTATAAATTGTTTCTTATTGCATTATAATATGCAGCTTGGACCACAGGAGAAAAAAGAAAATCAGAGTAGAATGACATTTGTTATCTCAAATAAGATAGCTCTAAAGGGAGATCAAAAGGACAAAAACCATGTCTATGCTACCAGGCAGTGTAGTGTAGAAGGAGCATATCTACAGAGTTGGTAGATATGCTCCTTTCAAGTTGGTAGTTGGTTAGAAACAGTTGGCATTGAGGACCTGACAGCCACACTTTATGTATTGGGGGGGGGGAGGAGGAGGTTATTTTGGACCAACTCGACCAACTCCGGTCTGATCCTGTGCACAGAATGTCCATTAACAGTGGAAGTACACTCCTGCAGCGCGTCTTAGTCTTAGTGTCTCATCCTAAACAAAACCAGTTTGTGTGTTCCAGGGCATTCTTCAATCCAAATCAAATCAGAGTAAACCAGGACAATCCAGAGCTTAGTTTTAGAGGTGCACTGCCAACCTGAACCATTAACACTAGTGACCAAAAGAATTTATTTGATAGTTTTTTTAGTTGTGATCCAAACTGCTGTTAAAATCAATAGAAAGACTTGGTTGATTTCAGCAACAGGGTTTCCCTTTCCTCCACACAACGTGGAGGTAAAGGATACTATTAACAGACAATAAAAGATGAAGGGAACAAGAAAGGGAGAATAGGAGTGCACATGCATTTTGTCATTCACCGGAGATGCCTTTTCCACAATTAAGGATCTTTAAAGCTGTGTGATTTCAGGGCACGGTTGAATGTGGATTCTGAAGATGGGGAATAATCATTAGAGTCAAATTTAACATCCTGATCTTGGTGTCTCTGGACACTTGGAAGTATTAAACAGCTGCAGACCACAGTATTAATGACACCGGAACTATGACTCAGCTGCTCTTCCAAACAAAGTGTTCTGCAATATGTATTAGGAATTAAATTAATACAGTGTATAAATACTCGAGGAGATGCTGAATTTGGACCAGGTTTCCATGAAGCCCCCTGAGTCAGTATGTGTACAGAGTCATGCTACCACTCTTCCAACATTTTTATGCTCTCATTAAAAGACTAAGTGTAGCTAGCATGCAGATTTTCCCGTGGTGAAAAATCAAAAATGTTTGGTGTCTCTGTTTGACTGTTCTGTGGATTTGGTATTATCAGCTTTCTCAGCTTTCCTTTTTTTTTTTTTTTTTTTTCTTTCCCCTCCAGTTAACAGGATCCAACATTTCTTTGCGTAAATGAATGTATTCTGGTAATAAATTGGAAAGAACTGCATCTGGATTGCTCTTTTATTGCCAACAGTTTCTCAGACTCTGTGGAGTATGCAAAAATTAGCTCATGCTGAAACATGAGGCCAAAGAAACTAAATCCTAGAGGGAGATGGCCTAAACACGGGCTAAATGTTTAAGATGTCAGAACCTACAGAAAGCTGAGCACAAAGGACAACAAAGAAGGTTTTTAAGTGCACCTGCTTTGCAGATTGCACACAAAGGCAGCATTATGCGAACATAGAGGTGGAAGATTTCCAGCGGAGGTGATAAAAACTGGAGCTTCCAAACTACGTGCCACCAAGGAATCGTGAAGAGGAGGGATGCGATCAAGACACTTTGTGTAGCCCCTGCTCACATTCTCCCCTCATTCTTATCAACATCTTGAAAAAAATAGTCAGCTGGCTTGAGTGCCGATTGCCACAGGTATTTTCAGTGAGGTGAATGTTGGAGTGGTTACAACCTGTAAACCAAAAATACACGCTGAGCAGTCATTTCATGTGTTATGCTTAGGTGACGTTGCATCGCTCACAGCACAAGCTTAAATCACCCTGTGTTTACACAAAGCTCCCATTTCAGTCACTGATTTAATAGTGGAGGATGCAGTTATTGAGGGGTTGTTGTTATTATTTGAGTTACTGTTGTTGATGTGGAAACCCTCCTATCTCCCTGGTTTATTTGGCAGTCCTAAAACCCTTCATGCACTGATCCAGCTGTTATACACCCAATAATCTATCGCTCTCAGTGCTTCGAGTTCCCTGCAGTTGTCCCCTCGGAGCTGCGGGGCACGGCTCGACTCCGTGCCAGCCCAGCGGCACCGCCACCCCCTCAGGCCGCCATGACGGGGCCGCGCCCCGGCGGAACCGGCTCCCCCCTCCCTCCCGGAAGCGGGTTCCGCCCGGCGGCCGTCGGGCGTGGCCAGGGCTCCCGGTAGCCCCGCCCCTCGCGTCCCGCCCCGCCCGCTCGCCCCGCGGGCCCCGGAGCTGGCCCCGGAGCTCGCCCCGCGCCGCCGCCGCCGCCGCAGGTGAGGGGAGACCGGGGCCGGGAGCGGGATCGGGACGGGGGCCGGGAGGGGGACACGGCACCACCGCGACACCGGCCTCAGGCCTCCGGCCCCTCCCCTCCCAGGTGCGCCGGGGACGGGAACGCGGGGGGAGTGTCGCGATACGGCGGGTGTCGCGACTCGGGAGCGTGTCGCGACATGAGGGGGCGTCGCGAGCGCCTCGAGGGAGCGGGAGCGGGCTGGGTTGGCTCCGGTGCCCCCTTCCCCCCCCATGGCGGACAAAAGACACGCTGGGCCCCCCGCATAGGAGCACCCTTGGGTGCTGCTGCTGGTGGGCGAGCCGCCCGGTGGTCGCTGCGGGGGGGCTCCGGCGGCAGCTCCCGGCCCCGGCTCCTTCCCTCCTCGTACGGCGAGCGGGCCCCGGCACCGCCAGAGCCCCCCGGTGTGCCCCAGCCGGGTGCGGTGTGCGGGGGGACCGGTGTGCCCCGGCTGGGTGCCCGCCTCGGAGCACCCCCGGGTGTTCCTGGCAGAAGGGCAATGGGCTCGAAACGCCCGCCGTGTGCTGATTCTTATGGGGAAGGGACTTGGCGTTCTGCAGCGCAAAGCCTCGCGTTTCCCCAGCTGGGAGCGGTACGGCTCGCTGCCGGTGGTTTGGGTTGATAGGTTATGGAAAGGTCTGCAGGGAAAAAAAAAAAAAAAAAAAAAAGCCCAGCAGCTGTTCTGCATCCTTTTCAGTTAACTTTCAGTTTTCTGGGAAAGGCCGGAGCTGTGTGGACTTGGAGAAGGTACTGACATTCCCTTAGCTATCAGCACAAACAATAGTGATTCTTCATTAAAAATTGTGTTTCTTCTTTTCGGTCTCCTAATTGACCTAATAGCATGCACCCCAACATTTAAACCCTTGGAAGTTGCCTGCATTCTTAATAGGTGGCAGAAGAATTACACGACACCTAATGGCAGAAGTTACAGGGTTTACCAGTGCTGGTGATGTTTGCCCTTTTTTCCCCTTCCTTGAAAATGAAAGAGGTGTGCTGTTGCACAAAACAGTCGAGAAAAGCCTTCAGTAAATATGCTGTGATGCTAAATAGTGAGTGTGCGCCTTTACTATTACAAATTCCTTCATCTCAGTCTTCGCTTTGCCATGTTCCTCAGAATTTGAGGAAGGGAAGATACAACTCTTTTAGGATGAAATCAGTATTGTAAGAGTTGCTTGCGCTTTGGCACTGTTCAAATAAGGTCTTTTTTGCTTTCCTAAACCTTAATGAGAGGGTCTCTAGCCACAGAAGAGGAAGCTAGAATGTCAGCTCGCCGTGCGTTTGTAATCTGTTACCTGTGGGCATGTTCTCTTTATATACATAATCCATAGAAATTGGTTGTTTGGGGGAGAGGGTGGAGTCGAGGTGGTGAGAGATGTGGCTGTGCAGATAAGGCAGTGCTGGCTAAAAGCAACCAAAGGGGAATATGAGAGTGTTAAATAAGCGTTGTTGGAGGCCTTGCAGCAGCCCAAGTCTCCCCTGTATTCAGACACCCATCCATAAGAACAGTTCTGCTCTTAACTGGTGCTAAGCCATCCTCTGATGTCCCTGCATTGACTTTTTTTAAGGGGCTGCCCTGAAGCAGGAGTGTTCTGTCTGAGATGAGCCTTTGCCCCTGTTCAATTTCAAGTGCATCTGACTTGGAAGGTAGAATTGCTGAAGCAAAGGATGTTGCCGCCTTAGAAACTGATGTAGTCTGCTCCTTGGTATCAAAGAGTAATGTAGGTATGGTGTCTGGTTACGTCAGAAGTTGTCCAGGCAAACATTTCGGCTGATTGCCAACAGCATTGTTTTCCCCACAGCTTCACAATTGAAGAAGAAATAATTGTACGAGAAAAGTCATGTAACTTGGTGATAAGATTTGTTTGTTTTGCCAACCAAGCAAGTGCTATAGGTTGTAGTGGTCCTGGCATGTTCTGGGCAGGGATCTCCCCACCCCCTGGAGAGTGCTTACAGCCAACTTCCAGCAAACTTCTGATGGCTCCAAGCTATTGAAATTACTTTGCATCTAAATTGAGATCTATTTTAAGTGAACAAGGTAGTTTGGTATGCTAGTGACAGCTTTCTAGTGAATATATTATGGCCTACCCACATCACACGCACAATTATGGGACAACTGTTTTAAGTCTCCTTCCTACCTTACAAAGAATGGATGTGAGGAACCAAGAAAATAGAGCAGTTGGTATAATTACTGCAACTCCACTGAATATTCTGCAAAATGTTGTATGAATTATTAAGGAGGGAAGAATAGTTATATGTTATTAGGCTGCCTGATGCAGCATTTAAGAAAATCAGCTCTTGGGGTGGTAGTTCTAAAATGTTACTGGTAGGTGTTACTGTCTGCAGAATCTGAAACTTCCAGTCCTTGTGGATGTACAGAATTTAGAGTCCCCTAAATTGTAGCAAATCTGGCTTGCAGACTGCCCAGGGAGTTGTTAAATCCTGGTTTGCTTCTTCTGTTTTCTCAATTTTTGGGAGTGGGAGCGGGCACCTACCAACAGAGGCTTTTTTGGTGGTCACAGCTGTTTGTCAGATTGCTTTGGTAGCCATGAACCCCACAACCAGAGCATTAGGCTTATACGGCTGAGGCTTAGGAGCCCTGCACAGCAGCAAAAAAATCTGAAATTCCCACAGAAAAAGCAGTGCTGGATTTAGGAGTAGAAGCAAGTAGGGAAGAAATGTGGTATCAGCTCAGTAATACTGCACTAGAACTTCCTGATGAGAGAGGATTGATTGCCCTTGCATACAGGCTGGCTTAGTCTTTGTTACTAATGTTTTGTTTTGGATTAGTTTTATGTCCATCAAGATTTCTAGCACCTCTGGGGCAACAGATTGGTATGCTGTGCACAGGGGGGAAAAATGGAGAAACAGGTGTGTAGGAGATGTTAGGCAATGTAAAGAGGAAGTATAATGAAAGACAGTTACTATAGAGAATTCAAAATAAGCTATGCTGTAATCAGTTTATGATGGTAATATGGAGAGGAGCCAGGAATGCAAAGAAGGTAGCACAAACAAGATATGGAGTTGGTTGCGTAGTAACTCTGCAGTCGTTACTTAGTAGAATTGATGATGCTTATTTTGTGATATTGGGTCCTTAGTTCAGCAATTACAATATAAATTGAATTCCTACCGGTACAGTTCATCTAGCACATCGTATTTTTTCTCTCTAACAGTAAGTTTACTACTACATCATGTGATGCAAGTGTGCGAATGTCTGGTGCAGAGTCCCACAAGGTTTCAATAAAAAATTGCAAGTAAATGCACTGTATGACCAAACCGGTACTTCTGCAAATTATGGAAAATGTGACTTTGCAAAGGAGCTTGGTACCTATGCTTGGTAGGTAGGTAGGAAAGAAGGACCTGCCACGTGTTCAGGCCTTGGTGCCTGTTTCATTTTACTCTCTGAAATGCTAGCTGTCCCCTTCTGTGTTGCTGTTAGACTTGATCTTTAACTCTGATCCTTGTCTCCAGCAGTCTGAGAATGCTTGTGAGTAACACCCACATCAACACTAAACAGAGTGCGGTAAACATGGAAGTCTTCCAGGCACGGAGCTTCTATTGAGAGCAGTAAGAGCCAACTATGCATTGTATCACCCGCTCTTTGCCAGTACTCTAGTTGAACGGAACCCATCAAGCAGCACACAGTAAGGCTAACCTGTTGGTTCAGGGCTGTGCAGTCTTCTTGACATAGCTCTGCTATTCCCTGGGAAGGGCGGTTAGTGTGGAAGTAGTTAATTCCAGCCAGACTTTCCCCGGTGGAATTTATTTCAGGCTTTAAAATGAAATAAGTTATACGGACCAAAAAACAGTGTTAATGTGACTGACTTCTGCAGGCATGCTGTGCCGGTCCCAGAAAACACCCTTGACACCCTTGACCAAAAACACCACCTTGAGGTGGTGCCATGGAAGCTGTTTGAGTAGGTGGACCCCAAAGGCTCTACTCCAAGCAAGGTGGGAGAGGCTCATCTTTAATCACTTGTCACTGTTACCATGGATGTCAAAGTAAGCAAAACTGGATACTGAATGAAAGCAATTATTGTGTGCCAGAGCTGTTTTGGTACGACACCACTAAATGAGAAAGTTTTTATGTACTTAACCATTCTAAAATAATTCCACTTTTGTAGTGTAACGTGCAAGTAAAACTTCATTCCAACTCTCAGGACTCTTGGATTTTAAGAAATAACTCGAAATTGCACACTCTAACAAGTGGTTTCTGTGAGGTCAAAATTTGTATTTAACAATATCTCAGTTAAGACTTTAATGCAGTGCTTCAGTGACTGGACCAGTGTGATTATTACTGTTAGCTCAGTAGACATTATTGCAACTTAAATCTCAGACCTTTTATACATTTACATTTTTGAAGTTATCACCATTTTTAAAATGTATAATACAAGGGTGGTTTTAGGCTTTTTATTTTTTTTCTCCACTGATGTAATTCACATTGGGAAATCACTGATGCAGCAGTGGTCCATATCAATATTAATTTTTGAAATGCCTTTTCTTCATCTTTTGGTTGTGTATTTATATTTTTTTTCCCTGCTACTGATCAAACATGATGGCTCTGAGATTCTAGTTCATTCATATGCACTAGAAGTAAGGTATATAGAATCATAGAATATCCCAAGTTGGAAGGGACCCATAAGGATCATCAAGTCCAACTCCTCGCACCGCACAGGTCTACCCAGAAGTGTAGACCGTGTGACTAAGTGCACAGTCCAATCTCTTCTTAAATTCAGACAGGCTTGGTGCAGTGACTGCTTCACTGGGGAGCCTGCTCCAGTGTGCAACCGCCCTCTCAGTGAAGAACCTCTTCCCGATATCTAGTCTAAACTTCCCCTGCCTCAGCTTGACCCTGTTCCCGCGGGTCCTATCACTGGTGTTTATGGAGAATAGGTCACCCGCCTCTCCAATCCCCCTCGTGAGGAAGTTGTAAACCACGATGAGGTCTCCCCTCAGCCCTCCTCTTCTCCAGGCTGAACAGGCCCAGTGACCACAGCTGCTCTTCATATGTCTTCCCCTCCAGGCCCTTCACCATCTTTGTTGCCCTCCTCTGGATACTCTCCAACAGCTGAATGTCCTTTTTGTACTGTGGTGCCCAGAACTGCACACAGTACTTGAGGTGAGGCCACACCAGCACAGAGTAGAGTGGGACGATCACTTCCCTTGACCAACTAGCAATGCTGTGCTTGATGCACCCCAGGCTATGGTTGGCCCTCCTGGATGCCAGGGCACACTGCTGGCTCATATTCAGCTTGCTGTCAAACACAACCCCCAGATCCCTTTCTGCGGGGCTGCTCTCCAGCGTCTCGTCGCCCAGTCAGTACGTACAGCCAGGGTTGCCCCGTCCCAGGTGCAGGACCTGGCACTTGCTCTTGTTAAACTTCATGTGCTTGGTGATTGCCCAGCTCTCCAACCTGTCCAGATCTCTCTGCAAGGCCTTTTCACCCTCAGCAGAGTCTACAACTCCTCCAAGTTTGGTGTCATCAGCAAATTTGCTCAAAACACCTTCTAGTCCTACATCCAAATCATTTATAAAAACATTGAAGAGGACTGGCCCTAAATTGGAGCCTTGGGAGACCCCACTGGTGACCGTCTGCCAGCCTGATGTGACTCCATTTACCACAACCCTTTGAGCCCTGCCTGTCAGCCAATTGCTCACCCATCGTATGATGTTTTTGTTTAGCTGCATGCTGGACATGTTGTCCAGTAGGATCCTGTGGGAAACTGTGTCAAAAGCCTTGCTGAAGTTCAAAAAGATCACATCAGCTGGTTTCCCTTGGTCGACTAGACGGGTGATCTTATCATAAAAGGAAATCAAATTTGTTAGGCAGGACCTACCCCTCATGGATCCATTTTTGCTGGGACCAGTGACTGCATTGTCCCCCAGGTGCACTTCAATAACTTCAAGAACCATCTTCTCCATAATTTTACCAGGCACTGATGTGAGACTGACAGGCCTGTAATTGCTAGGGTCTTCTTTCTTACCCTTCTTGAAAATCGGCACATTTGCCAGCTTCCAGTCTACCAGGACCTCTCCAGATTCTCAAGATTGTTGAAAAATAATTGAGAAAGGTCCCGCGATGACGTCAGCCAGCTGTTTAAGCATCCTATAGCTCTTTAAGCACCCTATATATATATATATATATATATTTTTTTTTTTTTTTTAAGCACCCTATATATATATAATAAAATAGGAAAACAACCTAGAAAGAAAACACCACAGTCTGGACTTCTTCTCTATACAGACCTGCATGGTCATTAAGAATTTAGAGAGCAAATGCATTAGGCTAAATATCAGAAATGACTTTTCATTAAGCAAGTTCACCCTCTAAAATTATTAAACGGCATTGCAGTGAAAAAAAAGATGGCTTACATGTAACTTTAATCATGAAATTCAGTGTGGGCTGGAACATTTTAGAGTACTCGAATAGAAAGATATGCACTGTAACTTGTTGAGATGCATAAAATGGTATTACTTGATTGTTTTGTCCCTGTTAATTGAAGACTACAAAAAGAACAATAATGGCTTGTAAGAAAGCTACTGGTCTGAATTACTGCTTTGGTTTGCATCAGCACTAATTTAGTTTTAACTGTAGTTCAATACAAGGAACCACTTTCAGAACAATTAATTCAAAAATACAGTTGCATTTGTTTCAGAAGTATTAAAAATCCAAATGATTTGTCTAGCTGCAGCACTCTTTCTGGGAAGAACTTGGGTCTTTCAGTTGTGGTTGTGTAGCAGAACTTGAGCAGGAGCTATCATGGCTCTTTGGATTTGAGGAGTTAAATTCTAAATCTTAATCCAAGTTACACCTCAGACCTCTTGTTTAAATCTTGTTTTGATAACAACTTGGCTCTTATGTTGTGATCTGTGCTTTTTACCCTTCTGTTATTGCTGTGAGGGGGGAAGAAACTCACTTTTAACCCATACATATGGTACATCTTTAATGTCTTTGTGCTTTGTTAAAAAAAAAAATATATATATATATCCCATTGCAGACATTGCTGGTGGGTATTTCCTGCGTTCAGAATGGGTTATGAGATTGATGTTCTTCAAGAGGCCCGTAGCTGATCCAGAAAGTGTTACAGGAAAGCCTGTATGCATATTCCCATGTAACTGGCTCCCTGTTAACCAGTAACTCTGAATGAGTGCTTATGGTTATTAGCTTTACTGGTAGGTTTACAGTTACAATTACACTTAAAAAATGATTTTGTAGGGCAGCTGCTCACCAAAATGCTAGTATTTCTCAACCACTTTTTGTCCAACTACCGAAGAGTGGGATATGCAGTGTTTCTTGGAATCATTCAAAAAGTTTAGAGGGTCCTGTTTTTTAAAAAAAAACATATAAACATCTTTACTGTCTCGTCTCTGTCTCTTTAAAGATTTTACTTTTGGATCCTGTTGCCAAACTTGATCTTCTTAGGTAATTGTAGGTTTGGCACATGTTGAACTTTTGTAGTAGAAAAGCATCTGTTTTTCTTAAGATTGAATGAATGCTTAACCCTGTTGTATTTTCTGTCTTGCAAGGGCTGTTCTTAATAGCTCTCGAAGTCAAATGGGACAGAAGAATAAAATAATCCAAGAAAAGCATTCTTCTCTGCAAGGCAAACTAGTTAGGACTGAGACCATGTGTGTAGTGTGCATGGTTTAAGTGAGTTTCTTCAGGCTTGAGTATTTTGAAAAGAACTGCAAAACCAAATTAATATTAGCGATTTTATGTGTAGTTGAGCAAATTTGAAGAAAACCACCAGCTGCTTGATGAACAATGTTTAATATTGTAATCTTTCAAAGACTTTTTTTTAACAGATTTTGGGGAAAAAATAATTCTTGGAGGAGAAACTGAAGCAGGAAACAGTTTTGCAGCCAAATACTAGGATTTTTAAAGAAATATGAACAATGAAATACAATATAATACAGTACTGAAATGTTCATAACTATCCCAGTCAGGCTAGCATAGTTATTCTTTGATTTGTCAGTAAGTTTGAAGGAGAGATTTTCAGAAACATAATTTCTCTTTCTCAACAGACTGAGGTCTTTCCTGCTGGCCATTATCTGTGAACAACGAACTGGGTTTTAACAAGCTAACTCTTTGAGAATTTATGTGGGACTCAGCCTTTATGTGTATTAAGGAGAAAGAAATAAATCCCTGAGGGAAAAATGATGTAGAATTAAATTCTGACTCTGCAGAACTGACACTGTTAGAAGTTATTGCAGCTGAATCGAAAGCATGCAAGTGATCTGCTGGAAAGAAAATGTTTTCATAAGTCAGCAGTAGGGAAGGTTTTTCAGGCCAGAGGAAATCCTATATTACACGGTGCAATGTTGAAAAGGTGTTAGGTCACATGCTTCTCACTGGAATTTAAATGTTCATGGGAAAGGAATACAGCTCATACTTAGTAGTGGTTAGCATTGCAACGTGTAGATTTAACTCAGTTAAATGTTGATAAAGATAACAGATTTTGCCATAGACAGTTTTTTCCTGGAGGGACTGACCTTTAAAATAAACTGGCTGTGGTCAGTGAGTGTTGCTAGAATGCCATTGTAGCTGTCGTGTCGTGTGGCTGACCACAGGAAGAGAGATGCTTGAGACCCTTCTAGTGATGTCTACCATCATTACTGTTGCTTGTTCTAAAATTTCTTGAATTTGGTGTGTGATTGCAAAACTACTTCTTATGTTTTTGATATCTGCTTTACTTGCTTACCCAGAAACTCTGGAATGCATATAATGTTTGCTTCTGCATTCAGAGATCAATCTGTGATTTTCATGTGCATTTCTGTAATAGAAAGAACACTTTTTTAGAGGTTGTGGTAAAACTTAGCAAATTTTATTCTTGTAAGTCATTTAACAGTTCTGCAGTGTTTTGAATTATGTGCACGGTAAGAGCTGTAGGAATTCAAGTGAGAACAAAAAACAATTTTTGAAGTTATTTAGTTATTTTACATTTTCAGAACATTTAACTTGGAAATGTCTTCTGCCCTACTGCAGAAAAAACAATTATCAGTATTTAAAGCAGGACAAGATAAAAAACACTTTGCATGGGTACTTAATGTCGAAAATGATTAATTGACCTGAACATTAAAAACTTCATGCTAAGTTCATGAACCAAATGCCATCCATTTCTAGCGACTGTTTTATGCCCATAATACGTGAAATAGCCATTAAACTCTACCATTATCATGTGACTGGCAAGTATACATTGAACTAAAAGGCAGTAAATTGCCGATTGGGTCTTTTAGGTCTATCAGACCGACTGCCAAATTTTCAAATGATAAATCTAATAGTTTTAGAATAAACTGTATCCAAGATTGGGAGGGATCAGACTCAATGGTGTTTCAGCTTCATAAGTGTCGTATTAACATGCAACATCAGGTCTATAACCACTTGTGCATTTGAATCACCTTCTCAAAAGGTTAATTACAAGTCCTTGTGTATTTGCAAACCAGTCTCATTCACTGAGTCATGCATATGAAATCCTCTTGTCATGAATAAAACAGAAAAATTATTAGGATTTTAGGCAGAGCAATTGGCACTGTATAGAATGTAAACAGGAGGGGGAGACTTACTGGAACATATATGGCTGCAAAAGTTATGCTCTTACAGTACCACTACAAAAGAGTACTTACACATTTGCAATGGGGTGGTACAACAGATGGCAAAGTCATACAATGATTAAGTAACTTACTTAGCCAAGTCAGATTTCACTAATGAAATTTGTTTGCTACAGCTGGATGATTCCTCAGCGGAATAAAAGGAATTTTTTTTTGAAATGCAAAATCCAACACACTTCTATTTTGTTAGGTTCCAGTTGGCTGGTGCGTTGATGCAGTCTGCCTGTGGAGAGGGAAAACGCTTGCCTGTATTTGTGAAGAGGAGACGGAGAATTTAGTGGTACCTGCTTGGTGATGTCTCTTGCTAATAATCTGTTTGGTCCTGTGTGCTTGCACCACTTGTGCTGTAGCCTTTGATGTAAATGTGCTTGTACCTGCTGGAGCACTTATTCCTGCACCTGTCATTGCCAAAAGCCAATTAAGAAAAAGTGGGGGATTTCTTTTTAGGATAAGTTGGTATTTTGACTCTGCTTTTGTTGAAACTTTGTCCAGCTGGGCACTGGCCACGCTGAAGAAGGCGGTATCTGCCTCAAATGCTTTATTTGAAAGCTTAAACTTTTTCTATGTCAAGAATTTCATAGGAGTGTTATTTGAACAAGGCTTCTGTGTTCATTCCTTCTGTACTAATACCTTAAAGGATTTAAGGGTGTCCATGTGATTCTTTTACCATAATACTATATGACTGGCTAATGAGGCAAAATAAGTTGTTTTGAGCAGGTTAAATTCCCTGAGCTATCAACATCAGGACTAGTCTCACTGTGCACCGAGGTGCATGCAGCACGCAAACACTGATGGCATCCCTTCTATAGATCAGCCTGAGAGTGTTGGTGCAGCCTGTCATGAGCCTAGAGGGAGCTTGTTATTGCTTTGCAGATACCATTGTTTTCTAGGTTTCTGTGTAGCAAGTTAACTTTCCTACCTATAGACCAATGAAACTATTTGGCTGGAGTTTCGGTCTGAGTAAGTGGGGATTTTAAGTAATCCTTTCTGGCCTTAAAAATGACTCTATTGATACTTGCTTTTTCTCAGAAATGCACATCTGACATTCTGAACTTCTATCTGAGGAAAGAGTATGGTGTTGTTAACAGTAAAAGTGATCCTTGTGTTAGAGAAAATCTTGATTTATGGACTTGTTCAGGCAAACTTATGTTTTTCAAGTACATCTTTTGGAAGACTTCTTCATTCTTTGTTTAAACACCTTACTTTGTCAAGCCAAGTCAGAATGCTTGAATTTTAATCTTCCTTAAAGATGTTTAATGGATGTTGAAATGGAAGTGTACAGGGGCAAAAAGGGCACGTCGATGTGGTCGAGTTTTCTTTCGAAATATGTTTGATGGGGGGGGGGGGGAGAAGCTGTTTTTATGATACTGAATATGCTGTGAGCAACTTTTTGAAAGCAGAGCTCTTGAACTGCTTTTAAAAGTGAAATGCTGATGCTCATGCTGCAAGTTCTGGCATAGTGCCTTCTAGGGAACTCCATTTTTGCTGCTTTCCAGAACAGCTGAAAAGCAGTAGCTCTGTGCAAGTGTGAATGATGCCTGACTTATCCTAGTCAAAAAATCATAGATTCCTAGAATGATTTCTTGCCCTTGAAATGCAGGGTGAAAATGTCTGTGGCTAGTATGTCTTAGGTGACACTAGTTTAGCCATGTCCTTGAAGTGTTTCCATTGGTCCTTAGTCAAATAGCACTAACTTATTATTAATAGCCGAGTTGCTGGTTCTGTGTTAGGAAAATTCATCCTTGTAGGCTATGCCTTGTTTCTGATATTTATCTGAAAGGGAAAAAGGTGATTTTGCTCTCCATCAAATGATGAATAAAATTCAATATTAGCAGCTGTTCTACATGGCATCTCCCATGACAGTAAACTGACTTTTGTCACAATACTTGATTATGGGTATTTGGTATGCAAGCTTTGTCTGCATATGTCGTCGTCTTCAGTTTTAGTCTTTCCTACTTCTTAGTGTTGCTTACGCTAGAATATCTAGTGGAATACCTGTTTGTCTGTCTTGCCTCTGAATCTTTCCTAGATGAACCTCTCTGCAAGTCTCTAGCATCAATGAATTTCACAGACTAGTGAAATGGCTGTTCAGTCTTCTGTCATGACTGCTGTTACTGTTAATTCTCTCCTTATGCTATCTAAAGTTATATCAATAGAGAATTACAACCTTCTGTTAATATTCTAGGTTAAACGACTATATGTGTAGGTTTTAATTCTATGAGAAGACGTGGCATTTACACTTTTTGTTAAAGCAACCTGATGTCAGTGTCAGAAAGCTCAGGTTCTCTCAGTGATTACAATAGACTGAGATAGGGTACCAGCCACGTAATAAACTAGGCTCTGGTGTAAATGTGTATTTTAACAAAATTACTTCACAGTGTAACTTCAGTCATTTGAACTATGAAAACATGCTTACTCTTGGTTTCAGCCCAGCTGCTGGGCTTGAGTCTGTTTCTTTTCACACTGATCTCTGGATCAGTGCAGGTGAGCTATGGCAGGTACCTAGAAGGCTTCCAAATGTTCCATGGCAACATGTCATGTAATTTACAAAAGGTGTGGAGTCTTCAGCAGGTACTAAATTATAGCTGAGGGACCTTGTAACACTTGCATTGTGTGTAGGCTGGAGCTGCTGCAGTCCAATGTTTACCATGCTGAGTCAGGGAACAGTTTGGGAATATTGGTCAGACTGGCAGGCTCTGTTTGTATCAGTGTCGCAGGCACGCAGGTGGGTTTGTGTTTTGTGTTTTGTCAGCTCTTAATCTGGACAGTGATGTAACTTGTTCACTTTCTTTTCAGTACACTGCAAGGTTTAAAATCTTAAGACCTTGATTTTGTTCCAGAATATTTATGGTGTTCAGATCTTCAAGGCTTTTTTGTGCTGTTCCATATGGGTTTCAAGAAACTTCTTTGTGGAGGTGCCTCCTCAGAAGTCTACTTGCAGGATGCCAAAGAGTCTTTTTGATAACCAAATGCTGAAATGGTGACTTAAAACATGTAGAGTACAGATCTAGTCTCACTTCAAAAGCTGCGGCTTACTTCCTGGCTGTGCCCAGAAGCTGGCACTGAGGCCCAGTGGAGCCTCAGAAAGACTTCAGGACAGCTGGGAGCTTGGTTTCTGTTTAGTGCCTTCTTGCAGGGATCTCAATTCTTGTGGTGATGTCTTAAGAGCACAGTGCTGCTGGCATGAAGGGACCTGCTGTTCTTTATAGCGGTGCAGTGTAATTTTTAGGAAGGACTGGAAGGACCTCAGTTACTGGAAGAGCTCACTGGTCAACTCTTCTAGTTTCAGCACCTGGATACGGTTACAATTCAAAGTACCCATCTCAGGAAGCTGGGAAATACAGGTCTCTTGCCTGAGGAGATTTGTTGCTGCTGAGAGATTGAATTTAAGTCATTTTTTTTGTTCTTTACTTTCCTTAGTAACTGTGTAACCTCCTTAGTAAATTTGTTTTGTGGGTGTGGGAGAGACAATTGCCTTTTATAGTGCGCATTAGAAAGCTTTAGAAAGAAGAGTTCCTACCAAACTTTGAATGTGGTTTGACTGCTTGTTAGTATCATGGGAAACTGAATCCTAATTCCCAGTTAAACAGGTTTATGTCAAAGGGTCATATTCAGGAGAAAGGAATGGACTTACCGGGAAAGTGTTTCTGAAGGCCTGTTTCTTTGTATAATGATACTAGTTATTTCCAAGATAGGTTTGATGTAAAATTGGGGTTCAATTTCATCTTTCTTCAGGCTACTACTTAGAGTTTATAGTGATTGTTTAATATTTGAAATATTTGATCTACCTTAATACAACACTGATGTTACTTCATGCTGAGCTTGACAGATGTTGCGTGTTTAAACTGCAGTAAAAACACAAGTCAAGCTTGAGACATGGAACGTCGCTTATTAAAGTAATGCTGATCTAACCTCAAAAGCTTCCTTACTCTACAGTTCTTAAAACAGCTGTCATTGTGTATCGTATCCTATGTCCTCATGTATCCTGTCTGTTCCTGGGTCATGGGGTGTTTTTGCTGATCTGGTTTGAATATTGTTATTGCAACCAGCTGTTGGGAGGGATGACTAGCTAGGCTCAGCCTGCCTGGAGTTGCCTTCTTCCATTTCCAGGAACATTTTTGTTGCAGGAATATCTGAGTCATTCATGAGTTGTCTTCCAGATACTCTGGATCTAGTCTGCTGGTCAGTTTCAAACCATACATTCTCAAATATGATTTTGCTATTGTTAACCAAGGTGAAGCTACTAAAAATGAAGTAGCTGGATGAAACAGTGATCTATTAGTAAGAGATAAGGTACAGATAACGTCGTATTGCTTGATGACCCCTAGGGACATGAAATGCATTGGCACTGTTGTGTTTTTTATTTATTCTTGCTTCTGCGCTTTTTCCTCAGAATGCTGAACTTTTGCAGCCTGTAGACCATATGAGACAACAGAGTTGCGAGTTGCTTTGCAGAAGTTGAGAAACTTCAGGAAATGTTCAAACTCACTTAACATGGGGTTACTGTAAAGTTATTACTATAAATTTTCACTTCAGAATGAAATAAGTTATAGCTTATGTTTCTGGAGTTGATAGTTTACATTAAACATAAAGTATGTAATAGTGCAGGTATTCATTTAATGACTAAAATGAGTTATTTGTTTAGAAGATCATGGGTTTCCATTATTAAATTTCCTTTAATTGTTCAGTAAGCAATTGATAGAATATTTTGCCTTTCTGGATGTATTCTGGTCAAAGCACTCTATTTGTAGTTCTTAATATTGTACCTATAGCTCACGTTTCAATGAAGTCACTTCTATTCCTCCAAATTTATCAAATTCTAGCTCACTGAATAAAAAAGAGTAAAAACAGGTGCTGTGATGTATGAGCTACCAGTTATAAATGATGTTCTCCATATGAAACAGTCCTCAGGAAAAAAGTTGGTCATCATAAAAATGAGTGGGTAATGAGGTTAATATTACAGTCTTGCAAATCTTTATGCAATCTTCCATTAAGGAATAGAAATAAAAGACTAGGAATTCAGTTTTGATGTCATAGTTGTAAGAAAGCTATACAAATACTAATAAAAAAAACTGTTTTATAATTGAAGAAAGGCACCACTATCTCTTATTAACTAGAATCTACTATACTAACTGTACCGATTATCTTTAAACACAAAGCTATGTTTAACTAGTCCCCTTCAAACAAATGCCTGCAGCAAATCAAAGTTCTCCTGTTAAGGACAACTGCATTTTCACAAAGCCTGCATTCAGCTTTATGTATAGCACTGCAGAAGATGCCAGCTGAATTCTTGCCTGTAATGATGCGACTTTGCAGTGTAATGCTTCTCCTTCCCTGCTCTGCTCTCATTGACATTGCATTTATGAGACTCGAGGGGATCAAAATGGACAGAGTAGCTTCTTGACCCCTTTTAGTCAAATTCTTTTAAAAATGAGTCTGTCTGATCATACGCTCTGTTCTTCCTTAATTTGTGGCCTATTGGCCAGTTTCAGGTACATTTTGACAGGGCTAGGTGCATTGAATTTGATTGTTCCTGTAAGTTGCCTGAATATCTGATGATGGCTAAAGAGGAAAAATCTGTGTCAGTGTTCTCTCTGTAGGAAGGAAAGCAAAGTGAGCTGGGCATCCATTGCCCTGCTTGGGTTGGTGTGCAGCTACTCTGTTGGCCATATTTTGTCTCCCTTTTAACATGAGTATGAACATCAGGATTATGGCACTGAGGAGGGATGTAGAGGAAAATTGGCACAGACCTGTAAGGAAGCATGCTTCAATTAAATGCAATTTCCAAAGAGCACCTGAGAAATTGGGATAATCTAAGAGGAGTCTTCTGAATGAGCCAGATGACTAAGAGCGTAAAAAGCATTTTTTTTTCACCCATAAATTTATTTTTAGGTCTCAGTTTATTTGGCTGAAGAAGTAGATAGGAGGACAAAACAAATGTGTGTAGCAGGGAGATCGAAGATTCCTACTCATTTTTTTTCCCTCCCTATCACATACTTTAAAAGATATCTGGCTAGAAAACATTGTCCCTGGAGATGAAAACCTCTTTTAGTCCTGGTACCTGATCATCCTACCTGCTCTTGTGGCTCTGGATAACCAGTTTGCTCCAAGACTATGCAAGAGTTAATGTAATGCAAACATCTATAGTTTCCTTGTCCAAGTCCCACTAAAGGAGCGCTCTCCACCTTGCTCTGCAGGTGAGTAGAGCTGAATGTAGTGTTTGAATCCATTGGCGACTAGAGCTACCACAGTGTTTCTTGCACAGAGGACCTACCATGCAAGGTGTGGACCTCTGGAAAGGTGAGCATTACTACAGGTAGAGATACCAGTTGCTTGAGAGAGGCGCCACAAGTATCTTTTGCTATATAGAATGATCTTAAGTTATTTTCCTACCCGGTCTTCTTCCCCTTGACTAGATTTCTGTGCTGTTGGACAAGTTGCTGTGACTGATGCTAATGTGAACTATAGCTGCTTCTCCTGCAGCTCTCCTGATTTAATCTAATCGCTCCCTTACCCAGCTCCACAAAAGTGATACTGGCTCCAACTGGAAGTCTGCCATCAGATGGAGCACAGAACTGTGGGGGTGGCTATCTGCAAGCAGGTAATGAGCAGCTGTAAGAGCATAGAGAACTGCTTACTTTGGCTGAGCAGCCATCAAGGGTCAATTATTTGTGCCCTTATTTGCTCAAGCATGTTGGAAAGGGCAGTTTCCTAGGAGTTTATCAGCAGCGGAGGTGAGGAGTGATCCACAGTGTGGTGGTTAGACAGCTCTCTGGCCCTTCTGAGTGAAGGTATGGAAGTACATTGTTGAGCCAGTTAAGCTTTCACTTCCCTTCCAGCTTGTTAGGCTACACAAAGGACTGTTTAAAAATACTCTCGTGTATGTCATCAGCATTATTGCTGGGGTGGGGATTACCAATGGGTGGGTAAAAAGCTGACCTGTATGAATGGATTGTACAGCTACTGACAACACCCTGCTTGGTTCTGTGTGAACCTTTCTCTGCTGTACAATCACATGGAGTTCTGCTGCAGGAGGGGCCTGCTTATCTTCTGGCCTCACAGCAGTTTTGCACTTTTAAGGTTGGAAAAAAATGAAAATAGAAAAGCACTGTAAACAAAACATGAAAGTGTTCTTTTTTTTTTTTTTTTTGAGCTACGCACAAGAGGATTCCTTCCACAGTCCCTGTTAATTTTTTCATAATTATTAAGTAGGACAATTAAAAAATTAGGTATGACCCAAATTTATACTTTTTTAAATGAACGCTTACGAAAATAAGTCAGGCTACATGAATTAGGGATAGAGAAATTTACTTTGCATGAAAGATCTTAGGTTCTTTACTTTTAAAATTGGATTCTATGTTCTACTTTGCTTTAAAAGCAGACTGAAATAGGTAGAAGTATGTGGCAGTAACTTAAAATTTACCACTTTCAAGGTCTGTCTTCTCTCAGGTGGAGTACCTCCTCTGAAGCAGTTTCTCTGGATTGAATGCTGTTTGCACAGAATCAGACCATTCCTGCTTGGTGTGTAGCCCATTTCTGTCTCTCTTCATGTCTGCTTTTCAGCAGGCATGAATTTGCTTGTCTTGTATCTTTATTGGATTATGAAGAACTTGAAATCAACTGACCATGCTAAGCCTCCTCCCACTGCAAAATGGGACAGAATATTTATGGCAAGCTTATCTTTAAGATTTGGAGTATGCAGTAGCACAAAGTTTTGCTGTCTTCAGTATCTTACTGGAATGTTGTTCACTGATGGTTATTGATGACTTGATGACTCAGGATACTGCTCTGACTGGTTGGGTCAGGGTTGGTTTTTTTTTTGGTTTGTTTTTTGTTTTTAATTCTGAGTTTTTCTTTGACTCAATCTCTTATGCTTCTTTGAAAAGATGTTATCAAGGCTTCTGAAAATGATTGTCTGCCAGAGATTCTTCCTGGTTAAAGAGTCTTCAGTGAACAGGATCATCTTCACTAGCTTGAGTGTTTATAAAGGTCTTTTTGTTTGGACATCAGTGTTATGCTTTCCGAGTTTTTTTGTCAACTGTTGCTCGAAGTTCAAAAAGTGGCGGCTTCTCTTAGCTATCCTGGGATCCTCCCAGTTCAACTGAAGCTTCTGGTAGAAGAGGGATATTCCCATAGCTCAATCTACCAAGGGACTGTAGGTTAATTTACAACAAATATTACAGTGAAACGTGACTCTTATGTATCTGAACATTTTCACAAATTGTAGTATTGACTTTGCAGAAACACACCTGACAGATCCTGCTGAATTCCTTTGAATTTGCTGCAGTATTGAGGTTCTTGTAGAAGAATACTGTTTTCTTGCTTACTAAGATTAATATGGTCCCTATCTGTGTATACTGGTGCTCTGGTATCTGCGCTTCTGAGAGTATGCATTGTAATCTAAACTTGGCAAACTGAGCTGTTCTCAGTTGATAACTGGAATTCAGAGGAGTGCTACTTCATATTACTTGTCTGAAATACATATTAAAAAACTACTAAGTGTGACTTTCAGTATACATTTATTCTCCTAAGATACAAGTGCAAAGCAAAACAACGTGGAGTAGTTCAAAATGCCGTGTAGCAGGTTGAAAGTGTACACATAGCTCGGAGATATTTTCATGTTCTCGTACTCCCTCTTGAGTAAAAATAAAGCTGTGGTTCTTTTTAAGCCATAATGGCCAAAACCAAATGTGTTTTGTCCTCATGCTACTTGGTCTGTCTCCTTAAAAGACTTTGTAACATAATGTTAGTTACTTCTCTGCTGTATGTCTGTAATTAGTACGGCAGCTTACTCATGCTTGTTTCACTTAGATAACCTTTCCGGGAGAAACAATTTAAGCCACTTAATATTCAATTGCATTTTCAGGATTCTTTGACAGCATAATGGGTAGTGTTATTGATGTGATCTAGAGATTTTTTCACGTAGTTTTTTTCTTCCTTTTCTAAGTTTTTTTGTGTTTTAATTCCAGAAAGGATTGGCTTAGTCTCTAACGAAGCTTCAGTCAACATGCTTTTACAGATAACTGCCACACTGCCAGCAAATCATAGTGCATGTCCTCAGCTAGGGACTTTGATACAAGTTTTTAAAAAACTGTCATGCTTGACGTTCCTGTTGTTGAAACTGCACACCGTGGTGATTCATTATGCAGGAGGATGTAATTTTAGTGTGAGATTGTCAGATGATCATGATGGGTAAAGGTAATGAGGTAATGGTATCTTGTTACTATGCTGTGTTATTATTGGGTAGTATAAAACCAGACTGTGTTGTCATGTGACTGTGTTCTTTCAGAGCTTTCTAATTGGCAAAATCCAAGTTATGTTTGGTTCTTAGTTGCTGATTTAGATGTCTCTTGTGTTTATACCCTCCGTAACGTAAAAGTCATTGTGCTTTTTGGATATCAGAGCTTGTTTTGACCTTAATATATAGAGAGGGAGAATTTGGAGAAAATTTATGAGTTCTTACAAGTCTGTGCAGTGAGTTTCCCGTTTTAAGACAAAAAATTCTGTCTTCCTTTGAACAGAAATATAGTAGTAATACTGTTGGGATAGGCAGGGAATTAAATGATGATGTGGGATGATAACTGTTGGAGCTCTGCTAAAACTTTTTTTTTAAAGGCTAATGGGATTGTTATTTTTGTACATGTGTATGTGAATGACCTGTCACAGAGCCCTTTGGTATTACTGAGGTGCAGAGATTTGTGTTTGAGCAAGAAGATGTGGGACTAGGACAACTATTCCAAGTACAGTGGATAACTGTGTTTGTAGTCTGCAAAGGGAAGCTGAATCATTCCACTCTGCTTTAACTAGATTGTTCTTTCATTTTTCTGATTGACTTGCTGAAGCTGATTCATTTTAGGATTTAAATTACACATTTGCCTGATTTTTCTCTGAAAAAAGTACACTAACCAACCCTTGGCAGTCTTGGTGCCTGCTGCTTAAGCTGGAAATTCCTTCAAACGTCTGTTTTCTTTCCCCTGCAGCTGACGTATCTCATGTTTTCTTGTGTGGTGTTGACTCAATGTGATTTCCTTTTTCAGTTCTTGCTTAGTTAACTAACAAGAGTTCTTGACAAGTACCATGTCTCTAAAAGAAAACATATCATACCAAAATGTAAATCGTTTTTCCTAATTGCTGTTGGATGCTGTGAACCCAACTATGCCCATACCAAATGGTGAAGGCTTTCTTTGCTCATGCCACAAATAAAAAGATGGGCTTGTTATAATTTGTGAGATGTTTTCCACAGTAGAAAAGCTCGCTGCTTTTTTGAGGAACAGAACTGAAATTTAAGCCCTTAACTATGCAGGGATTTGAAATAGATCAATTTTAAGCAGTATATGTGGGAGAGGAAAGAGAAAACTAATGAAGCAATATTTTTTTATTCTAGGTTTTTTCATTCTATACCTGCAAATTTTCCACAATCCAAAGATGGCAGCAAATAAGCCTAAAGGGCAGAATTCATTGGCTTTGCACAAAGTCATCATGGTGGGAAGTGGTGGTGTAGGAAAATCTGCTTTAACACTACAGTTTATGTATGATGAGGTAAGAATGTGTGCTAGAAATTATCTCATGCAATGTCTGCTACACAGTGTTACTTAAGCATTTAATTGGTACAATTGTTTTCTGAAATGGTCTAAAAGTATATGACGAGGTATGAAAGCCAGCTATCCAACTGAGCAAAAATATTTTTGTGCTGGCACAGGTTGACCAGAGAAGCTGTGGATGCCCCCTCCCTGGAAGCATTCAGGAACAGGCTGGATGGGGCTTTGTCAGCCTGGTCTGGTGGGAGGTGTCCCTGCCCATGGCAGCGGGATTGGAACTAGATAATCCTTAAGGGTACCTTCCAACCCAAACCATTCTGTTATTCTTTGAGATTTCAGATTTGACCTTTTAGAGACACCTGTAAAAGTATAAATTGGCTTTTAAGCTAATTGATGGCATTTTTGGAACTTGCTCCTTTACAGTATGTTTTCTCATTATTTACTAGACCTATTAAACTTATGTAAAAATATTGTAGTTCAAAGCTTCTTCAGTTTGGTGAGTTACTTGATGCCTGAAATGATGACCAATTATTTTTCTTTTTTCTTTTTTTTTTTTTTTTGCTGATGTTGGAGAAGAAAAAAAAATCTGTTTCTCGTGTCCCTGCTTTTTTGTCAGTGAAAGTTATTCTTTTTGTTTAAGAAGTAGAAGTTATGCCTTCATTGTGCCTTAAAAATTGATACTAAATATATTTAAAGTCGGGACTGCTTGATAGCGTAATGAGATAAAAACATTAACCATGTTTTGGTTAACCGGAAGCAGACACTTAGTTTTGCAGTTACCCCTAAAATTTCCTTGTAATGGCTGAAAAAATAAAAATATATATATATATAATTTGTTTGGGCTGATGGAGATCCTGTTTTAGCTATGAAAACATCCATGTTGAATAGTGTGAGCACTTCATGTAGCCTAAATACATAAGTTTATTTATTTGTTACTGTAACGCTGTAAGATGTTTGTTTTATCCTTACATGCAAATAGAAGCATTTGCTTTGCACACGTATGTGCTTTTTTATATAGTAAAATTTGTGTTTCTAGTTTGTAGAAGATTATGAGCCCACCAAAGCAGACAGCTACAGGAAAAAGGTGGTTCTGGATGGAGAAGAAGTCCAAATTGATATATTAGACACAGCAGGGCAGGAGGACTATGCTGCAATTAGAGACAACTACTTCCGAAGCGGAGAAGGCTTTCTTTGTGTCTTCTCTATTACAGAGCTGGAATCATTTGCAGCTACTGCAGACTTCAGGTAAGTTACAAGGCAAGATAGTTATTGTAATTATAGTGAGGTAATTACAATCACTTTTTTGTTATTCTATAATATCATTACGTTAGTCCAGGTTAGATGACTGTAGTCACATTGTTTTCAGTAGATGCCTAGCCATGCCTTTACTATCTGCATACCACTTCAGATATCTTTACTGCTGTGTTTCTAAATACCAAAAAGGTTACTGCTACAAAGCAACTTTCAGAAGGCTGCTGCCCTTTGTACATCGCTCTTGCTTGGCACTGCAATGCAAAGAAGCAGTATTTGTGAGTAGTGCGTAATGCTATCCAAAGTAATGGATCTTAGAAAAATTGCTTATTGACTGTATGGTTATATATAATGTATGTGCAATACTGCATACTCTCCAGAGGTGTCTTTTTTAGTTCTTGCTTGGTATGGTGGATTATGTTGCGTTTCTTTAACCTTTGAAACACTACCTAAAGCAAAAAGGTAGCTGTAGCATGCCCAGCTGTTTTATGCTAGGCTATTTCATAGTTCTAAAGATGACATGACCAGATTCCAGCTGAAAACTGTTTAGAAGAACTAGATCTAGTGATGTCTGTCTGCAAAGTCTTAGGCTAGCAAAGTATGTGCATTGTAGTCTGGGAAGACTGAAATGGGTAGTGTAAGCAACACAACTTTTATACCTCTTAAAAATGTTTTTATCAGCAATTGAGAAGTATTTTTGACTATTCTGAAGTAGCTATCCGTTTTGTGTAAAGGCCTGTTGTAAATCTGTCTGTCAGTTTTGTATGGACTGAATTCTTCTCTGTAAAATATACTGATGTAAGTTTTTGAATTTACAAAGCAAATATCAGTGGGTTCTGTATAGGGTTAACCCTTACAATCAAAGTCAGAGAGAATATCACTTAAGGAGCAACATGCAAAATAGAGGCTGGATCTTTCTGCTGTAATGAGGATTTAACAGGCAAGGTTTGTTTTTTTTGTTTGTTTGTTTTAAACGCTCTTCACAATACAACATGTTAAAACCCTTGTTTTGAGTGGGGAGTTAGAGAGCAGAGTATTACAGATGTTTAATTTTGTTTGAAAGATAACGCCAATTTAAAATGTTCATCTTTATCCATATATGCATACATAGTAAAATAGGTAAATCAGTAAAATACCTTATTGCTGTATTATATATAGTAAAAAGAAAAAAGGACAAGACCATAAAAAAATTAACAGTTCAAAGTTAAGCAATATAGGAGAGGAGATCGTCTTTGAGATAAAAATGAGGAAAAAAAAAAAAACAGATAATCTGCATCCCACTGAAATAAGGTTTCTTAGCGATACCATCATAGTTTTAGTTAATTAGTCCTAGGTATCAGAATACATTTAATATCACATCTAAGGGAGGATGGGATAGGGAGAGGAGAGAAAGTGAGCTTTTCCGTTTCTGGTATTTTTTCATTTCTGTGTCAGTATGCGTATGCATGTATTTATATATTTAAAGAGAGAGAGAGGGGTGCATTACAGGTTGACGTTAGGTATGTCAGTCCAGTAGGGTTATTTAGTATAGTTGAGCTCTAGAGTGCAGAATGACTTCTTCAGTCTGTTCAAAACCCTGTTAATGCTTCAAAGTGCATGATCTTCTATGGACATAGAAAAAGTCCTACTTTTTAAGCAAAGGTGAGAGTTGACAATAGACATGCTGAAAGAGGAAAAATGGAAGAAAAAGTCCCTTCAGTGAAGAGATTAAAACTCCCCAATCCAAATCTTTAAAGTGTCTTTCAAGTTGCCTTTCAAACTGTTGAAGCCTGAGTGCTAAAATAATATCTCATAAAAATGACATTATTTCTGATCCGTGTAACCTGTATCTCTTGAAGGTACAGTTATAATACATTTGGCATTGTTGAGCAGACAGAAATAATACTACTTAGAGACAGATAGGAAAGAAAATGACCAGAATTTGGATGTTTTAGTTTTTTCATGGAATTTTGCTCTGCTGGAAGGGCAGAACTCCAGCAGGAGAGTTGTTTACTACTATCTAGCATCTTTGGGTTTCCCGGTGTGATCTGAAATGCCACTGCTCTTTGTTATTTTTTCAGTAGAAAACAGACCTGCAAAGACTAAATTTTTAAATATTTGAAAGGCAATTTGATAAAATGTACTCTTGCTTTGAGTAGAATTAGTGTAGCTCTAATGATTTTTTTAAGTTTTAGATTCCAAGCCAGTGTATCTGGTTTTTAGCTAGAAGTCTTATTTGCACAGATACTGTAGTGGTGCACTTAATTCTTACGTATTCACCTATCCTAAATCACGGACTATTCAAAGTGCTTTTGGATATTAGCAAACAGTTAAAAACTTTTGCTTGTTTGGCAGAGAGGGAAATAATACTGCATTAATTATACCTGAGAGATGAATGTGTGTGTGTTACAAGGTGCCTCAAAGACATATTTGTTGGTTTAAAAAAAAAAGGGTGGAGTGAGGGTGTGGGTTGGAGGGCCAATTCAACAAGACTACATACTATAAAAAGCAGAACATTTTATAACAGGAGGAGGATCTTGACATACACCAAATCAAAGCTATTTAGAATATCAGTTAACTCTTTCCAGTTTCTCTCCATTCTACATCAAAATCTGGCAATAGGCTTTACCTCAGCCAGAAAAGGGAATTCGGTTCTTTGAGCTTTTTGTTTATCTTTCAGAAATTGCTCCATGATAAAGGGCTAAATTTCACTACGAACTTTATACTCTGAGACAAGAGAGAAATTCTGTTCTTCCTCTTAAATGCATTTCCAATTAGAAGAAAACTTTTTTTTTTTAAACTGTCTTGAAGGTTGATGTAATAAAGCATTTGTGGTACTCAGTTTTATTTACAGCTTTAAACTTTAAACTCTCCATCCTAGTGGTTCAGAGGTAATGGTCTGTCCTCAAAAATCTGATGTATGTGCAACTTGTTATCCATACATTGGCTTATAACTGAATGACTACCTCTCTGCAGAGAGTGAATGTAATTGACTTCAGAATGATTTGTCAAAGGAATAGATTTTCTCTTGTTATGTTGTATCAGTTTACTACATAAGTAGATAATTTTATCAGCTTTAAATGGCACGTGCATTTTATTAGAAAAAAAATGAATGCAGGACTGAAGTCTGGGTAGAGCAAAAATTGCAGTTGGAAGTAGTAATATAAAGGCAATGGGAAAGACTCTCAAGTAACACCTTTAGTAAAAAAACAAGACTTTATTAGTGTAAATTTTCACTTAAACCAATCTTGTTCTACTCTGTTTAATCTGTTACTGATTCACCTCCTTCCTGCCTGGAAGATTAGTTATCTGTCTTGGTCTTCACTGTGTATAGTGTCATAATGAGGTTTAAGATTTTACTGTTACATAAGCTTCATAAAAGGAATAAGTGGGTTTTCACTGTAAGATGGAAGAGTATTTAGTCTGAGTTCTTCTGTCTGTGTTCTAAGAATAGTAGTCCATGAAACACTTAATTCTTTTTTCCTTTTTATTTTTTTTATCTCCAGGGAGCAGATCTTAAGAGTAAAAGAAGATGAGAATGTTCCTTTTTTGCTAGTTGGTAACAAATCAGATTTGGAAGATAAAAGGCAAGTTTCTATAGAGGAAGCAAAAAACAGAGCTGATCAGTGGAATGTTAACTATGTGGAAACTTCTGCAAAAACACGAGCTAATGTTGACAAGGTAATAACTCACTTCGTAATACAAGGAATCTCTCCATCAGTTTTTACTTTATAGCTCTCTTCCACGGGCCATACTTAGTGTTCAAGTTAATTTAGCCTTTTTGTGCGTGTGTGTAAAAATTAAAATCAAATACGTTTCTCCCTTAGCTTGCAATGAGTGCATGACTAGGTCAGTTCATGTAAGACAGTAAAAATGTTTGCCATAACAAATCTATCCTATCTGAAACTGCAAGGAGTAACTCATTTGACAAGACCTGTTTTCATTTAAAAATTTCTTGAGGCAGCTACTTTGGCCTAGCCTTGTGTTTTCTGTAATTAGAAGACAATCTGCTTCTCAACAGTGAGGAAAGCTATACGAGGAATCAAGTAAAAGTGTGTAAGAGAGGGATTGGAACCTTCTCTACCCTCATCTAACTAGATGCCTGGCTGGACGTTGCTTCAATGAAGAAAGGATGAACTCTTCTAAGCTTTGAATGGCCTAGAAGTGCCTCATGAGTTTTCTGGGATAAACCTGGCTTAGAAGGTCATGAAATAAGACACGGAATACTTGTCTACAAGAAGATAAATTATTGATTAGTTGTAAGCATTTCAGCTATAATTTCAAAAGACAGGACTTCTTGGAACACAATTCAGAATAACTCTCAGTACTGTAGGCTGCAAAAGTAATGGACGTATGGTAAAAGAAATAAATAGTTTAAAGTGCTAATCTTTCCTTTCAGACCTATTGATACACTTGATTACACATTGAAAAATTCTCTGATGTAAATGCTTACATCTGAGCAGTTGCAGCATTACAACAGTAATGGGAGTTCTGTTCTGCAGTGACTTAAACTTGACTGTTGTCATCTGTCAGTTGTCTCCCTGAAGAAATGGCTTGTTCAATACTACACTAAGAACTTCATGCTTTTCTGTAGGGAATATTAAGTCAATTAAATGCAGCGTAATTCAGATGTGTTGAGTTCAGCTCTGATTTTTTTGTTGTTGTTGTTATGACAAAAAAATACTTTATCTTTTAGTTCTGGTGCATAATTCCAGTTAACATCCATCTATTTCAGTCATGTAGAAATTCCCAGATCTTCTAAATCTACTTCACCATTCTTTAGCAGCTGGGAAAAAAGTATTATACAGATAGATTAAAATATATATCAAGCTTTTGCAGACACATGGTAGGCTACTACAGAGCTCCAAGTTTCTTTTCACATTATATAGAGTTAAGGTTTAAAAGTCCTTAAGTTAGGTTTTGTTGGCCCTAGTAAAAACCAGGTATTCTTAGTTCCTTGTTTTCTTGGAGCATCTGAACTTACATGGTTTGTTAGGTGGACTTAAGTTAGTATCCTATAAGGAATCTACTTCTCTAAATTCCAAAATGGTGTGTTGCTCATTTGGGAAAAACACTGTTGGCCTCTGCTTTCTTTAATAAAGGTAAGCAACTGAGCACTTCTTGGTAGGTTATGTACCCCAGATATGTAGTACAGCTTAAGCAAGTTGCCAGTTGCAGCATACTACTAATAAAGATTTAAGTAAAAGCAAGTAACTTATTCCACACTTACAAATCTAAAGAGAGATATATTTCTTGATGGAAACATTTATTTGCATTGATTTTCCTCAGATCCCGTGTAATAAAGGTTTATGCTTTTGCTGCAATCAATATGAGATTAGTGTAATTGCAAATAAAATCCTACTGTGCTATGTAGAGGTGCTTTTCAGCCCCTGCACTGTCTGTGTTGCACTGAAATGGACCGAGCCCGCTGATACATACCTCAAGGAGAATTTTTCATTGGAAGTCAAGATCTTCTCTTCTAATGAGTAAAGTAACTTTAAGCAGCCCTGTCACAAGCTTTAACTGGCAGTCTGTTCTCTCAACAAATTTACTGGTGTCTCCAACTTTGTCACTTCTGTTTCCTACTAAACCACTTGATGAAAATGAAGTTTATGCATACTTTGAGATAGCAGTTGAGATTCTAAAAAATAGCGTATGTAGTTGTGTGGTTGATAACTTTGGTTTAAGGGAAATGCTAATTTATTTTTGTGCACTAACTTTGTGTTTAGACTTGCATCGTGGGACATGCAATGAAACATTTTTTTGTGTGCTACTGCTCCAGTAATGTACTTCTAGAATTGGTTATTGCACTTCTTCAAC
The DNA here is from genome assembly GCA_011076525.1 of Nettapus auritus. Classification (NCBI taxonomy): domain Eukaryota; kingdom Metazoa; phylum Chordata; class Aves; order Anseriformes; family Anatidae; genus Nettapus; species Nettapus auritus. Next base: position 59,255,317 of record CM021766.1, on the reverse strand, counting down.
ATTTACAGTTCATCACTAAAAATACTTGAAATATAAACTGATTTCCCTGTCTTTCCTCAGTGAGATACAGATAATAAAAATAAATAAATAATCCTGGGCAGTAATAGGAGTCTTGTTTCATCCCTTGTGGAAAATTGTCTGAGAGGATTCATAAGCAAGTTCCAGAAGACAGGGGAACCATGGTAACATGAAAGAAGCATGTTTGCACTATATGGACATGGCCTTCTAAACCAATGAAAGACTTGTTGGATTAATATTTGTTTGTTCAAACTGGTTTTGTATAATTGACTTTATCCTAACCAACGGAAATGGCTATCACTAGCGATAGCTTAAATTAACTCAAGTATCTGAGAGTTTTGACATTTACATTCTTCCATCTTTTTTTTAGGTGTTTTTTGATTTAATGAGAGAAATTAGAGCCAGAAAAATGGAAGACAGCAAAGAGAAGAATGGGAAGAAGAAAAGAAAAAGCCTAGCTAAGAGGATCAGAGAAAGATGTTGCATTTTATAATCAAAACCCTGAATTCTTTTCCTACCCTGACCATACTAATAAAAAAACGTAATTTATAAGCATGCCATTGAAGGCTCAAGTGACTGAAATTACTCTAACGTGTTGGAAATCGTAATGTACCACTAAAAGCATGAATTGGAGCTGCACTGAAAGTCAAATTCACTGAAAAAAAATTGATGTGGCTTCAAGAGAAGCAAAGTTCAGTCCATTTCATAATTGCCTACCTTCTCACATTTCTTCTGAATGTAGTGTTTCATAGGCAGTCTTTTCCTTAATAGTAAACGGGGAGGGGGGGAGTACTACTTTGTGGGTTCTTGTAAAGCATACATTTTTTAAATCATTGATAATTGTCACTTCATCTTGTCTTTTGTTGCCTTGAAAAGTACAATTGTGAACGTGATACCTAACAAAGTGGTACGCAGTTGTTTTGCCATGGAGTTATGCAAATCGGAAAAGAATAATGTATATGCGAACAGTTATGCTGGGGAAAATTATATGTGGTTCTGCATTACCTGATTAACCTAGAAGAGTGATGTAATCTTTTACATTGAAACATTTGAATATGCCTTAATTTTAAAACCTAATCATAGCAGGTTGCTTAGTCAAGGGTGTATTTTCAACTTGTTGCATGGAGACTGTCCCTGTGCATCGGTGCGAGACTGCCCTCCCTGTAGAGTGCAGTTACGTGAATGGTTTTGCTAACCAGCTGTCTGCTAGCAGTGTCTGTTCTTTAATTGTGTGCCATACTCTGGTATTGTGAATAATACAGAGCATATTCAGTCATCTGTAGCTTGATAAACAATATGGTATCTTAAAGCTAAATGGTCAGAATATGTGTGAGATGGAGGTCATAAGGCTATGGCACATCTACGCCTGGAATGGTCATTTAAAACTTAACCCGCTGATACCTTGAAACTTCCCTTTTGCGAGTAGTTTTCTGTCTAGATGTTGCTTGGGTTTTAACTACCTGGAGTAGGGTGGAGTGGAGATGATTCAGTAGCGCTAATGTATTTTGAGTTAAGATGTTCGGGAAATTCTAGTGTCATCAGTTAATTTTTTTGTGTGTGTTCCTGATACTCAGCTATGGGAACACGCTGTGTTATGCTGAAGCTCTTTGCAGGTTTTGTACTGTTTAGTCTAGTTTATGTTGATTTTAAAACGGGGAACATTGTAGCTACTTTTTCTAGTTAATGTTGATATTAAACAATCAAACATGCTTTGCAATAGAGAAACACTTACCATGTGCATCCAAAATCCCCAAACAAAACGTACTGCCTCAGTTGCTTCGGAATAGCAAGAATAGCACACGGTTAGCGTGCTGCATCTTAACTAAAAATATACCAGAACGTTTGAGGGTTTTGGACTCCTCTGGGGTAAGACGGGCTAGATCAATTCCACAAACTGTTACACTTTTTATACATGTGTAGGCCTATAACTGACAGTTTAAAATGTGCTCAAGCAAACTAGGTAACAAATATTTAACTTCCATGCTAACAGACATTTTAGGGACTCAAGTCTTAGAAGTTATATTTGTCATGTTAAATATTTATCAATAGGAATTTTGTATGTGCATTTAGTAGACTGCCAAGTGCAGAATTAAAGTTACTCATGTAACTATGGCAAATAAGCCAGTCTTCATCTTACTGTGTACTCATTTTGGTCTATTTAGCCAGGGAGTGTAACCACTAACATTGTGATTTTGCTTTGGAACCTGTATGCTGGGAACTGAGGTGTTATGAAGCCACCAGACATGTGAAACTTGTCTTGGCTGATGCCTTACCCTGTCCTTTTATTTGCTATTTGAGCCATTGAAAGATGAATAAACTTCCACTTTTTTAAAAAATACTTGTGCAGTGTTAATTGGTAACTCTAGCATCTAATATAACTTTGCTGTAGCTGAGACCAGTTTTCAGTCAGTTAAACCAAAATGTTCCAGAAGTTGTTTTAGTGTATGTGAACAAAGTAAAACTGGTTTGATAAAAGCCACTGTGTGAAAGCTAAGACTATGTTTGTGTTACCTTTATCCAGTGCTAATTGATCCTTACTTGCTGTAACAAGGAATATCAGAAACCAGGCACACAATCTGAGGTTGAGGTAAGCTATTTCCAGAAGTACTCTTCCGTAAGAATGTAAGGTGAGATTTTTTATTTTTTTTTTTTTTAAAAAGGAGATCCTGTATAAGTTTAAGGGGGGATGCTTCCAAAGTCTTATCTTCTTTTAGCATGCTCTGGGAGAATGTAAGTTTGCTTCCCCAGCTTGCAAAGAAACTAGCTTGAACTGCACATATAAGATTTTGGTATGACCAAACAAGTGATCCATTTGCATCACAAATTCATGCTTTAGCCTACTTCTGTGTCTGAAACTGCTAGGTCTATCTGTGTAAAGAGTTTCTTTGCCTACATCAGAGGAGGTCACAGATAAAGCTTCCACAATTTCTAATGGCAATCATAACAATAAAATACAATCTGTATCTGAGCATTATTTTCACTATATTCATATGCAGGAATGAAATATTATATCTATTATATGAAACAAGCTTACTGAAAATCTTGGATTTCTCTTTGAGACACCAAGCTTTGCAATGATTGTCTTCCAGAGTCTGAGAGGGTGCAAAATGATGATGGTCTAATGCAAAATGCAGAGCAGCAGAGACTGCTGGCATTATGTGAATGCATGTGATACATTTAGTAGACCAGAACTGTATCAGAAGGTAGGGCTGAGCCTACAACAATAGAGAACTGAAAAGACAAAGCTAACAGCCCACCTTAATTTCTAAGCTCTCTCCCATTACTGTCAGACATGCATTGGCTTTTTTAGCCACGTGGATGCACTGACAGGTGCAAAAACTGAATTTCTTACAAGACTTGCTCTTGACAATTTATCGTTGTGATTTTAACTTACATAAAAGACTTTCTTTCATTAGTCACCTCTTAAAAGCGTATATTGTTGTGGGCTTCAGCTTTTTACTAAACCTGAGTGGTAGGAAAGGTACAATGTTGTTAGTAATGGAGTTCAGGCTAATATTTGAACTAAATACATTGACCCAGTTTGGCATATTTCTGCTTGAAGCTTTTTTGTCAAAGAAATGCTGAAATTCAAACCATTTGAGATCTTCCTAGGGTCATGCAAAAGGTGAGACCTTTCTCATTTCCACAGCTATCCTGCGTGGATCTCACCAACCACTGGTACAATCCATTTAGGTGCTGATACAATATTAAGAAGAGTCCATTTTGTTTGTGTGCACTGGGGTCTTCCCCCTCCCCCCCCTTTTTTTTTCTTTATTCTATGTAGAATGGAAAAATGCCCAAGCTTAAGTTGCTAAGAAAAAATAATTTGCTTCCACCATCCTCTTTATTAATATGCACTCAGTAATATTTAACACTACCAGAGCCCTTAATACACAATATCTGTTGTCTATGGATGTCAGTAGGACAGTTACAGAGACACAGGGTAATATTCCATCATACAGATGCAAGCAACCCAGGCAGAATTTAGCTAGTTGACTGAGGAAGAATACTCCTGTTTTACTCTGCATCATTCTGCCTCAAGCGAGGCAATTGTTGACTCTCTCTTACTTATCTGGCAATACTGTGTAAAGCTGTAAATGTATCAAAACCACTCAAGATGAGAGTGATTAGGTTCCAGACCATGGCATCCAGTTACACCTTTCAACATTTGCAAGGACATCCCCTACCAGCGGACTTCTGTGCTGAAGTGTTAAAAACAGGTCCTGTCTACACCCCTGTAATGTGGAAATAGAAGTTTGCAAAAATGAATAACATTCTTAAAAGGATTTTTGTTCTCCTCCTGCTTTCCATGGTCATTTCAGCAGTTAGCTATAACTCTGATTCAAAGCAAGGCCAGCTGTTTTACCAAGACCCTGGATTTTCTTACTTGATGGAAGTTGCCAGTTTTGTAGTTGCCCTCAAGCAGCTGCCTAGCTGAACCCTTGCTGTGGGCTCCCATATATTCAGACAATTCCTGCATGTGAAACAGATTTTTTTTTTTTTTTTAACAACCCACCCTTGTGAGGAGGTTATGAAAGCTCCTGAGAGGAGAATAAGTTACCAAAAATATAAGCAAGAAAGTGGTGTTGGTGGCATCTCAGACCTTGTAACAATGAACTGCAGTTCTGCAGTACTAGCATTTATTTGGGTCTGTGCTCCTGCAACATTCAGGAGGACATTGCTTTTTGCCTATTTTCTGCTTTATTTAATATGACAGGATGTTACAAAATAAGGAATGGAGGAAAGGATAATTTACAGCCTAAAACTATGTGCTAAAGGTAAGCAGACTCCAGCATGCTCTTAAAAATGTCTAAATACTGGAAAATCTTTCATCACTCCACTGTTTCCTTTGCTCTCAGCGAAACAGAGGTGGGGAGGAAACATGTTTAATGATACTCCACTACAGTTTTTTTCTACAGGAACCACTTTGCAAATTGTCTGGGGGGGGGCGGGCGAAGCCTGTAGCAGCAGATAGTCTGTTAGGATTATCATTTCAGTCATTTTTGCATGCCTCACGCTGGAAACTGTAGTTTCAGAAATCTCAGTTCCTAAGTGGTACAGACTTATTTTCCTTAAACCCTGACTTTTCTTAAAAAGTTTAGTCGTTTCTTAGAATAATCTGACAATACAGCACTCATTTCAAAGCATGTTGAGAAAGGTAATGACCCATCTCAACATTTATGGATGGAGGTAAGTGAGCCAGGGGTATGGCAGGGAACTTGCCAGATCCGGGAATAAAATTTCCTGTTTGGTAATAAAGCAAGGTGACGAGGCTGTCTCCACTGAGTCATGTTTGTATGTTACAAAGGTGGGTGCAGCTGCATTGGGATAGGTGAATTTGCATTAATCTAGTGGGTGTCTGTGGACGCATGACTTTGAACAGCACTTGGAGATTAATTACAGATTCTGTAGGAACCAGTTGGGTCCAGTGCAAATGGTGGGAAAAAAAAAAAAAGAATGTGGATTTAGAAATATACATTTGTCCACTTCCTGAGCTTGGTAGTAATCACATTTTTCCTCCTTGTCCATTTTTATTTGGATTTGACAATATTTATGGCAGAGAGCGAAGGATGGAGGAAGCTGATTTCTTCTTTCAGCCATCTGATAGAGCGCAGCCATCCATGGGATTTGCAGAAGCGCATGGTGGGAAAAGGAAGAAATGAAGAGGGCTTGTGCCTCATGGGTGTTCAAGTTAAAAGGAGAGGCATGACGATGCCCAGGAGTTTGAATGTTATATTTTAGATGCAGACTGCAGTCCTGAAGGTAATGAATTAGTATTTGCCTTCAACCAAGCATGCCTGGTATGCTTCTGTTATAGTTATTTTTGCCTTTCTCTTGTCTTGTGAAGACAAGAAGTCTTGTGAAGACTTATGGGAGAGGTCTTTTTCAATGCAACAAAACAGGAGGCCTGTTGGGCGAAAAGCTGCCAGACTAATGTGTTAAATATTAGTCATCTCTAAAGAATGAGCCTGAAACGGCAATCCTTCTCTTTTATCTGATAACTGCCAAAATGCCTACTGAAATAGCCTGAGGAAGTGTCAAAAGAGCGGTAAAAAATAATGTACCATTTCCATGGATAGCAGTTTGCTGTGGGCTGTTGTAACTCCCTCAAGTGTCAGAACTGCCTTGAGGAGGCAGGGTTAGATGCCCTTGGCTGCTGGTGAAAGACTCACACTGCACCTGATAGGAGGGAAGCTTGCAGAGTTTGGCTGCCCCTCTGCTGTTAGAGGAGGAGTCAATTTTTTGCTCACAAGACTAAGTAGATAGCAATGAGGCTGTGCCACTGCTGCTGTTTTGCAGCATTGTTTAAATCTGCAAGGCAACAAGGTATTTTTCATTGATGTCCCAAAAGCTTCATAAATCTAAGTATCGTCATCCCCAGATAAGGTATCTAGGATGGGTGTCAGCAAACACCCACGCAGCCCTTCCACGTGGGCCTGATGGCAGTGGTCTGCAGGGACCACTGCAGAGCTGTTCTTCTAATGCTAGTTACTCTTGAGAGAGATCGCAGAAAGAGATCGTGTTGCTTCCCTCCTCAGAAATGGCTGCTGCTCTCACCAGAGCAGTAGGCAAGCCTAAATAGGACAATGCAGTTTGGCCCCTAAAACGCTTCTGTTTGCTGATGTATCAGCAGGTAGAAGAAAACACGTTTAGAACAAGCTGCTTGCTATAAGTTGTTGTTGGGTTGTTGTGTTTTTTGTTTTTTTTTTGTTTGTTTGTTTCTTTTTCTTTCTTTTTTTTTTTTAAGAATCCATAATCCTCGAGTCACATGAGTACCCTTATGACTATGGAGCACAGAAGAAAATGTAAGAATGTTTTTCATTTACCTTACATTTCATTTTGATGTTAAGATCTTGATCCTTTTGTGTGAAAAGTGAGATTAAAAAGAAAACTATTTAATCCTTTCATAATACAACCAGATTATCTCTCCTGCACTCAAAAATGCTTATCACAGTTGGTTGTGGTTATTTTTTAAAGCAAAATCAGGAAAGAAGCGGCAAGAAGAAATCACAAGGTTAAGTGTTTCTGCCAGCCACATTTGTTCTTGCTTTCTTTAGATGTCACATCTCCTTCAGGCAGTTACCACGTGTGGCTCAGGAAGGTGTGCTACACCAGCCAGTGCTAACCATTTCTGGCTGAGATTATGTTTATTTGAACATATAAATTAATGGTGTTCCTTGAGCTGGCAGCTCCCTTTCCCCCACCATGCATACTGAGGTGTGTGATGTGATTCTGGATTTTTTTCTGTGAAAGTGCTTGGAATGGCAGAGACCAGACTTGACCCTCTTGAAGCTCATTGTAGCTATTGGCCTGTGGTATTTCAAGGCAGCTACCCGGTTGCTGGTTTTGGTTGTATTGGGTAATTCCCCAGACTATGATGAAAATTTCAGATTTACCACCTGGTCACCTGCGTCAGAGCTCTGTGGCCACAGAGGGATGTTGTGGTAGCACCACGTAGCAGATCTAGGTTGCTTGCCAGGACAAAAATAAGCCAGTCCTGAGAAATGGTATGGAAAGTCTGATAATGGAGCAAAAGACTTTTCAGGTCCATTAGGGGTCTTGAAATAACGTACATGCTTGGAAATGTTTACAACTTATTTTTACAATGTGACAGAAGACCCAAGAAGGACCTGCATAACTACTGTGATCTTGGTGTCTGGCTTGTAGCTGGATTGGTCAGGTTGCCACTACTCACAGTGGGTTTGGGCATCTCCCACCTTCACGGGCACACAGTGGGTGCTTTCTTGATCTTACAAGACTAGACACAGAGGCATGTCTTTAAATGCTAATTCAGTGGCTTTTAATCAGTGATTCATGAACTACTTCTAAGAGTTCATGAAAAGTAACAACAACAGACCTTTTGGCAATAGGCTTTTATCTTCTATGAAAAGATCCAAATCCTGACAAAAACAAACAAACAAAACCAACCCTGCTCCTAACTGTGAGTGCAAGCTTCACTGAAATGGCCCTTTAGCAGAAGCTGAATGTTTCCCACAATTACTTTTTTTCTTTTTTTTCTTTTTTTTTTTTTTTTTTCTCCTCAAGAATGTTGGTAAGCACAAAAATGAGCAGAATTAATCACCTTGCTTTAAAATGGCTGGGTTTAGCATCTCTGAAAAGTTAGCCCTCACAGTTTCTGAGGCAGAATTTTGTACGTTAGGTGCAGGATCATCATATCACATTCTCAGTAAGTTTCAAGTTGTTAAAGATGTTACGTTTCATCCGTAAGTTTGAGGAGAGAACAGCATGAATGGTGTTAGTTTACTTCTAGAGCTGGGGGCAATGAATTGGAGGCAATGCCTGCAAGGGTGCTTGGAGGAACAAAGGCTTTTTACAGCAGAAGTGCTGGTGTCAATTCCATCTCTGAGCCTCATGTTCTTTGCTATGCTGACCTCTAGGGAAACTTTTCTGCAAAACCTTTTGCCAAAGTGTTTGTATAAGGAACTGTCATGACTTCAAACTAATCACTGCCCTTTTTGTTTTAGGGCTAGGCATTTGGTGTTAAATCCAAAGTTCACCTTCGCACAAAGCTGCAAGCAGTTTGCTGCTCCCCCAGCTGGTTCCAACATGCTTGAGTGAGTCAAGGTCTTGGTACATTTGGGCAGGGCTCTGTCTGCAGAGGAAACACATCCTGCATTAAGAAACTACATGATTGTTCTGTACATCTGTGAACTAGGAAGTTAACAATTTGAAAAGAACCCCGTATGGTCTGCATGGAAGGAGGGCAGCATATTCTCACCCAAATCTAAGATTGCTTCAGCAATGGATACAGTTGGTATCAACCAGTAAAATTCTAGCCTGACAGCTTTGGGAAGAATAAACAGAAGTAGCTGGGGGGGGGGGGGGGAAGTGATTAAGAAAGTGTCTTCTCATCAGCAGGCAATAAGCCTGTTTTAGAAAAGACTTCTCGTTTGCTGAAAAGCCAGAAAGCTCTACTCAGTTTGTTGCTAATTAGTAATGTAGCCCAAAGAGAGGAAATGGAAGGCTGAAGGCATCAAAAAGATTTGTTTGTTTTGAGAGGACTATTTAAAGAAGATAAGAGATTAAAGAGGCAGACATGCCTATTTTATAGGAAAAGCCTTAGGATATCTTGTTTCTTTTTTCTCCTCATACCCAAACCAGGAAATTGTGCTGACAATTGCAGACTAGAAGTTTTGTTTTCCTCTCCTAGATGCAAAAGGGTGAAGGTGAGTCATACTGGCTAATCACCATTCAAGAGCATAGAATCATAGAATATCCTAAGTTCTAAGGGACCCATAAGGATCGTCGAGTCCAACGCCTGGCACCACACAGGTCTACCCAAAATTTTAGACCATGTGACAAAGTGCACAGTCCAAACACTTCTTAAATTCAGATAGGCTTGGTGCAATGACTACTTCCCTGGGGTGCCTGTTCCAGTGCGTGACCACCCTCTCGGTGAAGAACCTCTTCCTGATGTCTAGCCTAAACTTCCCTTGCCTCAGCTTGACACCATTCCCGGGCCCTATCACTGCTGACTAAGCAGAATAGATCAGCGCCTGCCCCTCCACTCCCCCTCGTGAGGAAGTTGTAGACTACAATGAGGTCTCCCCTCTGCCACCTCCAGGCTGAACAGGCCAAGTGACCTCAGCAGCTTCTCATACGTCTTCCCCTCCAGGCCCTTCACCATCTTCGTCGCCCTCCTCTGGACACCCTCCAACAGTTTCACGTCCTTTTTGTACTGTGGTGCCCAGAACTGCACACAGTACTTGAGGTGAGGCCACACCAGCACAGAGTAGAGTGGGACGATCACTTCCCTTGACCAACTAGCAATGCTGTGCTTGATGCACCCCAGGCTATGGTTGGCCCTCCTGGATGCCAGGGCACACTGCTGGCTCATATTCAACTTGCTATTTCAGCTTCCTATCAACCATGACCCCCAGATCCTTCTCTGCGAGGCTGCTCTCCAGCGTCTCGTCGCCCAGTCTGTGTGTATAGGCAGGGTTGCCCCGTCCCAGGTGCAGGACCTGGCACTTGCTCTTGTTAAACTTCATGTGCTTGGTGATCGCCCAGCTCTCCAACCTGTCCAGATCTCTCTGCAAGGCCTTTTCACCCTCAGCAGAGTCCACAACTCCTCCCAGTTTAGTGTCACCAGCAAATTTGCTCAAAACACCTTCTAGTCCTACATCCAAATCATTTATAAAGACATTGAAGAGGACTGGCCCTAAATTGGAGCCTTGGGGGACCCCCCTGGTGACCGTCTGCCAGCCTGATGTGACTCCATTTACCACAACCCTTTGAGCCCTGCCTGTCAGCCAATTGCTCACCCATCGTATGATGTTTTTGTTTAGCTGTTATGCTGGACATGTTGTCCAGTAGGACCCTATGGGAAACCATATCAAAAGCCTTGCTGAAGTCCAAAAAGATCACATCAGCTGGTTTCTCTTGGTCGACTAGACAGGTGATCTTATCATAAAAGGAAATCAAATTTGTTAGGCAGGACCTACTCCTCTTGAACCCATGTTGGCTGGGACCAATGACTGCAGAGAGCAGAGAAATGTTTCTCTCAAGTGTGCCCACTTCAGGCTCTAACCTCAGTTTTTTGCTCAGGCAGAAGATCTGAACTTAATCCCAGCACGGAAAGTTTGATACATTACACTATTATAAAAGCCAAGATCCTAAAAGAAATTAACTAGCTCTGAAGAGATACAATGGAAAATCACAGAATCACAGAACTGTAGGGGTTGGAAGGGACCTCAAAAGATCATCGGGTCCAACCCCCCTGCCAAAGCAGGTTCCTCGGAGAAAAGTTCTTATTCAGGCTCATACTATCACAGGCAACCACATTGCTCATCCATAAGCAAAGAAATTCATAAATTGATCAAGCTCCATCCCTGGCTGAGTTTCACTGTTTGGTTTCTTCTACTAGCAGAGGATTGCAAAACCCCATGATTTTATTGAATAAAAAACATATATTTCCAGACTGTGTTATGACAATTTGTTTACAACCACCTGTACTACCTCTGTCCCTTAGAGAAAGTAGTTCTTTCTAGGTGTTTTTGTCCATTTCTACCCTCAAACTATTTTACAGACCAGTGTGACTTCCTCCTTGTCTTCGTCATGCTAGACTAACCATGTTCTGCCACTCTCCCCTGAACTTAGGATCTTGGTACCACTGGCAATCTTCATAGTCTTTTCTGTACCTGTTGAAAATTCATTCTTTTCTGAATAAGAATAACCAAAACAGATGCAGATGCAATGATCTGACAGTGACTTAAAGCAGGCATTAATCTCTCTCAACATTTTCATAGCATAAAGGTTGCATTTGCCATTTACACCAGTAAATCCATTTCTCTTGTGATCAGCACAGGTCTTCATTGTTCTCCATCTTTTCAAACAGCAGAGTTCCCAGTTCACAGAAATGCTGTCCTGGTTGGAAAGAACAAACAGTGAAATATTTAATCTGGCTATCTCTTCTGCAGTACATTGGGAAGCTTGAATCATTGCATTTCAGTCACTAGACAATCTTAGGCCAAGATACAAACGCAACTGCTGTCAAGAAAGGGCAGAGGTATTAACAACTACAAAAAGACAGTGCATTTAGACCTCAGACAACTTTTCTTAAATGGTTAGAAGAAATGCAAATGCTTACAGTAGTTCAGGGAGTAAAAAATAATGTCTTCTAAGACTTCCACACTAACCAGGAAAAAAAAAAAAAAAAAAAGCCCACTAGGATAACAAGCTAATTGAATTCAGGTCAGGTGTTAGAGACACCACAAAGATTTTAATTTCTAGCTCTCTGTATGCTTGGGGGAATGGCACTATTCTTCTTACAAAAATAACAGGCTGACACTGGAAGACTAGAAAGAAAACTTAAAAGAAGTCCAGATAATTATTGCTGCTCTTGAGGAAAAGAGTCACAGGTCATAGAGTGGTTTGGGTTGGAAGGCACCTTAAAAATAATCCAATTCCACCCCCTGCCACGGATAGATACCTTCTCTCCTCCCTCTCTCAGCCCCAAAACCCTGAGCAAAGATCCCTGCCAGGTCAACAGACAAGCCCTGAAGAATTTTGCTCAACAGTAAAGATCACCATGCTACTGATAACCCTTCCTATCCCTCTTTCTTGATGGATTAATGGTTCAACACCAGAAAAAAAAATGTTGCTAGGACTTTACACATCATAGAGACAAAGACAGACACAGAAACTTTAAAAAAGGAAGGAAAAAAGTACAACAACAAACTTAACGACGACAACAAAAAAAGAAGTGGTAACATTGTCCCTGAAGCATGTAGTGCAGCTGCCTCCTTAGTGCAGGGCCAGCTCAGCATCTGGTTGTATCAACAGCATCCCATTAGCAATAGTGGAGAGTTTCTCAGAACAGACTCGGTGTGCTTTTGCAGGTCCAAAAAATTATTCAGGGAAAAAAAAAAAAAAAAAGAAGAGTTGAGCTATGACAAGATGTTAAAAATAACCCAGAGCTAGCTTTAGTTCTCTCCATGGGACACGAGCTAGGAAAGTTCATTTTCAAGAGCTGGTGTGCGACTACGTTTGGAACTGATAGCATTTTGGCTGCAGCTTTCCAGGTGTGTTTTTTTTTTTTTCATTGTTTAACACTGTTTTCATCTGCTGAGCATATGATAACACCTTGCAAAATAACAGATGCCTGCAAACACTATTCCTATGGCATAAAGTTTCAGCTTGTTGTGGAACAACAAAGTAAGAGCTGACCTCTTCAGAGTGCTGCTTCCCACTATGCTGCAGCAAACACGGCCAAAATTTATCTTCTAATCTAACCTGGTGCTCCCTTCCTCTCCTATTTACAATTCACCACTAAGCCTTGTAAAAGCAAGTTGTAATCCATCCTACATTTCCTGGCTTTTCAGGAAGCCAACAGGTAGCATTATGCCATCAGTGTCTTCAATGCTCCCAAAGGGGTTAATTCTCTGAAACGATATTTGTTTCAGATTTATGTCAGGAACCTATAGATATCTACAGGTTTTCACTGACAAATTTTGAGCCTCCATTGCCTGGTGGCTGAGAGCTGCCAACACTGACAGGACCACATGTATTGGGTTTACATGGCAAGGGTTTGGTAACAGGGGAACTGCAAGGGAGGAGGTGGATGAGGCTGGATGGGGGGAACGTGTCTTTAGATTGCTTGTAGTTTCTTACTGCTGTAGTCTGTTAGTGATAGGCAATAAACTACATTAACCTCCCTATGCTGAGTCTGTTGTGCCCGTGACAATAAGTGCTGAGTGATCTCCCTGTCCTTATCTCCAGTTTTGAGCCCTTTCCATCCTACTTTCTCCCCAACTCTTCCATTGAGGAGAGGGAGCGGGGATGGTTGTGGTGGAATTCTGCTGCCCAGCAGGGTAAAACCACCACACTGCTGTTGGCAAATCCTTCTGTAATCTGGTGTAGTCAATTTCCAGGCAGAGTAAACTCGCTGTCATCAGAAGCTTAGCTTCTTGTTAAGAAGCTTCTCTGAAAAGTCAGGAGGCTTGCTTCACATGCAAAAACATCAGCTCACTGCTGCTAATCACACAACTCTTCCAAATAATATACTCTTGCTCCAGAAATGCTAGTGAATGCTTGGGAGTAAATCGGAAATTGCAGCCTGTGTTGAATTGTCCAGATCTGTCCTATGTAATTATCCACAGTCTCTACAACTGCCTCTGTGATGCAGGGTTGTTGGTTTTCTGGGTTCTGCTTTTGTTTCCTTGTTTGCCAGCAACCTGATGGGGTACTTGTTTTGCTGAGTGTGCTTGTGTGTGTGCCACAACATGAACTGGAGAACCTCTTTACAGTTGTTGAATATTCATGTACGCAACAAGCAGGAAAGGATATTGGTGAAGCCAAGAATGGCCTCCAGGCCATTAAGGAGAGAAAAGCTATTCCACCATAACCACAGCTCAAATCTGGAAGTACTGCACTTATCACAGTGGGGAAGAGACAAGACATGCTGCTGATAACCCCTAAATTGTGCAGAATTTTCATGATGCAGAGCGGGTTCATAAATAAACAGTTTAACAAACTATAAATGCAGTGTTGTCTATATCATGATAATCCTTCTGGGACAGTAACTTTCTCTCCTGAAATGGCAAGTGGGTCAGCTCTTTCCTTCCCTGTCCTATGCGACATTGTTGAAAAGGTGGAAAATGAATGAGCTGTTCTCCACAAGAGGAAATGTGAAGTGTCTGTGTGTGTTTAACTAGAGAAATATGTAATGAATGCTTTGATGATAGTGTTTGTAAGAAATGTGAATTGGAACAGAGAGATGATGGGTGGAGTAAAATGACATGCTTGTAAAAGAAGGCTTGCCAGAAGCGGATGACGTACAGAACTTAGGAGGAACACTTCAGCTGGGCTTTAGGAAAACAGAAGAAGCCACTGTTGGCATTCAGGGTGTTGAAACACAACAGTGGAAAAGAGGTGTTATGCGTGTGTGTTACATAGAAGATACATAACTACAATAAGTGTAGGCTAGCTAACACCAGTTAGATAGCAAGGTGGCCAGAGGCCTATTACAACCTTAAGAGAAGGCAACACATTCTGCTTTTAAAGCACTTAGGATGGCATTCAGGGTGCTTTGGCAAATATGCCCAACAAAACCAAATCATCTGAAAAAAGCAGTGTTGTGAAGTATAGGCAGCTGAATGGCAGTTCCAGTCATGAAATTCATTGAAATCATGGAAAATCAAAAGAGAACAGAAAAGGGGAAGAAAGATCTTAGCACTTGATTAGATTCTGAAATCAGAGGTCAAGAAGTTGGAAGGAAAAATTGTAATGCATGAATTGAAATTAGTTTTAGTAGCATAATACAGCAAAAACATGTTTATTTTCCAGGAAGTAATGAAATTGCTTTACTGTTCAGTGTTAAGGCCAGCTGACTGTAACAATGCATGCTTAGACTTCTGTGCAGTGCTTTCCAGAGCTCCCTTTTCAGCTTGCCCAGCTATCACTCCTTGATTGCATTGTGCGTTTATTTTCTCCAGTGACTGTTTGAATGAAAGCAAGTCAGCATAGCAGATGAGCTATCATTTACCTGGCAAAGCCCTCCTGAGTAACATTAAACATTATGAATTCTAGCATGCATTCATTATTATAGGAGACCTAATCAGTCTGACTGAACTTCTTAATGCCTTGTGTGGCGATTCTCTGCTCTCATAGCTGAAGCCGAGCCATCAAAGAACCACCACAAGGCGGGCAAAGGGCAGTAGGTCCCGGCCCTAAGGTGTGGGTTAGGCTTTGCAGCGTCTCTGCTGGTCTACGCACTCTTTTAGGAAGGAATCAGGGCCAATGCTACCCATGGGAAAGGTTTGCTTGGAGTCTGATAGTTGAATGGATTTGATTGTGTTTTGGATGTTTCTGAATGTATTCTAAACTGAAGCAAACACAAAAAGCAACCCTTCCCATGAGGCAGCTTCTGGTACAATTTCAAGTGCTGGCTGAGTCTTGAGAGAAACTGGAGAACTGCAATGGAGCAAAAACAGACTCCAACAAGCTGAACTGCTTGTGTTGAGATGGGTGTGGTGGTTTTACACAGCTGGGCAGCTGAGATCCACCACAACCGCTGTCTCATTCCCCCTCCTCAAAGGGAAAGGGGGAGAAAATAGGATGGAAAGGGCTCAAGGCTTGAGATAAGGCCAGGGAGATCACTCAGCAATTATCATCACGAACTTAGAGTAGGGTGATGAATGAAACGTATTACCTAACAAGCTACAGCAGTGAGAAACTAAAAAAAAAAAAAAAAAAAA
>CM021766.1:59046272-59230819 GCA_011076525.1 Nettapus auritus | reverse complement strand
AGCGGGGGGAGCCGGAGCTGGGCCGGCGGCGGGGCGGAGGCGGGCGGCGACAAGAAGCGGCTGCACCACCGGCGGCGGAAGCGCTTCGCGGCCCAGCCGCAGCCGCCCCCCCCGCCGCCGCCCCCCCCCGCCCCCCCCCCCCTGCTGTTCCCGCTGCTGCAGCCGCCCCTCCTGCAGCCGCCGCTCCTGCAGCCGCCGCTGCCGCCGCAGTCGCTGCTCTTCCTGGCGGCCACCGGCGCCTCGTCGTGCTGCGGGGACGGCGGGGAGCGGAAGCGGCCGCGGGGCAAGCGGCGCTCGGGCTCCCGGCACAAGCGGCGGCGGGGCCGCGGCGGGGGCGGCGGCGGCGGCGGGGCGCAGGAGGCGGAGAAGCGGCGGGGCGGCGCGGGGCTCGGCACCCTGCTGGAGGAGTACGACGACGTGAGCTCCCAGTCCGAGGGGCTGGTGGGCGGCGGCGCGGCCGGAGCCGGCGGCGGCGGAGGAGGAGGCAGCGGGGCGGGGAGCCCGGCTTCCTCCCCCGGCGGCAGGCAGCGGGGCGAGGCGGAGAGGAGCAGCCGGTCCCGCCGGGAGCACCGCAGCGGCAGCGGCCGCTCCAAGGAGCGGCACCGGGAGCACCGGCGGCGGGGCGACGACAAGCCGCAGCAGGAGGGGTCGACCGCCTCTGGCCGCGGGGGAGCCGAGGCCGCCTCGTCGTCGTCCTCCTCCAAGTCCCGCAGCCGCCACAACCACACCGGCGGCCAGGACCGCGAGGGACTCAAGAGCAGCAGCAGCAGCGACCGCAGGAAGAGCTCCCTCTCCTCGCCCAGCAGCAGCAGGAAGGAGCGGGAGAGCAAAGCCCATCGGAGCCGGACTAAAGCGGCCAAGGAACCGCCGTCGGCTTACAAGGACCCGCCAAAAGCCTACCGGGACGACAAGCCCGAGCCCAAAGCATACCGGCGGCAGCGCTCGTCCCCCAGCCCCGGGCGGGATGACAGCCCCCCGCTGCACCGCTCGTCGCAGAGCCAGCGGAGCCGCAAGTCCCTCAGCCCCGTGGGTGGCCGCTCGCCCCTCAGCCCCTACAGCCGCCGCCGCTCCCCCAGCTACAGCCGGCACAGCTCTTACGAGCGCGGCGGGGATGTGTCGCCCAGTCCCTACAGCAGCTGGCGGAGGTCACGGAGCCCCTACAGCCCCGTTATCCGGTGAGTGCGGGGCGAGGGAGGGAGTAGGGCAGGGGGAGGCTCTGCGGGTAGAGGGGGGGAGCGGAGGCCAGGGCTGGGCCTGTGGGCAGGCTGGAGAGGCTCACAGCTGGCGATAAAAGGCCTCCTTCTTGCTGCCAGAGAGCTGTGGGGAAAGGGAACTGGGCCTCATACAAAGATCGGCCTGTCCTGCCCTGCCCTGAAATGAGGAGAGGGAGATGTGGGTGCTGGTGACTGCTCCTGCCGCTGTTTCCTCCCTGTCAGGGACTCTGTAGTCCCTGGACTACTACTAGGAGGGGCCTGCCAGTGCTGGAGCCTGAGAGGGCACTTTCAAGTGAGAATGACCCAATGAAAATGCTTCTTGGAGGACAAATTTTCCAGAGAACCGATTTTGGTTTTAAATCTTAAGACATATGGTTATTCTCAGGTACATCCTTATTATACGTCCTGTACCCCTGTAGAAGAGGGTGCATATTAATTGTATTTATGTATGTTTACTTCCCAGTAGTCTAAAGAGGAACCAAGCTGATGGGCAATTCGTGTTACTAGTGTTTCTTGTTTGTTTTAGAGGCCTATAGAGGCCTCGATTTCAATAGGAAAATGAGCCAATGTCAAGTTTTGGCTAAATTACATAGCTTATGAAAATGCACCTGAGCTCGTTTCACAGTACCTGTTATTTGATGTGTGCTTGCAAATTATTTTCTTATTCTTAGTGGGGACAAAGAATGTGAAGGTTCGTGTTTCTGTGACTTTCTGAATTTCATATAGAGCAGAAACAGGGACTGTATTTCTATAATCAGAATTAAATCACTTTGAAATATTTTAGCTTACAGCAAAACCACTGGGAATGTAAAGTATTTGGTTAGTATGTTTTTAGTGCTGAAGATTCTAATTTCCCACATTGAAATCTTACTGTTGCTATGTTGTTTATGAGCTTGCTTAAATTCACATCTGGACTTAAGATTTCAAATGTATCAGGTGATACGTTGGCAAGAATTTTGTTTGAAATGCGTTACCGGGTAGGTTGTCTGAGAACTGTTCTCTGGTGTTTCTAATGCAACCGTTTGGAGTAGCCAGTGGTGATGCCCAAGTTGTTCCAGTGTTTTGCTGGCTGTTGGTAATGTCTGCTGTCCGGGGTGTGCATCCAGCGCTGTTTATAGAGAGAAATAATAAAAAGGTGCCTGTTTTGTTCAGAGGGGCAAAACAAAGGTCTTTGAAGGAAAGAAAAAGTGATCGTTTTAAGGTACAGATGTATGGAAAAGTGTTGTTAACAATAGGGTGTTTCAAGCAGAGCGCGCTGAGTGCTCTGAAAAAGAGCACTTTGTTGTTGCTCCATGGAGCCTGTTCCAAGTTGTTAAGGATTCTTTTGCAGGATGATTTGAATAATAGAATAGCAGGAATGTTACTGGAATATTTCGATTTCACCATTCTACAGAGTATTTTCTGTAGATACTTATGTCTTGGAATAAGAAAGCTAAATAACGTCAGAACTGCATGCACAAGGTTTGTGCTTCTGAGTAGCCATGTTAGCCAGACTGACAGTTCCACTACTTTGGGATCCCCTCTGATGTACTGGCTGATGCTGCTGTAGCGGCAGGTACGGGAGGTCTCGTAGGGTGCAGTTACAGGACAGTTTTGTAGGTGTTCGTTGTTTACTTTTTCCTATGGGTAGGGGACCTGTGGTTTGAAGCATGAGTTTGTTTCCTCATTTTTGTATTGTCTTTGTCATAAGCGTGTAAATCTTCCTCGAGTTGCAGGTCTGTTTCCAGGAGTTAGCTTTGTGACTTCACTCCTTCCTTCCTACAGTTAAACTGCAATTTGCATCCCCCCTTTATCTGGATACAGAGGAATCGTTTTTGTTAACTAATGCAGATTGTCAGGTTTATTGGAGAGGGATTGGAATGGCTGAGAGGAAGAAGTTCTTCCATGTATAAGGTGAGGTCAGTCTGTCCTAACGTGGCATTCAGTTTTAAAATGTCATTTCCACAGAAAAGGAAGGAAAACAAAAACGTGAGGGTAAGCTTTGTTGTCCATGATGTTTGCCTCTTGTGGAGAAATGCAACTTACTGTTTCTTTGCTCTCATGCAGCTCCTGTGAGTTACGTGCATTGTGGTGGTGCTCGGGAAATAAAGATGGAAGATAGTGAACTGATCGGTTTAGCCCTTCAAAACTGTCATTGTTTTTATTGCTTAACTTTCTGGTACTGCACCTAAAATGCTGAAAGTTGTTGCTGTGTTGCTTAGATAATGGTATAGCAGCCTTAGACCTGATAGAATTTAATTTCATGAAGGCAACAGCTTCGTACAGCACCTGTCTTCTTGATCTGGATGATTTAAAGATGTAATTCTGGGCTTGTGTCCATCTATAATGGTGTCAAGACAGTAAGAACTTTGTATGTTACTAAGCATTCCAGCCTGCAAGTCTTTGCTCTTTTCAATCTTTCATATACAAATCTCCAATAATGTTATATTAATTATTGAGTTATTTTGGGATGCAGAAAATGAAAATGAAGTGGTTCTAGCAAGCCTGGAGAACTCAAGTGTCTGGAGCCCTGATTTTTTTGTCTCTGAGCTGCTCAGGGAGAAAGTTCTAGTAAACAGCAGAAGAGAAACAAGTGAAGTCAGCTCCACTCATTTGAATTCCTGGTTTTCTGGAGTAGCAGTAACAATGAAATTAACGCGGGTTAGGAGTTCTGATTGCAGTAGTGACTGACTGGTATCTTTCAGTGGTGTTGCCTGGAGATTGCTTCTAAACAGAAGCAAAGACACTGAATACCAGTTTTGTGCTTGGAAGATTATGTTTGAATGGCAGACTAATTGCCTTTGCCATTATAATCGCAATAAACATCTATGTTTTGGGCAAACTGCTTGAGCTAGTTCCACTTGGTGGACAAAACTTTTTTTACTTGCTGCTGGTGGATTTGTATTACTATGTTTTCTTGTGGACTATAGCACAGTTGTTCTAGAGTAGTGTGAACACATCTCCAGAATGGGAATTCTTCCATAATATGGAAAGCATGAGGAATTTATTTCCCTACTGAGAAATGGTCTTGATTTTTATTGAACTTAGTTTTTTTTAATTATTATTAAATAAGAAAACACCGATATCAACAAAATAAGAAGCAGTCTCTTTTTGGAAACTGGCTTATGATGAGATTGTAGAGGGAGAGCTTTTTTTTTTTTTTTGTAACTTCAGTCAGGTCATATGCTATGTGATCACACATTTAATTCAGCTAGTTGTATGGATGAGTAATTGCCTTTTTCCAAATGTGGATACACCTACCCATCTGCCTGGGATAAAAGTAAGTAGGTGGGGCACCACTAGCATAGTACTATGGTGCGCATGGATGTTGCTTGTAGGAAAAATACAAGTTTGCTTCTCCTCCTGGTACTATGGAGCCATCTCTTTCTACAGCTGTAGCTAGTCCGTAGCATCGAGGCTCTGAAATATGCATCATTTCTGTGATAAACCAAGACGAGCGTAGGGAAAGTGGTCAAATAGACATTAAACTGGTAAATGCCTACTTTGTGGAGAAGCCATGGTTTCATACGCTGTACAAAAATAGCTTTGCAGCCAGTGATTTTGATACTTTAGGATTTAAAGCAGTAGGAGAGGTTTTCGGATGTTTTTCTCTTGTGCGGTGAAAAGAGATTTTCTGTATAAAACCCTTTAATCTTGTTTGGTAAAATTGTATTTTGCAAAATTTTAACGTGGAGCTATATACTTTCAATGTTGAAATAGCGATTACTTGCAGTGCATTTGAGGCCCTCGCTCCAGTACATATTTTGAAATTAAGACCTCTTCTTACTTGGCAGTGGACTTTACCTTGTGCTAACTGTGGTGATGTGCCTTTCATCTTCATTCTTCCTCCTTTTTTTTTCCCTTATGGGAAGGGACATCATTTGAAACAAAACAAAACAACAACAAAAACAACAACAACAACAAAACTTATGATGTGTAATAGAATTTGATTTGACTTTACTTTTTGCGAGTTGATTTCTTTGTATGCAGAGCTCTCGTCTGATGGTTATAAAGCAGATTTAAAACACAAAGTTTCAGTATTCCCGTGCTGTATGTGTTGGAGAACCTTTTAAAGATTTACCGTTTGACTCAGTAAAGCAAGTTATGTTGTCTTCGTGTGTGAAGCAGGAAAGGTGGTTGGTAGATTATAGATCTGCTTAGAATATAACTCTGAACAAAGGGCTCAAGAAAATAAACAAAATGAATTAAGTGTGAGAGAGTGCTAATGCTATTATGGCTTAAAGAAATGAATCGTGCATTGGCCTGCTCCTGCAATATGGCAGAGCTGTATTGTGAGCTGCAATGTTTTGTCAAGGTGGTTTATGTTACTGAGTGATTATAAACGTCTTGCAAGATCTGTGGTGAAGCCAATTGATTAAATTTAGGTCTCCCCTTTAAAACGCACTCTGACCTTACCATGAACTGGAAGCTGGCAGCGTGTGCTCGGTGGGGCAGCGTTTGCTGCCTGTTGGTGATAGACCTGGGCTACAGCGTGTGTTAACCTCCTTTGGTTCTGTTTGCTTGCTTGTTATTCCGCTCTTATTCTGATGAATCCCTTTGTGTTACATTTTGTCTAAAAGTAACCAAACGTCAGATAAAAATCTGTTTCGTTGTTCAGCTCTGCAGACCCTGATACCTTTCAAGTGTAATATTGTTTGTGTGTAGGTAATGCACATAGCTGACTACTGGCACGCTCCTGAAGCAGTTAAGAAAAGAGGGTCTCAAGTTTACAAACAGAAGATAACACATCTGTTGTGATTTGTTAATCAAATTTAGGGGTTGCTTGGTTTGTTTTTAATAGATGTGTGGGGGTGGAATGGGGAAGAGAGGAGTGCGTAGGAAAGTAGCACGACAAGAAATGTTCAAGCTAAGTGAGACCCATGTTCTTGAAAACTTGATGTGTTAATTATCTGTTAATTTTCATAACATTTTTCATAAACGTTTTCATAATGCCCACTTTTTTTCCCATTAATTTTCCTTTCTCTTTACTTTCAAATGTCAATATAGTAAAATGTAGGCCTTTAAGTTTTCAGTTGCTGGTTGGAATAGTGCCATTGTCTGCCTGAAAACGTGACATTACGTTAACAGACATTTCTTGTTAAAGTTCTTTAAGGAATCTACTGTTTGCTAGACGATAAATTAACTAATGAAATGCAATAGTATGTTTTATTGCAGGAAGGAGGATCATTGTGACAGTTTGGAAACTTGTAACTGATAATACTTTGATATCTGAAATACGTTCTTACACAGTGAATAAGTGCATTGTATTAAGCAACAGCAATTTTTTCTTTATTTCCTAGAGGAAAACAAATCTCTGCTTTCTTTTTATTGCCGTAAAAAATGGAGGAAAAGTGAGGCTGAGTTTTGGGTAGGGGATGAATTCCTTACTAGTGCTGTCCTCCTTTGTTTCTTTAAACCTGCCTCTTCTCCCATATGCTTTCTAGATAACATCTTGATTTTTTTTTTCTGGTTTCATTTTTTAGCTAGACATAATATTGTGTAATTACGTCAATTTCCCTTTGCAGCTAATGTAGTTGTGCTCCTAGCCTCCTTTGTTACTGTCTCCAGGGAAGAAAAAAAGCAGCCCTGTGTAAGGAACTTCTTCGTTCTGCTGCTGACTAGTCCTGCTGATGCTTACAGAAGTGGTTTTATGGGAGTGGTGAAGTTTGGCAGTTACCCTCTTTGTGGGGAAGGAGGCGTGTGCGAGGTGAATCCAAGGCATTTGTGGAAGGCTGATGGCCAACCATGGTGGCAAAGGTACCTGTAAATGAGGTGGGACTGCTGGGTGCAAACTGGAAAAAATGTTAACTGGAAGAGTGGCTCCCTAGTTGTTTCCTGCCATGTGCGTTACCAGCAGATGCTGGTGCTCTTGGTTTGAGAGATTTGGATGCAGTCCTGGTGATTAGGATGTGTCTGATTTCTCCAGGCTGGGTGAAGATGCCTGCACTGTTTTGCTGAATTTGTTTGCTGTTTGCAACACAGTTCTGCGTGTTTGGGGCTGCTGTCCTGGTATTCTTGGTTACTGTGTTAAAAACAAACTGTCCTAACTAAGGACTAAATAATTGGTAGCAAATAAACGTCAGGTAAGACATTTTATGTGTGTGCATATGCATGCATATGCATTTCATAGAAGTCTGGTGGAAGATTTAGAGAGTATTTCAGATGTCTCTTCTGGTGTTTTCTCAGGGTCCCCGTAAAATGTTAGTGTCTCGTTAAAATGGCAGGCACTGGCTATTGTGTCAGTCCATTTCTGTGCTGCTGTGACTTCATCTTTTATTTCTAATGAGTGCTAGCTCTGAAGAGCGCGAGTTGGCTGGCTTTACATATAGGGCAGTATTTCTTCACTCTGAGAGCCCTGTGTACGCTTCTGAGGGAAAGCTTGTAAATGCCTGTTGTTTGGCTTTTGTGCCATTTTTATAGATGGAAACTTGTACACAAGTTCTGTCTAGTGTGGGAGATTCTCTAGAGACTTTTGAACGAATGCTGATGACAGTGATAGTCAGATGTCTGAAAAGATCATTAAACTTAGGAAGACATGAAGTTTTATCAGTGTAACTGGGATAACTAGAGCTTTGACAAAGCTGCCTTTTACTTAAGCTTCAGCATTTGTCTGTTCAGTTCCAAGTGTTTGTGTTTCCTGCCACTCCTGCATCAAGCCTAGAAGACAAGGTACGGCAAGACGTTGCAAAGGTCTTTGGGATGCTGATGGGGGAGCTGGTTTATTATTAGCCCAGACACGCGTTATGTAATGCAACGAAAGAAAAAAAAATGCTAACATGAATATCAAAAACTTTTTGGAAAAATAAAACCAGTGCAGAGGCTGTGCTCAGCATATTTCATAACCTTGTTCTGATCTGATGTTAGGGGCTGTAGTATG
Source organism: Nettapus auritus (assembly GCA_011076525.1). NCBI lineage: Eukaryota > Metazoa > Chordata > Aves > Anseriformes > Anatidae > Nettapus > Nettapus auritus. Next base: position 59,222,749 of record CM021766.1, on the reverse strand, counting down.
TAGTGGAACTGAAACTTTAACAATTGAGCGCAAGAGATTTTGGTCTTTCCCTTCTGGATGCAGTCCTGACATGAGAACGCTACGCCGTTGTCTTTTGGGGTAGGAAACCTGGGGAGGAGAATATTTGGGTGTTTTGTGCTGAGCTTGCATAAATCTGTGTTCATGTCCCAGACTATCCTGGCTGGTATTGGTAAAATATGTATGTGGAGCCACTGTCAGTCCTTGATTTGACTGCATGTTTCTTTTTGAAGCTGGTATAAAGATTTAAGATACTTTTTCGTTAGCTTTTCAAAACTGTCTTTTACTCACCAAAATGTTCAGAGCCAACCAGGTGAGCATTTGTAGTTACTGTGATTTGAACAGATTTTCTCATTTCATCCTTAGTTGTGATGTTAAATGAACATGTTATATTTTAGGCTGAAGTGGAACAGAAGCAGACTTATGATCAGACATAGTGTCTCAAGAACTCCAGTATTTTAAGCTGCTGCTTCTCTTCTCAAGTGGATGTGGAATTATGCCTGTATTTTTTGCTTGTTGACATAGATTACTTGCTTTATTTTAGGCACCTTTCTAAAAAAAATTAAGAAAACAAAAAACACAAGTCGTACTTGTGAAAGAAACAGACTTATTTAACCCCCCCCCAGGGCATGCTTTGCGTTAAAACTCGAACACAGATGAGGCGGGTTGCAGCGAGGTCTCTGAAGGTGGAAGACTGTGTTCTGCAGGTACCGGGAGCAAGTTTCAGTTCAAAAGAGCTAATCCGGGAACAAGATGTGCAAGTGTTTTCCAAGATGTGGCAGTGACGTTCTCTGTAATGACGCATCATTTATACAAGTCAGCTCAGGACTCGCAGGGCCTATTAGCTTGCACTTGATGCTGGAGAAATTGAATTATCCTGATTCTACAGCCAGTATAGATTGGCAAGCACCATACATCAGCTGGAGGTAATAATTCCTCTCAGAAGGTGAGATAGCAGGATGAAGAGAGCTCTGACCTAGCACATGAAGTATGTTTATGATTTGCATATCTTCAGCCCTCCTTTTGTTTCCTGCTGTCCCATCACAACATTATATTATGGAACTTTTTAACATTTCTTTAAAAACTTGTTTTATTTCACTTTTGCTAAACCTCTGAAAACTTTCTGAGCCTAAAGTATGAGACAGGCTTTCCAAGTAACAAGAAAAAGAGCTTGAGTGTCTTCTTTCGTAATGGAGCATAAGTTAGTTTTGGGGAGATTTTTTCTGACAAATATTGTGGCTTTGCTTGGTTTTTAATGGACATGGGCTTTAATATGTCTTTAGTGAACTGAGATGAACTGTCTTTTGCTGAGCTGTGATTGTCATTTAAATGACAAGGCCTAAGTAAATGACTGAATATTTAGTGTTAGAAAGTGGAATAGAAGGGATCAGAGCATCCAGTTATCCAGAAGCCAAACACTGCTTTGTCCATTCTTTCACTAAAACCTATACCAAGTGTTTTTTTCTTCTTTCTTTAATTGATCCCCAAACCTCAGTTAAAAATCTCCCCCCAAATGCAGAATTCTTTTTTTTTAAAAAAAATATATTTACTTTATCTGTAATTTATTTCAATTACTTTGTTGTCATGCGGTGCCAGAAAATTCTATAAACCTGATGTGGGATTGAACTGTGTTAGTTTTCAAGAATTGCCCTCACATGAGCTTTGAATTTTTTAAAGGTCTCTGTAGCTGTTTGGATCAGTATCAGTTTCATCTATAAAATTTTGAAGCTTGTGATAGAGTATACAGTGTGCACCTAGACTTTTTTTTTAATCACTCCTACATAATCTCAATTGTCTTAATGATTTTTTCTGTTGTTCAGGAAAAAAGGCTGAAAAGGCATTTTTTAAATGCAGGAAAAGTGTGTACATTTGGAAATTAGCAAATACTGCACATAAAATAGAAACTTTTTTATGCTATATTAAATATTTGTTCAGTTGAAGCAATGGAATGTCATTTTGATAATTAAAACTGCATTCATTTAATTGTTACCAAAATAAGGATTTGACATAGTGGTGATTATTCCTGGCCATAAGGATTGTAGTTAACTTTATTCTTGTTTGGCTTAAACTTTTGGAAACATATACACAGTGATGCTGTCTTTTGAACTCTGAAGTTCCTAGATCTCCAGGAAGTCTTATTTTTACTACTGCTTGATACTTTTTATTTGTCTAGCTAATGGAAACAATTTTATTTACCCTGATTTAATTTTATTCTTCCCTGCAAGTCGGGTACCCAAGAAAAACAGATTTCCAGCAGACCTGAATCAAGATACTACTTGTAAATATAATGAATGCCTTTGCTATTTTTAGTATGGTATAACGAATTTAAAAAAACATGTCATGTTTGTATCGAAGCACTGGTCTTGGCTACTTGTTCTCATGCTCTTCATCTCATTTAGTTTCTTCCTTTTGCTTTTACATGAATTATAACTACTGGTAAAATTAGTACATCCCTCTGAAGAACTGAATGAAAAATAATTTCTAACAAATTATATTTTTGCACAGTTTGTTTTTACAGTTGTTAAGATATTTCCATTCCTCCCCTGCTGCCGTTCAAGGTTGTTTTCCTGCTATGATTTTATAGACAGCTTAGATAAAATCTTTTCCCTGTTCTGTTAGGCTTTTTGTTCTGATGCAGGTGTAGCATAGAGCTTCTCATGGATGATGTTTGCCTCTCAGTAGATAGAACAAATCAATATTGGGTGCTTTCTTTTCAGGGAGAGGAGGGAAGTCTTCATTTAAATTTTGAAAAAACACAAAAACTAAGCTTTACTGCTGTCTTTTGGCAGGTTATATTGCAGCCTTTAGTATTCAGATTATTTCTTAGGTAACGTTTTAATCACAGTTGCAAAAGTGAAACTTAAGGTGATTCGACAATTGCTTCCTTCAGTGTTGTGTTTAGCTCCTTCTTGTTGTAACGTTAATTTCATTTTGTTGAATTTTGGTTGTGTAGGCAGCTGTATTTTTCTTGCATATACTAAAGTTGGCAGCACAAGTAATATAACATCGGCTGGTCTTTAAAGGAAAACAATGAATAAATACTGAGGAAAAGGAAACATTTATCTTATATTATTAGTCCTCCAGGGTAGTATTTTGCAGTTCTTTATTGGGAGAAACTGTATCTAAGAGATCTTTAATGTTTTCTAGCAACCTGTTTTGATATAGAATCTGGATTTATTTTATTTTTAAACTGCAAAGATACTTTTTTAGATACTGTCTTTCCTATTTTGTAGATTTTTTATTCTGTAAACATGGTGCTAGTGGTTGGTTTAAAGAGTACTTTATCAGAACAGCAGATACACTGAGAGAAAAGTTAGACTAATTTTCAAATGATTAAATTTTACTTTTCTGAAACAGGAGATCAGCAAAATCTCGAAGCAGAAGTCCGTACTCATCAAGGCATTCAAGGTCTCGTAGCAGACACAGGTTGTCTAGATCCAGAAGTCGCCATTCAAGTATTTCTCCTAGTACATTGACTCTGAAGAGTAGCCTGGCTGCTGAGCTGAACAAAAACAAAAAAGCAAGAGCTGCTGAAGCAGCTAAAGCCAGTGCAAAAGCTTCCAACACTTCAACACCTACCAAGGGAAACACTGACACTGCTGCAAGTGCACCTCAAGTGAACAATGTAAAGGACCTGAAGAAAATAAAAGTTGAGCATACACCTTCTCCTACAAGCAGTGTAAATTTGAAGAATGACAAGGCAAAAGCAAAGGCCCCACTTCTGGAAACTAAAGGAGAAAATAATTTAATTGCAGACAAAAATACTAAACAGAAAGCTGCAGCAGTAAAAGAGAATAAAACAACCGTTGTAAAACAGCAGCCAGTCACTGTAAAAGAGAAAACCAAACCGAGTACACCGAGTGTAGTAACCAAGGAGAAGGATCGCATTGTTGCACTACCAACCTCCACACTGCCACCCTTGCCTTTGCCTCCCATGCTGCCTGAAGATAAAGACACTGATAGGTGAGTTGTCACAGGTTTGCTTTGGAGGGTTGTCTGTTGGCTTTATTTATTTTTCCTTTGTGAAACATACATGTAATTCTGTTTGCTAGGTGAGGGTGCTGATGGGTGTTCTTGCTCTTCAGTTAAGATGGCAGTTACTGGTGAACTGAAGGAATGCGATGTTAAAAGTTATTAAATCAACTGTTTTTTGAAAAGAAAGGTTTAGTCTACGCGGAATCTTTCAATGAAAAATGTACTAGAGATGATTTAAAATTGCAGGCACGTAATAGCTTTGGGAATAACGTGTGCAAAATTCACGATTTCATGTTCAGTGCAAATGTGGAATAGTTCTGGGGAAAAGATAAATTCATTAGCAATATCTGAAGATCTTTTAATATGATGGGGTTTAGGGTAAAGATTCTCTTCCCTTTGGATGGCAATTATTTTCCTAAAATCATAGATGTGTGTTGTTTTCGTGTAATTTATTTCAGAGATCAGTATTCTTTATGTATAAGTGAAGTGGGGTTCTTGGCTTGTAATCTGTGCTGACTTTGAAGCATAAAAATTGGACTGTAGTGAAGAAACTCAGGTCTGTATTCCAAATGTCGCCTGAGTTTAAGCTACATTGAGTCTCTTTGTTGTCCTAACAGAATACTTGCTGTGGTTTGTGTTGGAAAATGATACTATTGAGATGTAATCGACCATTTTTCTTTGGTTTTGGTGAGGAAGTTGAAAAAGTTGCTCTTGGTATTATTCATTGTATTACGCGTATAGGAGAGATCAACTTATCACAACAAGAAAAACAGTTTCTTTGCACTGAAGTAATAACTGATTTAAGTTTGTATCTGTAAACACAACTGTAAAAGAAATTCAAGAAATAATGAAGTACTTTATTTCATATTCTGTATCTGTGAAAGCAGTCTGTTTTCTCTAACTTTTCATAAATCGTTTAGTAAAAGTTGTTATAACTAGTGGTGTAAATGCTTCCCTGTGTTTGCCAGCAATTTAATGCTCTGGTAAACATTAGGATGCACAGGGCTTGGTGAATAAATATAACTTTAAAAGGTATTAGATTTTTCTTAGCAGTAAAAGAGAAATTGTGTTTCTTGCCCTTCAGTACTCCAGCAAATGTCATTCCATTTGTTCAGAATTACATCTGTGTGGTGAATGGATGCTTGCATTTAAATTTAGAACAAAGCCATTCTCTGCAGGTAAACAGGCTTTCTGCCACTGTTGTTTGAGAGGAAGACTTACTTTTTTAACTGGCTTTGCAGCGTTAACTGTGGTATCATGAAATCAGATTCCACCTGAAGCTGGCACATGGCTTCTCATTATTAGCATTTTTTCATGTAATGCCTTTCTTATAGCTAAACTGTTCAGAATAGCACTGGGCTTGTTCTCCTTTTTAAAACAAAAACAAAAAAACTTAATGCTTGCAAACAAACTTCATTAGAAAGATTAATGACAAATAATAGGATGTCATTTATGCTCTGCCTCATTTTGCTTTTAGGAGGTTATGAATTTAAGGTCAGAATAGTTATGATCTGAAGTCACGACGAACCTTATGACATCAAAGAAAATGATCTACAATATCTGGGTGGAAGGAGGGCCTGGGTGTTTGCCTTAGACTCAGTTACTATGGGGATATTTTGCCAACAAAGCAAGCTTGATGCTCTGCAGAACTTAATGTAGTGTCAGTTGTGAAGTTCAGTAGGAATCTGATAAAACCACAAATGAGCTACCTAAAGAACAGCAGTGTTGTGAAACCACTGTCGAGGATAGCTGAAAGGGAAAACTGTTTGAGTGGTCAACAGTGTGTAATTTAACAGACCTGAAAAGAAGGCTGCTCTTGGCTGCTCCTGTTTTCATGTATGGCTTTTAAAATTGTTTCAGAACCTCTCATACATCGTACTCCCACTAATACTGAAACTTTGAGGGCAGAATTTGTGAGAGAAATGCAAATATCTGAACTTCAAAAATAGGAATTTTTCTTGACCTTGAAAATTACTTGCTCTGCTCAAGGTGGCTTTTAGCATGCTGACCATTATATTTGTGATGAGGACAGCATGTGCTTCTTTCAGGTGCCTCTTTTAATTCAGGCACTGGTAGGAGGCACTCAAGGGTTTTGTTCTCATGGCAAAGCATAGATACCAGCAAAATGCTGGAACACTTTATTTAAATATATATGAATCTTAGTAATTGCAATTACTGTAAGAAAGAGCATGCACGTTCTCCATGATGGGAGGTAGCAAGATCTTTCTGTTTACAGAAGTTTCTGCTTTACCTATGAGATGAGGTAGATACAAAGTAGTAGGAAAACCTCTCCTCCAGAACAGGTTCCCAGAGAGGGATGCTGAAAGTAGAACACTGTGATTTGGCAAATGCAGCTACCTTGGAAAACACACCCTCAGAGCGTGACAAAAAGTTTAACACAGTGGCAAAGTTTGAAATTTAAAGAGAGAATGCTACCTCAGAAAACAGTTAATGTAATTACAAAGCATACAGAGAGGGTCATGGGTGTAAAGTTATGGGATATACTGTAACAGCAAAATGTAGCCAAACTAAAGGAAGTTCTGATAAAACACCCACGTTTTAAAAAAAATACTGCGGGTCGTAGGGAGTGCTGAAAAATTCCCCATTAGAACGGGAAGAGCATTTCTAGAATTATTGTTTATAGTAACTGATGTAGGAATACCTTGCAGTGTGTTTGGGGGATTCTCCTCAAGACAGAGATTGACTCTCAGGATCTGTTCCCTGTTTGACTTTTTTTTTTAAAGACATCAGTAAACCAGAAAAACGTTTCGTCAGTTTTCTACTTGATTTTTTTTCCCACTTCATTTGCATGCTGATCAGTAAGAACATATTGAATCTGGAGTGTTTCAGCAAATGTATGAGATTGGAATTTGTAAATGGCATGGTATGGATGCCTCATAATGCCCTGCAGTAATTGTAACCGTGACACTAGTTATCTCTGCAGAGTAATGTTGTAGTGAATTGGATTAGGATAATCTGCTTTTTTATATGAGAAGTCAGAGTATAGATTTTACCACTATTGATACTTGGCAGCACCTGAGCTCTAAATATTCTTATTAATCTGATCCGTAAGAGGCTTGGAGAAAAGAAAAGATCACATGGCGGAAGTCTGCCCTGGAACCCAGATGGGCTTGTTGTTCTTGCTGGTAAGGCTTGCTGTGTTATCCAACTTCAGCGTTCATCAGGAATGTGAAGTCCGAACATCTGATTTCACTTTCTTTAGCATTTTGGTAGTCAGCTGTGCATCAGCCAGCTGTTTGCAAGCCATTTGTAAAGTACAAATCAAATTCCTGCGAATTCTAAAAGCACAGATTTTAAATGTTGATGTGTTAATAGTCTACAACGTACTTTAAGAAATCTGGTAGGTATTCTTTATTTTAATATCATTGTACTGTGTTCAACATAGTAGCAAAACTGTGCCTTTTTTTTAGTAATCTGCGAGAGAATCTTTCAGTGAAGACAGTAAAAGAAGCAGAGAAGAAACTTCGCCATCTGCTTGCAGACTTGCCGCTTCCACCTGAGTTGCCTGGAGGAGCAGAGTTAGCCAAAAGTCCTGAAGAAAAGAAACCAGCAGTTCAGTTACACAGCAAGAGAAGACCAAAGTATGTTTATTACAGTTTTTTTTGTTAAAATCTATAACGGAAACAGAAGTGGTAATAGTTTCTTTAAAATGTATTCTATTAAAACCATTTCTACTTTGTAATGACTTCCTTAATAATACTGAGGCTTGAATCAAACTGCATGGTTTATTGCCATTCAGTCAGTGCTAGTAAGGGTTGTCTAGTAATATTTCAGGAATATTTACTATTGATTTTTTTCACAGTTAAAATAATCCGTAGATATATCAGTTGTATTCTTAGACATTCTTACTGTTTTCTAGAATATGTGGACCACGACATGGTGAAACAAAAGAAAAAGAAATAGACTGGGGAAAGCGCTGTGTGGATAAATTTGATATCATTGGTATTATTGGTGAAGGCACTTATGGGCAAGTTTACAAAGCCAGAGATAAAGACACAGGTAGGTTCAAAAAAAAAAAGTAATCCTGCACTGCAAATTCAGTGGGGTTTGGGGGTTTTGTTTTTATAGTTAAATAAAATCTGGTATTCTGCCCCCTAATGGTTTGAAAGTTTTCAGTTGCATTATATGTTTTGTTTTCAATCTAGCTTTTGTCTAAATTAAAAACTCAATCAAAAGTCAATCTTTTTCTGCCTTGGAAAGTCATTCATCTGTAAAGTTGTGGTTGAAAGCATAAGCTGAGTAGTATTAATTTCCATGTGTTATTTCTAGAGCTTTGCTCTGTACACAATTAAGGAAGTAAAGACGAGGGTAAATACTCAGGGGAAACAAAATGGCACCCTAGTCAGTGGGTGGTAGAGAATAATGAAGTTTGTAAAAAGGCTGCAAGGGTGAAAGGAACTGTGCAGGAGATTTAGCTGTTTTCCTTCTTTGTACACGGATCATCACTAGCTGGCAGTAGGGAGAGAAGATATCTCTGTGCCGTGCAGGCCTGAAGTGTTGCATATCAGATATTTTTCTTGCACGAACGTAACTTACAGATATGTTAAACTAATGCTCAAATAAGCAGTCACCATTATGATAGGCAGGAATGTTGTCACCGCTTCTAAATAGATAACGCAGTGAAATTTATTTCCTCACATGTGCTATACCTTGCTAGTTTTGTGTTCAATTAGTAGTTCTCTCTGACTGCTTGCCCTTCTGGCTTAATTGTACATGCCTTGAATAGGGTGTAATTTTCTACTTCAGTAACTGAAGCACATAGGATCATATGCCAGCCTCAGTTCCTTCCTTCTGGTCTCCAGAAGAATGAGCAATGTAATTACTTTTTTTTCCATTCTTCACCTGTGCTTGTCTGAGTTTGCAAACTTTAGTTTTTAAGTTGAACTGTCACAGATCTTACTTCTTTACTTTCTTCCTTTGGAGCCATTGCAAATCATTGTTAGGAGCTTCTTTCTGCTGTCCTGTTCTTTGCACAGCTAAATTTCTAATCCCATCATAACCGTATTGGCCTCTTTGGCAAGCTTCAGGTTGTTTGTGTGTGGCAGTCATTTCTTTACCTCTAGTAGAATTTGTTGCTTTCTGTATTGAATGGGTCTGTACCGTTCAGCAAACCTTCTACCTTTCCATCCAGCCTTGAGCTGAAATCCTGTGTAAGGAGTGACACAGCCTTTGAGCTACATTTTAACAGGCTCTGCAGTGGGCTTTCAAACTAAGGATGTTGAAGAGGGGCAAAGCTGTTCTTTTGGAGACCAGTCCAAAGCTGATGCCACACTTAAAAAAAAAAAAAAAAAAATGCTAGCAGAGGAGAATTTGTACTTCTCTGCAATGGCATCTGTCCTGCCCCTTAGGCTGTAACACCTACTGATGATTTTTATCAAAACATTTGAATATGTTTTGTGCTTGTAGCACTTGTTCCTTGCACAACTACTTCGCTACGAATAAAGGTTAGAGTCTGTTTAATTTTTCAGCTTCTGATGTTACACTGATCTTTAGTACCTGCATTGTTGTCTTTTCTGGAACAGAGCTTAATGGTGCCTAGAAAATTGTGCAATGATTCTTTTATAGAAATTCAAAAGATACAAAGATTTCATTAGATCCTGTGTTATTACTGCTTCCCTTACTGTCTGCTACACCATCTCATCTTTTTGGTATGATCTGAGAGTCAGTACCTTATGAGGTTTAAGAACAGGTCTTGCTGCATTAGTAAAATGCTTAGAGACATAAGCTACAACACTGGGATCTACTTCCTTCTTTATCACAGCCCTAGTTTTTCTCACATCTGGTTTATGGGGCAACTTGCTGTAATTTTTCTGTCTGATGGATTGCCGTAAAAGCCCATAAATCTACCAGGAGTTTGTAAATAACATCTGAGCCTCTTGAGTTCCAATAGTCACATCTATTTTCCAACACTTGCATAAGGGAAGAACTTAACTATGCACGCTTATAGTCTGTGAGCCCTCTCCATTAATTATTTATTGGGACCACCACGGTGTGAATCTGAATGTTCACGTTGCCATGTCCATGTGTCTACCTAAGCTTCCTCTAAAGATGTCACAGATTATTAGCCCTGATGAATCCTGTTCTGTTTCTTCTGTGTTAATTTCCAGCTGAATTTATCTTGAGTCATACTGGAACATATCACATGTGTGCTATACACAGTGGTGCAGAATAAGCCCTTTTTAGAGCTAACGTAGATAGCTGTGGTGTCAGTAAGCTTCCCCAGAAATCCCAAATGTCTGAGCTGGCATACATGTTTTAGATATCCTCAATCATCCCTAGATCATACTTCTGTTTTGCAGAATCTAGCTTCATCCAGGCCAGCCTGCAATAAAATAAGTGAAATTTCTTCTCACTGTAAACATAAGTGACACTTCTGTTTGTAGAAAGTATACTTCCTAAGTAGTAGAACTCTTTAGTTGTCTGCCTCATATCTTAAACTGTAGTATTTCTCTCCAGATACATGCATGAGAATTCTGACAAAATTGTTATTTCTCAGGTCTACTGCATCAGGACTTAAAAACTTTGCTGGTGTATTGCTAAAGATATGATCAGGAGGCTAGGTTATAGGGTTCTTACTTTATCAGTACTGGTGTTTATAGTCTCTGGACTGCTGTGGAGTTATGAAATTCCTCAGTCATTGTTCTGCATCGTATGCCCACCAAGAATCAGTCTATGTGATGAGATCTTTACTTTGAGGGAAGAAGTATCATCACTTTGTGGCATCAAGGCATTGCATTTAGAGGAAAACACCCTGGTAGGTGTTTTTCATAACATTTATTTCCTTCTCCAAGTTATCTCCTCCAGAGTCCCAAGTGCTTCTGCTGCTACTGGTATCTTAGTCCTTCTGTTGGCAAGAGAAATTTTTTATAAAGGTACTGTGCTCTCCTGGTGGCCAGAGTTCCTCGGTGCTGTGCTTCCTGCTATTTGAAGAAGCACCTCAGGGGCTCTTCTGTTCCCACCCTTCCAGTCAGGGTGTGTCTTTTTATCCCTCTTGTGCCCATGCTGATCTATACTGCACGTCCCAGTATACCAGCAGTAATCTTTTTGCCTTTTGCATTTGGAGGGTTTCTGAGTGCCAGCATAGGCTGTGCCTTTCAGTCCTAAATGCCTTCCTTTCTTCTCACACAACCTTAAGCTTAATATAGGTGAGGTACGTTACTTGATTATCTGCTCCTCTCCCTTGAAGCTATAGCTAAAGATGACTAAGAGACCTTTGTTTGCTCTGTTTTGGTAGCCATCTTCTCCCTGAGCTTGCTAATGAACAAGGAATGTTTGATACTCTGCTATCTCAGAACAAAATAGCTGAATAGCTTCACAAGTCTTCCTGTCTCAAAAATCATTCCTCAGTGGGATCTTCTGCAGTTCACATCATCTGGATGGGTGATAAGAATCGATGGCTGACTCTTTCCTCCTTTGTTTCTGATGAAATTTTCCAGAGGTAGTCACTTTTTCAGTAAGTGTAATAGCAGGATTCCCTTATTTTAGGGGGTCACTTTGTTGTCAGAAACCTGCTGAGGCAAGGTATCAGTTTGTACTTTTTTTTTTTTTTTTTGACTTAGCAACTCATTTCTGAAACGTTGCTCTTGTGTTTTGTATTTGTTCTTCAACACGTGAGGCACACTCTTTTTGTCAACAAAAACCAAAGTATTCAGGAAGGCTTTTTACCTCACTTGGTGGATTGGTTAAAACACAAGGGACTGTTTCAGAGCCTAATTCCTACTTAAGTTAGTTACAAGACAGCAAAGGGGGTTGTGACTGTGCACTGCTATTGGCGGCCTCCTTGTGGAACACACCTATTCCCAAGGAATGCATCAATCTTTGTTCGTCCTTTCTGATCAAGCTCTTGAGAGAGCAGTTCTAAAGGGTTATTCAACCAGTATCTCTGATACCCTTCTCTGTTCTGGAGTTTTATGAGCAGTGTTGTTTAGTGTTGCTTGGAATGTGAATATATACATAACCTCTTGAGAGCAAGATGCTTCAGCATATGTTATTGGTATGAATGTACATCAGCAAACTGCGTCCTTCCAAGTCCGAAGGGGGTGGTTGGGGAGTTCTGAGGCAAGGATGTGTGTTTTTTTTTTGTTTTTTTTTTTCCCTCTTAGGGATGTATGGGAGACATGTAGAGGAAGAGAAGAGTTGCTTACACTTCTGCAAGTACTGCATTAAGATAATATAAATGTTTGAATTATTTTGACTTTCAGTGCTTGCACTGGGAAGCTGTGGGTGTAAATATGTTTATAGATAGCTTGTACCTAAGAACAGTTGATAGTAAAACCCCGGGCAGCCTGTTCCAGCTGACCCTGTTGGAGCAGGGGGGGGTGGATTGGATGATCTTCAGAGGTCCATTCCAACCACAGCTATTATGTGGTAACTCTTCAGGTCTTTGTGAAACACTGAAAAGACAAGAACTTTCTTCTGCATTCTGAGCTGTGGTGATGCAGTACTCATAAATCCATAGCAGGCGTATGTTTATGTTGCTAAAGCTGCTGTTAATAATCACGGTTACATAAGGGGTAGTTGGTAGACCTGGTGTGGAAGATCAGGACACAGGTGAGAGATGTACACAGGAGGAAGACAGGGCTTAGAACAGTTAGCTGAAAATTAATATTTGTAATTTTGCCTCTCTGTGTGATTATTTCTCAACAGTGGTTAATTTTGCTTCTGTTCAGTATGGCACTGATACAGGCACCAAAATCTGAACTGTTTAATTTTACTATCTCAATTCAGAAATAGTAACAATTGGGAAGGATTTTTAAATCCTATGGATTTGACTGCTAATGTTTATATTTTTTTATTTACGTTTTATTTTAGGAGAAATGGTGGCACTAAAGAAAGTGCGTTTGGATAATGAAAAAGAAGGGTTTCCAATTACAGCTATTCGGGAGATTAAGATTCTTCGACAGCTTAATCACCAAAGCATTATCAACATGAAGGAAATAGTGACAGATAAGGAAGATGCTTTGGACTTCAAGAAAGACAAAGGTATGTGTGCTGGCACAGGGTAGCTCTTTCTGACCCTGTTCTTAATGCAGTAGGCTGCTATGCTGGAACTGAAGTTTCATTTTTTTAAAAAAAGTTGGAAATTGTGACACTTGACAAGGGGTTATGATTGTGACTTAATTATTGATAGAAGTCCTTCACTTAACTCACCTATGCTTTTTGCTGATTAAAAAAAAAATGAATGTTTTGTGCAGTAAAAAAAATACAAACAAACTTAATTCCAGTTTTAAGAAACAGATGTTTGACAGTGACATGGATTAGGGAGACCAGCAACAATGTGAAGCTCTTATATGTGAGGTTTTTTTAGCCTTTTACTTTCCTCACAGCCTTTTGTCATACAACTTGGAATATTGAAGCCTCAATACCTAGAGATGTTTTGCTCTAGGTGTCAGTCTTGTTTGGATTTTGTTTCATTCCATTTTTTTCGAAGTTAGGCAATGTGTGTTGAAGGATAGAAGGATAAAAGTATTTTTTCCCTAAATTGAAGGCTTGCATTCTTTTGAAAGAAGAGATGACTAACTAGGAACAATAGCTACTTGAACGTTTGTTCTGATTTAGTTATTTAAAGTATTATTCCTGAAATTATCCCTTTTTCTGCTACATCCTGTTAAGCTGCAAGAAAATAAATAATGTAACTGTTCTGCTATTAACATTCATTTTTTATTTTGGTTCCTTCAGTGCTAAGTCTGGCTTATCTGAGTTACTTCAACCTCCTTTAACCTGGAGAATCAAGCGAACAATGGAAGTTGTGCAGTGTTGCTGCATGGTACTTTTGATACCAGGCGGTTGTTTGAAAAAGTGATCGTTTTGTCTGTGGAGGCCATTTTCTTCTAGCTACAAGTCTTATAAACCTATCATTCAGGGGTATTTTTGTGCCCTGTGGGCATCTCCGTGCATAGGCTGGCTGGAGGGGGTGTTAGGAGTGTGTAACCTGTATTGCTTCCCTGTTCTCCCACCACAGCGTGTCTAGCACCAGTGTGGGTAGAAGACAATAAATGTACTGCATAGGCAGCAGAAGCACCAGGTGATGTTGTCATGAAGATGGCTGACAGAGTTAGGCAGGAATTAAGTTCTTTTTCTAGTCTCTTTAGAAAGTAGCATATGTTGGAGGAAATACAGTATTAACTTTTTTTCATCATTTAAAAGTAGAAAGCATTTAGCAGAATATTTTCTCTAGATATGTGCAGGTTCAGTGGTCAGCACCCTCTTTGAACTCTGATTCTGCAACAGCCAGCTTAGACTTCTGTATGATCTTGTACTGAGTTTTAATTAGGTCTAACCTACTTGGTGAATGAGACCACATTGAACCTTGACTTAAGTATTAAAGTCTCATTAATTAATTTTCTTAATTTCTGCTTGGTGCAATGTCTAGGACTGAGTTGTATTTTTTTGGTGTATTTCAAACTGTTTCTCATTAATTTCAAATGTATTTTTTGTCTAAGTCTGTATTTTTGTTTTTGATATTGCTTTCAATTTAATTTTGCATTCTTGTTTAACGGCTTATTAAAACAATTACATTTTTAGAAGATTGCACAGGAAGAGGCTTCTCTGGAGATACAAGAATAAAATTAGCTTTTGGTAGACTCTTGAAAGCAGTAGCATGACAATAAGACTGCTATTATGATTTGTCTCTGAAAAGATGGAAGCTGTTTATTTTTTTGGGCTCCTACAGTCTGTATTTCTCTAATGAGTTGTTCATTGTGAAATGGAGATTTATAGCTGAATAGTTGTGGGCAAGCTGTAGCCTACGCAGGGAGTAAAAGCAAATGGGAAGTTGTTATTTTCACGGTAAACCACTATGAACGTGCAAGTGGTAGTGACATGTCTCATTGAACCAGAAATTACAGTAGAACAAGTGTTTTGCCCTCTCATGAACATGCTTATGCTTAATGCGTGTTATGATTGTCTTAGCTTTGGAATATAGCTCTTACAAAACCCTGCTGAAATCTCACTTATGAAAGTAGGGAATGAGACTGTTTCTGCCAACACACTTTCCTCTAGTTCGTAAAGTTAATTTTGGTCTAGGATGCTTGTCGTCTCCTGACCTGTTACTCATCTACTCGTTCACTTAAGTTTTTCTTTTTTTTTTTTAACTGGGATTTTGGTCATTTGAAATGCAGCATATGTAGTAATTAAATATTGGGCATTCTTTATACAGTGCGTACTTTAAGGATGCTTTTTAAGATAGTAACATTGATCTGCAAACCAGCAGTGGTTTGTACCACTTTGTCCCGATACTTTGAGCTGCGTTATTCGATTTGTCACTTAAAAACGTATGTCTTCCTAACTTTTGAGTATCTTATTTGATATTTTCAACGGTACTTTACTTCCAAAGAAAGAGGAAGAAAAATATATCTTGTGTTTTACCCTGACCAGCTTGGGATGTAAACTCAACAATAGCAATAGCTTGAATAGAAAGGATCTGTTTTATTCTCTCTAGGCCAACCATGAGAAAAGGAAATGTAACACACTGGAGCAGTGAGTTGCAGGTTTTATGAGTATTTTCATCTAAGGAAATGCAGAACAGCAAATGGCATCGTAGTGTTTATGAACTGGGAACATACACAGCTAAGTAGAATATATGTGGATCTGTTGTACTGAAGATCTGAATTTTTTACCTTTATAGTGTTTAGTGTGTATGAGATGTGCTTGATGGTAAAATTGGAGAACAGTGTTACTGATTAGTGTAGCATCTTGAATCTGAGGCACAATCCTGTTGGGTAGAACACGTGTCTTGGGTTTAGTAGGAAGGAATATCTGTTCTGTATGTTTCTCTAGTGGTTCATCTGAATATAGGCTTTTCTTCCCCTTCCTGTCATTCAGAGCTTACACATAAGCTCAGGGATGGGACACATGACTCATAGTTTGCATTCTGTCTTGTATGTTTATCTATGTACCAGTTGATTAAGTTGATAAACATAAATAAATAAATACATAAATAAAAATCCGCTGAACATACTGTTAAAATTTCCTCTGCTTCTCTGAGGATATAAAGCCGTATTTGGCTTGATAACACCAATGACCCACTTCATGCCACTCGCTATTTTTCTGAATCATAGAACTCTGGTTATTCTTATGGAAAATGTTCTCAGTGAGCCAGTACAGGAGCAGTTGTGGGTGTCAGTCTTTCATGGTAGTAGAAGCAACCTGATACCTTTTGGTACTTGTGACCAAGTCTGCTGCTAACTGTACTCTTCCTTCACTTTTCCTGTTTGTTTGATTGATGGTAGTTCAAATTAACTGGGGTTCATATCCATGAGATTCAGTTCGGGTCTTTTTGTTGTTGGGTTTGGAGCAGGATTGTAATTTGCAGAAGCTCTTCATCCTCTCTTAGTATGTTTTTGTCTGATAGTTTGTGTTATGTTACCTATGCAATAGTGATTGAAGAAAGTGATATTTGATTAAAACAACTATTTAGGTATATTTATTCATAGTTCTATGATAAATTAGTTGAACCGTTTTGTCAAAGTTGGCAAGAGGAAAAGGCCTTTCTTACCCTGGGTTTGTCAGCTCTGGTTTGTGTTCTCTTGATTAGCCTGTCATTCATATGACTGGAATTTCTTAGGTCTCTCTCTCTGTTTTCTTTGTGCACCTGAGGTGGTCCTCTAGTGCTTAGTTGCCTGTTTATCAGCTGTGAGGTGTTCACATTTGATCAGTCTACTTTTGGAACTGCCACAATCTCTCTCTTTTTTACTAAACACACAGTGCCTGCTCTGCCTGTTGTTGTTCTGAATGTAAAACCACATTGACACATACAGACTGGCTTGTCTTCCTCCTTTTAACTGGAAGAGGCAGTTTTCAGTTGCTAACTGAAGCAAAAATGTAAAACTTTGCATGGGAGACTGATCAAAAAATGTTTGTAACACTGGAGCTTATTTGATTGTGTTTTTTTGACTGTTTGGACTGAATGTGGCTGTTTCTATAATTTATTCTGAAATATAAGCTATTTTAGCAAGGTTCAATTTTGAATTTGCAGTACAAAAAACAATGGACCCTTTAAGGCATGAAGTCAGTATCTATCCCAACGTTACTGTTCCGCACTTATCAAAAGGACTCCAAGTCTGTGGTGCTTTGTTATATGACTAGCTGGTTACTTTCTTGTAGCCATCAAGGAGTACTTTGTCTGAAAGCTTGCTGTTTGGAAGGAGTCTGTGACAGGAATCACGCAGTCAGTCATCAGAGTGCTTGACTATAGGGTTTTCTCTACTCCTGTTGTAGCTAGTTTTAACAGGGCTTACTGGGAAGTCAGCTAGGAAATGGAAAACTCAGTGAATACATACTGCCTGGAGTTGTTCAGACATGTTAAACAAAAACTGTTTTGGTTTTGTGTTGTTCTTGTGGTTGGAGTGAGTGACTGAAGAGATGCTGCTGAAGTGCAGATCTAAGTAGATACGTTGTTTTCTTCTTGGTGAGTGAAATTAGATGAATGCTTACCCAGCTCTAGAAACTTTTCTTTTAGTATTACAATGCAAAAAGAGATACCTGGGGAAGAAAAAAAGGTTTTTCCTGTAGGTATTTGTTGTAGGGCAAGACACCGAGGGCTGCTTTTTCTTTATTTGCTGATGGGTCATGATCAGTTTGCAAGATGGAGAGCATCTCTGGTGAATTCAGGAGTTTGTGTCTTCTATTTTGAGGAGTTGTCACTATTTCTGCATGTTTATTGGTGTAAAAGGGTCTTCAGGTGTCAAAATTCCTCTGTTCCCATGCTTGTTTCTCTTCCAGCTCAAGCGGTCTCAAATTTCAGTTATCCCTGCTGCCTCCTCTCTGATCGTCTTGCTTGCAAAGCAGCTTGTTGGAGCTTAGGCTCCAATGCTTACAAAAACAAACCAATTTCAAATTCAGAAACTTCTAATGATGTATAGCTTGTCTTGCTGCTCCTGAAATAGCTGATAGAAACTTTTTACCCAGAGTCTTCACACTACAGCTAACTTATCAGGAGTAGTGTGACTGCCTGAGTGATCCTTTCCATTACTGTGTGCTGTACTGAACTCTGGTTTGGAATGAGTTTTTCTCTTCAGCAGAAAAGTTCTGGTTTTATTCGACTGTTTGTCTTAAGCAGAAAGACTTGTTCTGTCTTGTGATACCTACATGGAAAAACAAATATGGCAGTGACGCTTTCTTTAGTCTTAAGGTGATTAATTCACAGACAACGTCTTTGGTATTTCTCAAATTAGTATTAGTAAATAGGTTTTTATGACCTAAGTAGAAAGAAAAGATGCATGTCCGTTTTTCTAAAAGCACTGTAACGTCAAGGAATTGTTGGATCATTTCTTAATTTTCAAGCTTTGCTTGATACAATTGTGTGTTTAAAACCATCTTGGAATACAGTATATCATGAGTCCTGGAGGAGGAATTTTAAGGAAATGGAAGAGTAAATACAATCCAATTATCTCTGATCAATCAAGCAAAAAATATCTATGTATAGCAGAGAAGAAGCTGAGGAGGCTTGTTAGTGAAATGAAAATCTGTTCAACAACTCAGCACTGTATGCACCACTCACGGAATGAGGCAGAGCTCCCTTTTCAAAGCATTCTTATTTTTCAGGGTACTCCTGTAATGCATATATACAAGGATTGAATTAAAATTATCACGTAATAAGGCATCTCTGGTCTCTCAGTTCCTCTGATCTGTTTTTAATCAGACATTTTGAAGAACCCCAAACGCTTTCTTCATGAAATTACATTTGGAAAATATTAGCTTACAAGCTGTTATCTTTCTAGGTTTTTGTATTATCCCCCTTCATCTTCTGCTCTAAGCACTTGTATGTTGGTTTGGAAACAGATGTGTAACTTGATGTCCTGCTTTCTCAGATTTGAGTTGATGGCAGTCTGAAAACAGACTTAAGAATGCAATGTATGTTTTTGAGATTGCTTGGCCCATCAGAAACTGCTTTATATATAATAGATTTTGTCATTTTGTAGACTTACTGTGCTGTATGCATAACTCTACAGCATTATATATAGTCCAGCTCATTTAGTATTTTGATTGAGAGAACTTTATTACTTTTAGAGATTCATGACTAGAAATGTATGAACAGGAAAAAGAGAAGTGTTAATCCTTCAGTTATTCTAAACCAGTACCTTACTTTCTGACCCTTATCCATCTTAACTAACAAAGTGGCCTAAAAGATGGGTTTTTCTAAGTGCAGGCAAAAGGAGTATGGCTGGAGTTGTTTCCATCCACAAGTCTCCTTTATTTATTCTGTATTTTCCTAATAGATTCAGCTGCTAACTGTTATTCCATATTCAGAAGTAGGCAATATTCCTACTCTTCAGCTGCTCCAGCTGCTGCTCTGACAACAATAAGGGTTCCTATTATCTTGGTAGATGAAGGAATGGAGATCAGCTGCATGTATTAGCAAAGGAAAGTGGGCAAAGACACTACATCCCTTTCAGTGCTCTCTTGCAGCACGTGGAAATGGACTGTAGGCTGCCTGCTGCCCCACAGGTACTCTACTTATCAGGGAGTGCAGGTCTTTAACATACAGAAATAAAAAGAGTAACATTAAAGCCAAATACGTAATTCTGGGTTTGTTTGAATTGCATACACTCTATTGAAACAAAGCTTTAGGTGCTTTTATGACATTGCTTCCAGAAATGTGGATATTGGGCAAAGTTAGCATGAAACAAAGGAGAGTCATATTAAGACGCAACCTCCAAGCTACCGAACATCACGGCCTCATAAAGGAAAGAATGATTCTTCTGTCTGCTGTTTTCCTTTTTGAGGAATAAGTCCATGTGGCATTTATATGGTGCTTGTTGCAGTTAAACTAAAGGGTGCTGTAAACTCAAGTATGCTGTAATATGCTTATTACTATGCTGTAATAAGCAGACTTTTGCCTATGCGCAGTTCACTCCTTCCTGAATATCGATAGTTTCTTTTCCTATTACAAAGGATCAGACCGCCTGAAAATGCATGAAGATTTGAAATGATCAAGCAGAATAAAACAATTGGTTTTGGTGACTACTGACCTCTTCTTAGAAAATGGCACCACATTTGTCTAGAAATAGAATAGCAGAAATTTCACTTCAGTTTGCTTAGTAACCTTTTTGCAACTATGATCTCTTCCAAAAAAAAAAAAAATCAGTTTGAATAATACTGAGAATCGGATTTGTGATAGCTAGACTGCCAAGGCTAGTACAGTAATTTTAATAGTTTCTCATAACCAATAAAGAAGCTTTGGCAGTTTTCAAATCCTAACGTTGTTTAATATGTAGAGAATATTGCACAGGTATAATGGATCTGTGCATTTGCCCCTGCTCTGATGTGGGAGGAACCTTTTTTTTATATTTTTCCTTCATACTGTTCTAGTGTACGGTTATTAATGAGAGCTGCAGAGAATACAAATACCTGGATGTCGTCTTCCAGGTTGTGGTGGTTTTACTCGGGTGGGCAGCTGAGTTCCACCACAACCGCTCTCTCACTCCCCCTCCTCAAAGAGGAGCGAGGAGAAAATACGATGAAAGGGGCTCAAGGGTTGAGATAAGGACTAGGAGATCGCGCAATAATTATCGTGACGGGCAAAACAGACTCAGCATAGGGAGACAGTAAGATTTATTGCTTATTACTAACAAGCTAGAGAAGTGAGAAACAAAGGAAAGAAACCAAAAGCACCTTCCCCCCCATCCACCCTCTTCCACCTCCTCCCCCCAAGCGGCGCAGGGGAACAGGGGAATGGGGGTTATGGTCAGTCTACAGCGCTTCTTCTCTGCCGCTCCTTCTCGGTCACTCTTGTCCCCTGTGCTGTGGGGTCCCACCCACGGGATGCAGTCCTTGCCGAACTGATCCAGCGTGGGCTGTCCACAGGCAGCAGCTCTTCAAGAACTGCTCCACATATGGGTCCGTACCACGGGGTCCATCCCTTTGGAGCAAACTGCTCCAACCTGGGTCCCCCACGGGCAGCAGCTCCTGCCGGGTCACCTGCTCCTGCGTGGTCTCCTCTCCACGGGCTGCAGGTCCGGCCCGGAATCTGCTCCGGCAGGGGTCTTCCACAGGCCGCAGTCTCCTTCGGGGCACAGGCTCCACCGTGGTCTCCTCCACGGGCTGCAGCGTGGAACCCTGCTCCACCGTGGTACTCCATGGGCTGCAGGGGGACATCCTGCTTCACCATGGTCCTCACCACGGGCCGCAGGGGACTTCTGCTCCGGCGCCTGGAGCACCTCTCCCCCTCCTTCTTCACTGACCTTGGCGCCTGCAAGGCTGTTTCTCACTCCTCTCACCCTCCCAGCTGCTGAGTGGCGCAGCGGTTTTTTCCCTGTCTTAAATATGTTCTCACAGAGGCGCAAAACAACATCGCTTATTGGCTCAGCTCTGGTCAGCAGTGGGGCCCTTACCAAACATGGGGCAGCTTCTAGATCCTTCTCACAGAAGCCACCCCTATGGTCCGCTGCTACCAAGACATTGCCACGTAAACCCACTACACAGGTACTACTGTTTTTTTATGAATCTCCATTGTAAGCTTTCCTTCTTTCATGAGGGTACCAATTTTGTTTGCCACTCATAAATAGCAGTGAAAAACCCTGGGAGCTAGTAGACAGAGCAGGAAATTGCTCAAGGCATGGAGCCTGATTTGCATATAAAAGAGGAGACTGGGTTCAGCTGACTGAACAGGTCTGAAACCCCTCTGACCCTTCCCAGTCTTTGTCCTTGTCATGTAGCCTGCTGCCATGACAGGGTTAACTTTCATTTGTATTCCAGAATGAGGAGATACCAGCATCATTGGCATTCGGTTTTGTTGAACTGACATCCTCTGAAGGGCATGGCTAGATTGTTCTGGCACTGCTGCATTAGTATCAGGTGCTTTGTTTCAAGTGATTTTAAAATCTTTCCTGCTTCATCCTTCAGCAGCTGTCAGTGAGGTTGACCTAACGCCAGGTTGCTAGCTGTCTTGCTTTCAAAGACCAAGATTTGGAGCCTCTGTGCTTACACTGTGTTGAACTGGTGAACTGCACTGGTGAGCTTGTTTATGCAGATATTGAAACTCTGCAAACTTCTGGTTCCATATGGCTTAACACATCTTTCATTACTTTTCTTGAAGTGCTGGGATTGGGTTGTCCCTAGTTGGTTTACATTCTGCTCTACCTTCTCTGAGCACATGGATGGGTGTTTTATAACCAGTATTTTGCTTTCTCCATACAACATACAGCTGGACAAAAAGAGGTGGATTAAAAACTGTGAGCCCTGAGTGTCTTAGGCAGTGGTCTGTAGTTTAGCTGCTCTTCAATGATCTTTGTCTCAACTTAAATGCTTGCTGTGTGAGTAATCATTTTTTCCTGTTCAAGTACTAAATGTCAGATGTAGTTTAAAGTTGGTGACTTAGCACTTTTTCTTCCCTTTTTAGCTACTACACGAGAAACTACATCAGTTTGCTAAAATTTGACTGTGTGCATGAATGTTTTAGCAAGCTGACTTGTCATTGTTGCTTCAAGACTTTTACTGGCTTCTGAATTGAAACTTCTTGCTTTGGAACTACCTGTAATGAGCTCTTGTTGGGCAGAAGCTTTTTGCTCTTCAGAGTGGTGGCTTTGAAATCTTTGGGGGAGGTTTCTGAAAATGGAAGTGGAAGTTCAGTGGAAGTTAAATGAAAGTTAAGAAACCCTTAAATACGGTTTCTGCATTGAAGCCAGTGCAGTGCTGGGTCCGCATTGTCAGTGCCCCAGAGTTAAGGAGAAGGGGAAGAGTGTGGTACTAACCAACCCCCAGCACAATGCACTTGGTTTATTGCTGCCTCAGATGTACTTAGCACTTTTCTTCTTTAAGAATACCTACATATTTCAAAGGCCTTTTGTTTTAGTACGTTTGTTATGGAATAACACGGGCTAGTGTGAGACAAGATTCTGTAATGCTTAATGTACGTATGTGGCAACTTGGGATATGAACTTCATCTTTGTAGAGCTGCTGTTGCTAATAGGTTAGTTCTGCTTTCTCATTTTGTCTTTTCTTATAGGTACTTCTAGTCTAAGAAAGACAGGTTTACTTCTGACCCAATTCCACACTGAAAGCTTAAAAACAAGCCCAATAATCATGACAGATGAACTCATGCTGTATATATTTTTGTGCTTCTAGATTTCTGTACAAAAATTACAGGGAATACTAACACAGTTAAACTTTATTTAAACAGAATGGTGGTTTTGATGGAGAGCTATAGGGATAGTAAATGTCCGTCTAAGTCAGAGCATTGTGTTGTAGAATTACATTTGCTTTCACAAACGTGGGGATTAGAATAATTTCTTACATGAAAAAGCAACGTTACGAAAATATTTTACTGCACTGTATTTCATTGTTATGATGAGAAATGAGGTGCAGCTAAAAAATATTTCAAAAAATGTAAAGCATGGTGTGAAATATACTCCTGACTTTCAAAAGCAGGGAGCAAGAATGTTTTTGATTGCTGATAAATCTGTTTTTCTCTGTTTCCTTTACCCCTTCCCCATTTTCTTCCTAGGTGCATTTTACCTGGTGTTTGAATATATGGACCATGACTTGATGGGACTGCTGGAATCTGGTTTGGTTCATTTTAATGAAAATCATATAAAGTCATTTATGAGACAGCTGATGGAGGGTTTGGCCTATTGCCATAAGAAGAACTTTTTGCATAGAGATATCAAATGTTCAAATATTCTACTAAATAATAGGTATGGATATTGCTTTGAGTATGTAAAAACTTGTATGTCAAGATGATGTTTAAATCTTTTTGTAATCTTTACTGTTCACCTGTTTTAAGCTGTTAGCCAATTTTTTATTATATAGGTTGCTTAGCTTTTTTAAAATCAGTTGTAAAATACTCATCTGGTAATGTTACTGCTTAACACTGGATTCTGCGGTTGTTTTTTAAACTTACCTGTGTCAAAATAGCAGGATTAGAACTTGAATCTGGTAGGTCAGAGTATGGGAGGAAATTATCTAAGTTGAAATACTATAAAATAGAATCTTAGGAAATAAAAATACATTAAAATAGAATTTTAGGAAATAAGTGTTTGTGTATTCCTTTTACCATCTCATTTCAAAATGAAGCGTGGATAGACTGGTTCTTTGTGGCAGGAGGTCCTTTTTAATTAGGATAATGCTTTAAAAGCATATTTGATCAGGCATTTTCAAACATGTTTTGGCTTGCAGTTACTGCTGTAATCAAATGGAGAGAAGAATTTGTTTCTTTTTTTTATCCACTTGTAATTATAAGCCATGTTAATAAATATGCTTTTGTTCAATATAAAACAGAAGAACTGCAATTCACTATTAAGAAGGCTATTGAACAAGATACAGCGCTTTGTTACTGTGTAAACCTTTTGCTTCTCTATCTTGAATTCTTGTACGTGTATCTCAAAGCAGACAAAGTAGAAGTACAGAATGCATAGAGTGACAGCTAAGGTTAATATGAGAATGGAAGGAGACGGATTATAAAAACTGTCACTTATTTTGAAGGGGGAGTATGGTTGGAGTGTGAAAAATTATGAAGCTAGCAGATAACATTAATGCAGAACTGCTGTTCATCACATCCAATGTACTAAAACCAGGGAATAACTGTAGAAACTAGTAAGAGAGAGGCTTATAGCAAATAAGAGTATCTTTACAGAGCAGGTATTCAGCTTCTGGAATGTTTACCCAGGAGGTTTTCAGGGTAGTCTTAGGAGACTCAGAATGGAATGAGACTAATTCATGGACAGGATCATTAAAACCTGCTGAGGGGAATAGACAGCAATCTCTAACTCAGTGATTATTGCTGGTGGCTGAGTACAGGGAAGGTGAGGCTCAAAGTAGCTGGTTCACATATTCTGTCTAAAAATCTGTTCATGCCACTGGTGGAGATGGAATACCGGGCAAAAAATATTAGGGGGCTCGTTTAGTAGGGTCCTAGTTTTATCCCAGGTTTCTCCAAATAGATTTTTTTCCTTTTTTCTTACTTTTCTTGCTCAAATTAATGTTAGACTTTTCTTGGCTCTGGATCTCACCACAGCCTTGCCAGATGCTGATAAAGGTCCTTACCTTACACATGCCTCCACATCACTCACCTTGTCCATTCACCTCATCTTGCATGGCTGTTGATCCAGTGATGTTGCTGTCACGGTGCAGCTTTGGGAGCTCAGAAGTTGAGGTATAATCTGACATTGGAGGAGTACAGTACAGGCGGTGCTTTTTGTTGTGCTGTGCTCTCTCAGCTTCAAGATGAACAGTATTTTCCCCCAGAATGTCTTTCTAAGCATCCTTAGAGGTTTCTGCTGGAAAAAGAAGAAGGTTTGTAGTTGATCTGAATAATTTTAAGCCAGTGTTTCTAAAGTCCTATTACCTTACAACCTGAAGCCAAACACATGGATTTTATATCTTTTAGTGGTGCAAATTAAATGTCTTTGCTCAAAATTTCTTTGATATTCCACAAATATGATATCTGAGGAATAAAAGTACAAATTTGAGGGAAATATTTATTTGCTTTTGGGGGATTTCCATTAAGTGTTATAGCAGTTCCAAGCATACATCAGAGGAGAAAAATGCAATGGAAACTGCAATCCGTACATGTTGTAATCACAAAATGGTCATTCTTGCACACATCAGCAAGTCTTGTCCTGATTTGATAAAATAGCCAAAACTATAATTTATTTGAAAGTCGCAAGGTGTAAGAGCTCGTAATTACAGGAGGGAAAGAAACAAAGCCTGTAACATTGCCAAATTTGTTCCATGTATTAAAAAACTTGCAGATAGTTTTCTGTTTAAATCATTTCAGCTTTATAGATGGTGCAGGCTTGTCAGCATTGAGCCTTGTATGTGTTTGTGCATCTATGCAATGTCTTTTGACCATGGCAAGAAAAAATAAAGGGGACAAAGCTCTCTATCTTCTACTCCTCACCTCGTGTGTGGGAAAACTCAAGAAGGGGTTAGGGTTTGTGTTATTCAGCAAGTTGTCTGCGGGCAAAAATAGAAGCCCTTATCTGTTCAGTCACCCTGATTTGAAGTCTGTATTTATACTTAATAAGAGCAGAGCAGGGCTGTGACTGCTTCCTAGAAGGAAGTAGGACTGCTTGTAGTTGTTTGCTGTACAAATGCTTCTGCTAGCAGTATTTTAACGGTCAGGCATAAAAAAACAGCAGTTTTCCTCTGCAGTTTTATATTGCAGAGTTGCTGATTTGAATGTTTAACAGTATGCACCCTGAATTTTGAGAAGCATCCGCTGATGTAAATGCCATTTGATGACCACGATTAATTCTGCTTGCTTTTCTTTGATATCAAGTAGTTTAATGTTTTTCTTGATTGGAGAGATATATAGATTGTAAGGAGTGCCTTCTCATTATTGTGCTTTGGTGAAGTTCAGCTGCAGCTGTTTAAAAATTTGAAACTTCACCTAGTTTTTGGGGAGGAAATTTAACAGGATTAACCACTAAACAATTCTTTCTGTTTTCCACCAGAGGGCAGATAAAGCTTGCAGATTTTGGGCTTGCTCGGCTGTACAACTCAGAAGAAAGGTAAGATATATTGTGAAAATTATACTGTGAAAAGGCATGGAGAAGTTTGGTTTCTTGCATAACTGAGTATTATGAGGGCCAGAATTTTTGCTTGTTTAGAGGAGGTACTGTACTGTAACATAAGTAGTTGCTTAAGAGGTGGAAAGGAAGAGCATGTTGTCTTACACTGCATACAAACACAAAGCTCTTTTTGTGTAAGTGTATTGCCTTTCTGAGTATTCTGGATTCTGTAGAGAGCAGCAATATATTGATTGGAAATGAAGAGCTGCAGTTTTAAGTAGGTTGCATCAATATGTAGGGTTTTAATTAATATTAGTTTATGGTCCTGTAAACCTAAAGTGTATTCTTTGTATTGGTATACCTGGGAAATGTTTGCTTAGGGAAAGAGAATTTTTTATGTTGACAAAAATTCATACATTTTCTTTTTAAAAAGCCTAACTTTTCAAATGTAAGGTTAAATCTTACATAAAAGGTTCATTGTATTCTTTAGGCAGACAGTCCTGTTGAATCTTCTGGAAACAGAAATACAAGTTTAAATAAAAGCTATTCTGAAACTTCTTGTGACTTGTGCTTCTGTTGTTCTTGGCTTCATTATACTTGTACTCCAGGAAACAGGTGCACAGTTTTTATGAATAAGAACTTTAATATTTATATTGTAATGTCATGTATTTGTTGTTTGGAATGGGATTTTCAAAATTCAGGCTGAATGTTTATTGCACCAGTATGTATATGTTGGATTACTGTATACAGAAAATATTAGCTCTTTCAGCTTATTTTGAGTTCTGCATGCCTATTTTGGGAAATGTCTGTAGTGTTGGTTTTATGAGCTGATTTTTTTTTCTCACAGAGCTCTGGGGTACTTGAACATGATAGTGTTAGTTTCGCTGTCTTCTGAGCTGTTATTTTAGGAACATATGCTTAAGTAACAGTTGTGGAAACTGTTGAGTACAGTAGCAGGGTGAGATAATCTTAAGCAGCTGGTGCACAGTTCAGTTTTGTTTTGGATGTACTGTTAATAAAAGAGAGTGGTACCATCCTACCTCACTATTTTAGTCTGCACCAAATCAGTCTATTTTTTTGTTGTTGTTTTACTGTTGATGTTTTTTAATGTCTTTTTTTTTCTATTAATTTAAATTTTGGTTTTAAAACCAACTGTTCACTAAGAATTGAAGGAGTGAAATTGAATGTATTTATAGTGCAAATAACAGATCTTACCATACATGAAAACAGCAATGTTATTAGTTCATTAATGTGGTTATTAGTTCATAAATGAAGATTAAAATGTAGTTATGCTACTTAAGCAAATTGCTAGTTAAACTTGGGAGGATAATTAGAATCTCATTAGTTTTTTGACAATTCTTTTGTCATTCATTTTACTTCTGAATAGCTTCTGAGCTGCTGTAATGGAAGTAATTGATGTGTACCAACGAGCATATAATAATTGCTGATTACATTCCTGTACTTTGTTTTACTGTTAGAACAATATACTGTTCAAAAGGTTACAGAGTTTAGTAGGAGCGTGACGGAGAGGTAATAAAAGTAAATTCCCACCACTTGTAGTCGCTACTTTAAGTGTTATTTTGGAGGACTTAATGTGTTCAGAGTAGGAAATGTGACAGATTGTATAAGAAAACAGCTGTTAAAACAAAAAGCATCGTATACTAATATATATGTGAGTGGCTTATCTGTAGAGAAAATTCATAGTGTGTATGTATTTTGTAGATGAATGAATGTTTGCCTCAGAGATAAAATATGATGCGTGATGGGATCGTTTCTAAAACAATACTATATTTTAAAAAAGGACATTTTTTTTAATGCAAATGAGATGGGTGATTTTGCAGAAATAATACCTGAACCACTGAGCGTGTTGTAAGAGCTTGTTCAAACACTGCACGTAATGTTACTCTGTTTTCTATTTTGGAATTACTTTGTATGGCTAAACATGAATTATTAAAACAAGTATTTCTGAATCATTTTTAAGGCACCCTATTAAAAACAAACAAACAAACAAACTCCCCCCCCCCATCTGTTGCATGACTTCCGTTCTGAACTGTTCTTGATGCTGTATCTTGGCCTATCCACCAAAAATGCATGTCTAAGAAAGTGGAATCCTTGCCTTAGTGTGAGGATGGAAAGCATTGTTCACAATGACCAAAACTTACGGTTAGAGCTGTAGAGAATTAAAAATGTTGAAATACAGAAAGATATTGGAAGAGTTCCAGGCTTAGAATTCAAAGCTTTTGAAGGACATAGATAAAGACTTCATCTTTTTTGGTTTTATTTACAGAGGGAGAGTGACTCCTTTATCTTTTTCAAAACACTTGTAGAGATCCTCTGTTCGGTACTCTAATAATCAACAATTGTCAAGAAGTTAATGATTTTAGCCAAGCAGGTCCTTCTCTAGAAATTACTAGCAGTATAATAGATAAACAATATTGCTGCTTAATAATTGAGATATAGGATTCACATAGCATCAAGATGTCTAGGTGATTATATATGTTTATTATGTCTTTGAGGTGATGTTTCTGATGGTTGCATTTGCAACTTTGCAGAATTAAAAAATAAAAATGGAAGATTGCACTGTCTTGTAGCAGCACCACAGAATTAAAGCCCTCAAAATACCACTTTTCCAGAAATGAGATTGTAGTAAAATGATAGTCCTCTTTTTTTGCTCCCCCCAACAGCCGACCATATACCAACAAAGTTATTACATTATGGTATCGGCCTCCTGAACTTCTACTTGGAGAAGAAAGATACACGCCAGCTATCGATGTCTGGAGCTGTGGGTAAGAGTTTGGTACAGAGTGTAGCAAGCAGAACAAGCTGGAAGTAAACATTAGATTATTCTGTGGTACTGGATTGAAAGCCGTAATGATGGAATTGTATAAAACTGTTTTACAGCTGCATCCTGGGTGAACTTTTTACAAAAAAGCCAATATTTCAAGCAAATCAAGAACTTGCTCAACTGGAACTTATAAGGTAAATAGCAGGCACATGATAGGTGCCTCATAAACTGTCAATTTGTTCGTGTTAAAATGGAGATAACATGCTGCTAACACTTAAAAAGACTTGATAATCACCACGAGTGAGTTATTAGTGGTTTTCAGGGGCATGTAAAGTCAGTGGCTTATGCTTGGATGTGGAGAAGTGATTTTTGTGAGTATGCTGCGGTCCTACCAATGTACAATTGATCAGTAAGTTTTCTTGGTACTGCAGCTGGAGTTGCCTATTACCGAAGTTGTAAAGGAGTCATGAAAATTCTGATTTTAAGATCGTTAGGACTTCCTTGTGGCAAATCAAAAGGAAAGTATAGATGACAAGTGTATTTTGGGAGCAGTAGGTACTTTGCATGCTACTTGCCTTGAGCTCTTGCTTTAGGGCTTCCACATACACACCTGGGCTTTATTATTTTCATTAGAATATTTCTCTTCCAATACAAAATGCACTTCATGGAGGTAAAATTTTTGTTTCCTTCATTATCTCAGTAAATCTTAGGATGTTATGTATATTAACTCCATGGACCAGAGCATGCTTTCTTTCCTTTTATTCAGCAAGCAAAAATTGCTCTTGATTCTGATATCATAACTGACCTCATGAGTGAGGAGAGGTCCTCTTCCTAGAAACAAGGGGAAAAGAGTGCGAGTCCTATAGAACTTATAGAACCTGAGGAGTAAATGGTCGAATTATTTATTTTTTTTAAAAAAAAGGTACATATGGAGATGTTTTCCAAAGCATATTGAACAATACTGTGTTTGTGTAATATTTTACTAGGTCGCCTGGAAAAATGAAGTTTTTAGGAGGTGCAAGACATAATCATTCTCAATGTGAGAAGGGAACTCCTTGAGTTGAGTTTTTGCTTTTGCCCACTAGATGGCACTGAAGCCCACAAGAATGCAGTTGTCAGAAGTGAATTTTTAAGACTTCTGGGCGACTGAGGCCAGCAGCTAGCTTGCTTGTAGCTAATTTTTCTTCATTGTGTTTAATGCGTTGATACTCTGCATTTTAGGGCTGTTAAAGTGTAATATATCAGTTTTATTTTATCAACAGCTCAGTCATCATCATGTTACAGTCAACAATTCTACATTTATCCTTCCCGTTATCCTAAATTACTTTTCAAAGATAGAGCTGAAGAAAATTCTGATAGGGAAAAGATAATTTATTTTATTTTTTTTTTTCCCCTGCAAGTTTCATACCCCAACTAGCATAAAGCCAGTTTGGTTTGCACAGCGGTAGGAGCATAATTAGTCAATCATTAGGTCTCTTGCACTAGCCGTTTAACTCAAAGAAATGGAAGAGGGTGAACTAAGGAAATGTATTTGCAAGATACTATTTTATGACTGCTTTTGTCAAAGGTCTTGAGGCTTGCATGGTATGGTAAATTGCCTTTTCTGATCTTCTGCTTGGAAGTGTGGTGGTGGTCAGGCTGTGCTAACTGTCCTTGGCTGGACAAAACAGGCAGGGACAGTGAGAGGAATGAGTCTGGGCAACTCCATTTGTGGAGACAGATTAGGGCTGACACTTAAGACTCAAAACTGAAGTAAAAAAAAAAAAAAAAAAGACAAGGTTTTTAGCTGTCCAGTCATACTTTTGACCTTAGGCCTTACTGTGTTTAGTTTTTTGCCTCTACATCTTCTGTGTTGACTAATTTCTCTTTAGTTTTAAATTTGTCAGGCCTGCTCTTTCAGGCATTTGGTGTGTCTTTCTTCACTGACGTTGGTAACTGAGGGCTCGGCACTCTGAACCTGGGATTCCTTATTGTCCTGAGTCTGGAGGATGCCTTGGTGATGGGAGAGGGTTCAGAAGCAGTGGACTTTCTAAAGCCAATTTATCCTGTGAAGGGTGGTTGCCTTTCCTGGATAATTCACCATTATTTAATTGTGTTAGACCTTGGACTGTAGAGAAATTTTAGCTAAATGAAACTGAACATTAACATTAAAAATTATTTTTGTATCCACTGTATTTCTAAGAATAAAATATCAGCTTTGTTTACTTATGTTTTTTGGATATCATACCCTTGTTTTCTCTTTTTTTTTTTTTTTTTTGGTGCAGCCGAATTTGTGGGAGTCCTTGTCCAGCAGTGTGGCCTGATGTTATAAAATTAGCTTATTTCAACACGATGAAACCAAAGAAGCAGTATCGTCGAAAACTAAGAGAAGAGTTTGCTTTGTAAGGATGAAGAATTAGTTTAGTCAATTATGGTAGCATTAAGTTTTGCTGGAATCTTTATGAACTTCACTATTTTCTAGAGACTGGCTGAACATAGATTGTGGGAAGAAAACTGGCTTTAGGTTCTTATCATTCTGAAGATACCTGCAGAGTTCTTATTAACCCTTACTAAATAAAGCTTCAAGAAGGCCCTAAAATTTCAGCCACCTGTCAGCTTTCACCTAAGGAAGCATTTGTTTTCCATGATTGGTACACCTGCTTGCTGCCCCTGTTCAAAAACATCTTGGAGTACTTAATTGTTTTTTATTAGGACAACTGGTTACAGCTAAATATGCAGTCTGGTTAACATTACAGTGTGCTGGGTCATAAATTCATTCGGCACAGAAGAGTTTTCTGAACCGTGTATTGTAAAATACTACCACTGGGCTATTTTTCTGCAAAGATCACACATGAAAGTTATGGTAAACAGCTGTATATTTATTTTAAAGGGATTGTTCCTCTCCGTCTTTGGGGTTTGGGAGAAATGCATCGTGCTGTTTGTACTAATGAGATCTACATTTCTAAAGCAGTAGAGTTATTTTGTTTGGACCAATGAAAACTGCAACTCCCGTTGTGCTAAATTCTGAAGTGTAAAGTAACAATATAGTCTTACTTTAGTGGGTTTCCCTGTTGTTTTGGTTTGGTTTTGTTTTAGAAGAAGAATGTTTCAAGCAATTAAATCACATAGAGATAAAGAAACACAAATAGCGAAGTGCAATCCAAGGTGAACTTTTGTCTACCTCTTACTACCAAGCAAGGACTTAACATTAATGATCAGTTATTTTGGAGGGGTTGTGTTAATTAAAATTTTGCACTGAAGTGTGTGATTCAAAATACTGTTGTAAGGCTTTTCTCTGTTTTGTTCTTTTGTAGCATCCCACCAGCTGCATTGGATTTGTTTGATTACATGCTTGCTCTGGATCCCAGCAAGCGCTGCACAGCTGAACAAGCTCTTCAGTGTGAGTTTCTGCGAGATGTGGAACCATCTAAAATGCCTCCCCCAGAGTAAGTCATTACTTGAGTTGAGTTGTTCCTTACCTCAACAAAACAGGAACATGCACTGATTTCATTTAAGCTCGTTGTGTTTCAGTTCAGGAGGCTTGTGGCGGAAGAAAATCATCAATAAATACCATTGGCTAATAATCATTTTCATGCAGAATCACTGTGCAGATCGTGGTATCAGTGGCTGTGAGCATCTGAGACCAGTCTGATTCGCTGTTCCTAGAATTAGTGACTGAGTTAGTGATATTTAAAAAAATAAAGTCCTCTTATGCGAATGTCTCTGAAAAACATAATTTCCCTTTTATTTCTGTTTATCAGTTTCTATTTTTTCCAAGGGTTTTGGGGTCCTTCATGAATCTGAATTGTTGTCTTTGATGGTAGAATGGCACTGGGCATAGAATTCTGCAAAGGTATCTGAGAGTTAGTGAAATACTGTGCGCGATTTCCTGTGACAAATAAGATTCTTGGTTTCGCAAACAGAAGTGAAATATTTTGTGCGTTTTGTCGTTTTTTTTCCTTCTCTGTATGTTTTTCTAAGTGGAAATATATTGCAAGGTCTAGTAGCGTTTTTGTAGTGACTTGATTGTCACTTTAGTTGGTACAAGTAATGTTTGAACCAGCCCCAAGGAAAACAATGAAAAACTGACATAATCTGCAAGTTTAACTCTTCATTCAAGATAGCTGGCTAATGATAGAGCATTTAATAGTTTGAATAAATTGTACCTTCAAGGCAGCTTTTCCTGATTTCTTTCTAATTAGTTACCAAGTAGGAGTTTTATCTAAGAATTTTATTCAAAATCTTTCACGACTTACCTGTTACGTACAGGTTTTTACTAATGGTCCTGATGCATGAGATAAAGGGTTTCTTTTATAATCTGAATATGATTATATACTATCAGTGGCTGAATGTTAGTGATGAGCAATGCTAAATATTAGGCTATTCATTAAAATCTCAGAAACACTTTGTGGCATGTTGCTTATATGCATTTTGAAGTAAGTGAATGGGAAGAAACTGCTACTTTTTTTTTCCAGGTGTTTGGTAATCCATCTATTGCAGAAGCTGATACAGGAAAATTTGGAACAAACAGTTAGTATTGGTGTCCTTTTAAGAATTAAGAACCACACCCACATTTAACATAGTCTTCAGGGGAAAGTGTTGACTATTCTCAAGAAAGAATAAAGTTCCTTTTTGGGAAGAAGTAGCTGCTCATTTAAGAAATTGTTGATTGCAAATACTGGAAGGGACTTCTCACAGTTGCCAGGTTGTTCCAAGTTGTTGTGGACTAAATACCTGGCAAGTCTTTGACCTGCGATGCGAAGGGAGAGAAAAAAGGAAACAGTTGTCATTAGTTTCCTTTCCAATGGCTCTTGTCATCTGACACCTCATTTCTTCCATGTTCCTGGGTGAGAGAACTGCTCAGACAGTTACTGATTTGTTATGGGAAAAAAAAATATTTTAATGCCTCTGTCAGTATTTCCATAAGCTATGGGATGGGGCTCTGTGTTCCTCAGGAGATGAGAATTGAGATGCCTGCAAGGAATAGTAATGGAAGGACAGAACCCATAGCAGATGAGTTGCACAGAAGATTTTTGACTCTTTTTCTGTCCTAAAGGACTGGGATATCCCTTGTTCTTCCTAGCAACCCAACTTTGCTAGTGTTAAGTACTTATCTATTCCTGCAACTTTTTTTTCCCCTTTCTTGTTTGCCTGTGCTGTATGACTACAAATAATGGATAGCCATGTCTTTTTCTGCGGACAAATACATCTTCACAGATGTGGTCCTTTTACAGGCAAGAAAGTAATGATGAT
This sequence comes from Nettapus auritus, assembly GCA_011076525.1. NCBI lineage: Eukaryota > Metazoa > Chordata > Aves > Anseriformes > Anatidae > Nettapus > Nettapus auritus. The sequence continues at coordinate 59,188,267 of CM021766.1, read as the reverse complement.
CTTCATTGAAAGATACTTGTTCCCTTTTTTGACCAGAGGGACCTGTGCATGTGAAATAGGCAGCTGAAGAAGAGATTTCATCCAAGAAAGAATTGTTGAGATTTTGCTGGCTCTGGGTGTTTTCTGTTGTATTTCTGAATTTCAGCAGGTTCCTCTTTACAATGGCTACATTATGTATAATTTGAGCATTTATTTTACTACTGTAGTTAAAAATGTTTTTAAAAAATCCGGGATAAAACTGATCTCTTATTGTTCTTTGCAGCCTTCCTTTGTGGCAGGATTGCCATGAGCTGTGGAGTAAGAAACGTAGAAGACAGAAGCAGATGGGCATGACTGATGATGCAACAGCCACTAAAGTCCCTCGGAAGGACCTGTCTCTAGGCATGGATGAGAGCAGAACCAACACCCCACAAGGCATGCAAACTTCTTCCCAACTCAAAACTCAGGGCAACTCTAGTGTAGCACTTGGTCAGTAAATATTTTCGGTTCTTATAATTACCTTCTACTTGGATTGCACCTCTAGAAATTGTAGATGTTATTTTCAGAATACTGACATCTCCTGGATTCTTGAGGGAGGAACGGCATTGTAAGTTAAATCTTTGTTACAAAAGATTTGCCATCATTTTTTGGAAACTGGGCATTTCTTTTAATTTTTACTTAAATTTTTGATCTGGTCAGAACAAATACTTTGCTCTTTGTTTTGAGAGGATTTGATCTCTTGCTCATCTGTAGGTCTTCAGTAATCCCACTAGTCAGCTTCTGCTCTAAGTTCATCACAGTCTACAGAGATGGAAGGAGTTTTATTGGTACTGATAAACTGACCCAAGGGCAAATTTTAAAACAGTCATCACTTCAAATAAAACAGATTCCCTCAGCCTGTTAAGTTAGTCTTCAGCTTTCCAAGTTGTTTGGGCTGAACCAACTCTTAAAAAAAAAATAAAAATAAACTCTTAAAACAAGAAGTAAGCACCTCTATAGCCTGCACAGACATTAATTCTAAAACATAACCAAAGTATTTTGCTAGGAGACCAATGTTGTGAATACAATATAAAAAATAAAGTCATGGTCTCCTTGCATTGGCACTGCTTGAGATAGAAAGAGATACAAAGTGCATACCTGGTAAGTTTAATTTAGATAATTTTTAATCGTGCAAAGTGACCTTAAATCCTGACACAGATACAGGAGTTCATCTGAAGGAAAACAAGAAATGGAGATTCACTGAGCATGAAAATTCTTTAATACTAACCATCTTGAGTCAACTCTTCATTTAACAGTGGAGCAGAGTTCTAAATATGCTGTGAAAAGCTAAAAAAAAGTTTTTTGTTTTTTTTTTTCTTTTCATATTTTATTGCAGTTTATTGCTTCTTGCTCCTGTTCATCCTGTTTCTTACTCTAAGCTGGCTGTGAGCTTCTGCCACTCCTTAAGCTTAAGCTAAAGCTTTGGCAGCATTTTCAAGGACGACTTCCTGTAGCCCTTATATTTTTTCTTTTCCCCACAAATGAAAAATATGTAAGAGTTTTAAAAGTCCAGAGGATAATACCTGTTTTCTTTATGCTTTTATAACAGGTAGCCTGTTGATGGTCCAATGTGCTTATTAGTCATTAACACTAACAATGAAAACAAACTAAACAACTAGAGAAGGAATCTTCCAGACCTAAAATACCATTTGCCTGTAATTACATAGAAAAATATATCTAGGTAGAGAAGACGGAATTTTAATTTTCAGGGGAGCTTAGTTCAGCATAGAGATGTATTAAACAAAGCAATTCCTGAAACCCTTACACACCTTAGTTAAAATCATCCATAATGCACACTACAGGACTCGGTATACATGCTGTATGCATGCTTAAAGCTGCATATTTTTTTCTGAGTTCCAAAAAGAGGTTTAAAATGTCATAGATGAATTGCTAATGTTCTGCTTCATGAACAGGAACCCTGGCTATTGCATCTTAGAATTTAACAGGAGATATGTAGAGCTCATTAATTTTGTTCTGGTAGAAACTGCTAGGTTTCCCAGAAAACAGTTAGCTCTTGGAATGGACTTGAAAGTAGCCAAGGATATAAAGATAGGTAGGTTAGTTACCCTTTTTTGACATTTTCATGTTGACAAGCTGGTAGATGTTTGGATGTTATTTCTATTACCATCCTCAGATGTCACAAAATCAACTGTTAAGCATGACATCCGGGTGAGATCCAACAAGAGAAGGCATTAGAAATGATATTTTTTCCTCTTGCCAAATAAAATGTGGTTTTGTTTTTATATTTATATAAGTATATAAGAACTTTGAAATCCTTGGAACCTACCAGAGTGAAGTTCCAAGTGCTTGCATCCTGGTGCACATCCACAAGTAGGGTAATGGGTTGTGGGTTTTGCAGCACTTTCTGGCTGTGTTCTTAGTCTTGCGAGGCAAGTACTTAAGGTTTTGCATGACCATTTCTTCAGGTGTGGCTTTGAATTTGCCATGAATTAATATATTAGGGCATTAGCAGACAGGCAGGGATAGAAGAGGACAGAAGGCGTTTGTGTTAACTTGGGTTACAGAAATTCAGAGAAACACGCACCAGTTTTTTACTTTTTTACTTTTCTCAAACTTATCTACTCTTGGGACATGCTGAAATCCATGCTGCTTCGCTTCTCCTTTCAAAATAAACTAACACAATGACTGTTTGAAATTAAGAAAATATTTCTATATTCTGACTTCCTTATTTATCTATCTTTCCCTGCATCATCATAATTTCTTATGTGTAGCAAATAAATTCAGTTTAAAAAAAAAATGGGTATCATCACAAATGTGCATTTTCCTGCTACTCAGTGATTGGCTGCTTGTCCTTCAAATTCAGTATGTGCCTTTTGCATTTACACCGCTAGCTTCTGGGTCACCTACAGCCTGGTCACTTGAGCAGGTGTTAGAATCCAGATGCTGAATTAGAATGGGCCAGAATGTGACTGGAAATGCGTTTTGCAGATGGCCACTTTTTAACAGAGGGATGTGATATGTCAAAGATAGGAAATTTTGTGGGGATTGGAAATTTTACAGCTGCCTAAAGCAGGTGGCCTTAAGCCCCAGCTTAGTTGTACTGTGGAAAATTGAGCTCCAGCTTGATGTTTCTCATCTGTCCAAGTGCATGTGTGCACCCCTTGGAAGTCACTTTCTTTATATTGGATCTTACTATTCCATTTCCTATAGAGAAATAATCTGTAAAAGCATTCCATTTCTATGTTGTCCAAAACCATGCTTTGCCAGTTGTGTCAGCCATGCTAGATTAGTCTTAATTTTGAGTTTCTGAAATATGAAAGTTCTAAATAATACTTAAAAACACCTTTTTTGTCTTTAGCAAAAACAAGCACTGGACAGCAGTTAAACCAGAATGAAGTGGCAATCCTGCTAAACCTGCTACAGTCTAAAACAAGTGTTAGTTTGGCACAGTTTGCCCAAGTGTTGAATATTAAGGTAAACCCAGAGACTCAGCAGCAACTAAATAAAATAAATCTTCCTGCTGGAATTTTGTCAGCAGGTGAAAAACAGTCAGAACAGCAGCAGCAGCCGCCGCCGCCGCCACCACCACCGCCGGAACAGGAGCCTCTAAAACAGCCGACCGTCACACAGCCTCCTGTGCCCCCTGCTCAGCTGAGTCAGCCCAAAGTTGAGACTGATGCTGCCCAGGCAGCCGTACAGAGTGCATTTGCTGTTCTGTTGTCTCAGTTAATAAAGGCTCAGCAAACAAAACAGAAAGATCTGGTGTTGGAAGAGAAGGAAAACGGATCAGGAAATGAAATGTCGTTACAACTCAGGCAGCCTCCAGAGCCCACCACTCCTGCGTCTGTCAGCCGGGATGACGTGGAATCACCAGCACCCGGTTACCCGCACCTGATCAAGTCACTGTACACGGCTGCTGCAGGTACTGGCGGTCTTTGGGGCTAACTGGCATGTACCTTGAGCAGTGGAGACACAATAGTTTGGGGAAAGAGTTAACGGGTTAACAATACCGAGTCTATGCGAATACAGGAGAGGTGGATACATGATTTTATTGCTTATGTCTGCATCATTTTTTCATAGCCACAACTGTTCAAGTGCTAGCTGCTTTGTTTTTGTTCCTTGGGTGGGAATGTAAATGCCTGGCTGGACTTCATGTCTTACTGTCACAGGAGGCATGCAGGCAGAGTTAAAGGTAGTCCCCATTCAAAGAGATGCCTGCGGTTTTTCTGATGAAGTAGTTTAATTGTTTTTTATGGGTGTTTGGGGTTTTTTGAGTGGTCCTAGTGTTGGAGAAGACCAGCTTCTCTAGCAAATTCATAGCTCAGGCTTACTGGTTTTGACTGTGTGTTTAGGTAAAGCCTGTTTTGGGAAGGGGATATTATTTTTGTTTTGTTTTGTTTTGTTTGCAGACTAGAGCAATTTCCTAGTGTCAGATTCTCTAAGTCATTGCCCATAATGATTACTAACACGTGGCTGAAGGTCTCCGTTGTGTTAAAGTAGTGACTTCCTTAGTTTTCTTGAAGTCTAGAGCTCTGTTTTTGGTCGTCTTGGGCTGCTATTTCAGCTTTATTGTACTGTGGTTTATGCTCTGTGGTGCGTGTTGCTGTTGAAAGAAATATTCTGAAGTGGTTTGGGAGTGTTTTTTGAGAGTTTCTGAAGTTTTGTTTTTAGCCCTAAGTTTTGCTGTTCCCTGAAAGGACATCCTTTTGTCCCTCAAGACCTTTTCTAATGTGTGTGATTTGAAAATCTTTTCTGTTTGCTCTTTGAACTTAGTGTTTATCTGTTGCTTTGGTAATTGTTTTTCAGAGGAGCTTGTACTGTTTAACTTCACTTGGAAATGCTTGGAAATCTTACTCGGAGGAAAACCCTGCATTACGTTCCTGAGGCAACCGAGCTGTTGCCTTCTCCAAAATAACCTGTCCCAATTACTAGTAAACGTTACCTCAGTTCTCATTAACTACTTAGTTACAAATCTGTCATGTTCTGGAAAAGAGTAATTTCCTTTCTGGTATGGTTACTGTAGATTTTTATTCCAAAGCTTTTCTGTTTTATCTGCTTAGGTCCAGAGGATTTGGTTAGGCAGTCTGAGATGAGGCTTCTGAACCGGACACCCGAACAAGAACGCCCTCGGATCTTGCCTCCAGACCAGCGACCCCCAGAGCCACCGGAGCCTCCACCTCTCACTGATGAAGACCTTGATTATCGGACAGAAAACCAGCATTTGCCTATAAGTAACTCTTCAGGAACAGATCCCCACGCAGGAGTGAAAGCAGCTCTTCTACAGCTGCTTGCTCAGCATCAAGCTCAGGCAACGACGGAGGAGCCAGTACAAACGAGTGTGGATTACCAGGCTAGAGACTCCTATGTAACAGGCCCAGACTACAAGGATAACTTTGGATCATCTACCTTCTCCTCTGCCCACTATGGCAGTAGCGATGGCATAGGAAGCGGGTCATCAGGAGCGTTAGAAAGGAGGAGCTTCCTCGGAAACTCAGATATTCAGCCTTTGGATAACTACAGTACTGCTTCATCTCACTCTGGTGGTGCCCCTCCTCCGTCTGCCTTTCCAGAATCCTTTCCCAGCTCAGTAACTGGTTACGGAGACATTTACCTCAACGCTGGCCCCATGCTATTCAGTGGAGATAAAGACCATAGGTTTGAATACAGCCACGGCCCAATCTCAGTCCTGGGGAGCAGCAGCGACACTTCCGCAGGGCCGGAGAGTACTCATCCTCTGCCTGCCAAGATGCACAACTACAGCTATGGAAGCAACTTACAGGAAAACCCTGGTGGCCTTGGCCACATGCATGGACAGACTTGGACTTCCCCTGCCCAAGGACCTGGCTATTCGCAAGGATACAGGGGACACATTAGCACGTCTGCAGTGAGAGGGCGAGGCAGAGGATTACCATATTGAGTATCTGTTTTTCCTCAGGCACATCATTTTTATCTGGAAAAACTTTTTTTTTCTAGCTGCAGTTTAACGCAGCAGTTCAACAGACTTGAATAATGTTAATTCAACAGCTTTATTTTTATGTGGAAAAGGGTCTTGCATACAGTAGGAAGAATTAATGCTTAAAACTCATGCTGTCTGAAAACTAGATGAATTGATTGTACATGTTCACAAACTCTAGTTCTGAATTTTATTTTGTATTTTGGCAGTTTTAAGTGGATGCTAAATTTAGGGACATCAGCTTTTTATGGCACTCTTTCAGATCTTCTGAACTATGCACATTTGTGCTTTTTTTGTAAGTTTGGACCAACTTTTATGTAAAAAAAAAGATTTTACAACAATCAAAGCAGGGCACTGATTTATTTGGTATTTTTCTTTTTACAGAACTACCTTTAGTCAAAGGTCACTGTCAGTCTTTGCACTGCTTTCAGTGTTATTGTGGAAGGTGTACTTTGTGCTCATTTCAGATAATAAAACACAACCTTTCTCTTGATGCAAAATTTTATAAATATTTGGTCAATGTTATTTTTTTTCTTTCAAAAAAAAAAAAAAAGAATGGATGTTCTGGTAAAATGTTCTCTCCATCTCCCAGGCTTGTTTATATAAAAACTGTTTTACTTGAATGGTAAGTGCCTTAACATGTAAGCTTAAGGTGTGCAAAAATTTGGAAGTACTTTATGAATTGATGCGAAAATGATACTTAAACCTAGGTAGTTGAGATGAAAATTCAAATAATAGGAAACTCAAATAGGTCATAACCTTGTGCTGTTTACTTTATGTGGGCCAGTTACTTAGAGACCTAATCTTATCTTGATGAAGTCATAATCTCCAAATTGAACTTCATAAGAAACTATGAAAGTGAGGAGAAAAATTAAGAGTAGTTTTTCCTCAGCTCCCCCTTGGAGTTGTAGAAATTGTGTGACTTCCTCTGCCAAATAAACTATGCTTTATATGTCCTTACCAAGTGGTGAAATAGTTTTTCCTCTTAAATGTCAACAGCAGTAATTTCTTTACTCTTTGTGAAAAGCTGACACTGTCTTTTTACCACAAATACTGCATCATGGGAAGTAACCAAGGGCAAAATGACCAGTATTTAAAGCAACAGCAAAACATTTTACACTAGCTCTAATGCTCTGTAAGCTTGTGATTGTGCCAACTAACTAATCGTCTTTATGACCATTGTTCCACTGAGCATTTCAGTTTTGGAATTGAGTCTCCTTCAACAACTGATAAAATGACTGTAGTTACAACTCTTAACCAAGAGCCACTCTTCATTCATTACAATGTCCGGCATGGTTTTTTTCCTTCAACATCAAGTGGTTCCTCTCCTGCAGAGAGGAGGTATGGTTATATTTTGCATGTACGTAAAAGAATGTTTTAAAGCCCATATTGGAAACAATTTTCCAACTGATTATCCAGTTGACAAATCGGTACCTTATGTAACTGAGTGTTTAATTATTACTTTTTAAAAAGTAAAATTTCTACTTACACTATTACAAATGTAGTCTCGTCAGTGACTTTATGGACTTTCAGAATAGAAGCCAAAGTCGTTGGTGTTTTCTTTTGTTTAGTTCAAAATCCTGGTTGTCATTTATGGCTAACTACCACCTTGTAGAGCATGGAAAAAGTCACTTTGCTAAATACGTAGCATTTGAGGATCTGGCAGATGAAAAATGGAGATGTCCCTATAAGTCTTGCGTTTGCCTTTACTAGGCACAGAGGAATTCTACCATCTGAAAATAAAATCAACCTGGACAAATACTTGTGACTTGAATAGCCTCTGCTTAAAACCAGAATTTCACATGTGAGTGACCGTGCACTGGGTAGACTTCCTTGAGTAAGAACGCCCCTGCAGCATTTTTCTGCTACCAAAATCTTAAAGGCAGAAATCATTAGTCTCATTTAGGTACAGACAGTGTCAGCTGAGGCTTTTGTTTACTAATTGATAAAAAATATTCTCTCAGTGTTCAGATACACACGCATTATTTTTTTCAAAATCAGGCTAGGCTTTCAAAGCTCTTAGTTGTTTTCACTAAAAATTGCACTCTGGTGTTACTTTACTGCAGTTCAAATGTAAATGTTTGCTGAAAAAGCAGGTAAGTTCAAATGGAAGGTGGGCCTCCAAGAGGACTAAATGATTTGATTTTCAGTACAAAAATATAAGGAATCTTTCTCCTGCTTTCCTGCTGGAGGTAAACGTTCAAGTCATTTAGTTCCCCTCATTTAATGCAGAGAAATCAGTCTCCTCTGAATGATTAATGACTGTGGTTTGATTATTGACTGCCAGTAGTCTGATGTTGCATCATTATACTGAAATGGATTTTAGTCTTCAGATACGAGAATGCCAATGCAAGTATTCGTGACTATGATGAATATGAAGGAGATGGAGTAGACAGTTGACTTCCAGACATATCAAAACCAAAACTTCCACACTGTTGCAGATGCATATTGCACGATGACTTTATCCAAATTCAGTTTAAGGATGACTAGCCTCTGACTGAAAACTATATTCCTGGGGCAGCAATGTTGGTAATAATGTGGAGGGATGGTTGACATGTTTCCATATGTGATGACTGCAAAGAGGTTTTTCCCTTCTCTGCAACCCAGGGGATCTTGGCTCTTTCAGCAACCCATTCCTCCTGAGCAGGTAGCAGCTGTGCAGGGGCTGCAGGTGGGTGTGCTCTGCCCTTCCTTGGCCTGGGGGCAGCCTGTGGCAGGAGGGTTTCTCCCTGTGGCCACGCTGCCCTGGCCCGGGAGTTGCATCTCAGCAGGTGAGCAGCCAGGGAATGGGCCAGGCCTATGGACTGCCAGTCCATGTTCATTTGTACCGGGACTGTGTGTTTATCAAAATTTCCTTTATTTTAAATCATGAGGTGCTTACATCAGTTCAGAATTTGACATTTTTGAGCAATTTTCACTCAGCAGAATGAGTCTGTCCTAGTGTGACATCTTACATCGCGTGGCTGTTGCGTTTTTGACGCAGTGGTAGGCATTCTGAAAACCGCATTATTTTTCTGTGGAGCTGTGGCTTTTGTTATTTTTCCCCCCATTCCTTTGGGTTTACGTTTTCTGTGCTGCAATTCCAAAGTGTGCTACAGAGACCTGGACACTACATCAAAAAGTAAGTGTTGTGTGTTTGTATTTCTAAATAAACATAGCAAAATACTGTAATCATGGACTATTGAGTAGTGAGTATTTCATTATTTATATTAAGTGGACTGTAGCCATAGCAAGAGGAAGAATGTGAGCACAACTGGACTGCTATGACTGCTAAGATGCTTAGACTTGTAGAACACTTAAAATCAGCCAAAGGAAGAGGAAACAGCTTTTATCCCGGACTGCTAGTTCTTGTTACCTCGAACAGAGGAACAGTGTTTGGGGAGGGGTGTAGAAATACATGTATCTTTAAATGTTAATATAATTTCTTGGAAGAGAAATACTGAACGGCAAACTTCTATATTTTCTTACACTTCTGTAAAACTTGGTCTGTGTTAAATCTTGCCACGGTAGTGTAAAGCACTTCATGCTAGCAGAGGTACCAAGCGCTGTAATTTTAACTTCAAAAGGTTGGAGTGCTCTTCTTTTGCTTGGTGCTTGTTGCACCAGGTGGATTTGGTGCGGTTGGATCAGTTTAATTGGTAACTGCAGTAAAAACCGAAGCACTGAAGTAATTTATGTAGGATACCTCTTGTCTGTGGGCAAATTCGATCTCAGACCATGAATTCCGTTTCCAAGAGAGAAATCTCGGATGTATTTCTTGCGTTCTTGTAGCTAATAAGTCACGCAAGCATTTTACATAGCATGTTTTTCCAGGCTATTCTGTTGCACCATTTTTTTATTTTATTATTATTATTTTTTAATATGAGGAAATTGGCTATTTCCCTTCTTGATAGCTGTGGGATGTTCTTCATACATGGCCGTGTGTTAAGAAATTAAAGAATCATGGAAAAAGTGATTTGAGTTCTGTATTTAAAAGATGAAATGACCTTGGTTAAAGTTGAACTAACTTTTGCTTATCAGGGTGAAGAATACTTTATTGCAGGAGTTATTTCAAGACAGCCTAATTTAATATAATCAAACTGTTATTCTTCAGCTTGCTTACTCTTTGTTATTTTAAGCCATCTGTATATAAAATGTATTGTGTGGCCTGTAAATAAAATATATGAAAACTTGAAGTTTTTTGTTTTCCCTCTCTGGTTATCAACTGGTGTTTAAAAAGAGCCCTGGGTTGAACTGGATTATTTTTTTTTCAGTATGCAAATGAGTGTGATTTTCAGCATGCTAAAATATCAAAGATTATTCAAGAAAGTATTTCCTGCTCTCCTCCTTTTCCGAAGGCAAGCTGCAGCAGCGCAGGGCGGGGTGTTTGTTGCTGGAGGGGGCTGCAGCTCCACTCACTACAGGCCCAAGGCCCGGCTTGGCACCTTAGTGAGGAAGCCGCAGCAAAAGCAGGCAGCTGAGAGGATCTGGCCCCTCCGGGGGTGCGAAGATGCTGCTGTTTCAAGCGCTGCTGCAGCCAGAGCGATGTGTTAGAAGTGGTGGGAAATCAGAGACGGAGCCAGGTGTTTTCAGTACCTGCCGGTATGTGCTTAGTGCTGGTGAGGTGGCGTAAATCCAGCGTGACTTCAGCAACCGCATGTTGAGTGCCTGAGGCCTCTCTGCTTTTTTCCTGCCTTATCAGCTAATCTAATTAAAAAATATAACCTCTTTCAACAAACGCTGTTTCCATCCAAAGCTAGGCCACTTCCCGTATCTTCCATGCTTTTAAAGCACATCAGGCAGACAGCTGCTCTCATTGTACTGGGAGCGCGTTCACAGAGGTGGAAGAGGCATAGTGACGATGCGGTGGCAGGAAGTTAGGCAGGTCAGCACTGGTTACACTGACATCAGGCTGACAAAAAGCTGAAAGGATCTTCTCAATTTGGAGAAAATACTTTGGCAGCAGGTATAATGGAAGCCTGGGGTTTTTTTTTAGATGCACAATTCAGGCTGTATTACCCAGGATGTTGACTCACATGTAGATCAGGTGGATGCGCGAAACAACTTCCAGTTGCCTGCTCCTCATTAATCCTCATTAAAACTGGCATTGCATCTGGTAACGTAGCTTGCAGTAGGCACTGGTTCATTTTGTTGTGCTGGTGGTGTGAGCCTGTAATGGCTACAGAAGTGTACTGCCTCTGTTCTGCTGGCAGTGCTGTATGGCTATCAAGCTGTGCAATAGGGCACCAGAATAGGGAATAAGGCATTCCAGTTGAACCTGTATGTCAGTCAGTATCCTCAGCTGCAAATAAAATAGCAGCAAGTGAGAGAGGAGAGAGGGACCTGACTGCAGCAATCACCCTGTATCAACGCAGAGCAAGGAAAAGTATCTGTGGAATTGGTGCCAGAAAAAGGAAACAAAGTATTTCATTTCATCTCATGTGAGTTATTGCATATTAGCTTTCAAAGAACTAGGAGCCATGCAATTTTGCAGAACCTTCTGTTCGATTAGATGAAATAGGATTAGGTTGCTTCTATTTGTAAGGCGTATCAGTAAGCCCTGACGGACCATGCAGCAGAAGGGGGTTGCATTCACCAAACTCCCCTATCACCTGTAAAAAAGTCAGAGCTCTTAGCTACAACAAACAAGTGGAGAGAAATTTTCATTTGACAAATGAGGAGAACTGTTTCTTTTTCCCAGTCAACTGTGTTCACTTCCATGAAGCTTGAGGGTTTTCCTTTGAAAGCCACTTGCTCATTATGGCTGCTTATTTGGGGCTTTTTTTATCACCCGTGGAGAGAGTTTGCAGTCAGCATGATTTAACTCAGGAAGAAATTTGAGTTTGATGTAATTTTTCTTCAGGTATAGCAGCACTTGCTAATAGGCAATACTTGGATCACTTTTCACAGCCTGGCTTCAGCTCTGCTTAAATATTTCCTCTGAGGGTACTTGGGATGTACGATTGCTAGGGCAAATCCTCAAAATGTGATGAATGCGTCTCTAATACAGCTTCTTCCAAAGAGGCTGTGTAAAGGTTTTTTCAACACTTGGAAAATATGGTGTGGAAAAGACAACTGGGTAGAACATGAAATATTTTGGTTACAAAACCCACCCTTGGAGCTGCTAGTACTTGCATAGCAGGCCTGGCAGCCACGTGCTGCCTGTAGGGTAACTGATGGGGATTAACTGGCTTCTGTGGTTAGTGCTTGGCCTGTGCTGATGTCTGTCTCTGCTCTCCCTCTCTCCTCCTACCTACTGCAAGACCTCCTTTGCTTAGCTGCCACACGTTGCTCCTGCTAGACCTTGCTGGCACACCCCTCCTGCTCTCCTTACTCCCACCTCTGTCTAGTCCAACTTGTGTAGGCAGGATGCGGGATTCTGCAGCTGGGATGGGACATTTCCCCTCACCTTGTCTCTCAAAGCTGAAGGTCAATCACTTGTGCTAGAATTTCTGAGGGATGTTAATTTTCGCCTCTCTGAAGAGTCATAGAAGGAAAGCACCTCTTACATGGGTGAGCATTTTTGTTGTTTAAGAAGAGAAGATCTGTGCACCTATCTCCTGGGCTGCATGTCCAGATTAAAAAGAAGAGTGCCTCAGCCAAAAAATGCTTTCTGTTTCAATAAATCACCAGAATTTGAACCACCAGATTGGCCCAGCCCTGTGTAAGTCTAGTTCCCTTCCATTTTCCCCAGACAAGTGAGTAGCTGTGTTTATAACCTAGAAATAACAACAGGAATTTTTCTTTGCTATTGTTTAATTTTTTTTTTTGATGTACCAGCAAAGAAGAAAGTGTATGCAACAGGTCATAGAGCCCCATGGAAAACACTTTGCTTAGTTCGTGAGACAAAGCACCATGTCTGGCCCTTCATCCAACAAGAATCTCCCTCAGTTTTCTCCCATTTTTGTCAGACCGAGTCCTTGCAGGCTCCAAAAATCCCTCCTCACAGGGAGAAGACAGGTGGATCTTGTGTTTCAACATGAGGAATATCAGTAGACGAGAACTGGAAACAAACTGAAAGCAGGGGTTCCCTTGCATGTAAGAGCTCTGAGGTGCCTTCGGTGTCTGGGAGGCCAACTACTAAATGATGAAACCCAACCAGAGACCACCATTTTGTTCAGGTCCCCCTTTGTGATCAGGTGCCTGGTGCAGTAGGCCTGCCTGTGGGTGGGTCACATGCCCACTGTGACAGAGGTTTTTGAGCTCCCATGGAAGTGGTGGGACTGTAGCACCAAGTTAAATAGCAAAGGGAGTGGTTTTGATCCGAGTTTCCTTCATGGAGTCCTAGTATCTAGAGTTTGGCTCTAAGCCCCAGGTTTGATTCAGTTAATTCATGGTTGGAAATATCCCAGAACAGCCAAAATGCCATCACTGGTTCAATGACGACGCCATTTTCAGTGCTGCTGGTCCTCTGGAGCACGTAACCATGTGACATCCACTGGGATGGACCCTTCTTCATCGCCTCTGCAAGAAGGGAATTACCTTCCTCTCCTCAGAATAGCTTGTGAGCACAGCATGACCCTTCTCACCTGGCCTTGGGAGGTGATGAAGGCTAGTAGGTGGCTGCTGTTGTCATCTGGGATAAAGGGGCTTTTCTGAGGTCACGTAGGATGTTTACAGTGAAGTGAAGAGCTGAATATGGATTGTTCTGCCTAGGTTACAACACTGAGTGTGGAGATGAGTAAGCAGGAGTTCCAGTTTTTGCACTGCAGCACCGATATTTGTCTCTACTGTAAGCTTCTAGACAAGATAAAATGGAGGTCCTCTTTCTCAGGCTCTGAGGAGCCCTGATTTTTTTGACAGAAATGCTTTTCTAGTAATGTTGCTATTCCATGCATTGATGTTTAGATTGTAGTGCAAAAACACAAACATTGCTGTGTAGCAACTTAAAAGCCAGCGTTACTGATGTTGACGTTTTTATCTTCAGTTTTTCAGAACCAGCCTTTCCCTTCCTTCATGTGTAGAGTTGCTTAAAATGAAAACCCATCATTGCCTTGAGAAACAAAGGATGATGCGTGCAACACACAAAAACAACAGCTGAATTTGTTATTGCATGGTCCTGTAACACTCCCCACCCTGCAAAACTACCCCTTCTGCTTTGGGACAGCCAAAAGACGTAATGATGCCCTACTTATCCAGACACAATGAATATCCTCAGGTTTCTTGCCCACGCTGATCTGTGTTGAGGTTTGGTTGTTGGCACATAAACTGTTGTCCCTGCACTCTTGTTAAGCTGATGCTGATGCTGTGAACAGTTCTGGTAATGGCCCCAGTGATCCAGAAAAGCTCATTTTGTCTAACTTGCTTCTCTGAACGGAAAAAGGAAATCTGTATGGTAACTGATGTCCATACTCTCTGGCTCTTTCTTCAGGGTTTGTGATGAAAAACTTTCTTTTGTTTGACAGAAGCTGGGACCAGAGATGGTGAAAATGCAACAGAGATTACTTCCCTTCTTTAAAACTTGTGTCATTTCCAGGCTGGAGCACTTGATGTCAACATGACCACCCCATTGGGTAACCTGGCAGTGGGCTGTCTGACTGTACGGGCACCTTCTACACTGCTACTGTGGAACAAAGAGTAATTGTACACATTTACTTGAGTAGTTTTTTTGTGAAAATTGTTCATTGTGAGGGAAAAAAAATAGACGAAGAACTAGAGAAGACATGGGAAATGAAAAGAAATCTATCAGTGATGTAGAAGAGAAGTGGGGTAGTAAATAATAATTAAAAACTTATCTGCAGATGTTCTGGTGATTCCACATCAGGAAGATATTACTCTAAATCCAGCAGACTTTGTTAGAAACTATGTATGTTTTTCTCCCCAGATTGCTTCGTATTATGGATTGCAGATCCTGCTCTGAGACTTCCAAGCAAGCACATACAATTATGCAAGATAGTGAAAGAAGACATGCAGGTAGTAGTAATAATTTTTATTTGCAAACTGTACTTGCAGTTACAATATTGCCTTTTGGGAACAATGACCAAGAAAAAAAAAAATAAAAAGAAATCCCATAGAATTCAGCAGGCCTGTTCTATCATAAACGCAAACCTATTTTAGCTTATATCATAAGATAAACCAGAGATGGCTTTCTCTCTTTCTCTTTCCGTTGGTCTCACGGGAGACTCCTTTTTTTTAAACAGCATTTAAGTCGTAACCATAAGGATGCAAATTCCTTATTGACCTCCAGGGAAAAGTTTAGCACGCTTTATTGAAACACCTGTCATTTGTTGTAGATAGCAAATACTTCTCCCTTGCAGCCTATTGACTCTTCTTTTTCCATTTTTTAATTCCTGTATTAAGGTTTCAGAATCACATAGATTTTTGTATTACAAAAACTATTACTTTTTACAATTTATAAAAATAAATCAAAGTAAATCAAAGCATTACTTTGGATCTGAAATCTAGTGCATTCTGGGTTTATTTAAAATGTAGATTTATGGCAGATACAGCATGATGAAAATATGGTGTTCTTGGCTTTGCAAAAAAGGCAAAACATGAAATGCAGACTGGATAAGCCAATATCAAGTCCGAGTCAGGAAAATAATCTTAAGTATCTTATTTTAGTGTGCTCAGAATATATGATCACATGACATTATAGTTTTATAAAAATTGCATAAAATTAATGCGGATATAAATTCTTAAGTGTGGAATCTAGATAAAAAATGCTAAAAATAAGCCACATGTCACATACATATTTAGTAATTAAATGATTCTTTTCAATTACTTTTGTAAGCAACATTTGTTTAAAAGTTTTTTTTTTTTTTTTTTTTTTTTTTTTTTTCTGGAACAATCTGAATGAAAACAATGTTTGAGAAAATGTCAACATTGTAAAGAAACTTAACTTCAATTTTCACCAAACTCTTTTGGTGAAACTGGCATGACTACCTAAAAAGTCTGTTCCTCTTGAATTTGTAGGGAGAAGGGGAGAAACCATCATCCAACAGAATTATACAGTTACTATGAAGTCCAAAACAAACCAATTGGTACTTTAAATATTATTTCTGTAGAATTGGGAAAATGCAGTGAGAAAAAGAAGGAGAAGTTATATTGACAAACCAAAAAAAAAAAAAATATATATATATATATATATAAAAATCTAATATCTCCTCCCAACAACAAAAGAGGTTGCAGATGACATGAGAAGATCCAGGTTTCATAGGCAGGTTTCACGTGAACATAAAATTGAAGTGCTTCATTGACCATAAGGGGTCTGAGGGAACCTATTTCTTAGTGTATTTTAAGGGAGATCAATATTCAAAACCAAATATATTTCCAAATATTCCAAATATCAGAAAAGGGGATAAATGACCATCTTTCTACACATTTAACAATAATTTATCAGGACAAATAATTTAACAGGACAAAATCAGCATGAGGAACATACAAGCATGTGCCCTACTGCTCATTGATGGTTTAACAGGACCCATAATGTTCAAGTTCTCTTCCAACAGAGTTATCATTTGGTTGCACAACACTTTGACAAGCTGTGTGACTCTGTTGGAGGATTTCATGGGACAGGAGAGAAAGCACATCAACAGCAGCTATTCCCCTGGACACCAATATTATTATAAGCACATAAACAGACCCAACAAATTGGATTAGATTTCTTATTTCTAGGATTTTGTAAAGCGTGTACTTCAGTGTACTGGAAAAGGTGGCAGTTGCTGCTGTGCTTCAGAGCAGTTCTAAAACTGTTCGTAAGTGGGAAGTAAAAAACTGCTCAGGCTGACATTAAATGTTCTGCAGTCAGTCAGAAAAAGCAAGAAATTGGGTTTGTAACAGTTGTGTTACGCACCTGGTGTTTTCTGAAACATCTACATCATGAAATATATTATTTTGTAGGAATTTTAAATTCAATGATTCAAGATCTTAAGCACTACTAATAATACATTAGCATTTTTATACTTGTTTTCTATAGTTTTTAAAAAGTAAAATGCATGAAAATGCTTGTAATTATTATGTTGATAGTTTTATGCTCTAGGAAGAGATCATAGCACTTAAACTCCTGACAAAAAACAATCAAAAAACCCACCAACCAAACAAAAAAAAATACCAAAAAGCTTGGAGACCTGAAACCTCAATCTCTGGATTATTTTTCTGATTTGCAATATGAAAGTGTACTACAATACATTTTAGAATACTGTCATATTTTGCTTTCTGATTCATTAATCAGAAAAGCAGAAGTACATTTGTCTCCAGGAGAAAACTGAGCAGATGCTTAGCCAGATTATGCACCTGTCAATCAGTTAGTAAGATACTGGTCATAAACAAACAAACAAACAAACAAAAAACCTAAAAAATAACCCCCATAACTCATTAAATTAATGACTGATAAATTTTAAAACTGGTTATTTCCATGATAATTGTTTGAGATTCTCCCACTGGAAAGAGCTACACTTCTGATTATGACATAAATCTTTCCCATATGCAGTGAAATTCAACAATATAACTATCCTCCTCTATTTCTTAGGAGACTGTGACCTCTACATCTATAGTTCTGCATGAAAACAGAGACTGTTATATTAGTTTGAAATTGTTCCTGCTGTCATTGCAGAGTTTATATTAGATAAAAGATGAAATCCAAAAACCTGTTAACTTCAGTAGTGAATTCAATTCTGTTCTTCTATGAATTTCCCTTATGAATGGAATCTTTCTTTATATATATATATATATAAAACTACTTTCTATTAAGAAAATGTATAATTGGTCATAGTTATTTTGGCCAAGGAATTTCATCTCTCCTTGATCCAGTGAACCATACAAATGCATGGATTATCTAGGAAATCATTGGAGATTTTCAGTTGTTCTAAGTCCTTGCACACTAACAACCTAAGAAGTGGATTTATTTTGTTAAAAATAGTGTTTCTGAATCTAGTTGTGTTCTTTACAGCAAAAATGAAAGGTGCTTGGGTAAATGAAAGAAGTTTTGCAGACTTAAATCAGAATCTGGGACATTTTAATGAATAGTTATAGCACAGAAAGAGATGCTCGCAGCATTAAGTAGCTACACTCTACCATTGGTACAAGTTGGAAAGCATGGCTCCCTGTCTGCTGGCACCCTTCCTCCAAGGAAGGAAACGCATTTGCAACTTGCTTTGGAAGTTTTATGGATTAATCAGTTTTAGGTAATGGAGCAGTGTATGTGGACAACACGTGGTCGTCTTCTGTCATTAAGTAGTGATAAAGTTTAACAAAGACACCTCCTCTTGCTGTAATTCTATTTCTCCATTTGTAAAATGATGGAGTAATAGTATTATCCTCTCTAGAGTCTGATGTAATGCTTAATTAAATGTAATTAATGTCTTGGTTAACTTCACATTAGGAGTAACGTCTATAAGGTAAGTTGGTATTTAGAGGAAAATGGGATTAAGTTTATTTCTAGAACTGTGGATTTTTTCTCTCCTTGCACAGATCTTTCACACAGGCCTGTCTGGAGCAACACAGAAGCAAAATAGTTAAGAGATGAGTGCTGACTTCTAAATCAGATAAAAAAGGATTGTTTGTGTTTTCAGACAGAAAAGCAAGTAATGGAAACATGCAGACTTTCACTGAAATACCATGCTTTTTGTCTTGAAATCACTTTTTTTTCCATGTAATGTCTCTTGCTGACTGATCTTCACACCTTAGATGTTTATTATGCTTCACAATTTCCCTTAGCTCATTTTGGTATACAAAAGTTGGATGATTTTTTTTTTTTTTTTTTTTTTTTTTGACAGAGTTGTATCATTCGGTATCAAAGGATTATACAGACTCATAGTTGCCAGGGCCATAAAATGGTATCAACAAAGTCAGCATCCTTCATTCAGTTGTGGCTGCTTGGGAGCAGGAAGGAAAGGAAGGAACAGCAGAAAGTAGCCTGGAGCACATGTGCTTCATCGACAGCATCTGCCTCTGCCACCGTAGAAGGTTTTTTTATTGTTACGAATTTAAAAGCAGAAAGAACAAAGTGACAGCTGGCAGATGTCGGTGTTTGTCTAACCTGCAGGGAGCTCTAGGACAGTCCTGGCCTGCGCTCTGTCTTGTTCCTGAATGGAGGGGACAGGAAAATGTTATGAAAGAGCTGTTAATTGTTTTAACTCTTTATGCCTCTTGCAGAATAAAGGCAAATGCCACCTTTCAAGGCCTAATTGGTACGAAAGATGGGGTAACTAATGCCTGAAATTCAGGGTTATTACGTGGAGTGTTATGATGTTTGTGTTGGGGGTATTGACAGAGTTTTTATTTTAGGTGCTATTCTAACAATTGCACAAAGAGATGAGGGACACTGAGCACCTACCTCAGTAATTTAACGTGGTGAAATGTTAAGATTGCACATTAACTATCAGTGAAGCTGGTCACATTTACAAAACAAGACACAGGAAATGGGAATGAAGTGATAGTGAAAACTACCGCCCATTACCCTCCAATGCGAGGCTGAAACTAAGGATTAATATGAGGCACAAGTTGAGGCTATTAATCAGTAGGACTTTAGCATATGATTTTAATGAGATCATTACTTTAAAACATATTAGAAAAGCTTCAGAGAACAGATACAGAAACAATTCCAGTCCTAGAAAAAATATCCTAATGTGACTTTAATGGCTGTATTTAATTGCTGCAGTGAATATTCAGTTGTTATTTATCATCTACTTTTAATAGAAACTTGTTATGTGACCCCTTAATACTATATAAAAATGAAAACTACAATCCACTAAGAGAAGCTAATGTTGGACAAAAAAAGCCTAAACAGAAAGCAGATTTTTAAGTGGCAGGTTGGTCTTGGGATCAACCTCAATTGACAGATCCCCACCTCTGGAGGAATTTAAGAGACGTGTGGATGTGGCACTAAAGGACATGGTTTAGTGGGATGTGGTAGGTCAGGCTGATGGTTGGACTTGGTGGTCTTGAAGGTCTTTTCCAACCTAGATGATTTTATGATAGTGTTGTATGGTCTGGTTTAAATGAAGCTGTTGGTTTTATTTTGAAGTTGTTAGGTGAGGTTTAGACCTGACATTGTGCAGGATGTTGGGCTAAATACTTCTGGCATTGACTGACGGACAGTGATTTGAGGAAATATCTGTCTATAGAATCTATCCTCACTTATTAGGAAAATAAAAACTCACATTCTGTTTTAGTTTGTGGAATCCATGCTTTAGGGAAAAGGTCTGTATCCCATATCTCTTAATGACCTATCATTGTAGTTATTCATGTCACCCGCTCTCTGGTACTCAGTATGTATACATTTTCCTTCAAGCTTATAAAGCTATTTACCTCCTTCAAAGATGCTTTAAAAATGGAATTAGTTGGGAAAAAAGAAAGAAAAAAAAAAAAAAAGAGAAAAAATAAAGCAAAACAACAAAAAAGGACCTAACGACCTCAGGACAAAGGTAGTGAAGCAGGATTCTGAAAAGACTGCACAGGAAGACAAAAGGAGGACAAAAGGAGGATGATGCAGACAGGTTGCAGGTAAAGGTGCCTTTGCAGACCACTTTGCAATTGAAGTTGGCAAAAGTAGTATTACTACTAGTGAGGTTACTGATAGGTCTCTGTCATGAGATTCATTGTTGGAAAAGCTCACTTGGGTCAGCTTTCTTGTCTCAGACATCAGCAAGTTCAGTCTGAAACATGTTTTAAGCTATTCAAGCTCTAACTTTCTTGATTTGACCACTACTGCAAGAGCTGCTTTGTCAGCAGAATGATGGGAACAGTGGTAATCAGTCCAGGATGGAAAAATACGTGTGATACAGATAGCTTTGAAGAAGATAGATTTGGGATGTCTAGAGTCACAAAAGAGTCTTAGTGTCATAAGACAGGAAGAAAAGAGGGAAGTATCTGGTTCAGAGTGTTAGCCAAAGAAAGAATATGGAAACCGTCAGTGGAAAGGGAGTCTGGACAAAAGTGAAGTCCTGGCTACAAAGCATGTTGTGGAGCCTCTGAAGAAACAGAGTAAAGAAATAAATGAACGTAGGTCTTAACACCTGGAACTTTCTAGTCTTTCATGTAACAGGGAGACGTGGTATTCATTCTGTACTTCTGCCTTATCGTGCTGCAATGGAGAGAGGCTGATGCAGAAATTCAAGGGGAGCTGTGTGCTTTTGAAGGTTTCAGCCTCTCACTGGGGAGTCTCCTTGCCAAGAGGTACTGGAGGGACAAGTCTGCTGTGCTGATGATTTTCCCAAGGCCCATAAATAACACGAGAAATTGTAGCATTTGTTTTTGGATTCTTACATAGCAACAGCCTAAGCACTACTAAAGGCATGTACTTTCATTGGATGTGCTTCTGCTGTTTTTCTCTATGATACATCAATACAACTGGAATGAAACCAGAAACTTGCTTTTTCCCTTCTGCATACTGAGAAGTTTACAAGACTGAGAAAAAATTGCTCTGTAGCAGATCTTCTGGCAGTTTAAAAGCTTCTGACATAGAATTCAATACTATGGTAACTGTAGCTGGACTGAAACTGAACTTTTTAAATTTATAGTAAATGATTAAATATAGTGAATGGAAAAAGTGCCTACACATGCAGACGTCTTACTTTTTTGCTGCTCATAAAACTCACTTCTCTGAAATGCACATCTGCTTTCTTGTTGTTCATGGATTGAAAAACAATAGTATGTTCTCGGCTGCTCAAGGTATAGTACCTGACTTGACACTTTCATGAGGGTTCTCCTTTCTTCCCTCCAACTTGGTCTCCCACTAGCAAGAATTTATGGAGTATTTGAGTATATACATTTTGAGGGTGTGGGTAGATAGGTATATATGCTGGGTATATGAAAATAAGAGTATTTAAGAGTCAGGCGTGTTGGGAAGCTAACAGGAAGAAATGGGATCAAGGTGTCCCTGTTTGCCCACACCCTTTTCTTGCATGCTTCTGTTGTCTTCCCAAAGAGTGACTGCACCTGTATCTTTGCAGTGCTTAGGACAGATTTGAATACCATTTGTTTATACTTTTAGGAGATAACTTTTCTTTAAACTAGAAAGAAAAGGGTGGTAGTTATGGTAGAGGCATGTCTTTGTACAGTTCCCTCTAGACATCTGATGATTAAGTCCATCAGCCACCCACGCAGTGCTCATTTAGATCAGTCAAAATGATTTTTGTAGACTTTACTTGTTGGCATCATTTCATCCCCCCCAGCAATTCAAACCAACAGGATGTTCATTGAAGTGAGATGGTGGGTGGCTGAGTGGTCCCGATTCCACCAAACACTCCAGTAGACAACTACTGCTAGCGGGACCCTGGAGGGCAGATTGAACCTGTTCCAACAGAAGGGGTGAGAAAGGCAGGCTTATCTCCATGGAAAACCTTTGCAGACAAGCTGTAAAATACAGTTTGTGCACAGACTGTTCTGCAAGGAAGAAAAAAAGGGGGAAAATAGACAATATAAGACTCACCAGAGGAAAAGTTATGGTAAGGCTGTCTGAGTGAGCTATTTTCTTGGGGTGAAGTTAAGGAGTGTGTGTGTGAAACAAAGCTCTAAGAAGACAGATTTGATAATGGAAGGAGAATTCTGTCACTTGCTCTCTGGGTCGATGTTACCAATGGTGTGGTTAAAATATATAGAAAATGTTATTTCTCCCTCACTTCACAGCAGTGAGGAGGATAGGCTACAGGAGAGTTAATGTATAGAATATCCAGTGATTATTCTGAAAGGAAATCAAATGTCAGAAAACATAACCAGATGTAATAGAAATCCTGAAAACAGGGATTTAAAGGTTCTTTGTGCAGACTTTCTACATGCTTGGAACTTTATTTAAGAAGCTATTCTAAGTACAGGAACACTGTTTGTAGTGTAAGCTGTCTTCAGTTTCAACAGAGATGCAATTTGGCAGTTCATTCATCTGCAGTCAGAGCAGTTTCTCAACCTTTTGCCCGTGGTGCACAAACTGCTTTCTTAACATCTGGAAATGAACAACCAAATCATTTTGCTTGGTGTAATTTAATTGCCATAGCAACCAGATGACTACTAAAAATTTACAGACAAGGGAAATAGCTTTAGGAAAGTGGAAGGGCAAGTAATCAATAGATGGACCCTTGGTGCCTTCCTGTAGTTACCAACCCAAGGTATACTCTTGACTCAGGTGCAGGTGTTTCCCTTTCACCTTTTTTGGAGACTCCTGAGATCTTCAAATGTAAAGTTTAACTTAGGTTGAAAGAATTGATGATACAGGACTTAGGCAAAGATGCTAGACTTCACAGAGGTGGTGAAGATACTGCTTCTCTTCTGGAAACTCAACTGTATGAACAGCAACTTGTTAATTCCTGACAGCTGTTAAGGGAATACAGCTCAAAAGCCTTATTTTACATTAATCTAAAAATCCTTGTTAAGCCACAGGAGGTAGTGGTTTGATTTTAAAAAGTGCTGTGCAACTACTACTTATAATCCAATTACTGCTGATACTACTCCCTAGTTGGCAATCAGTGTTTTTTGAAGCTCATGTCTGCTCTGTTATTTGTGGTTTATGCTGTGCAGTCATCCACAGAAGTTGTCAATTAGCTGCGTTCCTCTTCCCCTGTTCCAGCATTAGCTCAATGTGATTCTCGAAAAGGGAATGTTTGCATCAGTGTGAAAAAGGTTTTGTTCTTCTATTTGTAAGCATTTACAGTGATATATCAACATCATGTTCAGCAGTAGGAACTCTTGGGAATCTCCTCATGCAAGCTACAAGGACTTTAAACCCAAAGCAAACACTTGCTTATTCTACACTAACAGCTTTCAACTATCTTGACTACAGAGCAATTAGATTGTGGCAAAATACATATGGATACCAGAAGGTTTAAATGTGTTTTAATACAACATTAAGCAGCATGATCACTGCGGCAGTAGGGTAACACAGGAAGATTTTTGGTAAGTGCAACCCATTCTAAAATAATTGCATTAAAATTTGTCTGACATGCTGTCAAATTATTTGCCTCCTAAGGTGCTATCTTTTCTTAAAAAATATATATAAATAAATCCTCCATATTCCTCTTGCTGTTACCCAGAAAAACTGAATACTGAGAATTAAGCAACTTTGGGAATTAATTCTAGTATTTGAAAACTACTGCCTTGCTAGCACTTGGAGGTGTAACTTTTACTACCAAAAATGCTGGCATGTGAAATCTTAATGTGGGAATACTTTTTACTCTAAAATTGCAAGGAATACATGCTAATCTAGCGTCAAAAGCTTTCTGCAGCCAGTGAATACTACAGCCTACAGTTCTGTGAAATTATGTTCAATATTCTATGTAAACCAGACTTTTCATTTTTGTCAGAGAATGTTTACAACTGTGGTTGAGAGAAGGAATGTGTAACAGTCATAGTAACGTGTCAAAGGAATGTGTAACAGTCATTGACCAGGGAAACAAAAGGCAGTGACGTTCACCTGTGATTTTACTTCAGAAGAAGAGAACAGGCAAGAGTTTTAGGGGCTGAACTACACATTAAAATTTGCAGTGCTGTTAAAATTTTAAATCTAGGACGTGCACTAAGCAACTCTCTTTAAAGTGCTGCAAACGGAATGGATGACTCTTTGGCTGAAAATATATCCTGGATGTGAGCACATGGAAACGGCAGGGAACTAGTGGTAACCTCTAGGAGAGGAATGGTAGTTTGACCTTGTTCTGGCATTAAGCTTCTTCTCCTCTGTTTCTAGCACGGTAACTGTGTTCCCAGAGAAGTAACGAGGATGAGATAAAGTTATTTTAATGAGATCTAAGCTGCTTTTAAGGGAAGGCCTAAACTTGCCCTTAAGCTGATAAGGATAAATTTTGTTAGTTTTGTTACCTTTTGTAAAGATAAACTCAGAAATCCTAGTTGTGGAAGCGTTCTTAAACTCTAAATCTGCAAAGCACGTATTTTAAAGAAAACAGCAAAAAACGAAACTGATTTAATTCTTTGTGCATAGTAAGACATCCAGTTGAAAACAAAAGTTGCTGTAGGCAAAAGAAAAAAAAAAAAAAGATTGCAAACTGACTGAATGCTACAACTATACTACTGTTAAATGCTAACACACCTTGGTGATTTCCTTCCTGTTTTTTTCTGGTGTGAGTAGTTCTTTGAGCCAACCTGAATGATGGAGAAGTATACAAGCTACCTCTCAACTAGCACACAAGCTTCTGAGAGACTGCAACATGAAATCAATATATGATTCCTCAGCAATCAGTGGGTGCAATCCTCCATTTTCCTTCCTAATACAAACAAGTTGGAAGGAAGGAAAACTTGGAGAAGGGAAAACAAAGTCTCCATTCTCAAGAATTCAGGAAAATGTGGTAGAAAGATTTAATTCCTTGCAAGATAGGGTTGGCTCTTGTATGAAAAGCACATGTACAACTTGGAATTCAGAGCAATTGCTAGACATTGCAGTTTATTGCAGAGTTGGCAAAGAGCACTGACAGACCAACGGGTTATATAATTTTCAACTTTTGTTAGATACTTATGTATCTTAGGTGCACAAGTGATATCCTCTGATGTCAACAAGACTCCTTGCAAGTGTAACTCAAAACCCAGACAGTCTATAAAAACTCTTCTTTAGGGGGAAGTTTAGGAATAGATACTTGTAGACTGTACATAAAATGCACGTTTCTTCTCCCAGCTGTCTGATGAACACTTTTGCATAAAGTTAAAATAAAGATATCCCTAACAGGAAAAGAAAAGCAGCCTGAGTGCAAAAGTACTTTCTCATTCTGTTGACCAGAAGCATTTTCTCTGCAAAATGTCTTAGTGCTAGTTTTTTTTTAAAAAGTAGCTTAATATGTATTTTTAAAATCCTGCTTTAATTGAAGTTTCAACACTCTAAATTGCATGTTTTACAATTCCAATGTAAACAGTGTGTCCACAGTGCCAGAGAAGAATGACTGTTCTATATTACAAAATCACAGTAAAAACCCTAACTTAAACTATCTTTGAGATATTATACAATTTGGGATAGTTCCCCATCCGGTGTGTTACCATGTCACACAGAATTGAATGCAGATGATTTAAATTATCTTACTGTGATATGGAGCTCATTGTTAAATACAGTAGCTAGCAAATAGCAAAAAATGAAAACAAGTATTTTCTAGAAGAGAGTTAGTAATGAGTTATGCAATTTCTTTTACAAAACTGAATGGAAAGTAAGTCTTGATGGACAAAGGAAGAATGCAAATAAAACGGAATGGATAGAACGTGCATCGATCCAAACTACTGAAAGGAGTGACTTACCTTAAAGTCTAAGTCGTCTGTTGAGGAAAGAACAACGCCCATATTCTTAGTGTATTCATTACAGAAGAATCCCTTCATTAGCAAAGCACAGACATTATTTTGTTTCATGGGCTCATGAAGAAAGGATGCATTTCTGATGTGCTTTTTTATCATCAAATGCTATTTCCAGAGCCATCCTGTTCCTATGAAGAGGCTTCATAAACAAATGAGGAAGTGATATATCCTATCTCCATTAGAAACATATGGGAAAAAGAATGTTTGCCATATGGGAAAAGGGACTACAATCAGTGAGGAAGTGCGTGCTTAGGCTTCCTGGATATCATAGTAAAAAAAGGCAAAGTTTAAATTGGCTTTAAGTACATTGTATTTATAGTTCTGAACATGTGTTCATGCATTTTACAGCTATTCAACAATGACATTTTGAAATTTTACTGTAATTGCAGATTTTCTCTTAGAAGCCAGAAAGGTAAATCGCTTTTAAGCTTTTGGTACAGTGTGATGAGTTTAGTAAGCTTATTACATCTACATTTCAATTCCTTGCAGATTCTTGACCAAATTATTGGAGTCTTTAGTAGTATGATGTACTTATAATTGCTGGGTCACATCCTGAAGTGCATAGGAGCAGCAGCTTAACAGACGGAATTGTGGAAGGCCTGTATTAATACAATGCTCCGAGATTATTTCCTCAAATCTCTTTCTGGAACATTTACCTTCGTTGATGTCTGACACCTGGTTCCAGGAGTTAACAGTTATTACCAGAGTTGACTGGCTTTGATCCCTTGGAAAGCCAAAGTGGAAAAATGCATCTTTGAAATGTGCAAGGGCAGCTGATATTGGCTACTGTAAAAGCAGTCCCATCTCTAAGAGTCTCTCTTCTGTCATGAATCCTTTTCCTTTCCCTTCTCCTTTTCAAACCCAGTTTCTTCTTACATCTAACTTGGAATGCAGCAGAGCTTTAATCTCTTAAAAAACATCAGGTACTATCAGATCTATTTCCTCAAGATCACCAAACATATTGCAAAAAGTAAACTGCATTGAGTTACAAAGACAAAAGTAACAAAAAAGGTGATTCAGTTAAGCACCTTATAACTTTGTGAACTTTACCTCTCAATGTTTTTTTGTAAAAAAAAATAAAAATAAAAAAAAAAAGGAAAATAAATATACTTTACTATTCAAAGTGACACAATTATTTGATATTTAAATTCTAAAGACTATCTGCAACTTGTCAAGTAATTTCAGTTTTGCTGGTGTGCATTACAGATAACAACACTGACAGCTGCCATTTCAGGGACAGTTTTGATTTTGGGATGAAGATTTAAGAATTCTTGATATCAAGCAGGCATTATGGTCTCAGTTCTCTGAGCAATCTTTTGGGATATAGTACTTGAACAATAAAATCAATTGAAAGAAGACAAGAGAGTGATAAAATTTAGGTTATGGTCATAAAAGTTTAAGAGACTCAACTAGCCCATATCAATAAGTTACACCCCCCCCCCTTCCAGTTTGATGTTGTTCCTGAACGTGGTATTCAGCCAAGACATTTTATGATGAAACAGTCAAAGTAGTACTATAGGGGCTATCATACCTCAGCAAAAGACAAGTTACTAAGAACGGCATGATGTGATTCCTTGTGCTCTTCTACACAGCCGTGCTTCAGGACTACAAAAGTGTTTCCTGTGAAGTATACAATGAGCTTAAAAGAAAATATGTAGGTTTTGAAAACTGAACTAGTGCTTTTTATTAAAAAATAAAAAATTAAATTGCCCTCTACCTCCTGCTAAAAAGCAAAGATCAACAAACAAATAACAGTATGTTCAACAACACTTTAGATATCCACTGCAGGCTTAACATGTCATGTAGAGCATTCCTAGAGCTGGAACTATTTCTAATTAGTTCTAAATTACAATATTCATTAGCAGACTTAAGAATGGAGCTTCCACAACTAGACTAGTCCTAAGGAAAAACAAAACAAAACAAACAAACAAACAAAAAAAAACAAAAAAACAACAACAAAAAAACTTGCTGTTTTCCTCTTTAGTATAAAAATATAGCATGCACATACAGAAAACAAGACTTCTCTAAGCAAAGATGCCAGCTGTGGGTAAAAATTAAAAGACAAAATTGAAAAATCCAGAGCAGATCAAAAAGGAGGTGCTATTCATATACTTATGTCAACCGTACAACAAAGTTTCAATCATTCTATGCTATTCTAAAACGTAGATCGAGAAAGCACATTTGCATTTATTTAATTCTGATGTTGTGTGTTGCTTAGACTAAAACAGTCACTGAACAGACTTGTTTACTATAATCCAGAAACATCTAATCTTGTTCCAAATATGATTTTTTTTAAAATACAAAAGCAAATGATTACAGAATTATGTTTATGACTCAAGATCTGGTTCAACAAATTAAACTTTCCAAAGACAATACATTTGTTTCCTGAGGTGGCTAAAAGTCGTATTTCAGTTTCATGTTACACTACAATTAACAAAAAAATGCTATGCACAAAATCAGATGTTAACTACAGAATACAAGCACATTTACAGAAGTCACCTAATTTAACTAGTACTAGTTCTGTTAACGAGTACACCTTAACAAAAGTCCTAAAATAATCTTTATACATTACAAAACAAGAATTTACAAAACTTTATTTTATTTCCAAGTTACTTCATTCTAAAAATGTTGAAACATAAAAAAATACCATTTCTTAAAGGAGTTTACAATAAAAGGCTAACAATCTGGCATGGAAGAGGTAAATATATGGAAACCTGTTTTAACAGTCACAGATCAGTCGCTGGTGATTAAAGAACACTTTGTTCTTCAAAGCTGGTAGGCACTTCCACGCAGCCAGAAATGTAAGTTATCCTACCACTCCTTTTCCCTCCCCACACATAAAAATTTCCAATGCATTTTAAAAAAATGGATAAAAGGGTGGACAGGTGATCAAATAAAAACATTAACTAAGGTCTTTATTACTGTTCATCTTGTGTAAGTGTAAAGATTTTGTCCCAAAGTTTTCCTGACAAGATGGAGTTATTTGGCCTTTAAAAGTGTTAACTGAAATACCTCCCTTTTTTACCAGTATATGTTGTTTGCTCACTGCTGTATTGTTGGTTTATGTCTGTAACAGAAACTGGCTCTAGGCCAGCCCATGGGTCCTCAAGCATTGAAGGTCTGTAATAGTTTTCCACATCATTAGACACTCTTTTCTCTCTGCCAAGCGCTGTACCAAATGGAGTAGATGTCCTGGGTGATCCCTTTGGAAGAAAACCATCAAGTAAAGAAACATTTAATAGACTAATTCAAACTAAAATAAGTTTCTTTCTAATGTAGCAGAGCTTTGAAGCTTATGAATGCTCTTCAGAGAATATTTACTATTCCTCACCTGCTCTTCCTCAGAAGAAATTGGCTTTATTATACTTTAATTACAAGTTGTGATTTACCAGGATAAACACCAGTCTTCTCCAAACCACCTTTTTGCCATACTGCCACATAACTAGAGAGAAGTTCCTCTGCTATTTTTCATATGCTGCCTAAGTCAACAAGTCTAATTCAAAAGCTGAACAACAAAACCGGGTGTAGGGGCTGAGGAAGAGTCAGAAATGTTTACAAGAGCAGAAGTCAAATATTCAGTACTTATAGATTGAGCACCAATGTATAAAGCAAATAGCTACAAATGACATGAGGAACTTACTGTGAAAAACAATTTTTGCTTTAACCAAACTAGCGTTTTGTGAAATTTGAGAAAAGGTGACTTTCTTTTGACGTGCAAATCTGAACAGTCATCAATGATTAAGCAGGTATTACATGAAAGAAAAGTCTTTTACCAGGAAGCTTTTGATATTTTTTTTTCCTCAAAAGATCAGGGATCAACGCAATTACTTCTACAAACCTGCTAAGATCTGCAACTTAAAGAGGGCTATGACAAAGCAAATGTAGCAATTTAAAATAAAAAATATATTATTTTTAAATATATTTCTTTAGTGTTTATTTAAATAAAATAAATATTTTTTCAGCCATTGTTCATCATCCATTGTTCTTTTCCTCAGCTTCACTTCACTAAAAAGGGAGGTTTTGTCTAAAGCTACATCCACTCAAAATGGTTTGTTTTAACCAAGGCTAAACAACCTATGCTACAGATACACAGGAGTTAGTCTACAAATGTGCCTGATGCATTGTTTAATTAAGAACAGGATTCCTTGAGGCTGATGCTGCCGCTGACTTTGTAAAGGACTATAAAAATATTGATTAAAGACTTTTGCTTTTTGGACCAACAGTGATGATATTTGAGTTTTACTAATAAGCCCCACTACATCTAAGCGGATCACATGAAACAATTTCTGGGTAAAACTGAGAAATACTGCCATATAGTGAAGACTCCTTTGCTTAGCTGTAAGCCACTGAAACAGCTCAGTCTTGAATCTATTTCTGAAAACGTGCTGACAGGTGGTCCCAATCATTACTGTTCTACAATTCCTAAAGCTTGATTATAATGGATACAAGACCAAACACAGGAACGCCCTTGTCTAATTTACAGGGCATTTGTTTCTAATGATTCACCACAGAAAATTAGGTTCTGCAGCTAAGATGATGATCTCAAAAGCGGAAAACTACTAAAAGGCAGAGAATTACTTTATGAAGTATAACATCAAAACCATGAAGGTAAGGTCAGAGATGGACCTCAATAAAAAGTCTAAAAAACTTTCTAAGGGATAAGGAGTCGAGTCAACAATTATATTATTGTTGTTTAAGCACTCATGTTAAGGGCAAAGCACTAGTACATAGTGCTTTCTATCTTAAAAAAAAAAAAAAAAAAAAAAAAGCTTTGAAACACCATGTCTAATAGAGACCATGCAACTTCTACATTGTAAAATAGTTTAAATGTGGAGCGTATTTAACGTTATGTGTAATCTGTTTCTATACTGTTTAGTATAGAAAGGGAAACACTGCCTCTAAGTGAATTCTAAGAGGTGATATTCATGAGATTCAACAAACTTGTTTTCATAAAATCTAAAAGCAGGTGCATCCCTGTGGAAAAACTGAAAGCTCAGTTAAGTACTGGCCACACAAAGGTTATTCTTTAAGTTTTCTATTCATTTCAAAAATCAAATTCTACAAGCACAAAAATATGAACTGTGTTTTGGATTTCCTAATGAGATTTTAAAGGGTTACTGTCAACTTTGAGATAGAAATCTTGTATTTCATGAATTTCAAAAGCATGCACAGAAGACAAGGTACCAATCTCCGAAGAAATCTGATGTTGAGAACGCAATAAAATCCCTCTACCGAAATCTACTGATGGCCTCATGGACTGAGATTTTTGTTGCCCATGCCAAAGAAAATGAGGACTCATCGTTTATGAGATTTCCTCCATCCATCATTGTCCTTCCAGGCAAAACAGTCCATGTGTATAAGTGTACAAATACATGCACACACATCACCTGACTCCTAGGCAAAGCTACAGCCATACAAATGGCATTCTAGTCTAGAAAGGCATCACTATCAGGTCACTGCTCTCAAACTACTCATAAAGTCTGCAGAAGGAAAGGGAAGAGGAGAAAATATAGAGAGTCTGTGACCAGATTCAAACCTGTCTGTTCTTCACGTCAGGTTTCATTCCTAACACCAAGGACGAAGCCTATGGGGCTATTCCTGCTCACAGTTCCTGATACGAGCCAGGTCTGGCCAAAACTAGAGACAAAGGGATTTCTTCATATACTTCCGCTCAGTTAATTTAAGGCAGGCTCTTAAAAAACACTTAGGTGAATATCCAGATGGTGACCTTATGGAGGGAAATCAGACATTGATGACTAAAACCCTCTCTCTTCACAGTGTCAGAGCCATTTTAGTGTAAAAATTAGATCCTACTACTGCAGTAGAAAGCCCACAGCCTTTGCTTTTTTAGGATCTGTAGGCTTCTACCCTGAGAGGGCCTTAGATGAAAAAGAAACGTAGAATGTTCATAATGATCCTCTTTCACCGACTATGAGATTGCTGTAAGACAGCTATCTGCACGGTAAAAATGTAATCAGGCTATTTTTGAATAGAAACAGTGTCAGTAGGAGGACCTGAACATTTTATTATTGTCTGTACTGAGTGTGTCATTTCTTAGCTTTTAAGGTTTCTCTAATATGTATGTAGATTCAATTAAGTTGGTGTCATCCCAAGAAATGTAATCCCTATCTGTAGCACTTGTCATACATCCCAACTAAACCATCCTGAAAAAAGCGTTACCTCGCTCAGCCATTCAAGTCATTGTCAAGATGACTCTTGAAAAAAATACTTTATATAAAGTTAAGCTTTCAGTGCAGTGCTGGGACTTTAAGCAGATGCTCTACCATCCCAACAGATGTTCTCATTTCTGTTTAAAGGAAACTCGGCTTGGTTGTCTTTAACAGATCACTACTCTTATCGATGTCCCGGAAAGCTCTGTACATGTTTCGGGCTGCTTCTATGATGTCAGGCGGCACAGGCAAAGGAAAACACCCAGCACTTCCCCATCGCTTTCCGGAAAACCGATCAGAGAGAAGTAAACAGAAGGGAGAGCTGTCGGTTGCAGTTTGGGGCGGTATCTAATTCTCCCTGTACCTCGGCACGCCGGGATATTAAAAGGCAAACTGCTGCTCCCTCGCGAGTCTTTGCGTCTTCCCTGTGGCGGAGCGGCGTCCGTCCTCTGCGCTCGGAGCCTTGCTGCGGAGGGGCAGGACGCAGCGGCCCTCCCGCCCCCGTCCCGGCAGCCTCCCTCCCTCCCACCCTCCCCGCCCTGCCCCATACCTGGTAGCGCCTCTGGAAGCCCCCGGGCGAGCGCTTGTGCTGCTGCGGCTGCGGGGGAGCTCCGGCCGGGGACTTGCCGCCGTAGGGAGCCGGGTAGCGGGGGCTGGCGCTCTGCGGCCTGCGCGGGGTCTGCCCCCCTGGCGACGGGCTCCCGAAGCGGCCTCCGCCGTGAAAGCCGAAGCCGCGGGGCGAGCGGCCGCCGCCATAGGGCCCGGCCCGGGGGCCGTAGGGCGGCGTGTGCTGGGGGCTGCCGTAGCCCCGCGGTGAGGGCGCCATGGGGCCGCCGCCGGACGGGGGGCTCCGCAGCCCGCCGCCGCCCGGGTACGGGGGCGTGGGGGGGCGGAAGCTCTGCCGGTACATGGCCGGGGGGGCGCCGGGGCCACGCCGCTGCTGCCGGTCCTGGTGCCGCTCCCGCTGCCGCTGCTTCCTCGGGCCCCGCCGCCACGGGCCCGGCCTCGCGGGGGTCCGTGCTCGCGGGGCTCCGGGCTCGCAGCGTTCTCGGCTCGTAGGTTCCGGGCGCGCACGGTTCCGGGCCGGGGAAGGCGAAGCGAGGAGCACACGGGGTGGTGACGCGCTCGCAGCTGCTGGAGAGGAGGTGGCAAAAGTCTTTGGGCTTCTGACGTTTTAATTTTGTCTTTTGTAGGCTTTGCGTTGCGTTTGGAACTGCTGGCAGCTCTTCGGTAGAATGGTAGCTCGGGCAACGAGAGCTGTGGAACTCACAGAAATTGGTAAAAAAAAAAAAAATAAAAGTCTCTTGGAGGAGAACCCGCTGTTAGCAACATAACAGTGTTCTTCCAGCATTCCTCTTCCTAGCCATACGAGCATAGGTCCTGAACGAATCAGTGTAAAACGGAATGGAATTTTCAGATTGCTATCCATGCAGTGCAGCCCTACTTCATTTCAGCACATTGCAGCGCATTGACGGTTGACTGTCGCCTTCAGAACAGCAGTGAACAAACATCAGCCGAAAACACAAGGGGGTTCATTCTTGGACACACCGGTCTTGCTTTCTTTTAAACAACAGCTTGTTTGCTCTGTGAATGGAGATAACTCACGTTCTATTCCCAGCCAACTCTGCTCTCCACTGCTTAACAACTTCCCTGTGAAAACATGGAGCGTTACCCTTGCAAAGCTGCAGTGCAAACACTCAAGAAATCTTTTGCTAAACCTTTACTGTCTTATTTTCTCTATAAGACCAATTTTCTACCTAGTATTACATGTGCAAGAAATGCCATGTCTATGCAAAGCAATTTATCAACATACTATGTTTCTCACTCTGACCAGTCTTATTCCAGAAATTGATTATTTATTTCAATTTAAACCATTTTCACACCAAACTAATTAGAAATAAGCATCATTACACAGATGTTGAGTTACACTGGGGTAATTTTGCTTATGAATTTCTTCTTGTTGACAAATCCTAATTGCTTTTATGATTCTAAGCATACAGGTCACACTTTCCATTACACATTGTATATCCAACCAACAAACCTGTGATGTAACTTTTCCCTTTGTTCTTCCTCAGCATCCAGATGCTCTGTCAAGCAACGCTTTTAAGAACGTGGTGTTTGTAATGCTCATTTTCAAGCAGCCAGAAGCTTTATCTAGATGCAGTTTTATCTATCAAGATGCAGTTGTCATCTTTCCAGCGTATTTCCCATAAATAAATGCTGAACCTCTGTGCAGGCTTCTTTATCTTAAGACTTTTTTGGGGGGAGGTGTTTCAAGCCTTTCGCTCTGTCCTACCAGAAACTAAAAATAGTAAGTAGTTTGCTCAGGGAAGACACAAAGACCCAGTCTGCTGAACCCTTCCAGAGTTCAGGTGAAGAGGGAGCTTTCAGCATAACTAACATTGCACCTTGAATGAAGCAAGAGCAAGCTCAAGGATCTACCACATGCTAAGCAAGAGGATTTAACGGCATGCGGTATAACTGCCTGACTTGTAAGCATGGAAAATTGTGGGGATACTTTAATTCACCTTGGCAATACAGTACAGCAAGCAATAAACAGGTTTCTAGATATGATACGTTGGTTCAGCTCAGACCTAGACATCACAAAAGCAAAAAAGTCGATTTTGGTTAAGTCCTGGGGTTTGTGTAACAAGCAATTGGAACCCCTGTTCTAACACCTGAAAGAAATTTCACCATTTATAAAGTCCATCCACCTGCGTCCCACATGCTAAGAGAACACCTGTTTTGTTACCGCTTTGTTCCCCTTTTACGTGGGGGTAACAGGGCTGGCACCACCAGTCACCGCCCGTTACCGGGACCAGAGGCAAAAAAACTGCCCTATCTGTCCTATTTAACACCAGAGAGCTCACGGGCCGGCCCTGAGCGCCGAGGGGCCTCACTGAAACTTCCCCGGGGCCACCGAGCCGGGGCTGAGGCGCTGCCCCCTCAGGGAGCCGCGCGCGCACCAACCACCTCAACCGCCGCGGGGCGGAGCAATCCCACGCCTGCGCATTGCCCCAACGGGGGAGCTATTTAACGCTCCCCTCTCCGAGGCGGGGGGATAAAGGGGAGCTGTGCTAACGCGCATGCGTGTTACGGAGGAGCGCACCCTTTTTTGCGCCGCTATTTGGGGGCCGTCGCTAAGGTGCCGCGGGGATGCTGAGCGCCGCGCTGGGAGGAAGGAGCGGTGGTGGTAGGGCTCTGTGGAGGAGCCTGCGCCGCCCTGGCGGAGCTTCCTCGCCGCGCTGCCGGAGAGCCCCGAGCGCAGCCTCGCCGGCACCCCCCGCGGCAGGTAGTGGGGGCATGCCGCGTCCTCGGGAGGGTTGGGGGTGGGGGGGAAGAGGAGGAGGAGGAGGAGGAGGAGGAGGAAGCGGCGGCGGCGGCGGCTGTCAGCCCTGCACTGCGTGGGGGTCCCTTCGCGCCAGGCGCGGTGTCGCCCAGCGCAGCAGCCGGGCTCTGATCCTCTCCTTTTCGCTTCCCCGCAGGTGCCAGGAGCGTGGCTTCCAGCAACTCCCTGCTCTTCCCGCAGGAGAACAACGCCGGGCCACGACCAAGTCAGTTTCCGCTGGCTCCGCTCTGCTCTGTTACTGAGTAACTCTGTTACTAAATAACCAAGCACTACCACTTGCCGGGAGCCTGGTTTGAGATGAGTGCAGCAGGTGCAGCCCTGGCTTGAGGTGACGGTGGATTTCACCCCTGTTGTGGTGGCCTCAAGCAAGGCTGGCTGTGTGTACAAATCACAGCAGCGTGTGCGGGCAGGGTAGGGGCACTAGGCTCCAGGGCTTTTCTTTCCTGGAGCTGGAAGTGATCAGAACAGGAATCCTGTATTTATATTTAACTCACACTGTTGTGTAAGTATTGGAAGTCCTAATCAGCTAAGGAAAAACTTAGCTAAGGAAAACGTTTCTGTGAATGTGACAGTAAATGGATTTCAGTCTGTTCTGCCATAGAATTATCTCCTTGGCTGCTTGCTCCAATTGTTACAATAGGCCAATTTATTGCTACTTCTACCTTTATGATAGGGACAGTGTAATGAATTGAACTAGTGTTTAAATTGTCTCAGGATTGAATAAATCTATTTATTTTTCATCAAATAGCACTCCAGTACCCAGGATCAGTGCGTCAGAACTGCTGTTTCTCTGATTGCCAAAAGGCTTTGTGTTGTAATTGTTTCAGCAAATTGGTGTCCTGCTGGAATGAGAACTCAGGTCCTAGGAGTTTTCTTCTGTGTCTGTGTGTGCTTGCTCTAGTTTGAAGCGACTAGCAGGTCTGTTGCCTTCTCAATTGCTCACAAGCAAGCTTTTGATTTCTATTCTTTCTTGCATTTCTCTATCATTGTGGACATCATTCTTATCTACAAGTGTTTATGGAAAATTCCCAAGGGCCAGCATCTCTGAAACAATGCTTGTACTCTCATGTTCTCTTTCAGCTATACCACAGTCCTAATCCCTGAATGGAGCATTAGCTGTACCACAGTGTAAGTGATAAGTAGTAAGGATTCATCAGTCTCAGAGTGTGAATGTGTAAATATTGGCCAATTTTGATGCTTCTCAGGCTTTTTTTTTTTTTTTTTTTTTTTTTTAAATCTTATGGC
Organism: Nettapus auritus; assembly: GCA_011076525.1. NCBI lineage: Eukaryota > Metazoa > Chordata > Aves > Anseriformes > Anatidae > Nettapus > Nettapus auritus. Next base: position 59,151,378 of record CM021766.1, on the reverse strand, counting down.
TTCCTGAAACTGTTGGCTGCAGGTAGGGAACCTGTTGGCTGTGAAAGACTGTTGTGGTGTGGCTGTGAGAAATAGAGTAACACTGAATGTTGGCTCGGGAGGACACTAAGGTTTCTAGTGCTAGTGAACAATTAAATAAGAATCGATTTTTAAATGGAATGCAAAGAAGGGAGGAAGGTGGGCCCTTTTGCCTAACTAACAAATGATGTTTTTTATTTTTAAATTTTAATTAATAACAGCAATATTATTGTGAAGCAGATGGACTTAATTCTTTAAAAGACAAGCATATGCTCAAGTGTTTGCCTAACTAGAGCCAACTTGCTAATCTTGAGGTTACACTAGAGGATCTGTGATGCTTACCTGGAACTAGCACAAGTGTTTTCCAGCACTGGGAATTTTCACTGAGGTGTACAAATGTTGAAGAGAGGTGACAGTCTGAGTTTTCCTGAGGGGTTTGAAATATTCAAAATACGTGGTTGTTCTTAGACAACCTTGTTAGCCTGTTTCCAACGTGCTGCTTTGTCTGCATATTGCATTTTAAAAAAATAAAACCCATTAAACTTAAATCTCTCTGGAGTGATTTGTAATAATTGAAGGGAATTGTCTTAAAGATGAAGAATGGGATGTGAATGTTTTTACTGAGAGCAGTATAGTGACTGAAAACATAGCAAAAGCCTTGAATTCTCAATGCTTCTTCAAGGCTCTGTAGATTATATATATATACATATATATATAAACATATTAAGATTAAAAATCATTGAAATAAAAAAAGTGGGGGGGTTGTGATAGGTGGCTCTGATCTGACAGAGGGAGTGTGGTGCAGGCATTCATGGTTGCACGCTACTGTTGTGTGGCTCTGGTGATGCCCTGCACTTTGAGGGATTGTAGTTCCTTCTTCCTGTTCTGTAAGTCTGTGCTCGAGTTAACTGTTTTCTCCATGTTTTACATTTTCTTTTACCTTGACAAACACACAAAGCTAACACAAGTTAGTGTTGTGTAAGTTTTGTGATATTATTGGGTAGGTGCTGCTTCCTTTTTTTTTTGTGGTAGAAGCCCACCTTACAAAGAGTAATGAAATCCCCATCTGCATGGGACAGTGTAGTGTTTGTGTTCCCAGTCTGCAGTTTAAGACATTAAGTTAGCAGAAGAAAAACTTCCTTACTCAAGGCCACTCGGAGATATTGGCAAACCTGTGGTCTAGATGATGTGACTATTTGCCTTGCTGTGCCACTGCTGTTGTTTCTCAGAGCTAGTCAGGCTGGAAAGGGTGAGGAGGGAAAGGACGAAAGAACTGTGGTTTGCTAGTAGTCATGCCTGTGTAATTCTCATTGAGAATTAAAAGAGAGAATGAGTGTTTCCTTGGTTCATACGCTCTGCCTTCAGTTTTGTAACTTCTCTTTTGAAATGTAGAGACTGTGTGGTGCAAGTGCATGGGTCTCCAGGTCAAACCAATTTGCTGCTGTGGATACTGTGGTTCACATTGGTCTGTTATCCATTAATTTCAGTTTGTCATTCAAATGTTTTCCATGCTTATCTTGGATCTTCCTTCAGGTTAGTCTTTAAAATATGTGTTTGTGGTTGGCATGTATAAAAATACCTTGAGGTAGTTTTTCTGTAGAATTCTTGGGTATCTATAATAGGTTCTGCTATATCAGCTGTAAGATTTTCCAACTTCAAAAGGCTTTATTAGGATTATATTACATTATTATTAACATACCTGTAAAGAAAGCTTTATTATCCTGTATATGGAGGGAGGATGATGAGAGAGTTACAAGAAAGGTTTCAAATCTGGTTTCAAAAGGTTCCAATCAGAAACATCTTGGGGGGAAAAAAAAAAAAAAAAAATCCAGAGTGAGTTACTGTTTTCTGTTTCTTGTCAGGTGCTAGTAATGTAAAGCCACTGGATGGTGTGAAAATTCTTGACTTAACAAGGTTTGTGTTTTGTCTATCATTTGGAACACTGTCTAGAGAGTATTGCAGTAGGAAAAACTAAGTATCTTCTTATAATATTACAGGGTGCTTGCAGGGCCCTTTGCTACAATGAATTTAGGAGATCTAGGGGCTGAAGTCATCAAAGTGGAAAGGCCAGGTAAGGTTTGTTTCTATTTTAGCTATGATAAGAATGTGTGCCAGTTTAGCAAATGATTGTGTATTTGAAGTTGTCGTCTTCCAGTGTTCCTCAAATTATTAATAACAATTTGGTTTGTGATAATGTTGTGGGGTGTTTACTATGGACTTGAGAATGTAAGTCTGGACTCTCTGAAAATATTTTCAAAGACAATACTATGTTGCATTGGCGACTGTTTTTGTTTAGTGTGTGTATGGTATTGGCTAAGAAAAACTTAATTTTGTAGCTGTTTATATTTTTTTTAAAGCTATAGCTTTCATATTTCTGGAATACTCTGACATCATTGCTCTGTTTCTGGTGTGATAGGGAATTAGTTACTAGTAAGTTTGCTTGCAAGTATATGTTCTGTTTGCTTTAACAACATATTCCGTGTATGTGTGTTTTATTCAAAACCCAATACATTTAGTGAAGATGAGTGTGAGAAGGTTGAAGTTGTAGGCTTATTCCATCACTCAAATTGTGTTATTTGGACTTTGAGGTTTTAGTTTGCCTATGGGAATGCTTAGGTGTTTCAAATTTCTTGTAATGTGGTGAGGGGATTAAAACACTTGTAACTGTAGAGGGAAATCACAAAATTTAACATGAGAACAGAAACTTCCAGCAAGGATTTATACAGTAACTATGAGTCTCCAGTCAAGAGGCACAGATTTGAGGCTCAATCAATTCTTTTGATTTTTGATTTTGATTTTTGACTTCAATTTTCTTCCCTCAAGGTAATTTTTTTATATGTTGGTAAATTCATTATATTAGGAACTACTGTGGTGGCTTTACTCAGCTGGGAAGCTAAATTCCACCACAACCACACTCTTACTCCCCCCTCCTCAAAGGGAAAGCGGGAGAAAATAGGATGGAAAGGACTCAAGGGTTGAGATAAGGACCAGGAGATGGCTCAAAAATTAATCTCACTTTGCCAAGTCTGTTTTACTTCTGACGGTAGTTGATTACCTATTACTAATGAGCTAGAGCAGTGAGAAATGCAAAACAAACTGAAAACACCTTCCCCCTTTTCACTCTCTTCTACTTCCTTCCCCCAGGCAGTGCAGGGGAATAGGGACTGGGGGCTGCAATGAGTCCTTGATGCCTCACCTCTGCTGCTCCTACAGTCACTCTCTGCCCCTGCTCCACATGGGGTCCCTCCCATGGGATGCCGTCCTTCCCAAACTGATCCTGTGGGGGATGCCCACAGGCAGCAGCTCTTCAAGAACGGCTCCCCCATGGCTCCGTACCACAGGGTCCATCCCCCGGGAGCAAACTGCTCCAGCACGGGTCCCCCACAGGTGGTGGGTCCCCCACAGGTGGCAGCTCCCCCCAGACCCCTGCTCCTGCATGAGCTCCTCTCCACAGGCTGCAGCTCTGGCCCATGGCCTGCTCCTGCGGGGGCTCTCCATGGCCCGCAGCCTTCTCCTGGCCACATCCACCTGTTCCACCGGGGGCTCCTCCACGGGCTGCAGCGTGGAGATCTGCTCCATGTGGGACCCATGGGCTGCAGGGGGACAGCCTGCTCCACCAGAGGCCTCTCCACAGGCTGCTGTGTGCCTGAAACACCTCCTGCCCTTCTGCTGCACTGGCCTTGGGGGCTGGTTCTCACTGCTCTCCCAGCAGCTGTTGCGCAACTGTTTTTTCTTCTAAATCTGCTCTCACAGCAGCACAACCAGCGTTCTGTGTCCCTTTGGAGCCTTCTGGAGCTGGCTCTTACCTGACATGTGGCAGCTCCTGGACTCTTCTCACAGAGGCTACAAAAGCCCTTACCCTGCCACATAAACCCAATACAGCTATCTGTTAAAGTTTTTGCTTTGTTCTTCTTAACAGCAGGAAATTATATACAGAACAGTGAAACAAGAATGTTATAGCAGTTTAAACTTAAAACAAACAAAAAAACCAAACAAGCACAGGAATAAGAATCAGACATGAAGTTTGAATAACCTTATTGCATGCTCACAATTATTCATTATGTGAATTAGAAAATAATTGTGAATTTAATAACTATTAAAATGTTACCAGGAACAGTCTCACTACTGATACGTAGCAGCACTTCAGACCTCTTTAGCAGACCTTTTACGGTGCCTTTTTTTCAAATCCTTTGGGGCAATGGCCCACAAGTTAGGGCTCAGTATTATCATCATGAAGACCTTTGCTTGATATATATATATATATATATATCAATATATATATATATATCAATATATATATATCTATATATATATTTTTTTTTTTGATGGCCTTATTTCTTGGTAGCAGAGTAGTCCAAGTGTGATAGAGAAAACGTTCTCTTTTTTGATAGACAAAATAACCCATCTGCCTTTACAGTTCTTTTTAGTGTATCCTATGCCTTTGCCATATTAATTGAACATCTTCTGCTCATTTAAACTGTTGAAAGATTTTTTTCATCTAGGAAGACTTAGAATCCAACATGCAGCTAATGTTAATGCATAGGAGGACGTGCTGGTGTGAACCTCTATCTGTGAAGATAATCTGTTTTGACTTGTCCGTTCTTGCTATGAGAATGAATAGCCACAGACAGGCCTGCTGTGTTTGTGTGCACAAGTAAAGTTTTTTTTTTTAATAAATTGTAGAATGATTTGGGTTGGAAGGGACCTTAACAATCATCTAGTTCCTACGAAGGTATAAAAGTAAATTTTGATGTGCTTAGGTTTCACATAGAAAGCATGAAAGTAGGCTTTACTATTAGCATTCAGTATAATAAAATATTTTTGTAATTAGATTCATGAATGGGCAATTACTATCTCAGTTCTAATATGTAATTATAAAGAGGCATGACTGTAGCTCTTCATTTCTATGTCGTCCTTAGAGATTCCTGAACTCCACACCATTTACATATAAACTGCAATGACTTAAATTTTTCTTTTTTGTGTGGGCATCTGTGAAAAGTTAAAGCTCTTTTCACATGCAAGCTGTTAGATTTTACAAAAAGAAACAAACCAAAAAAAACAACACCCTGCCCTTCTTTGATGAGATGGACAATGGTATTTCAAATATCTCCATAGTAAGAATGGAGCAGTGTTGATGATTAGTATGAAGTAATCATTTTGGAGATTTGCATTCCTGCTCTTGAAGAGTTTGGTGGTTGAAGGAGGAGAGCAGCCTGAGAAGTCTAAATGTCAATCATTTGACATTCAGTTTGAATGTCAGTCATGGATAATCTCGTCTTTCTGTGAGATGTCTATAATAACAGGAGTGTATATTTGTAGGGGATAGTAGTCGCACTGGCATCCTACATGGAAAGTATTACTGAAATTTTGTTTAATTGGCTCAAGATAGGAGCGTATAGAAGCAATACTATTTTTTTCCCCCAAGCTTTCTGCTTGAACCAAGATAGTTCTTTGAGATAATAACCAATGCAAATGTTGGTGAGTATAATTTACATTTGTATAACTTCTGCAACATTTGAGCTTAGATGGCTATAACCTTTAGGTGTTCTTCCAGTGTGTAGCATGATATGGCAGTGGCTATATTGTGTTGGACCAACGGTTCTTTAGGTCAGTTGTGTATCTCTGCTAGTATTCATCTTCTGTGTTGCCTCACTGAGGAAAGTTAACATGCAGTTAAGGTCTAGATACTGAAATAGATATTGTGCTTGCTTGCTACACTTGTTAGCATGATTATATCCGAACTTAAATTTAGTTTTAATTCTGATTAGATTAAAACTGGCAATAGATTGCCGGACTTCATGATATTTAAGAAAAGTTTAAAATTGGAAATGAAGTATAAATGAATCAGTGTCATCAGTAGCTGCAGAAGCTTGAATTCCATTTTCCCTTTCTGTAAGGCAAGATAATTTCTGAATGCTGGAGCACTACAGCAAGTGCTTCTTTTTGTGCTGTTCTGCAGCATGCAACTTAACAACTTGTTGTTGATTAGTGATATCATGACTTCTGTGTCTGGAGTGTTTCACGAATGGCTTGTGGACTGTGTGAACAAGAACATCTGCTAAATTCTTCCAGATTGCAAGAAAGAATGACATTGCAGCTCTGCTTTAAGTTAAAGAGGAATTAAAAATACAGCCACTCCCTAGTGTATGTATTTATATTTTAAAATGTAAATAATCATGGCAGGAAAAAGGCAGGCTGTTTTTAAAATCATCACAGCACGATCAAAAACAAAATTCACTTTGCTTAATCACATCCATTCTTAGGTGTTTTCTGAAATAGATGTCCTACAATATGTATATTATTTTTTTTCCTGCCTAGTAATTGAAATTTAGAAGGCCTAAATATTACCTAGAAAAAAAAAACTTATTTTGTTTTGCCAGTGTAATACAGGACAATTATAAGAAATGTTTTAAAAAAAAAATTAAAATGTGGTATTTTTTTCAGGAGCTGGTGATGACACAAGAGCTTGGGGCCCACCTTTTGTTGGAACAGAAAGTGTTTATTTTCTCAGTGTCAATAGAAATAAAAAGGTAAATGAAGTGCTACATTGAAGATTAATCTGTTGTAATTGCAATTGAAGATGTAGTTCTTCTCTTTCAAATTATTTACACTTGGTCTGGTGTAAAGGCTGAGCTCTGTACGGTACATTATTATTGACTTAAAACTAAGTGAAAATGAACAGTAAAACCATAAGTAAAGATCACAGAATCACAGAATCACAGAATTTCTAGGTTGGAAGAGACCTCAAGATCATCGAGTCCAACCTCTGACCTAACACTAACAGTCCCCACTAAACCATATCCCTAAGCTCTACATCTAAACGTCTTTTAAAGACCTCCAGGGATGGGGACTCCACCACTTCCCTGGGCAGCGCGTTCCAATGTCTAACAACCCTTTCGGTAAAGAAGTTCTTCCTAAGATCCAACCTAAAATTCCCCTGGCGCAACTTAAGCCCATTCCCCCTCGTCCTGTCACCAGGCACGTGGGAGAACAGACCAACCGCCACCTCGCTACAGCCTCCTTTGAGGTACCTGTAGAGAGCGATAAGGTCGCCCCTGAGCCTCCTTTTCTCCAGGCTGAACAATCCCAGCTCCCTCAGCCGCTCCTCGTAGGACTTGTTCTCCAGGCCCCTCACCAGCTTCGTCGCTCTTCTCTGAACTCGCTCAAGCACCTCGATGTCCTTCTTGTAGCGAGGGGCCCAAAACTGAACACAGTATTCGAGGTGCGGCCTCACCAGAGCCGAGTACAGGGGGACGATCACCTCCCTAGCCCTGCTGGTTGATGATTAACAGAGAATTAACAGATGATTAACAGAGAACTTCACTAGTTTAATTTTTTTAGATGTTCTTTATAAGAATATAATTTGACTTCATTTGATTCTTAACATATATAATGGAGCAATAGTTACACTGGCATTAATTATGTTGTCAAGGTGAATACATTTCAGGACAAAAATGAAGTATTTTAAACAAAAAAGTCTGTAAATCTCAGGTATGCTTTTGGGGTCAGCCGAGGCAATTTCAAAATACAAGAGTGGTCCTGCCAGTCTTCAGTTGCTGGTGCAAATCAACTGAAAATTAACCCTGATGAAATTCAGGGTTATTACTTCTTTTAAAAGATCATTTTTTTTAGGGATGGATCACCTGAGCTGACCTGTCTTCCTGGCAGCTGGAGATGGGGGAGAGCAGGCATCATACTGTATTAGGCTGGCTGAGTGTAGTTTGAAACTTGAGGATTAATGTGAAGCTTCACAAAGTGCCTGAGTTGTTTAGTGGCTTGTTGCCATTGAAACAAATGTTTCTGGTGTCCCCATGTGTACTTGTAGCAGTAAGTGCTGTACAAACATACAGTGAGCAGTCCATAGTGTAGCTCCCAGTTGCGCATCCATCAGGCTTGTTCTGTTGCTTGTCTGATTCTGAGACCATTAAGCCTGCTTTACCAACAGAAAATTAGAGTGGGGTTAAATTTTATTTATTTAGCTGTAGTGTGAAACTTAACTGTTGGTTGTGTTTAGAAGGGGTTGATAATCATTAGAAGGGTTCTTACTTTAATGACTTATTTTTTTGTCTCCAGAGTATAGCTATCAATATGAAGAATTCAAGAGGAGCAAAAATAATCAGGGAGGTAGGTTTTAATGGAATGCAAATCATGCCTATTTTATATTGGTTTGGTCCTGTGAAAGAAAGAATAAACTCTGCATAAACTCTCAAGTATAAGATATCTGATAATAAAAAATGTGTAAATGCCGTTCACTTCTTAAATACTTAAATTACAGTTTATTGCCTCTACACTCTGCAGTGTTGCATGAAGAAAAGTTTGGTGCATAGTGTAATTTATAACGACTTTAGGTAAAATTTACTTAAACTTCATCAAAAGCTTCAGATGAAATGTTGTGAGGAGAAGGTCTAACAATCTAGTGTTTACCTGGTGCTGTGTTAGATCTTACTACTTATCAACTTCATCAACCTAGCCTGAAACTCCTTCCAATGAAGTCAGCAATGAGCTTATAAAAGGAGAATTGGGCTACACTCTTTGCATATTTCAGAGTGTTACAGTATATTCACAACTTCAGTTGCTCTGCAGCTTTCTAAGAAGTGCTGTCCTGTAGGTCAAATTCCTACAGATTTCATAGATCTGTGTGTTTTTCAGTATTTCAGTGCAGAATGCAAGGGTGATTTAAGGTGATCTTTTTTTCTTTTTCCACATTGGAAAGCTAATAAAAGCACCATATTTCACATTCTGTAAAACTTCTGTTGTCATCCTTTTTTTTTTTTTTTTTTTCTCCATTTTTTGAGAAGTATAGGACCTGCTACCTAGTTCTGTAGGGCTAAAAGTCATAGCAGTGGCAATATATCTAAAAGGTAAGCTGGCTTCTGATCCTGTTTGCTTCATTGCTTCAGTATCAGTTCCAATTTTTTTTTTTTTTTTTTTTTTTTTTTTTTTTCAATGAGACTGTATATGTCCTGCAATAGGTGGGATTTGCCTGGTAGTATTTTTTGCTAGGAACTTTATATGAAATTAAAATAGACAAAGTTGCCGATATTTTGATACTTTTTTATTTTAAGCTCTATGAGAGATGCTTAAACTCCAAAGATTTCTATATAAGCCAAGGATTTTCTGGTTCCCTCTCGCAGAACAGAACCATTCATTACTGATTGTTATGAAGCTGTATGTTTATCTTCTAAAAGTTTTGGAAACAGACAGGCCATTTGGAATAACACAGATGTATTTTTTGGATAAAATAGTCACATCCTAAATAAGGGCTTAAAAAGTTCCTCCCAGAAAACCAGTGGAAAAAAAAACACCCTAGTTCTCTTTGACATTTGGGAAAGGAAATGGTGAAGGGAAGAAAAGTTACTGTAAGCAAAATGTCCACTGACTTCATGAACATGGGCTGAACCTGTTTGACAAAGTTGAAGACATTTAGGCCTATGAGTCAGGACGAACTGGAGGAAGGATGGATGCAGCATTAGCTTCTTATGTGTGAATGCTACTATTTGTGGTTAAGAAATTACTTTGTTTTCATCTTGACGTTTGTGCAGGTAGGGGGCTGCTTGATTTTGTTGTTAAATGTACAACTTCCTTCTGCCTGCAACATGGAGAACCTCTTCATGGTTTGTGCCACTGAATGGCTAGTGACTTAAGAATTTACAGTATTACAACCTTTGTGCTTAAGGCTGAGTTCAAGCGCCACGTGATTTTTGTATCAAAGTAGCAGCTTTGCTATCATTGTTCTACTTCACTCAGTGATAGCATTGAAAGAATTTGGTGCAGAGGTCTTGACATTTAAATACTGCATCTCAAATGGAGCCAGAGTATATTTTCTTCCATTTGGATTTTCTTAAAAATAAGAGTATTATGTATAAGAGGCTATAATTTGTTGTCAGTTGTCTCCTGGTAACATCAGGAAAGACATGTAAAGAATTGGGTGTTGTTCAGCAGTGTGTTTCCTATAATGTAATGTTTGTGTCTGCAAGGTGACTAATGGCAAGATAAACTTTGCATTTGGGAAATCAGTTACTCATGAGTAAATAAAAATTATGTCCTGGGCCAAAGACCTACAAAGAAAAGTGGTGAGGTTATAATAATTTTTCTTTATTAAGAAAGATAGCATGGCTAGAATAAATCATTTCTTCCCCTTCTGTAAATTCCATATAGGTGGAAGAAGGTCAATATTAGAATCCAGAATCATATTAACAAAGGAATTGAGTCTTAAGGTATATGAAAAAAGCACAACCTTGATAATTGCATCAATATTATCAAGTATGCAGAAGAAACCTGTTAATCAACTGTCCTGGTTTTGGCACAGTACTTCCAAAAAAAAAAAAAAAACCAAAAAAAACCCCAAACAACAAAAACAAACAAAAAAAAACCAACCAACCAAACACTTGCCCAAACGTCTGTTCTTGCATAATTATGTGATTATTTTACACTGAAGTTCCTACTACTACTTTGGTGCTCTGTTTTGTTTCTTTATTCTGTGTCACTTGTAGCCCCGTTTTCCTTCCTAATGTTTTAAACTCGCTGTTAACTGCCTTCCAAATATTTGAATGTCTCATTTAATGGAAATGATTTTCTCTTCAGTGACAGTATGTGCACTAATACCATCCTCTGACATATATTTTTAGAGCATTATTCAGCAATTTTCAGAATCTTGATTGAAGAAACTTGGATACCTTTCTCCTGAGTATTTAACCTTAATTAAATTGTTTAATCATGAAGGACTTAAAAGAATGCAGTTGGATGGGGAGCTGATGGCACTCCTTCTTTCCTCCTGTTCAATTTAGCTGATAGGTCAGCATGTGTCATGAATATTGTCATTTGATTGTATGCTTATACACATTTCTCTGTGTGGAGTACTTGTTTCAAAAAATCTTTTTGAAGGCAATGAATAGCCTGCTCTGTCAAGTTACTGGCATCATTGTGTTGTTTATATTCAATTTAATGACTAGTTGGCATGCATGATACCTTTTTTCTGTCCTGAGGTTGAACATATCAGTATCTGATCTGAAGCATGTAGTATTACAACTCAGGTCTGCATTCTACTGCTGTTAGTAGAATCAGAAGTACAGGTGATTAGCTTTGGAGGGCTTGTAGAACACAGTGTGAAATTTCAGTTGACAATGGACTTAAAACCCCATTGAATTTTAAGACCGAAACACCTTTTGTGTTTTAAGATCATGCAATTGATTAGGATTGGAGTCTGAGTTCAGTTCTTGCCAATAGCAGAACACTGGATACCTCTTAGAGTTCTCTGAGCATCAAAAGAGATGCATACTATGCACACACTGACTTGTACATTAAAGACTATTTCCAAGAGTAATGAGAATGTTAGTGGCAGAGCTGGCACAATATTTGTAAGACATCTATAACACTATGTTCATCTCTATAAGAATATATACACACTGCTAGACTGGTCCTAAATCATTGTATCTTCACACTGTACTCAACCATGTATGTTGCCATATTCAGAGGTATTGCACTTATTTTTGTTAGCTATCTTTTTTTTTCCCCCTTAGTGAATTGCAGGAGATAGTTCTTCAGTACGGATCTCAAACATCTCAAACTAGCCTATACCATCTCTGTACATCTAATAGATTACAAAGTGTAGTGAAAACAGTACACAAGTTGTAACTGATTGCTTTTCTTGGATGAATTTAGTGAAGGTTGTAGTTTTGCCAATTGGAAAAGTATTTAATATATGAACTGTGAAGGATTTAGAGAGAAAATAAACACCCTTGGGTCTCTTTTTCACAAAGGCATGACATTAAACAACTAACAGCTTCCCCCACTGCATTGCCCTTAATTTACTTCTGTGGTTGGATCTGCTGTCCTGCACAGAGGATTGGGACATTCATAGATCTGTCTGAGCTGCTTCTGTTTTTACTAGCTAATGCTTTAGCTCTGTGAGCTATGTGGAAACCTTATCTTCTTGAGAACTGTCCTGTGACAAATGGCTGCTTTTTATTAACTGTCATGAAGTTATGGTCTTCTATGGAGTCCACTCCTATTGAATAACGTGTTTTTTTTTTTTTTTTTTTTTTTTTTTTTTTTTTAAAAAAAGAGCCATTTGTCCACATAGAAATCCAGCAATAGTTATTTAGAATATGGAGACTTTCTCACTGTAATGGTTTAAAACTAGTAGTCCTAGCAGTTCTTGACACAGCCCCTTGAAATAGCTTACAACATGCATTTTAAAATCCACTTTTACAGAAACTAAGTTCAGCATAAGGTAAACTTTACTAATGTTTCAACCATGCTTCTGGTTAAACCATTCATAATTTGCATGCCTTCTTGACTGAATAAGAATCAGTTCATCTTTCCTGTTAAGTATTTGTTGGCTTGGCTGTTTCTTTGGCCTTAGATTCAACTAAACAGTATACATGCTAGAACAAAAGTGCTTATGATTGCTGACATTGTGACACTAATTTAAAGAAGCTGGCCCAATGTGCTGTATATATTGATCAGACAGCTGCATGGTAGTTCCAGAGAATGTGACTCTGATCATCTTGAAATAACATTAAGAAATGAAATGCTTTAGATCATGCTTAAAAATGTGTGCACAATCATGTTCCTCTCAGGGAATAACTTTTAAATTCCTGTGAAAAGAAACAAAAAAAACCAACACACAACCAAACAGGAGAAAAACCCCCCAAACTCTACAACTCTGCCAACCACTACATGTTTCTGTTAATATGTACTTCAAGCTTCAGAAGTTCTCAATATAATATTGAAACATGTATAAATACTTGTTCATAATTTCTATAAGAATAAGAAGATGCAATTTAAAGCCTATCAAGGTCATATGTTAATCTTTAACTTCAGTAGATTTTGGACTAGGTCATTCATTTAGATGTGATGCAGAAAATTGTGCTGCAGAGCTTGACATCACTGTTCTAATTTAGGTGATTTTTAAGATGTTTATGTTAACCTCATAACATTTTTGGGCTCTGTGTTTAGTTTCCCCATACAGAAAGTGGGATATATAGCCTCTGTTCCAGTAAGTGTAATCAATCAATTTTAAACTTATAAAAAATAATCAAACAACAAAACAAACATGTCGTGACCGCCCCCCCCCCCCCCAAAAAAAAAAAAAAAAAGAAGCTACAAAACTATAAGGTAGAGAAAACATGAATGATAAACATGCATTCCTTTCCCCCTCTTTCCTCAAGCTAACTGCAGATATAAAGCTGGTGACAGTTCTGTAAATTTTGGTCAAGTATTTGGAAATTAATGTGATTCTGCTAATACAATTATGATGTAGTTTCATCTAATAGCTTTAGGATTTAGGTAGTTTATTTCCTAGACACACAGCATCCCTAATGTGTAGTTTGCAGACATGCACAGTCTAACAGACCAAAAAAATTGCTTCAGGTTTGAATTGTGTTCTGTCAGAAAGACAAGAGCCATATTGATTAGTGAGACATCAAGTTATATGAGAAATTTATTGAACTTTAGGAAGATCATTAACAAATCTTACTCTTCTTTTCTAAAGCTTGCAGCTGTTTCTGATGTTTTTGTGGAAAACTACATCCCTGGGAAACTGGCTGAAATTGGTCTAGGTTATGAAGACATTAAAAAGATTGCTCCTCACGTAGTGTATTGTTCAATAACAGGTATTGTCATTTCAGTAACTTGTGTAATTGTTTCCTTTATTCCACTCATCTTGTCATAAGTCATGTAGCAATATCAAGGTATATTATTTCAATCAGTTAATTTAAATTGGAAGATAGAAAACAAGTTTTACTTTAATTCAAAAACAGATACAGAAAAATTGGGAGGCAGCAATGATGTCAGCACTTTGTAAGATGATTGACAGCGGCAATAGTAGACTGCTGTGCTCCTATTGGCCACAGGTGCCAGCATTGATGGGGTTCCTCACATTTTGCTTTGAACAGATTGATAACTCATTTTTCCTCCATTGGTTTTACTGAATCAGTTTCCATTACAAGTTTCCAATCTAGTCATTTCAATGTTTACTGCACTGAAGCATCCTTCTCTCTTTAGAGTTTCCTAGTTACATGTGCATGGAAAGGAAGTAGACATGAATATCAGGACCTGCATACATGTTAGAATTAAAGAAGTTGCACATGTTCAAAGACCTATTTAAAATCTTAGTTGCAAATCAGGACAGACCTGTCTTGCTTCCGAATTTCTGAATATCATCTTTAGGTTTTTAATTATTGTGTTTCCCATTTAATGGGAAGCAAATAAAGTTTTTAAGTCTGTGCTATATTCTCCATGCTTTTGTGCTTTTTTGAGCCTTTAAGAAGACAAGGGCAGAAAGGCAATTATGTTCAGGACTACCTGTGAAACCTGTTAAGTCCTTATGTTTAGGTTGTTCTATGTGGTTAGTTGCTGCACTGTTTTTAACATCTGCTTGTGCATGTAATTTATCATTAGTAAATTGAATGTTTTTGTATTTTTAGTTGCTGTACAGTTGATGAAAGAATAAAATGATACCCATCTTACAATTTATTTGTGATGGCTTGGCCTTTGATTTAGTAAATCTGCTTTTCCTCTCACACTGCACATGTTAACTTCTGAGTGCTTTTATGTGTTTGTGATATTAGGTGAAAACTTTGAAGTAAGCAATTCTGTGAAATGAAGTAGTTTTTCTTAGGTGGAAAAGGACCTTCTGAGTTCATCTAGTCCTACACCCCTGCTCAAGACAGGTCACCTGAAGTGGGTTCCTCAGGACTGTGTCTGGATGGGTTTAGAGTATTTCCACACACAAAAACTCCACAGTCTCTGGACAACCTGTTCCACTGTTTAACATTTGTCAGAGTAAAAAAAATGTTTTGTGTTCAGGTGCAATGCCATGGGTTTTCAATTTCTGCTCATTGCCTCTTATCATTCAATGGGTGCTACTGAAAAGGGTCTGGCTCTCCCTTCCTCATTACCTCCCACCAGGTATTTATATTTATTGGTAAGAATCCCCTGAGTTTTCTCTTTTTCTAGGCTAAAGGCTCTTATCCTTCTCTCATCTGTCAGACACTGCAGTCTCTTAATCATCTTAATGGAATCACAGAATGGTTAATGTTGGAAGGGACCTTAAAGACAATCCAGTTCCAACCCTCCTGCCATGGGCAGGGACACCTCCCACTAGACCAGTGCCCAAAAGCCACCTGACCACTTGCCCAAAGCCCCATCCAGCCCAGCCTAGCCTTAAACACTTCTGGAGATGGGGCATCCACAACCATCCACAACTTCTCTGGGCAACCTGTTCTAGTGCCTCACCACCCTCACAGTGAGGAAGTTCTTCCTTATATCTAATTCTCCCCTCTTTTAGTTTAAAGCCATTAGTTTCTGTCCTATCACTACGCTGCCTGACCAAGAGTCCCTCTCTAGCTTTCCTGTAGGCCACCTTTAGGTATTGGAAGGCTGCTATAACGTCTCTCCGTAGTCTTCTATTCTCCAGACTGAGCAAGCCCAAATTCTCTCAGCCTGTCTTCACAGGAAAAGTGCTCCAGCCCATTGATCATCCTCTGTCATATTCAGCTTCAGGTTAGCCTTGGCTTTCCTAACCCTTTGCTTGCACTGCTGTAAGTTGAGAAGAACAAACTGGTTTATTTCTAAACTTTGTGACCTGATTCAAGACACTACAGCTCAAAACTGTGTTGTTCACTGTACTGCGTTCAAATATCATTTGCTTTTTTGGAGCTGTGGGATGAATGCTAATGCAGGAACATTTAGCTTTAAGAAAAATGGTTAAAAAGTCAAAACTAAAATGTTTGCTGACAAAAAGTGCTTGGTGTAGAAGCTCAGATTAAAATGTGAATGCCTATGGAAAGAGACCAAAAGATTTTTTTTTTCCCCATTGTAAACAAATAAGGTTAGACAAATAGTGGAGGAGGTTGTTAAATGCAATAAAACAGTTTAATAGTAATTATGATTCTATGTGTACTGCTAATTATTACAGAGAATGCTAGGGGAGTTTCTGTACTTAAGCCATTTTCTGCAAGGCGTCAATTTGAGAAATATTGTTAATTTGAACATTCAATAGAAAAGCCTTTAGAACAAATTGGTAAAATGGATACTTACTTATAAATCATCTGTATCAGTATGCTGGAGCAAGGTGAAATTTTGTTGGAACCAGTGTTATTAATATGCATCATAACTTTGCCAAGGAAAACATACAGAAAGATAACTGACCGCATCAGGCTGTTCATGTAAACATATGAATTATTTCACTTTTCTGTACAGATGGGGGAACCTTGTCAGTAATCCTTCACTTTTTAAGGTACCTCTCATTCCTTTGCTTGCTGTTCACAGTGTCCAAATGCTTTTCCTCTTTCTTCTCATTTCTTAGATGTGGAAGCCTATTAAAAGTAAGGGGATTTGGGCACAGAAATCTGTCTGTAAACAACATCTTGGATGTTGTGTTGTTAGGTGTGATAGTGTATGATCAAAAAACAGGTTTATGTGAGTTAATTGGGGCATCTAATTTGGATGCCTGGTTTTGTGAAAAATTGGTGCAGGAAATGCTGTGTTCTGAAAGGCCCTCAAAAATTACCCAGTTCCTGGACTGTATACAGGAGCTATGCATGTGACAATATACAAGGATAAGGATTGGAATTAAAGTGAAGTGGAATGACTCTTGGACAAACTGAATTCTTGTAGGATCCTGAGGGCTTAGATGCAATATTTCAGATGGAAAGATACTGAGAACACAGTCTAAGATTATTTGGTAATGCCATAAAAAAGCTATGTGTATATAAAATGCCTAGCTGGAGATATGGAAAATATGAGTTAAGGAAGATCCAAAGAGAAATATTGTTTGTCAGATGTAAGAGATGTGCTGGCCTAAAACATTGGATTAAATGGACTAGTTGTCTTCCCAAATGTTGAAAATTGTTGAGACAAATTATCTTGGTTACAGAAACCCCTTTTACATCTAAACAGTGGGTTTTCATCCATCATTTTGTACCTCACTTACAGGCTGTGCAAGAGATAATAGGAATATGTTAGTTCTCAAGCTCTTTCTGTTTTGCAGGTCCTGTGAAGGATAATGGATACACAATATAACATGAATTATGTTATACGGTCTTTGAACAGAGGATTGGAGTGGTTTATGCTGTTTCACTCAGCCAGTTTCAAATATGCTTTTTAAAGGGTATATTTTATGTATCTTGACTATTATTAACAGACAAGATGATGTTGGTCATTGTTAATGACTATCATGAACTATATTACATTCTAGATATGAGAATACAGAGACAGACATTTTGGCATAACACTTGATAATGTGTAAGTAACCAAGAAATAAACATGTCCAGTGTGTCATAATCGGGGTGTTTTCCCAACTTTTATTTTTTTTCTTCTTGTTATTCATTCTACATGTTGAAGACGTTATGGCAGATTCATTTAATAAATTACAAATAATTACTGGACACTGCTTCCCCTATCCATTTAGTTAACTCATTAATGAGACTGGATATCATCTGGAATGTCTTGGTTTCTTATTTTTGGAACCATATTACCTTTCATGTTTAAACATCATAGGTATGGAATGCAATCAATAAACAAGTAATTTGAAGGAATCAGTTTCACCCTACAGCATAACTTGTGTAGCAGCTGTGATCAAGATGTCTCAGATTTTTTTTTTTTGTCTCATTCAGTTGCTACATGCAAGTATAAATAAGTCAAGCTGGATATTAAAACTTTTCTTAATTTTAGGGGCCATCCAAAAATATCAAAAGTAACTTTCTACTCTAGACCACATTGTATCCTTCCTTTGTATTATTCCAGAGAGTGTGTTCAAGTTGTAATTGTTTTAGTGTTGTTATTATTTTTTGAAATATAAGATTATTTCTATTACCTTCTACCTTGCCCTTTTCTAGATACAATTGTCCAGCTTAGCAAGTTCAGATTCTTCCCCCACTAGCTCAGTTCCTCACCAAACATCAGTTTCCCTTACCTCTTTTGGCAACCCACACTTTCCTACTAATTAATTTTCCAGATTATCTCCTTCAGAACCCTCATTCTAACTTGTTTTTTGCTGCATAATGGGTGTGAGCAGTAAATATAAATAAAAAGTGGGCTTGAGCATTCTCCATTGGTCTGTGAGAACAGCATAGATATATTTGTCAGAACCAACTGCTGGGACATGTAGTATGGTGTAGCATGTGCATCATGGACTGAATCGTTGGAGATCTTAGCCTTGAAGCACTAGCAAGTGTTTCCTTGGAAAGTGTGTATTTCCCAGCTCCCATCATATCTTAACACTGAATTCAGATGATTTGGTGGAAATAATAATAAAAACAAAACAAAACAAAAAAAAGAAAAACCTTCAAAAGACATAACAATATTAATAATAGAAAAGCATAACCATGACAAAAAAGTGTCCCAATTTTTTCAAGTCTTCACTATAAAGAATAGAAATTTTCAGGGTTTTAAGCAAACAGCTGTAAATTTGATGTTTTCAAATATAGCAAAACAAACCAACTTCCTCTTCAGTTTTGTTCTTAGGAATAGTAGATCCATTCTGTGAGAAAACATTCAAAAGTTTTGTTCTCATTATAGTGTAAAGATCAAGATTTGACTCTACTGCATAAAATACTTTTTTCAATGAAAGATATGGAGGTGACTGGTTCAGTGGCACACATTAGGCACACATTGTAGCTGGAGAAGCCTGGAGACAGGCTTCCTAGAAGTCAGAAGCTATTACTACTTTATAATCTACCCAGACTTCAGCAATTTCTCTTACATACAGGAATACTGTTGGTATGGAATCACCTCTTTTTAAATTTTGGACTGTTGCAAATTGTTAGTGATAGTAAAATGAAAGACTGTAATTTTTCAGAAAGTCCAAGGTCGTATGTGGGTGAAGAGTTTAGACATAGTTAAGCCAGACGCTGTTGTCTTTTTGACATTTTGGAAGTCCTGATTAGCAAACCAAGTTTCTTATCCAAACAGCGCTGATTGAATGTATCCAGCCCTGTGGCAGCCGTATTTCTCAATGTTTCTGCTGCTTTGTAAGTGCTCTCAAGCTCCAGATTATCTGTTCTCACTCACAAGTTGGCTTTGCTGGTGAGAGTAATCTTAAAATTGTCTAAATACATTTTGACAGTGCTGTGGTTGAGATTGGTTTAATTTTTTTCTATTATTATTTTTATTTTTTAAATTGGCTGCTTAATGTAAATCATGCACAGGTCACAGGAGAATGACCATTTGTTGCTATCGGTATGGTCTGTATCGTTCAACGAAGAAAGTTTATTTCTGAACAGGAGGGGGCACTGTTTAAAAGGACAACAGTTTCAAATCAAAGCACTTTTTTCTTATCTTAATACCTCTAAAGGTAGTACCTTTGGAAAGACTTTGAATTTTGTAGGTTTTTTGAATGATGAAAGCTGTTGCTCTTAGCTTCTCAACCCCTGTCGCCCTGCTCTGTTCGTTTATTATTTTTTGATTGAACTGTGCTTGCTTTACTTCTCTTCTACAGGTTTTGCTGAAGCTGGTGTTCCTTACTTTTTGGCTCCTTTCCTTCTTTTCTATGAAGGAAGCTACACAATACCTCGTATCATATGCAGGTTGCTTTTGTGTGTCATTTGTGGCATTACCCAATTACTTCTTTTCAATGTTTCCTTTTTCTGTCATGCCATTTCTTAAAATATGGCTGTGCGGTACTTAGTTTTGTGCTTGTTTAAAAATTTATTTATTTATTTAATTATTCTGTAAACAGGAGAAAAACAGTCTGGTGTACTTATGCTTGAAAGAGATTGAAAACACAGTGATGATCTGTTATGCAGAAATATTTGTAGTTCAACCAAAAAAAAAAAAAAAAAGTAAGATAAGATGTTTGGAATTGGTGTTTTTATTAACTTTGTATTACTGTAACAGATTATATTTCTTCAGGATTTGTGGTCTCTAGCCCCAGAGAGTCTTAACTCTGATTTTAAAAATGATTAGACTACACTAAAGTGTTAATTGTGCTTGTTAGCAAAGAGTAGTGTTGTAAAAAGACAAAAAATAAGTGGAATGAATGGCAAACTATTTTTTTTCATGTTTTATGTGTCTTCTGAGTTTCATACGGTTCTAAATCTGGAATTGTACCTTGTAATGAATGTACATAAAGTCTTTAAAATCCATAAATGAACATATTCCTTCAAAAATATGTATGTCTTATGCATCTCTTGTGTGATTCTGATGAATCTGAGAAGCAGAGTAGTTCTTCACTCTATCCATCTGCATAACAGGTAGTAACTCAAAATAATGTACTGATGATTTGTAGCCGCTCCTCATGAGATGTAATGTTATAACTTTGATGCTTGTCCTACTTTGTCTCCAGGATTTTCATGTCAGGGAAAAAACAACCTCAGCATGTTTTGCTGGTCAAAGGCTAGCCAAAGTGTTCTTGGTCCTCTAATTTGCAGACTTTCACTGCTGAGATGTGGAATTGCCTTGGACTAGGTATAGTTTTTAGACTCCCTCTTACCAAATGATTCTGGCCTATAAAATCATAGATAACTTGGACGGTCTAATTCTTGGTGCTCACTCCTTCCCCTGATGCATGCCTGATGTTTTTGTCACTTCTAGATGGTTATAGGTCTGGATATAATTACCTGGGATAAATTGGTACACTACCTTCCAACACAATGATAGATCCTACATTAAAGAAAATAGAGTATATTTCATTACATGATATAAATTGGCAAAGTAACTTCTTAATGTTGTAAATTATTGCTTATGGAGATAGCATACAAGCAGCAAATGAAGTTCAGCTCAGAAGTTGGCTGAAGCAATGTTTTAGTTGTAACTAAATAACAGCAACTGTAGAAATGGTTTTGATCGAGTTATTAACATTTCACCCACCTAAATTTGCTAACGAGATTTTTTTTGTTTTTGTAATTAAAAGAGCAAAATAATTTCATCAAATGATCCTACAAGTAGGCAAAAAAAAAAAAAAAGTTGAAAATAAAAAAACACTGAGAGACAAAAAAAAAATAATGGAAATTTGGAGAATTAGCTGAGAATTTAAAGAATTGCAGCAGTCTTTTGATACTCTAAAAGCAGGAATAATTTGAGAGGATGAGATAACTAAATAATCTGGGAAGTGCAGAAAAAGAGGATCAGTGTCATGGTATTAGTCTTCAATAAAAGAATGTTCAGAGAAATTTTCAACAGATCTATTGTTTTCTAAAAATAGAAGATACTGCACTATCAGACTGCCATGTCAAAAGAGGCATTTTCAGAACAAACTGGGCGTCTTGCTTCCAGTTGTTCTTGATGTTTTTTGAGAATGAAAAGGCAGGTCTGGAAAACTATGAACATTATACCTCTCTTAAATAAACAGAAAAATCAGATTTACAATTTGTGAGGTATGAACTTACTGACAGCAATTGACAAAGCATTTGAAGGTGAATAGATATGCAACATCTACCTGAGCCTGATATGATAAAAATAGAGCACTTAAAAAGAAAATCAAGCATGTCAAATATGTTAGTTTTTGCATTATACAGTTGGAAGATGGATTAAAGACTTGATCTGTTAATTTATTTTTTATTTTTTATTTTTTTTATAGCTTGAAGTTATCTGAGTGAGTAATTAAATTATTAAGCAGGGTTTAGAGATAAAATAGTCTGTGATGATAATTTTTGAGGAGTTTTTGAGGCTTTACAGAGACAAATCATTACTGTGATAATATAATTAGCAGGTATAATAGGGCAATAAACCTTGTGGCATATATTTCAACTGTAGTAAAGTTCTTGACAATCTCACAAAACACTTTCATAAATAAGCTAGGGAAATGCAATATAAAACAAATAATAAAATTGTTTCTGGAGCAACCAGAAACTAGCTTAGATCTTGTACTATACAAGCGAAAACTATTAGTATCTCGTATGTGATGTGGAAGACAGTACCTCAGAACTGACATTGCTGGATATTTTGTTTTGATAAAAATGATGATAGAATAGAATAATGATGACCCCCAAATCCTCATGTGATTAAGAACTACAGGGTGTTTATTGTGGGCTTTGGAGTTAAGGGGCGGGAGGAGTCTAGAGCTGATTTACAGATCTAAACCACCATTTTCTCTTTATAGCATTATAAATCTTTTTAAAAATTGTTTCTGGGAGTGTGGCTAGCTCACAGATAAGTCATGTAGGTCTGGCCTCAAAACCTCTGCTCAGTTTTTCCTCCCACAGCCAGGGATTTAAAACATTCCCAAGAGTCCCTGTGTCAGCAGAGCCCAACGGGCAGTTGCGTGATGTATTCCTGGTGTAAAAGCTGCAATTTAATTGCCTGAGATCTGCATAAAGCTCAAAAGGTCCACAAAGCATAAAGGGAGTACAAGTGTATTATACAGCATACAGCATAATTAGAATTAGAAATGACCTTGACCAATTTGTCTACACAAATAATAGAGCAAGGGTAGAACTGAATGTTGGAGCAAGTCCAACGTACTGTTCTTAATCAGAAATAATCAAGTCCTTTTTAAGATATTGTGGGTGAGAGAAGAGTGCTCAGATTTGGATGTAATAATGGTGGGGCATGATCGAAACTGAATATAAGTCCATGATGTCATATTGTCATAGATGAAAGATTTGCATTATACTGGATTATATTAAGAGAAATATGACCTAAAAGACTACTCCTGCCCTACTCCACATTGGTGTGTTCTCAGTTGGAAGGCTAAGTCTGCTTCTTGGTGACATATTTAAAAAGTGGTGTGAACAACTGAAGCGAGTTGAGAGAAGAACTGTGGATATGAATCATTGTATAGGGAAGGTAGCTCAGAAACCTAATTTTTTCTTAACTAAAAGCTGCTATGATCAGAAAGAGCTATTGTGACCATTTAACCCTTTCTTCCTAAATTGTTCTGTAAATTTGCACATAGTAGTTCTTAATGAAGATCCTGACGGTATGTGAAGGCATCAACAAAAAGTCCTTACTTAATGTGTAGGAGCAGTCAACATGTTCCTTGGTTTTCAAAGTGAGTGTGTTAAGAACAACAACAAAAAAATGGTAGGTAGTAGTTAAAATAATAAGAATTAGGATGTGACCATTGGAGAATTGGGTTGTCTGATTTTGAGAGATAAGTGATTTGGAATAGGAGAACAGCATATGATATAATAAATGATGCAGGTCCACTATTATCTACTATTAAAGATGCCTTTCTCAAGCTGGGTAAATAAAGGTGGCAACTGAAGTTGGAAGACTGGATATTTGAAAGTGGTAGTGCATTGCAGAGAAATTTGTCTTATAGCACTCTGCAGTTTGCTGTCATACATCCTTGAGAGCAAGATGGTTATAGAATTAAAAATTAAGGAGACAAATATGCACATAATGAGAACAGGCACAGTTATAACTAGATTTTCATATCAGGATGTTTGGAACAAGATAGGAAACTACTGACCTCTTTGAATTCCAGAGTACGTGGTGTCTGTTGTACAGTTCAGGATTGATACAGGAAAGAAACTTAATCATCAAATTTAATGATGATCTGGTTTTGAGGAAGGTAGATGACAGTATTTCCTTGTAGATTTTAGATATGGTGAGAATCAAATACTTTGGTTCTTTTCTGCCCTGTGCTGATATTCTCAGTTGTAATTCTCAGTGTAAACTACATGTTCACAAGAATTAACAACTGGCTCCTTTTGCAGCTTCATGGCATGCAGCAGAAACTATTAAAAGGGTACTATGCTTCACACATGTAGTTATTCTGATATCTGAGGTGGCCATCTATATAATCAAATTTACCAATTAAGACTATATTCATTCTGAATATGAATTGCTGAAAGATTTGAGGATAGAGCTTTAATTTATAAGGCACAATGATTAAATATTGTAGAGCCATAATCCCTCTCTCTCTCACATGCACAAAAACCACTCATAAAGAAGTTAAACAAAAAGTTATGCTTTTATATGTGTTTGTAAACTGAGACTAGTTCTACCTATTCTGCTGGGGAGAAGGACAGTTTTTGAAGCTATCATTCCTTACTCCTTGTATTCACCAAATGAATAAAGTAGCCAAAACCTCTGATGTGACAATTTTAATCTCTACTTGTATTATACCATGTTTGCAAGCGGAATTTCTCAATGTTTGGGTAAGCTTTAATACAGAACTCTGCCTTTTCTACATTATCTCATGAGTCCAAGATACCTGATTTCCTTCTAGACATCTAAAGAAATTTGTGTCTCATCCTGAAATATCGTTAGCCTTGTAGACATCACTTGAGTATCCAAATTATCAATTTTTCCTTTTGGTTTATCCAGCCAACGGAAAAGCTGTTTTTAACATTAAAAGGTAGAGGATATTCTTATGCAAGAAAGTTAAATGGCAGAAATTCAGATGTCCAAATTCAGCTTTGATAATGTAAAAAAAAAAAAAAAAGGGGAGGGGGATGGGTTTGGGGGGGCAAAAACCAAAACAAACTCAAACCCCCAACCCCAAAGCAATTGTTCTTTCTGTGAATGGAGAAATAATTCTTGTTGTTCCTAAGAACAAAGCAATCAATCACACTGGTGATACAGTGAAAAATCAGTGGTAGTGTTATGTAGTACGTACTTCTGCAGATTTTTCTCTTTTAAAAAGTGAATTTTTGATGCCAATCACAATGTGTTTACATAACCCAACAGTGTTGTGTTGGAAAAAAAAAAAAAAAAAAAGAAGAGCTGGAATGTGCTGATATAGCTGCATTGCTTTTGTGAGCTGCCAGCCTCAGTCATTTGTCATGGTGTAGCAGTACGTGCTGTTAATGGACTTTCATTACTTGTTTAGAGCTAAAAGAAGATTTGTGTAAATGCAAAACTTCAGGAAAGAGTCTGTTAAGAGATGATTAAAGGAAGGTGTTACTATAGCTGAGGTTTCTGAAAATTGCCCCGAAGTTTCAGGGGTAATTCAGGGACTATCATATTCTAAGGTTTTATGTCAATTTGACATTCTTAAATGTTAAGATAGCGTCGTGCCTCTGCTTTGCTGTCTCTTGCAGAAAGTCACCTGTGATGTTCCCAAACCTTGTTTTGCTTGTCACAACTCTGTTCCAGAATGCTGCTGTCTCAGGGCTGGCACTCTCTGGCCATATTTTCTTCCCAAAGTAAAATACTTAATATATGCAATATAAGCTGCAATCCTAACCACATGAAACTTAGTTTGTGTAAATATATTTATTTATAAAATAAAGCAAATACTGTTATTTGGTAGGAATGAAAACAGAAGACCTTCTAGCAGTTGACTGCTTTATTCAGAAATGAGTGATGGGGGCCAGTGGGAGCTTTTAATTTCTTTTCCCAGCCATTAGTGTTAATTATTATCCTACTGATATACAGCTATGTGAGTGGGTCATTCTTACTGGTGCTATATAGGGAACTTGATCTTGATTTCTGTTCCTTAAGAAGACCACCTAAATCTTCCCTACTGTCTGTTTCATATCACAGGTGATATATTCACTAACAGGTTGTAACCTCTTCTGCTTTTCTGGAAACAAATAAAAAACATTGTGTGAGTGTGTTAGGCACAGTAATTTTTTCCATGTGGGGTTTAGAGTTATATTTGGTGCTTTTTCTTAATTTGGAGGTTTTTTTTTTTAATTAAAAAAATTTTAATTAAAAAAAAAAAATTAATTAAAAAAAAAAAAAAGTAGTAATCCTAATCACTCTGAGGAAGACTGGGAAACAGTGGCCCCACTGTTAGTCAAAGGCTTACAAATGGATGACAAATAATAGTATTACTTTGAATTGCTTTGTTGTTAAAAAAAAAAACTTCTATTTTTTCTCTTTTAAGGTTCTTTTGTTTTGGAAGCTTGATTAATAGGATTTGAATTCTTGGGACTGCTGGTTATAATATTGTAAAGTTGTTCATAATCCTCACAATTTCTTTCTTGGTTTTGTTCATGTTGTAATTAAGTTGGAAGTGTCTGCTTAATCTAAACACCTTAAACTTATAAAGGCTTTCTGTATGCATTACCCCATAGCAGTTGGTTTGGGAATTGTCATATAACTTTACCACTCAGTTGTATTGTGCTCTGAAGATGAACCGTATAAAAAATTTAAAACTATATCTGCTTATTCAGGAAGTCTGTCAGCTGCAAACTTTTGGAAGCTGGGAGAGTACTCAAGAAAAATATTAGATAGGCTTATCCTGTTCATATTGGCATCTGTTTTTCTCCATTTCTGAGACAGAACATGTAGATAGCTGGGTCTTGAGTCTGATCTAGTACATTTGTTCTTATATTCCTGTGCTATCCTGTTCTTTTTGGACAACAGCTAAACTTTCACACCCATCAGCACAGCTCAGACAGCATGAGGACAGATTCTCTGTGTTCCTGTCCCTCTGGAGCGTTATTGATGGAACCAATATTGTTAACCAAAATACCAATTGAAGGACTAAAAAGTCCCCCTAGCAGCACCTTTAAAAATAATTTGGAGAACGTGAGTTTCCAAAAGGTTGCAGAATAAAATGTGAACCAACCGGGCCTGACAGACATTGCAGAGCAATTTAGCTGGGTACCTCTTAACTGGAGGGGCAAAATGGGCTTGGCTTCTGGAGTCTCTTTGTAGTGGTGATGGCAACAATGCTTTTTAACCTGTTATACACAAAAACTGTCCACTCCAGTCAGGGGTGATTGAAATATGAATATCCCAAAAGTGCATTTTAAGAGTATTTCAGAATAAAAGTAAACTTTAATGATGTCACCTTGTGCAGGACTAGTGTTAACCACATTAGCTGTGTTAGCATACAGGACCAAAGGATAATTTTCCTACTGAAATTATTGTTGTTGGATTTATCTGCCTTTCTTTTTTTTTTTTTTTTTTTTTTTTCCCTGGGTTTCCAGTACAGTAATTTTGCAAAGAGCTAAAAGAGCTCAAAGTGGGGAGGCTTCTGTAACATTCAGCTGGTTGACAAACTTCTTGGAACTGAATGTGGGGCTGTTTTCTGTACAACGGGCTTCTGTCAGCACAGCTGTGCTGGTTAGGAATGTGAAGAGGTGTGAACATTGACCGGTGTAGCTGTTTTGGCAGAAGCCATTATCAACTATGCTATTATATTGGCAAAAGTTTTTTTCTTTTACTGGTAAAATTGATCTGCTCAGAATTGCATTTCTGTAAGTGGTTTTACATTCTAGTATAAAGCATAATTTGTCATGGAAAGCCATATTTGCATAAGCAGTGCTTTGCCAGTATATGGTGTACTGTTATCATTAGAATAATGAAGGGCTCTGGCATAGACACAGATCAAACTTCCAAAATATATCAGTAATACAAACTAACAAGAAAAGGTTGGAAGCTGAAAGGAGACATGTTGAAACAAAGTTTTCTGAGAAACTGATGGGAGCTGACAGGTCCTCCTCTCTGTTGGTGGGATTGGTATCCTTGTGTGATTCAGATCTGACGTGAAGGTAGGCTTAGCTGAGTGCCTCTAAGTCTTCGAGTTTGCATGCTTCTGTCACCAGCACACCAGCAGCAGCTAAGGTGCATGTATTTTTGCTGTAAGTGATAGAGCTAAGCTTTTGCGCTTGCATTAAACAGCTGAAAAACCATGTTTTTTTTCTGCTGCTGTTTCTCCAGTCACACATAGCCTGAATGTCCAAAATACTGTGAGTTTAGAGAAATGGTTGAAACTGAGTGCAGTTCTGAAACACTCTTGTGTTCCTGTTCCTTGTTCAGTATGAGAAATATATACAAAGTTTAATGAACAAGTCATAATTCTTCCTTGCTTTAAAATTCTGTATTGAATTTCAGCTGTAGAAGTAGTGGTTTTCTTATGACTTCATGCTCATTGCTTGTTCTTTCATCTAAATGTAAGCACCCTAAAATTAGCAATATTTTGTATAAAATCTGAAACTTCAGGATTTTGGACTCTGTCCTAATGAAGAATACCAGAGAAGACAGCTTGTGAGTTGTAAGGTTTGACACGGGGTTAGTTTACAGTGAATGAAACCAGATTAGGCACTGAAATCCTGGGTATGAACAACATAGCAACGCAGTACAATTGTGGAGACACTTACTGATGGTTTAATGTTTATTTTTCAGTAGCTATTATACTTGGACTGATGCCTAGCTAAGTTAACAGAAATAAAACTGGAAGATTTTAGGCAGCTTCAGAAGCCATGCAGTAGGCTTTTGTAAAGCTGTGCTTATTGTTCTTGAGCTCTAATATTCTAAAGAGAAGACCCAAGCAAAGATCATCAAGCATTATTTGTTATTACTAAAAAGATCTCATCTGGTTTCCAAAGAAGTTCATTTCAGGAGATAGTCATGTCTTGTAACCCTCTTTTCTGCTTTGTTGTTTTATTATTATTATTATTATTATTGTACATGATAGACTTTCTATATGAGAGTTGCAGCATTTTTGTTTCTTTTACTGTTTAAAATGTTGAGGCTTTGAGATTTCAGCAAAATAATGGATCAGTATGACTTACTAAGATGATGCAAAGTTCCTATGTCTTTGTCGTTGGACTTCACTGTATTTTCTGTGGGTATTATTAGATTGGTAGGAAGACTGTAAGTAGCTGATGTTGACCTGAAAATGTTTCCTAGTATGCATATGGTCTTCATTACTTCTGATTTTAAAATACTGTGATAAAATAAATCTCTTTGCCAGTAGCTAAAAAAGAAAAAGAAAACAGTTTTGGGTGTAGAAGACACAAACTGTTGAAAAATAGCCTGTATTTTGTCATTTACAGAAACTGAAATGGTGGCAGTATCTGGCACTTTTCCATGTGCTTGAACATTAAAAGCATTCTGTATCCCTGTGTTTATGTCAGAGTTGGCCAAAACCCACTGATCTGCAAGTTGTCTTGTACAGAAAACTTTGTCATTAGGAGTTGCAGATTTTACTGCAGTGTAAGGATAATGAGAGCAGGACTGTGCAAAACAGTCCTCCCATAAGTAAAAGTTCTTGTAAATGAAAGAGAATAATCTGCTTGTGACTCATAGGACAAGAAGTGATTGTTTAAATGTAAATAAAAAAAACCTCATATTAAAAATTAAGAAAAGCACCCTCGTAGATAGAATGGTTTGGGTTGGAAGGGACCTTAAAGATCATCCAGTTACAACCCTCCTGCCATGGACAGGGATGCCACCCACCAGACCAAGTTGCCCAAAGCCTCATCCAACCTGGACTTGAACACTTTCAGGGATGGGGCATCCACAACTTTTCCATGCAACCTGTTCCAGGGCCTCACCACCTTCATAGTGAAGAATTTATTCCTTATATCTAATCTAAACCTATCCTTTTTTAGTTTAAAATTATTACACTTTGTTCTGTCACAACACTCCCTGAGGAAGAGTCTCTCCCCAGCTTTCTTGTAGGTCCCCTTTAAATACTGCTATTATGTACCTGCTCAGATAATATGATGTACGATTGTCAGACTTTTATTTCTCTCAAATTAACTTCATTGCAGTTTTGAAAAACTTCACAAGGTCATATCTCAAGATGGTTAGTGTTGTATAATTAAAGATTTGTTCAGTTGTTCGGACATTCTTTTTCTGGTACCCTGTTGTATGTTGTATATAATTTATTTTGAAGGTGTTTCTCATCAATGAGATATGAATCAGAGAACTTGATTAGATATTACCCATGTTAAGAAAATCTTTATAGAGGAAAAAAAAACTAGGTTGTGCAGTTTTCCCCTGCAGATACTTACTCTATGAAGGCAAAGATTCTTTTCACATATGACTCTTCCTTAGAAGGCAACTGGAAAAATCTATTATTAGAAAAATATTCAAGTTAGGCAGTAAATAATGAGTCATTGAATTAATCAGTTTATCTGTTTTAAGTAACCATATGCATTTTTTTTTTTTTTGTTTGCGTGTTAAATTCCTGTTAATGATCAGTAACTATTGTAGTAATGATGCATAGTTTAATCAAGGAATCTACTATCATTAAAAATAGTAGAGCTTACTTTCATATGAATTTCCAAGAAAAGCCTCTTTCAAATTTTCTTTTTGTTCATGTAGGCTCTAATGTACATATATGTTACTGGATTCTTTTGCCTCCATCTGATCTTCTAGAGCAGTTCATTTAAACTTTAAGCTGGGATTTACACTTTCACTATGTTTAAAACAAACAAACAAACAAAAAAGTTGTATGAGGACTGCAAATTATATTCAGTTTACTGTTTGTGATGTCAGAAATCAGAGAGGGCTGCTCATTCTTTGAACTAAGAAAGGATTGAGTTTATATTTATACAAGTAAAATGTATGTAAACCTTAGCTAGTTTCTGTGGAAGTGTTACAACCTGGATGAGTCCGAGGGAATGCTTGTGCTTGGAGTAGTTGACTTTACTATTTTAAAATTAGCTTTTACAATGTAAGTATTTGGAGTCATAAGATCAACTGTATCTGTATCAAGCAGAGTGCAAGGAGTGAGTTGTTACCTTTATGAGCATGTAACTAGGAATATTTGTATTAACCCTAAACAATGGTGGGGAAATTAGGTTTGTCTGAGTCTTCTTGTGAGAGGGAGTTTGAGTACTTAATCCAAGTGTCTTTTAAGAGCTTATGCTTTTAATTGAAATTTTGATTTCAGAAAATAGGCACTGAATTTCACTTGATGCCTGAGGTCACATAGAAGGCATCCTCTACATAGACTGGGGAGCCACTTCTGCCTTGAAATTCAGAGTATGACAGTTAAATTTCAGCTGACGTAGTTACAAAAGTAAAAGCAATAAGAGCATCCTCTAGGTGATTACAGTTTAGGTTATGGAGGCAACAACTGCTTTCTTTTGGCTTGTTTGGCATGTTGAAGGGCTAGAAAACACATCCCAGGAATTTGCAGATCTGACTACAAGCCTGTTGAAAACCAGACTTGCAATGTTTGAAACTGTCTGTGGCTGTGTCCCAGAAGTGTGGTTGGTGTTTTCAGAGGAGTTGAGTGAGGCTGGGTACCCAGATCACATGAAAATTGAATGGAATTGGACAACTGGCAGAGGCTAATGTTTGTCCCCTTCTCGTCTCTCAGTAGCTAAATCCTAGCAGACAGTTCTGAATTTGATTTAATAATTTTATCTTTGCCTTCCAGTTTATAACGTGTGACATTGTTTAATACAGGACTAGAATGTTTAAATATGCATGTGTAAAAGCAATAAAGTAATTGGTATACTGTACACATTCACAGTCATCAACAGGGAGATGAAATGTATTTATCAATTTCTGTTCAGATTTTTTACTTGTTGACTTGAGTTTATTTTTTACTCCTTTCATCTCTCCTGACAGTTTGCTCTGACTTCACCTTTTTCATATCAGTTCTGATCTCCTGTAAGCTTGCCTGCCCAGGAAGTTGTACTTCCTTTCCTTCTGACCAACACATGGCAAGCATTTTCCAAGTTGTTACTCGTTCTGCAAACGTCTTTGGCAGTTCTGACATTGCAAAGTTTCATATAATGCGTCTGTTAGATTTTGGCTTTTCTCATTATAGGGAATTGCTTGTGTTCTTCTGCTTGTTTCATTAATCTTTATTAAGTAAAGATGTAAGCTGTCTTTAATTGAATGTTTTCTTTTGGCAATAGAACAAGTCAAAAGGTGTTTCTCATTAATTTGTTATTCAGCAGGGATAGCCATCTATCTGGATTGAATTTGTGACAATGTTTAGTCCCCATTTGTAGAAATGCCGATGTTGAACATATTTTTCTATGTTTTGCTCAGAATATCCTATACAGGCTGACTTTATAATGTCATTTGTCATGTGGGAATTGAGCTACAGGGAATTGGTCTGTGTTGACAGCATGTCTCCGTGTTGTTTTTTCCTCTCCTTTTAGTACAATGTGTTTTATATTTTGTCTTATAAAGTTTTATCATGCTATCAAATCACGAAGAAGTGCAGAAATAATGGCTTTTTGTTTTCTCTAGCGTATGATTCAAATATTTTGGACAAAGGTCATCATGAGAAATGCTGACCTTTCTTTTTATGAAACAGAGTATCATATTTGGACTTCCCTGTAGCAGTTAATTGCTAGGCCATCATTAGCTTGAAAGCAAATGGTATTAAAGAAATGAGTGTGTTGCACTAGTGCTTTTTACTCCCTTCCAGTTTCTCTGCTTTTAGTTATGCATTATTATATTTTTTTTAAACTTCTTTCTCTGTTGCTTTTTGGAAGTTGCACACTGTGTTTAAGTGACCAGTACCCTGGGAAAAGTGTTAAAATTAATCAAATATGAATCAATTGTAGAACAACATCAGAAATGAAGAAGTATTTTTGTTAACCGTTATAAAAATCCCAAATGAATCAAAGGTTACCTACATAAAAATATATATTTTTTAAGGTGATTGTCATTTAAGTGATGATATTGTAACACACTGATGTCTGTTTATCCCAGATGCTTGCATGCGGCTCCTAGTTGAACTGTTTTTATACACGTTAGGAATTCTGTCATCATATCATCAGTAACTCCTAAGTAAGCAAACAGAGTGTCCAAATACATGTTCAGAACACGACTTGGAATAGCATGAGATCTGCAGACACATGGAAGTTCGTCTGGGACATAGTTGTTTATTTGGTTTGCCTGCTTTCTTAAAATTTATGAAGAATGCCTGCCATAAATGTAGCTAAAAATCCCACTGTCATCTGGCAAAAATGAATTAAAGCTATGTTGTAGCTGACATGGTATTATAAAGCTAAACCTGGGAAGATACATTAGTCTGTTTTTCTAGCAGAATTCTTTTTGGACACAGTTTTTGCTAGCATTTTTTAAATTTAATGTGACATTTTTGAGCATCTGGCATTTGGCAGCTTTACTAATAATACTTTTGTGCAGTCTAACAGCTTTTACCATTATTGCATTTTTCCTAATCTTCAGCCTGACCTTTCTCACTTCATAATATTTATTTCTGTCCCAGAACAGGATTATTTAGGGTGGATTCCAAAGCAGAGTGTGTCTCATGTGATGAATATATTCTAACAATTTTGATTGTATTTAAGTGGATAAACTAGCAGTCATTTGTTTTGACATTGGAAAGTTTGGGAAAAAAATAACCCCATATGATGCCTGTAAATATTATCATTTTTTCGTGTGTTATGTTTCAAAGCTTGGGAACCATCACATGGCACTTGTACACTAGTCACAGAAATGATTACCTTCATGGTGTCAGAGGTGACTTCTGTTTCACGCTAATTGGCCCCATTTCATCAGAGCAGGAATGTCACTCCAACTCTGAAGTAGCAGCTAAGTTTTATTTCCCGATAAAGAGTGCCTTTATTTTATTAGTTCTCTCTGATCTGACTAGAAAAATCTGGGGAAAAGAAATAGTCTTTCCATTTGTCAGCAATTGTTGCAATGTATTCACAATGGTATTGTTTAGTCAGATAATAGCCGCAGTCTCACCTCTAGCTCTAACTGGATGGATGTATATTGCCAATATTTGTGGGAAACTTGCTGAGACTCACTTTACCAAATAAATCTGCAATCAATTGCAGTTAGTGCATTGCATAAAGTTACTACTTCTGTAATGACCTCAATGAGTGATGCAAATCTTAATTTCTGAGTAATTTAGTGTTTATTTTGATGTAATTATCTTCCGGTTTTGCTACATAAATAATTTTTAGGCATCTTGAGCTTTCTCTTGTTGCACTATATTAAAGATTTGATCTTAAAGCAACTGCAGATGTTTTAGAACAGCTGTGAGCTGCATTATTATTCCATCTTAGTTGCTTTTTCATCTCATGCATTAGTTTATGCAACTTTAATTGTAATATGCCCACAGATTTGGTGTGTGTGTGTGTCAGTGAGGGGAAAACAGTGGAAAAAAGATGTATCCTTTATGTCATATTAAGTGTGTCTCATTTTGAATATTCATACAATGTATGTTATGATGCTGCATACTAACAAAAAGAAATGGGTAGCAATCCTAAGGATATTAGGATATTCTCTCTGTAACATTTCAACTGCAAGTTTGTCTTCAGCCACATGGGAAGTTCTGGAAAACTGGATGCGAAATATATCCTCTAAGGCCACTTTTCCATTCGTGACTTATGTATCACAAGGGATACAGGATTGTCTGTGCAAGGCTATGGCATTAGCTTTGTAAATACTTTTCATAAAGGCCTTTATTTCCTTTAAGCTGACACAAAGTAGCCAGCACAACTTGTTCTTCCATACTTGTCTCACATCCTGTTCATTTTAAGGTACTCTTTCGTATGCAGAAGACAGACTTGGCTGAAGGCTCAACACAGCTCTAGGAAGATGTAGGTGGAAGTGATTTTGCTGAATAAACACATGGTCCTTTTGTGGACATTTGCAGTTCGTGCTCTGGTGGTTTCAAACGCTTGCTATACGCTTTGAAGATGGCAATTCTTAGGAAGAACTTGGAGATCCGTCTGGGGGTTACTGTGTCCTGTGATCAGTTCAGTTGACTGAAAGTTTGTGTTCTCCTTCAAGCTTTATGTATTTGTATTCCTAGTTTTTTCTAAAGCATCTGCACTGCATTGTTCCATTGACCTGTGTAGTTTACTCAAATAATAATGTTCAGCTTTTTTTTTTTTTTTTTTTTGGGGGGGGGGGGGGGGGGGGGGATAATGAGATCTTTCATTTTCAGAAATAGATCTTTCACAGTTAGATGGCTTCCTTTTATTCCAGGCATTTCTGGGCCAAGCTATCTACAATGACAATAGATTTTTGCCCCCACAGTATTGTTGTCAACTTAGACTTTAAATTAAAAACAGAATATTTTTTCATTTTAAATTTATTATGACCTTTGAAAACCAATCAGACACACCCTTACAACCTGTGATTTTAACCAGAAAGACATCAAATAATCTTCTGTGTCTTGAAACCAGTCTGTTGTCATGTGTGGAGAAGAACTTAAAATCTACATTTCTAAAATACCACTAGAAAAATGTGTGAAATATTGCCTGTCACCTCTCCTGAATTTAGTGTTTAAGGGATTGGGTGTTTGTCATTGCCAGAAGAGCATTGCAAAAACTTAGTTTTTCTGTCTACATACTGAATGTTTAATTATCAGATGTTTTCAGTTTATGAAAATGTTTTTGTGAGCAGATGTGTTGAGATGTCTTTTCTTTGTTAATAATTGAGGTCAGTGCATAATTTCTCACTTACTTCAATATGCTTTTCACTATTCAATTAAAGTTGTTTTGAGTATACTTTTTATTGAGCAAGATTTTGTTTTTGAAGTGGGCCCACACATATTTAAATGATTTTAATGCTACAGTTCATCTCAATGAGATAATGGTATATGCTTAGAGCTATTCAGAGCATTTTGGGGTGGGTTCAATATTTTATTTGCAAATCCTGTTATGCTTGCAAATCAGCACACTGTTACTTTTTGTAAACTTGAGTGTGTAGGTATAAAAGGAAAGGCCACTAGTTGCTCTTTAGGATCTGCCAGTTAGCCAGTGCCAGAGAAACAATTTTTAGTAAGAGTGAGTAAACTGGCAATTTTTTCTTCCTTCTTTCGATTAGTGAAGTCAATAATATATAGATTTGTCCATAAGAAAAGTGTGAATCCTTTCTTCTGAAATATTTGTTTTGAGGCTACATTGATGAAGTCTGTGTTGGCTGTAGTATGCTGATATCCCTTGTAATACTGAGTGCAGAAGCTGAGTTCCTTCTCAGCCTTGAACAACTGGGATCTGGTATCTCCCAGAAAGAAATGTCCTAGCAGGAATTTAGGATATTCTGTAGTACAATGGGTGGAATTGGTATGTTTGTTGGGTATTGTTTTTCTTTCTATTATTTACTAAGTACTGGGGTAGTAAAACACTTTAACCGCAGCTGGAAATTATGATTATTCTCTTGCACTGTACATTAGGAGTCATGTATGAATTTTGTACATAACAACATTGGTCCAAATGGAGGAATTGAAGAAGGTTCTCCCAGTACATTGTGACTTTTAATTTTGTGCTGTAATCAATAAAACCGATCTTGACTGTCACATCTACTAAACAGGCTCCTAGAAGATTATTCTGGGAGAATGAAAAATTTTTATCTTGCCAGTATATGATGATAGATTTTTATTTTAATACTGTTCTCACAGCTGAGAGTGATATAGAAACATTGCATTAAAAGTGCCAGCCAAACTAGAATTCTTGTCTGTAACATATAGCTCCTAACAGTTTGCTCCTGTAATTAGGGTATTTCTGCTAGAGATTTCTGAAAAGAGAAAAGAAAGCATGGGAGTAGCTTTTGAATTTGTTACCTCTTTAAGGAGGAGGAGAAACTTAAATCTTTGACTTCTAAAGTCTCTGAGAATTTCTAGTATTTTAAATAGTGGGAATCAAACATTTTTGATTCCCTGTTGACTTCTGCCCTCTGTGCTGATGTTCACTAGTTCCATAAAAGGAAGAGCAAAAAAAAACCAGCCACGGAGCTTTGACCACTCTGTCATTGCATTGTACAGACACAGTGCATTTGCAGTCTTCAATTTCAGTCTAAAATTATTAGACTGAGAGGTGGTAATACCTGGAAAGGAGACAGAACTGATATCTGGATTTGGTAACTTCTTCAGCTGGATCTTCCTGATGTGGGAAGATCTTCTCAATTAAGATTTTTCAATAGTTGTTTAAAGAACATAATGAATTAAAGAGGAGATAGGAAATCTATCCAGAATTAGGATCAAACTCCTCCTCATCAAGCACATGATTTAAACAGCCACTTAATCTTAAAAATGTGCAGGAATAAGTAGAATACAATAACATTCATTGGTTGTACATTCTGGACAACTTGTAAACAGAAGCTGATAAGAAATATTAATTGGTTCCATTTCTTTTCATTCTAAAATAGTAAGTGTTGTACTTGGCCTTGATTGAATTTCTATTTGCTTTTTTTCTGTTTTAGGTTATGGTCAGACTGGTCCAATGGTTCAGAGAGGTGGATATGACTCAATTGCAGCTGCTGTTTCTGGTCTCATGCATATCACAGGACATGAGGTACAGTGCTCAACTTTCAAATTTAATAGAATCTTTGACATACCCTATAGTGAATAGCGTATGGAGTAATCTAGTCTATGCTAACATATGTTATGCATGCCTTCTGCAATCCAACAAGAGGCCTTACTTCTGTGAATCCGATAAAATGATATTACTTATGCCCTTGGGGTATTTCATGCCATGCCCACAAAACCAACACCAAGGCCTGAGAAACAGAAAATGAAAGAAAAATGGTGTCCTAAATTTTTGGTGAATGAGTTGCAGACACTTCAAGAGCTATAAGAGACACATTGTTGACTCCAGGATAATGGAACCATACTTGTATAGGAAGCCACACCTGTGCTTTGATATAGTGAATACACCAGCCCCTTAAAAGAAGGAATTGTGAAGCCACACAGATAACTCTGGCAAAGTATCTTTTCAGTCATCCTGCCTGACAATACCCAGAGACATGTCATTAGTGGCTCTGGAAAAGCTTTATGTGCTGCTATTCCCACTGATATCCAAGATCTTTGTTAGCTGCAGCAGTGCAGGAAGCATTACAGAGGTAATTTAGTATCTGGATTCTAGGAATACATAGAATGTGTGTCTTTACCTCAGAGACAAATGCTGGTGAAATAGGCATTTGCTTAAGCCATTTTGAATCATCTACAGATGCAGGGAATGTGGTCTCCAAATGTTATTTCTTAAGTAAGGTAGTACTACAAGTCTGTTCTCTGTGTCATAAATACTAGATAGTCTCTGTGCTCCTGATAGTCTGGAACCAGTAGTGCAGATCTTTGTAGTATGACACTTTGTAGTATGACATGCCCTAAATAAACAAGGAGCTCATCGAGTTTCTGTACTTAGTGTCAGATATTCATATTTATTGAGTGGGTTGTTGAAAGCTGACCACAGATGATCTAGACATTACCGTAGGACTGATATTCTGCCAGTACATTTGTTTTCTCCTGAGAATGATGGCAAAACAGCAGAATGCTGTGCTCCAGACAATTATTGTTACCAGTCGTCTTTCTGAGGTGGAGCATTATTTGACTGAGGAAGCTGAAATATCTCATGCCTAGTGTCCTAAGACCACCCGTTGCTGCTATGTTCATGCTAGATACTCATAGAGTGTTCCATCTCAAAACACAAGAAAGTATAGTTGAATGTGCTCCTCACAGATATTTCCCTTCAGATGTGTAAGGCACATATATATTAACCAATGACTGAGCACAGTAATTCTAGAGTTCAGTGCTTCCAATACAATGCCAGAAACTCCATGCCCACTTCAAAATGTACTAAACGAGGTTAGGTGGAAATATAAATTGTTAGAAAAGGGCAACTGTTATTAGTACCAGCTAAATAAAAGGGTATGGAGACTGTGTTAAAAATGTTGAGGGGGAAAAACAAAAAACCCACAAGACTATTGTAAGGTTTTAAAATATGTAAATGACAGAAAATATAAGTGTTATGAGAGCAGTATTCCTCCATAGCATTTATGAAGATGGTTTTAATTAAAAGGTTGTGTTAAGACCTACACTGGGAATCCAGATGTCTGCATCACCTCACCAGGACTTGAGGCGATGTAATCAAGAGTCATTTAATCATTGTTGGTAATAGTTTCATCTATTCACTAGGAGCTTTTAACAATTCATTCAAACTTAGTCATTCTCTTGCATGATTAAAATAAACATGCTAAAAATTGCTTCTTATATTTCATTTGAAATTGGTCATATATTTTATCAGTTTCTAAAAATCATTCTTCTGATTTACAGATGGACAGTTTTGTTTCAAATACTTAAATAGTCAACAGTTCCAAAGATTCAAGTGTGTCTTTTGTTGTGGTGAAAATTGACCAAAATGTTTTTAAAATCACACTGTATGCTTGCTTAAAATTTTACTGTTTAAAGTGTTATTTTTAAGTAAAATTCCCATGTTCTATATTTATACATATGCCTGATTTTGTTGGAATTTAAACACTGCCAGCTCTGGAAAGGGAAGAAAAAGCTTATTTCAGTCAGCATGTAGAGAAATGGCCAAAGAAGAAAAAAGAATTTTGCTCACTTCAGTGATTTTTCCTCTATTAAAACTTGTTGTTTGTTGACTAGATAATGTGAATTTGTATACTGAAAATAACATGATGATCTGAAGCACACCCCAGTAAACTAGATTATGATTTATTTTTTTTCCTTACAGTAGATTGAAAATGTTAGTCTTGTGAACTGGTGAAAAAAAGAAATAAAAGTTAGAACAGATGATGTTTTTGTATTGCCTTGTGGTGTAGCTATTCATAATCAGCACAATAACATCAGTATTACGGTGCTCTGTGGAAACTTTCTTTTTGTAAACAAGCTGTTCAGTCTGCTTGCAGGACAGTCTTAGAGGTCTTAGCTGCAGAGTGGACAAACTACGAGGCTGAACAGCAGAAACAAAACATCTGCATACATCACCAAGGGGCTTAGTTTTAACGTGTATTAATACATATTTAGAGCTCCTCATGAAGCATTTTAATAATAGGATACTAAAGGTTATGTTCTATATTTGACATTTTAAAAATGGATAGAATTTATAGCAACATGAATTTTAGTTTAGAGACATTCCATATTGTGAGTTTGACTTTATTCCAACCATCTGGCTGCTGATTTAATGTCTAAGAAAGCAGTTTACTGTTGCAGATCACTTAACTTTCTTGGGTACTGAGTGGCTATGCCTCTAGTTAGTAAACTCTAAAGAGTATTCCATGAAATCTATATATTACCAACACGGGTTCGAGTAATTGATGGTTTGTAATGTTCTTTTTCCTGCAATACTTTATGTAATACTATTTGTGAGGCATTAAAGAGATCACAGTGGAAGAAACTAAGAAGAAAGTTTCTGACTAAAATGAGTATTTTTTCAGTTACCTTTTTGTTAAGGATATAGCAAAGGAAGAAAAAATATAATACGAAAGTGGAATGTACCAAAAATACACAAACAATATCACATTTGGCACACTGTATAAAACTCTTGAATACAAGATTATGTGCTTTTTTACATGATTTTCAAGATCTGAGAGAAGATTCTCTCATAAAGAAATTTTGTATGTCTTACCTTTTTACTTCTTTGCTAAAAAATAGCTCTTACTGAAATAGTGCTGACCATTTTTGAAAGATTTCCAAGCAAACTTCTGAATCTTGAAATCAATGTCTTTTGCAATATTGCAATTAAAGGCACAAACTTTGTGCTAGTGATGTAGCTGATCATACTAGTTTGTGCTAGTGTTTTTGCTGATCATATTAAACCAAGCACATTCAGTATAGAGTAAAACTCCTATCTTTAAACTGTATTTTCATGTGTAGATAGGGGGACTTGCATGGAATTCAAGCTGTTGTAGCTTGTTCAAGCTAATGTATTTGACTACCTCTGTATTAGAAATGTTATGACACCTATAAAATCTAAAATTCTAGTATGTATGAAAATTTACAAGCAACAGAGTGGAATCTGTTTTGTGTAAATCTGTACCACAAATGCATTTTGAAATGAAAGTTGATGCTGCAGGCCAGATTTTTTTTTTTTTTTTTTTTAAACATAAATTAAAATATGCCAAAAGGACTGAGTTTACACTAATGACACTTTTATTGTCCTGGAAGACATAATTTATAGATATTTTATTAGCTAAACACCACATTCAAGTTTTGTATTTGTTGAACAGAAAGTTTGTACTTTAACATATTCAGATATATTAGTGTCAGATGAATATTCCTTTGAAAATTTAAATGACTCATTAGGGCAATAAACTGTACATAATTAAATGAAAAACAATTTGGATGCAAGTTCCCTTTAGATCTCTAAGTGGATCATTACACAGAATGTTAGATATCTTTATGGTGTTGCAGCCTATTTAGTAAGCATTCTTTCTTGCTGAAGAAGCATTTTTGTTTTACTGAGCACAGAACAGCAAAGCATGATTGGGATCTACAGTACCAGAGGGGCCATTCTTCAACTTAAAAACAAACAAACTGCAATAAAAGAGTACTCATGGTATACAGATATGAGCTGTTGAAAAAATATAGCCATTGCTGGTTCATATTAGCTTCAGCAGTTATTTCCCATCTGTAAAGACTACTGGACTTAGAATACTTTTATTAAGCATGTCATTTCAAAACAATTTCCATTTCTGAAGGATCATTGTTGTATTGCTGATGTAAATTTGGGAAGAGAAATTATGTCTTATGTCAAATAACACACACAAAAAAGCCATGCTATCACAGGGACAGATTGTGTTGACAAATCGTAAGGAATTTAGCAAACAGCAAAAGTTGAGAATAAAAGAGTAAACTGGTGGTAAGATTGAGCAATAGCAAAGCACAGTGTCAGGAGAAATGGTCTTCTTTATTGGAATGGATCTTCTCTTCAAATGAGCAAAGGACACGTCCTGGGGCTGACCCTAACTGGAATTCAACACAGCCTATGAGCCACGGCCTAAACCACTTTCTCCCTGACCAGAGGGTACACTTTGTTCTTCTACTAGAACAGTAATGTCACTTTAGGGTAGGGAGAAAGAGCTTTGCTTTAAAATCATTTGTTTGAAGAAAAGATATTGTATAGGCCCTTACTTTCCTTGGGGAACTAGTATAGTGTTAGCTACAGAAGTACTGTGGTGTGCTGTCAGAAACTCCACCTTTGATGAGAGGTTTTTCCAACAAAGAAAGGTTTATCTGTATGTATGGAGCTTCATCTAAAGCAGCTTAATATCCCTTGTTCAACAGGACAGATTAAAAACAAACAAACAAACAAAAACAAACAAAAAAATGAATTAACCTATTTCACAGTAGTAAGAGCATGCATCCTGTCACAAAAAAGGCACAGGGTGGACATTAAAAGCTGTTTAAGTTGAAAAATGGCTGCTACTCAATTATATTACTAGACATAACAAAAAGGAATGGAAATTGTTCAGGCTGCTACAGAATTATAGAATGTAGAGGGTTAGAATGAAGTTAAAGCCAGTGTTTAAAATAACATAGCAGTACAGAGCTAGTAGTTTGATTTCTTGATTAAGGGGAAATTGTGAAAATATTTTTATAAATAAAAGTTAACTTTTTACAGAAGCAAAGGAAGCATTAGCCTTAAAAGTTTACGTACTTGAAGCGCTGGAATCCAGGATTGAGAAGACAAATTCAAATGCAGCAGTCTATTAAAATGTGTTTTTTATATCTTCAAAATGTAATTTTCTCTGTTAAGGTTGAAATCAATTGCACTTTAACAATATTGGAAATTGTTTTCAAACTAAGGAGACTGAGAAGAGCAAAGAACTATGGTTCTGCTATGCAAGGAGTTATGTACCTGGGCCAATGTACTGTGGAAAATCCTTTAGACCTTTGGCTTTCACTCTGTTGTCTCTTTACAGTATCTCTTTCCTTTTTCTATTCATGAGTGGAAGCATTGATGATACTAGGGAAAAAAGTAGCATAAAAATCATTTGTAATTTGCAGGCTTTACAGCATCTTCAAGTATAGAATTGTGTTGATACTACAAGAGTATCTTTTTCAGGGGTAATTTTTGTTTCATTTCACTCAAAGATACTCAATCTCTTGCTGCTTGCAATGCAGATCCATGCAAACACTTTTAAAGACAAGTCTTACTTAAAATGTACTATAAACAAAGTAATGTTTTGCCTTTCCTTGACTGTTTTTGTTTGTTTCTTTTGGTTTCAATTGTGGTGTTTTATTTTTTTTTCTTTAGGAGGGTGAGCCAGTTAGAGTAGGAGTAGCCATGACAGATCTTGCTACTGGGTTGTATACATGCGGAGCAATTATGGCTGGTTTGCTTCAGAGGTATAAGACGGGGAAAGGACTGCACATTGACTGTAATCTCATGTCATCTCAGGTAAGAGGTTTTTTTTTTGAAAAAAAAAAGCTTTTGGTTATGTAGATGTTTGAACCTAAAACCCACCTTTTTACCATGAATTAAAGTAAATGAGTAGGTACAATTTATGACAACAATAATAATGGTTTCATTGACAATTTCTATATTCTACTGCTCTGACAGTGACCATTTTATATGACATGCTTATAATTACTACAGCAATGTTTGTTTTTCACTTTTTACAAAGGACCTCCATGTTCTTGAAAACTTAGGTTAATCGGTGCTTATGATCTCCAAGAGACAGTAATAGTTATAGTAGCAAGTTGGAGATAGACAGGCATAAATGGTGAAACCAAGTGTTGGGAGGGGGGCCTTGGCACTTGGCAGTATAACTTGTGGAGCGATTGAATGTCTTGAACAAAATTGCCCAAAGTTGTCAAATAATCAAGTGTCACCAAAGTATCATAGAACCATAGAATGCTTTGTGTTTAAGGGACCTTAAAGATGACCTAGTTCCAAACCCCCTGCCATGGGCAAGGACACCTTCCGCTAGACCAGACTGATCAAGGCCCATTCCACCTGCCCTTTAACACTTCCATGGGGCATCCACAACTGCCCATTTGTTCTCTGCCCAGCCTGTATATGTGTTTGGGATTGCCATGATCCATGTGCAGGTTAAGTAATCTAATCTGGGAGATCTGCCTTCTATTTCTGGGAATTCAATAATAAAGTACATGTGAAAATGCAGCATTTTC
Source organism: Nettapus auritus (assembly GCA_011076525.1). Classification (NCBI taxonomy): domain Eukaryota; kingdom Metazoa; phylum Chordata; class Aves; order Anseriformes; family Anatidae; genus Nettapus; species Nettapus auritus. Next base: position 59,107,952 of record CM021766.1, on the reverse strand, counting down.
TATAGGTGCATTTGAGAGAAATCTCATCAAATTTGTAAATACAAAGATGTTTTGATCATGACAGCTATACTGTGTACAAGTAATAATGAAAACTTTTAAGTTGCGTTTGAACATTTAAGCACCATTGGTATAATGATTTATACTTCACAAAAATAAAGTGATGTTGCTACAAGGTGTATGTGATGAAATTATACATTGGCTTGCTAATGTAAATACCTTCTGGTAGAAGCAGGGAACATGATTATGTAGGAATATTGGTGTACATTTTAAAATATATGTCAAGACTGTATGTGCTACTTATCAAAGCTATAACAATGCTCTATTATTTTCTTCTTTATTCAAATGTATGTTTGTTTATAATGCTCTTAATTCCTTTAAATCATAATACATGTAAGTATGGTTGATAGATGGTACAGTGCCTGTTGCACAACCTCCTCTAAGTTGGCCCTGCTATGACCAGGAGGTTGGACCAGATGACATCCAGAGGTCCTTTTCAATTTATATCATTATATGATAATGAATGAGACTTGGAAGGTTTCACTCATTTTAATATCTACTGAAATGAGATCTGGAAAGGAGGGGAAATGCTTGCTTAAATTAACATAGAATTTTAATTTGTTTCAGAAAATTTTGTAAGGACTGAACCCTTTATCAAACTTATCTGTATTTGTATATGTTGTGTCTGGATTTGCAAAATGTAGTAAGTAGTGTAGAAAAATACTTTAAATATATATTTAACTCTTATTAATTCTTTTTTATAGAGTAATATTTTTTATTTTAAGATATTTTATAGTGTTTTATATTACTGCAATTTTTGCTTAATATTTTCACTTCTAATTTTATTAAAGGACTTCCAGTAGCTTTCTGAGTCATTCTGTTATTTCTTGATTCTTTATTCCACTGCTTTTTGTCTTTTTAATGGATTCTTCTGAATTTCCTGTATTTAGTGGAGTCCCTCAAGGGATGGTACTGGGACCAGTGTTGTTTAATATATTCATCGATGACTTGGATGAGGAATGGAGTGCGCTGTCAGCAATTTTGCTAATGACACTAAACTGGGAGTAGTGGCTGACATGCCAGAAGGCTGTGCTGCCATCCAGTGGGACCTCAACAGGTTGGAGAAGTGGGCAGGGAGAAACATAATGAAATATAATGAGGAGAAGTATAGAGTCCTACATCTGGGCAAGAACAACCCCAGACATCATTCTAAATTGCCCTGCTGGAAAGCAGTGAAGGGGAGAGAGACCTGGAGGGCCTGGTGGACAGCCAGATGACCATGAGCCAGCACTGTGCCCTTGTGGCCAAGAAGGCCAGTGGCATCCTGGGGTGTATTAGAAAGAAGTGTGGTTAATAGGTTGAGAGAGGTTCTCCTCCCACTTTACTCTGCCCTGGTGAGACCACATGTAGAATATTGCATCCAGTTCTGGGCCTGGATGGAAGGACAGGAAACTGCTCGACAGAGTCCAGTGCGGAGCCACAAGGATGAGTAAGTGGGTGGAGCATCTCCCTTATGAGGAAAGGCTGAGGGAGCTGGGTCTCTTTAGCTTGGAGAAGGGGAGACCGAGAGGTGACCTTATTAACATTTATAAATGTGTAAAGGATGAGTGTCAGGAGGACGGAGCCGGGCTCTTCTTGGTGACACCCAGTGACAGAACAAGGGGCAATGGGTATAAGCTGGAACATGGGAGTCTCCACTTAAATATGAGACAAAAATCTTATGGTGAGGGTGACAGAACACTGGAACAGGCTGCCCAGCAGGGTTGTAGAGCCTCCTTCAAAACTTGCCTGGATGTGTTCCTGTGTAACATGATTTATGTGTTCCTGTTCCGGCAGGAGGACTGGACTAGATGATCTTTCGAGGTCTCTTCCAATCCCTAATATTCTGTGATTCTGTGATATTTTATCAAATGCTGAAAGTAGTAAGAGTTAAGGCTAGGTGTTGGTGTAATTCTCATTTCACCTTCCTTTGTCAGCACAGTTGTCTTTAGGATCTTTTCCATTGGTTAAGACAACTTTAGCCATGCAAAAAAGAGTATTCTACCTTTGTGAAATTTACATCTCTGTTCACATCATCATTTAGAGCCATTCGTTGACATACCCAAGAAAGGGAATGAGGGTGGTGAGGTACTGGAAGAGACTGTCCAGAGAAGATGTGGATGCCTGATCACTCAAAGAGTCAAGGACAGGCTGGATGGGGTTTTGGGCAACCTGGTCTAGTCAAGGTGTCCCTGCCCATGGCAGGGGGGGTTGGAATTAAGTAATTTTTAAGGTCCCTTACAACCCAAACCATTCTATGATTCTATGAAAACAAAACAACAACAAAAAGAAAAAGAAAACCCAGGGATTATATCACATAAATGCTAGGGAATTCCTGAAAAACAATTGGTACATTTTATAGCAAGAAACCTAGCATGTACATTCCCACCTCTATCTGTGCTATTACTTTTCTGCATGCCTCATAGAAATGTAAGAGGCTTCCTTTTTTGTATAGGGGGAAGCTTTTGATGTTATTACTTGCACAAATATGCTAGTGACAGAGAGCACAGAACTGAATTCATCCATCAATGAAGCTTTTTAAAGAAATCTCCCTCTGACTGGCAAGTTTGTTTATTATTTGACTGGTCTATGCAGAACAAGTATCTGGTAAGTGAAATCATGTTCTCTAAAAAATGTTATTTATAGAATATCTTAAAATATATCTTGCTTTCAAAGTCTTTGTATCAAGCTTTTTTTGCCCAATATAGCAGTTTATTACTATCAAAGATTTCTTTCCCCACAGCAAAACAGAATTCTAGGATTTTACCAAGAAGAGAGTTACAGTGACCACTAGAATGTGGTCTTGCAGTGAGCACAAACTTTCTATATCTATCATCTATAAACTTTTAACCCATGTCATACAATTCTTTTGAAATTTTTGAAATCAGATGATTTACAGTTCTCAGCTCCAGACCTTTCAGCGTCAGCGTCTAAATAGTGTCCTTTAGATGATGCTAGTAAATAAGAAGGAAGTGGGTTTTGGATTTGGTTCCAATTATGCAATTGTGCCTTTTCTTCTGTTGTGGCTTAAAAAAAAAATCTCTTGGAAGTTTTAATATCCTTCCTGTATTTAATTACAACCAGGCTCCAACAAATACTGTAATAAGTTGGTTTCTCTTGGAATGAAAATCTGCAAGAAGTATTTTACATTTAACATTTCTACAATTTTGGAGTGTAATTTTTTTCCAGATTCCACAGACAGGATAATGCAATTAATATTGTTTGTATTAAATAATTGGTCATCAGACATTTCTCTGCTTCTTATTATTATGTTTTAATCTGTATTTGTCTTCATCTTCTCCAAATTTTAAAGTGACCCTATAAAAACCTAGCAATTTGTCATAAATTATTTTTCAGATCCTACCTCTATGCTTTAGTGTGGCATTTAGTTTATTGAGAAAATGGTGAGGTTTATAAACTATTAGTTTTTGTATTTGAAACCCTTTTCCCCAAAAAGTATGTGTTGAAGGCATATATGTTTAAGGTACTTTGAGTGCTCTCTATTCAGAGCTTTCATGATATGTTTTTTACAAATTATTAAATATAGGTGAAACTAGTAGTGATTGCATGCTGCCCATAGGTCATGTATGGCATAATGGGATCCCTTGGTGCTAAGTTGTGTGAGAAATACCAATCTTGGGACTTGCCTGCTATTCAGGTTATCGTGGTGGCAGCTTGTTGCTTCACTGCTTGATAAGTTATGAGTTCACCGAATACAGAATGTAAATGTGCTTTTCCAGAGGTCATTGTTTCTGGTGATTTCAGAAGCCAGCTAGCAGGACTCTTGCACGGTTGTCGTATTTTTTCTGTGGTTTGAATGGTTTGAATGTTTTTTTTGCAAGCTTATAAAACATCTTTACAAAATATATTCTGTCATGTTATAAAAGTGTGTATGCACTGTATGGAGATGTGTTGTCTTTTTCATGACACAGCTTTGATATGGAAAGATAATAAAATCTAAATTAAAACAAGTGTTTCTTTACATATATACAGTGCCTCAGACTCTATTCTTCACAATTTCAGTTGAGGACCTCAGTATAAATGAGAACAGAAGTTATCCCTCAGGGTTTTAAGTGGCCAGAATTTTATTGAAGTAGACCAGATGACCACACTAACATGATAGTAACTCAATTTAATATTGGCCTCTGTGGAATGTGTGTTGTGATTTCTAATGATTAGTTGTTGGTAGATCATACTCAAATTGCATCTTGGATTTAGTGGCTTTCTTTTTGCTGTAAACAGAGTACTTAGCCAGATTGCAAGGGAAATTTCTTCTTCATCTGCTACTTGACAGTGAAGTCTGTGCCTTTTCGTCTTTGCTACTATTGTTTCTTGTGCTAATGAAACTAAGCCTGAATGTGTTGCAGCTTCATTTTTCTCTCTGGAGCTACCTCTATCATCAGAGAAAGACTAGAATGGAGATAGGAAAAAATATGCCCACTTAATACACAGAAAAAGCCAGTTATCTGGAGTGGGAAGGGGGGAGAGTTTGAAGATGAAGGTATTTCTTTTAATGAATTTATTATTTAGATGACCTTTTAATATGAGTGCAGTTTTGGAAATGGAATCAAGATGTTTATTGTAGTTTATTACCAACAGATCGTATTTTGGGATCATGCTAAGTATTAGGAGAAAAGGAATAACCTGAGTAGTTCAAAAGAAATGACAATGATAAAAGCAACCAGTAGCAGAATAAGTGTTCAAGGCCAGGTTGGATGGGGCTTTGGGCAACCTAGTCTAGTGGGAAGTGTCCCTGCACATAGCTGGGGAGATGGAATTAAATGAGATTTAAGCTCCCTTCCAACTCAAACCATTCTATGATTCTACGCTTTTGGTTATGCTGAAGGAATGGTAACTAAGGTTTGAGCAGTGCTTAACGTGACCATCTTATATAGCTCTGACTGACTTTTTTATTTTAAAGATGAAGTAAAGGATGATGCTGGAACAAATTTGGACTAACGACTTTTTTTGGTCTAATGGAATTTGGCTGCCGTGACTGTATTTCTCTTTGTATTTCTATATGGTATTGTTTCCAGCTCATCAGTTAAAATGCAAACCCTTCAGTGTAGTGACATACTTAGGACAGAGGTTATGATTCATTATTTTCATATTATGTTATAGTGAAAGCTATATAAAAAAGGGCCCAGACTCTGGTTTAGGACTTTAAAAAAAATAAATAAATTTGAAAAACTCTACCTAAAAGGCTGAGTTCTGCTATTGGTAAAAATACTTTGCCTTCTTTGGAATGAATATTTGCAGTACTAGATTTCTGTGATGAAAATTATGTGAAATTATTTTGTAACTTCATTCAAGCTTACTCTGTAATATTTCTCTCTCTCTCTCTCTCTTTTTTTTTTTTTTTTTTCTTTCTTTCTTTCTTTCTTTTTGGTACTAATTAAATAATTTTCTAAACCTGTTCAGGAAAAATGTCCTTTTTCAGAGAAGCATGTACAAACTTGTTGTCACTATTCAAAATGTCATGCAGAAATGCCATATTTTGACTCCAGACACATTGGTAATACTAACTTCATTTATTTCTCAAATCCAATAGGACTTTGGACCATGTTTCCTTTTGAGTTGTATGTGGCTTAACAGCTCCATAGATGAACCCTGTTTGTGGAGCAGGCAGCATTACAGTATTTAAAAAAGCAAGGTGGACAGGTAAGCCAAAGCTCATCTGGAGCTCAATCTGGCTACTGCCGTTAAAGATAACAGAAAATGTTTTTATAAATACATCAACACAAAAAGGAGGACTAAGGAGAATCTCCATCCTTTACTGGATGTGGGGGGAAACTTAGTTACAAGAGATGAGGAAAAGGTGGAAGTGCTTAATGCCTTCTTCGCCTCAGTCTTTAGCGGCAATACCGGTTGTTCTCTGGATACCCAGTTCCCTGAACTGGTGGAAGGGGATGGGGAGCAGGATGTGGCCCTCACTATCCACGAAGAAATGGTTGTTGACCTGGTATGGCACTTGGATGTGCACAAGTCGTTGGGGCCGGATGGGATCCACCCGAGGGTACTGAGAGAACTGGCAGAGGAGCTGGCCAAGCCGCTTACCATCATTTATCAACAGTCCTGGCTATCGGGGGAGATCCCAGTTGACTGGCGGCTAGCAAACGTGACGCCTATCTACAAGAAGGGCCGGAGGACTGACCCGGGAAACTACAGGCCTGTCAGTTTGACCTCAGTGCCAGGGAAGCTCATGGAGCAGATTATCTTGAGAGTCATCACGCAGCACTTGCAGGGCAAGCAGGCGATCAGGCCCAGTCAGCATGGGTTTATGAAAGGCAGGTCCTGCTTGATGAACCTGATCTCCTCCTATGACAAAGTGACGCGCTGGGTGGACGAGGGAAAGGCTGTGGATGTGGTCTACCTTGACTTCAGCAAGGCTTTTGACACCGTTTCCCACAGCATTCTCCTCAAGAAACTGGCTGCTCTTGGCTTGGACTGGCGCACGCTTCATTGGGTTAGAAACTGGCTGGATAGCCGGGCCCAAAGAGTCGTGGTAAATGGAGTCAAATCCAGTTGGAGGCCGGTCACTAGTGGCGTTCCCCAGGGCTCGGTGCTGGGGCCGGTCCTCTTTAATATCTTCATCGATGATCTGGACGAGGGCATTGAGTGCACCCTCAGTAAGTTTGCAGATGACACCAAGTTAGGTGCGTGTGTCGATCTGCTCGAGGGTAGGAAGGCTATGCAGGAGGATCTGGATAGGCTGCACCGATGGGCTGAGGTCAACTGCATGAAGTTCAACAAGGCCAAGTGCCGGGTCCTCCACCTGGGGCGCAATAACCCCAAGCAGAGCTACAGGCTGGGAGATGAGTGGTTGGAGAGCTCCCAGGCAGAGAAGGACCTGGGAGTGATGGTTGATAGTCGGCTGAATATGAGCCAGCAGTGTGCTCAGGTGGCCAAGAAGGCCAACAGCATCCTGGCCTGTATAAGAAACAGTGTGACCAGCAGGGCTAGGGAAGTGATTGTCCCCCTGTACTCGGCTCTGGTGAGGCCGCACCTCGAATACTGTGTTCAGTTTTGGGCCCCTTGCTACAAGAGGACATGGAGGTGCTTGAGCGAGTCCAGAGAAGGGCGACGAAGCTGGTGAGGGGCCTGGAGAACAAGTCTTACGAGGAGCGGCTGAGGGAGCTGGGATTGTTCAGCCTGGAGAAAAGGAGGCTCAGGGGTGACCTTATCGCTCTCTACAGGTACCTCAAAGGAGGCTGTAGCGAGGTGGCGGTTGGTCTGTTCTCCCACGTGCCTGGTGACAGGACGAAGGGGAATGGGCTTAAGTTGCGCCAGGGGAGTTTTAGGTAGGATCTTAGGAAGAACTTCTTTACCGAAAGGGTTGTTAGACATTGGAAAGGGCTGCCCAGGGACGTGGTGGAGTCACCATCCCTGGAGGTCTTTAAAAGATATTTAGATGTAGAGCTTAGGGATATGGTTTAGTGGGGACTGTTAGTGTTAGGTCAGAGGTTGGACTCGATGATCTTGAGGTCTCTTCCAACCTAGAAATTCTGTGATTCTGTGAAATGAATGGAGGGTGTTCATTATATTTCTGTGCCTCTGCAACATCAATCTCATGAATTGAAATACGTGCTGTTTCTAATATTTCATTCAATTGCATGTGTCTGTTTCTTGTGTCATCCCTGTACTGCATTAGCACAGAAGTACTTAATGGGCAGCATCCAAAGATCTTTTAGTGTTACAGCTAATGCCAGTGTTGTTCTGCTGAGGTAATACAATACATGACTTTTTCTGCTACCCATCTCCCTCTATTTCTGTGTGCTTTGTGTGCAGGAGGATGTTGTTATTGCAGCCTATGCAAGAGCAGTTGAAAGAAAAATTTCCCTCCATCCCCCCCCCCAAATTATTTTGTCGGGTTTTCTTGAAAACCTTATGTTAAAATTAAGCAATGTTTTGCTTTTTGATGGAGTTTATCTTCCATATCTATACAAAGAAAATTATGTACTTCATTCAAAGCAAGAAGTCTTCTGGACATAACTGCCTTCTGTGTAGAAATTCTCATGTATATTTCCTCCTTAATCTATATAATCTGTTTTCCTACAAAAAAATGGCTATTTCATATTAAAGGAGAATAAGTTATGGACTGGCTTCAACATTTCAAGGTGTTAAAATGACCATTGTTTTTGTGGAGAGACAATAATTGACAGAGCAGATAATAGCTTTCTCAGGGACAGGAAAACTCATTTATTGATTTATTTAATTTATTTATTTTGCGTAAGTGTTAATGCTGATAAATATGGAGTCAAAAAGATGAGTGCCGTAAATGGTTAGGTATACGCATACTTTCATTGTAAGTGGCACTGTTTCTAATCTAAGTTCAAAAGTGAGAAATGCCTTAGTACAACTTATTTTGAGTGTTGGCAGCTTTACACAGAAAAGCATCCTCCTTACTGATTCAATAAAACAACAGAATCCTTCACAAAAGTGTATGTGGCATCCAAACCGGAGCCTCTAGATAATCTGTAACAAACAGTAAGAAAAACTACTATAGTTATTTTGATGCCTGTTCTCATAGGTAATTAACTTTTATATGAACAAAGTCTGTTTGTCTGGGTTTTATTTGCACATTTTGCTTTTTTAATTCTCAATTATCAAATTTAGCTACCTCTTTTAAGTGCATGTTATTCTGTATTTTGCAAGTTCTTTGCTTGAATAGAAGCCACTTTAAGAATTTGATCCGTGCTAATTTCTAAACAATCAATGAAATATAGCCAGGCGTCCACAGAATGAACACGTAAATATTTTAAGTTGTAATTCAACTTTTATTTATGCCTTTAATAAAGGCATAGGTTCCTAGTGGTTAAGGCTACAATTAAGGAATATTATAAGAAAATACATTAGAATATTTAAAAATCTATATAAAATGTAGCAGAACAAACTTCTAAGAAATTACATTTTTGATGGGCTTGGTAAAGTTGTGTAAAAATGTAGAGGGTAACATATGCAATATACATTCTTTCTTCACAGAAGATAGAGAGTTGAGGAAATGATTGTAGAAGTGTCATTGTTAAGGTTGTCCAGTATGTCTGTTATCAGAGTCTGGTTTTAGTTGCTTATAACTTCATTGAAGTTTTAACTGTTTTGGCTGAATTTTCCATGTCATGCAATTGCCAAAAGATGATTTGTTTTCAAAGTTACTCTTAAAGTGATTAATCTGTTTACAGGAACAAGTTATGGGAAAATACGTTGATTGGCACTTTTTTTTTTTTTTTTTTTTTTTTTTTTTCATTCCCCTGAGAAACTCAGTGCCTTCCTTCTTTGGAGTGGAAACTTGAAATTTTTCAGATGATTCACCCTAGTTTCAAGGAAGTCTTTTGAAAGGAACACAGGATGGCAGAAGGTGCAATGTGCACAACATATGTTATTCATAAAGGCCAACAGAGACTATCTAGGAGACTCAGTGGAGCATTTGGACTGTGTATTCCCTAAGAAGTTAAAAGTAAATAAATATCTAATATTTAAATGAGCTGTAAGTTTAATAGAGAAGGTAGTATATGAACAAGTGATTGAGGGTTGTATATCATAGAATCATTAAGGTTGGAAAAGACCTTTAAGATCATCTAGTCCAACCATCCCCCCTACCACCAATGTCACCCACTAAACCATGTCCTTAAACACCAGGTCCAACTTTTCCTTAAACACCCCCAGGGACAGTGACTCCACCACCTCCCTTAGCAACCTGTTCCAATGCCTGACCACTCTTTCTAAGAAGTGTCTCCTAATTTCCAAACTGAACCTCTCCTGGTGCAACTTGAGGCCATTCCCACTGGTTCTATCATTACTTATCTGTGAGAAGAGGTGAGCCCCCAGCTCCCCACAACTTTCTTTCAGGTAGTAGTATGTATAGCACAATCTTGCACAGAGTGTATAAAGTAACTGTTTCTGAACTTTGGAATTCTTGTGTGTTTTGTTGTTTGTTTGTTTTTAACTTCATTTTAAGTGGTTGAAGTAGTATATTTATTTACCGTTTCAGAAAAAGGTTATTAATATGTTGTTTCCATTAAGAAAATGTAATTGATTCTTCCTTCAAAAATGTTGGTTTCTTCAACTCATGTACAAGATTTTTTTTAATTATTTTTTTCATGCCAATACTGTCTAATAGATTTTATGATCAATATTTTTATTTCTGATACTTCATCTAAAATCCTTCTTGTAAGTCATTTTTCTTGGTGAGTAAGGAGTCCATTTGGCATTTACTTTCTCTTGAAACTGTGTGCTGAACAATACTTGTTTTTGAAATTTCAAGTGCTACATCTGCTAGTTGCATCGTCTTTACTGTTGTCAATATTAATTGAATCTTAATGAAGAGATGATCTCTCCACTGGATGCTAAAGCTGTTAGAAGCACAGAGATTTCATCCTGGTCCTCTTTAAGCTCTAAATAGCTAATTAAAAAAATAATTCATAGATTAGATTTGTTGATGAATTTTACTGAACTCAGCAGTTCTCTGCAATGGAAATGCCTCTTTCTTTGTGAAAATGCTTTAGAGTCTCTATATAGTCTAAACTTTTTTTTTTTTTTTTTTTTTTTTTTTTTACCAAGCAGGTGTAGTTTTCAGGCATCGTTTTTGCACTTAAGTATTTACACCATTACAGACAGAAACTTACGTCTGTTTTGCTTTTTTTTTAGTTTCCCCTCTGAGAATTCATGCCTTACATAGGGTCTTCAAATCCTTTGCCTTTGTTTATCTCCTTGCATTTATTTTTTATTGTTGTTTTTATTAGTAGTTTATTAAGCATCTCCTAACACATATTTTCTGTGACTGTGATTTTCTGTGTGCTGTCATCTGAAAAAGGACTATTCTGTCAAGTGGATATCTTTAATCAGTGAGTCTTAAAAGCTGCATATGATTACTGGTACAGACATGGATACCTGCTTAAGTGTCTGGTTGGAAGGCTCTAAAACAGGACCTACTACGAGGTCTGTTCTAAATTTGTAGCTATTTGTCAATATGAACTTGATTTCAACTTTAGACAATTGTATTTGTGTCTGGGATTATACCATGTGCTAGTGCTTCAATGCCAGAAGTTTTAATTTGTGAAGACAGAACCCCTGATCACATTGTGGAGGTTCACATTAAAAGAAATCAGCGTCACTGGGAAATAAACCCTTCTCAGCCAGAGCACAGTGCTCCTAACATAACCACAGAGATTTTCTGAAGAGGGTGGAGATTCTTAACAGTAAGCCTTGGCCTATGTGATCATGGTCTTGATTTTTGAGGTTGCTTTTGCAGATCTCTTCAAAGTCATTCATGGAATTTGCTGCTCTGTAAAGCACAGGTTGAAAGCAACCAAAGTGCTATGGGCTCTTGAAGGGGAGGAGGATTATAGGACAACAGTTATGAATTAATATTCAGAAGAAGGTCAGACTTGCTGCCTTACGTGGATGTAGGGATATCACTGATGACTTTGTAAAATCTTGCTCTTTTTTGGGCAGTGATTTTGTGTACTTGCGAGTGGGGATGTCTGCCTGGCTTATGAGTGTATGGCACTCTTGTGCTGTTTTTAAGCTTCTGCTGAGCTCTAAACTCCAGGCTAGAAGGGAGTCCCTTATCTGCCTGGATAAAAGGCAGTGTTCATTGACAGCTCTTGGGAATGTTGTGGCCCTGAGCCCCTGTGGAAGGTTGTTGGCCTTTGCACAATATGTCACTGATTTTTTATTTATTTATTTATTTTTAGGATAATTTTTTCCTACACACCTATAAATTAATATTTTGGTTACTAGTTCCCTAGAGTATTATTATATAAGTTGTCTGTGCTGCTGTAAAACACCTGTCTGTTGAAGTTCCTAAATGCCTACATGTCTTTTCTAAGGAAAAATAAATAGAGAATGAAGAAAAATATAAATCAACTTGGTAAGAGTTAAAGTCTTGTTAAGATACATAGCAATAAAATGGACACAAAATTGGTGAAGGAAGAAAGTAAAGAATCTAATTAAAATGTTATTTCTCTATCTTTTTTTTTTTTTTTTTTTTTTCCAGTTACCTGTCATCTTTTGTTGTTCATGTACACTTGTTGAGCTTGCACATAAATAAATGATGGATTGAATCAGTGAAGTCATTGTAATAAATTGTTTGATGTGCTGTGCTGAAAAAAATCTTTTGAAATTCTGTCTCTTTTCTTTGTCTGCTCACCTTGTGGCTTTTAATATCTTGTTTCACATCTGTCTGTTTCTTTCATAAGCTGAGCATAACTTTTCAGACTTTAATGTAGGTCTCTTTTTGTTCTGGTTTAGGTAAGTATATAACAAATGCGTGATCTGGCCACCAACAGTAATATCAGAAAGGAATGTTAAGGGGTGTGTTCCCTTTATTGATGTGAAATAGAGAAATGCTTATCTGTAGATACTTGATAATGCATATTTACAGTACATAATCTGTCTCTGAAAGCAAATGAATACAGAGGTGTCTGTATTGTTGTATTACATCTGCATTAATGTTACAAATCCAAAGATCACTTTTGTGAATCTCTTATTAGTTAAAAGAGAAAATAAATGGGTCTATAAGATTTCGTGAAAGCAGTTTTAAATAAAGGTTTAAAAATACTGAACTGAGACTGTGATACAAATGTACCCAGTCTTCATTTTGAGAGATTGGTTGTATTGAAGATACTCTTAGTGCAGGAACTATCTCTAGCAATGAAGTCTTCACTGAGTCATGTAGTACAGAGGAATTTGAATAAATACTTATATTGTTAATAACACTTTTTCTGGGGGTTTTAATATCTGTAGAAATGTTAATTAGGGATGTGTTTTAATGCTTATAATTCAGTAGTTTGATTAACAGCCATAGGGTATAGGTAAATAAATTCTATCTTCTTTTTTCAGGACATAGTGTAAAGATTTTGTGGTGCCTTCTCAGTGAGAGGTAAAGCTCTGGGGAGACCAAGGAGAATGAACTGAGATGGGAAAAGAGAGAAAGGGAAAAACAAGGGAAAGGGAAATGTCCTGGGAGTGCCTGTAACAATTTCATGGGACAGTAGAAATGGGACAGCAAGTCTTCTAAGTCTGCTGAATTCATTAGATGGTTATTACTAAGGAACAAATGCCACAAAGTTTACTCAGCTGAGTATATTTATGCATAAAACACAAAACGCTAAAATACATACTTTGATGTGGTCAATAGAAGTTTATTTGTATAATAATGATGATAATAAAAATAATACTTCCTTTTGGCTGGCTGATTTGACTATAAACAAGGTACACAACTCAAAATTCAAAAGGAACTGAAAGCCTTTTTCCTTCATGACTTACTGAAAAAAAACTATAAGTAAAACAACTTCAGCAGGATACACAGGCATGAAAGCAAAAGATCAGTATATTGCTGCCTATTGCTACCGAAACAAGCCTTTGAACAAGCTTTAGTGGTGCAATTCCAGTATTTAGCGAGTGTTATGTTTTAAATCCTTTTTCCAAATCTTTTTTTTTTTTTTTTCCCCGTTGTACAGGGTATAGGTGCTTTGGAGAAATGTGTACAAGTAGTTTTCTGCCATTAAAAGAATTATATTCATCTCAAGCAATATGCAATACTGTTAAAAATATTTTTATACTTAAAGATAGCAATTTTCTTGTGAAAAATCTATTTCTACAGCATAGACTACAGACAACTAAATAAATAAATTGAATGACATCTTGGCTTGATTGTATTCAATATCAGTATGGTAGGATTTCTGTTTTGGTGGGTTTTAATTCACTTCATACTTAGATTAGCCTCGCATTTCCTTGCTGAAGTGTGAAAAGCTAAATACAAATACATGTTGCATAGGATGTTCTTATGTCTTTAAAAGTCCAAGCCCATTGTAGTGGATGCTTCTCACCCATCAGTGAAACTTGTAACACAGCAGCTAAAGTTGTGCTACACACAAACAATACAGTACAATATCTAGCAATTTATGTGGTAAGAATTTCATCATCATTGCATAGCTGTTAGCTATTTTAGAAAAACCTCACTAGGTGGTGTGACCCCAAATTGAAAACTGACAATAATGATAAGACTAGGATATCTGTAATTAATAAATAATACACTTTTGTGACTCATCAAACTCTGTAATAATACTGTTTTATTTTGTGCTACTGAGGAAAGTTGCAAACCAGAAGGAAAAGTAATTTCTATATATTTTGCAGATCCATTTCCTTAATTGCTGAGATTTTCCAGTGGATCTCCTACTGAGGCACACATTAGACATTGTTTAACATTTTAGCTGAATGAAGTGACACTGGGATATAATAATAATCTGCAACTAAAACCCAACTCCAAAATGTTTTCCCGCAGTTCTCAGGATTATGGTGTTGTATTTGTAGTTAGCATATGGATGTAGTTTTTCAACAACAGTTAAATTCCCATTTGCTGTATATTTTCCTAGGTTTTCCGCTAAATACTTGCTTTAAATGTGAAAGTGATGCATTCATGTTGCCTTTTCAGGGTATATGAAGAAAGGAAAAGAAAACTTTTTTTTTTTTTTTTTTTCCCCTAGAAATTCTTATATAATTCATGTATTACTGGTGAACTCTGAATTAATTACTATGTATTTAGATGTAGATTAGCCTAATTAATAGTTACAGAACATTATAAACATTTTGATCATTGTAAGAAATTTCTTCCATCTAGGGAAGATATTTGAAGAAAATCATGTTTTTGGAAAAAAAATAGTCACGTGGCCTACTATTTAAGTGAACAGTTGCACTTACTGTCACAACTAGTTAACAGTGTGAAACAAATGCATTGTCTGATGAATTAATGAGAACTTTTGAATTACTAATTGCAATGCTTTAATGTGTTACTTGGCTTTAGATACATAGTCACCCACTGTTCTATCAGAGAAATAATGACAAATCTGCCACTGATTATAATGGAACCACTGTTTTTCATGCATTACTGCATCATAAATTTTCACTTTTTTCCTAAGGTGCATTTGTGCTTAAAAAGATATATATTTACCCCTGAAATTATGGTTACTAAATTTAGCATGACATATTTTTCAGAAAATTAATCTTTTTTTTTTTTTTTTTTTTTTTTTTTTTCTGTCAAAATAAAAACCTGATGAATCTCTCCTCATCTTCTAATGGCAGATGATTTTTTGAGGCCTACCTCTTAATCTTGCAGAACACGTGGGAGCTGAAGATTTCTGTAGCTTGGACATGTAGAATGAGAATAGGAAAGAACAGAAACTTAATCTTCTGAGAAAGTCTTGTGACCGTGAATCAGGAATTGTGAGTTCTAGCTCACAAATCTATGGTGCTTCCTTTTCTTTCAGAATCTGGACAAGACACTAATGTTTTCTTTGCTTTTGTTGACCATTCTGCACAATGCTTAGGGTAATACTGCCTTATCTCTTAAGGTAGTTTAGTGCTAGATTTGTCCAGAATTACTAGTGTTATAGGATACTTGTTTACTATTTGAATTGTACTTACCCAACCATTTCCATGATACATATACTTGTTTAATATGAAAAATTTAGGCTATATATAATATATAAAAATGTTTTTGTAACAAAATATTTTACCTTATGTATATAAACAACATACAAATATATAGAATTCACAAAGATGTTGTCAATGAAGTTTGAGCTTTCCTGAATACTTTACTTTTTTCCATTTGTAGGTTGCATGTCTTACTCATGTAGCAGCTAATTATCTTAATTGCAAAATTGAAGGAAAACGCTGGGGTACAGCACATGGGAGTATTGTTCCATATCAGGTAAGCCAAAACTATTGGTTTATTCTACTTTTAGAATTCATGATTTTGTTTATTATAAGATTGAGAACTGACTTTTCCCATGACCTGCTGTATTCTGTAATATATCTGTGTCTAGGTAGGACAAGGTTCTGTTGTTCATTGTAGTTTCTGCATTTTTCATATTTCTTCATCAGCAGTAGATTAGTAACAGAACACTGCCATAGATCAAAGGTGTTCACTGAAATTGGATGACTTTAAAGCTAGCACAAGGACTAGATCATTTTTTACTTGACAGAGAAAGCTTTTTTTTTTTTTTTTTTTTTTTTTCACTTTAAGGGTTACCTGACTTCCATACCAGCCACAAATTGAAACCTTTTGCCTCTGAATCTTACTGTTTTTACCTTGTGAGTCTACAAGAACATGCTAAATGTCCATGAAAGTCTGGGAGTTCTTATTTATTTGCCATTGTCCACTGAGTTTGCTGCAAATCATTGGTGAGACAACAGGTTAGAAAAGGAATTAACCAGACCTCAGATCTCTCCAATGAAATTCATAGCCTGCTACATCTAATGAAGGGTTGAAATTCCTTAAAATAACATGACCTTCGTCATATAAACAAGCAAAGGAAAAAAAATCACTGCAGGCTTTATCTTCTGGCTAGTGTATGGGAAATTCTTCTAGTAAACAAAGACAAACTTTTTCTTTTCTAGCTGATCATTTTATCTTGATGGAGGTCATATTAACTTAAGGAGATTTGGACATATATTTAACCTATTCTTTGTTTCATTTTTGGCACTTCTCATCAAGTACTTGTGTTTACATCTAGCTAGGAAGAGTCTGGATTTTTTTCATTTCTAGATGGAGTCCTTTCAATCCTGATAGGGACAGTTCCCAGCATTTGTCTGGGACAACTAGCATCTAAACACCGCTCAGTTGCTTTACAGGCTCCCTTCTTGTTAGAGAATGGGAGGAAATCAATGTATATTTACCTCCCAGTGCTGGAGGTGGTAGTGATCATCCTTTTATTAAAGGATTTTCTATTTCTGGCTGTAGAAATTCTGAAGCAAAGATCTTCCAAATGGAAGACATATATATGTATATTATTACATATATATATATGTATATTACATACATATGTATGTATAATATACATTATAATACACATATTATATTATATAAACATAATATACAGAACATTATTCCTGACTAAAATTACAGCAGATCTCCTCAGGTCTACAACAAATATTAATTGTTTTTGTAAAAGCTTTGTATATTTGAGCTAGGAGACTTCTTTTTTTTCCTTAATTTTTTTTTTTTTTTTTTTTTTAATTTATTTTAAGTACATGCTACTACATGCACAGCCAGAGCTGCTATAGTCAGCGGTGCAATATGGCCATATTTTGTAGGACCAACACTGTGCAGAGCTCTGTAGTGCAACGTGACCCAGCCTAACCAAGGCATCTGCTACACAAGTAGTTGCATTTGGCTGTGTTTTTGTAATGTGACCTTTTGGTGCAACCCTTTTTGAACTTTGGTATGTTGAAAGTACAAAACAGATCTGAAGAGTCTTTAGTTTCTATAAGCAAAACCAAAAACCTGACTAAACAAAACATTTTATCTTCACCCTACTGCATTTGGATGAATAAATGAAACTTGCATTCTTTTAGCACCTTTTTGCTTTTGTTTTTCCACAGTCAAAATGAAAAGCATACACATTGGTATCCTTTGTTTCTTTTTTTTTCATAGACAGCTCTCCAGATATACAAAATTAGTTGAGATTTTTTTTTTTCTGGTTTAATCAACATTAATCAATATGTAAATATATAAATATATATTTTGTAATAATCCTATCCAAACTATGGTTTCTCTGTTTCTGTAGGCTGTTTCTGCAGTAGGTAATATAAATATTACCTCAATATTAACAGTCTTAATCTCAATTTTCTTGTTCATAAACCAGTGATTAGGATGGGTTTATAGTGGGTGGAGCTTTGTTTTTGTGGCTCATCTGTTAACTTTCTGTCAGCTAACATGGTTATGATTTTGACAGCAACCATAAAGTGTATTTGTTTTCTAGAGTTTTTCTCACTTTAGTAGCATAAGCTATAATTAGAGTGCAAAGCTCTTTAGAAGCTTGAATTAACTTGCATTATTGCAATTGTATTGCTTTTATAGCTGTTTCCATAGTTCATGTACAATATAGTTTATAATAGAACTCTGAAACCTGAGTTTCATCCCATTACAGTTACTAAATATATACTTTCACTTATTAAAGTAATATGTGACTATCATAATGTTTTTTTTTTTTTTAATGAAAATATTTGTTTCAAGGTATTTTGTGCAATTAAAATATAATTTGTTGAAATAATCAAAATTACATTTCCTAAAGTTGAGCTTAGGTATAACTTAGAACAAGCATGTGGTAGCAAACTGTTGTTCTTTTCTTCTTAAGGCACCTTGCTGTATTTTGAGCTTCCACCTTGGTGGAACTTTGAAGTGATAGAGAGTAATCATGGGAGATCCTTTTATAGACATAAAAATGACAAAATCTATTTGATTTATGATGTCTGCATCAAAAGAAGCATGACCAGCAGGTCAAAGGAGGTGTTTTCTCCCCCTCTGCTCTGTTCTTGTGAGACCCTACCTGCAGCATTGTGCTCAGCTCTGGGGCCCCCAAAATAAGAAGGACAAAGACCTGTTGGAACAAGTCCAGAGGAGGGCCACAAGTATGTTGAGAGGCCTGGAGCACCTCTCCTGTGAAGACAGGCTGAGGAAGTTGGGATTGTTCACCCTGGAGAAGAGAAGGCCCCAGGGAGGCCTTCAAGCACCTAAAGAAGGCCTACAGGAAAGGTGGGAAGGGACTCCTTGTCAAGGGGTGTAGTGAAGTGATAGGAAAAAGGATAATGGTTTAAAACTAAAAGAGAGGAGATTTAGATTAGATATTAGGAAGAAATTCTTCACTGTGAGGGTGGTGAGGCACTGGAACAGGTTGCCCAGAGAAGCTGTGGATGCCCCACACCCTGGAAGTGTTTAATGCCAGGCTGGATGGGGCTTTGAGCAACTTGGTCTAGTAGCAGGTGTCCGTGCTTGTGGCAGGAGGGTTGGAACTGGATGATCGTTAAGATCCCTTCCAACCCAAATCATTCTGTGATTCTGTAATCTTTTTTGTGAAAGGAGTTTGATCAGAGACTGGTCAAAAATTAATAAAAGTTACAAGTCGAAAGCATCTTAAATATGTACATAATTAGTACTTTATTTTGCTTTTAATCGTTGTGGTAAGTGCTCTAGTGCTCTGTTTAATGCAGTCAGCATTATATACTGAAAACTATTGTGATTATTTTCATTGAGCTTCAATTTTGTAATTTTGGCCAGCATATCTTATTTGCAAATGGCTTCAAATGGCTATGTTTTCAGCTAGATTTTCTTTCCCCAAACTACCAAGCTATGTAGGCCCTTTGAAAACCTATTTCTAGTTCAAGTTACAAGCCCGTAACAAAAGTGATGTAAAGTTTGCTGCACTTCTTTTCAGTGCATGATTTCTTTCATTGCACCTGTAAAGCTGTCAGTATATAATAGTTTGCCAAGGTTTGTAATGGAGGTGAACTTAGTAATGTGCCACAAAGGTGAAGAAATCTGAATTCTTGTCAACAGAAGTAAATTTTAGAGTGCTGAACCCTTCATGAGAAACTATCTCCTTTGAGTATATCTCTTTTCAGTCAGAGAGGTGTAGCTGGAATAGGCCACTCCTGTGATCATACAGGAACAATATCTTGCGTGTAACCAGATCCCAGTTTGCTTAGTTTCAGTTGTTAAAACACAAACCTTGAGTTCTGGTCAGTATCTTAAATGTAATTAGTACTTTTTTTTTTTTTTTTTTTAAACAAGTTTCTATAATGAGATGGGTTGTTTAGCTACAGCTGTTCCATAATTATCCAGAGGAAATCAAGAGCTTAAAAGCATCCGGTTTACATAATTGTGCAGAGAAGTAAAAGTCATGTTACTGTCTTTCATTTGGGGTGATAAGGTCTTTCCTCATTCTCATGGTTTCACCAATGCAGCTATCTAACCTGTACCATGCCTGAGATCTAGACACTCACTTTTTATCTTACCGTTGGACCACTGGGAACAGACAAATCCTTCTCAGTATTTCATAACCTGCATGTTTACCGGTTGTTTCCTGTGGCAGCTTATCATCTTTCCATGAGCAACCTGGACAACTAGGCAGTAGTTTCAGATGCAAACTTTTAGCTAAAGGTACAGGGCTATTTGCTTTCACATCATAATGGTAAAAGTCAGTCTGAAAACTGAGAGACCAAGCTCTTACAAATTCTCCAGCCACTTCCCTCCTTCTCCACCCTCCCTCCCAAAATTGTCTCCCATGAATATATTACTACTGTTCCAAGTTTATTCCTAGTACTAACAGGGACTTCTCAAATATACATAATATTTTCAGAATATGCAAAGGGTGCGACCATTCTGCACAGAAAGTGAAATTATAAGACAGGAAATAAATCATTTTAATCAATTATCTTTTCTGTGCCTGTGCACTGTCATAATTAACTACACCCAATATTAATGCTTTTTTGTATTAGAGCATCACTGAGATTCTCTAAGAATCAGCCTTTGTTGTGCTAGGCATAACATTTCCTTCATTCTTGCCCAACTGATCTGGCAGAGGTGCTTTTCATCTACTTTTTGCAGTGTAAAAAAATTAAGCTGTAAAAAAATATATTTTTTTTTTTCAGTAAAAAAAATTATGTCAATCATTCAGAAATTTCATGCTGCTTATTGCACACAAGAATAGGTATGTGGTCATTTTTTTTTTTTTTCCTGTCTTGATTTGGTTTTATTGGGATACTTCTCCAGTTAATGTGTCTTGGAATCAAAATCAACAAAGAATGGAACTTGCATTATTTCTGGAGTTTCGTTTTATGTGTAAAATTCTGTTTGTAAAATCAGTGTAAGACTTATTTAATGGAAGAAGATCTTTCTTGTTTGCTCAATCTAGGAGAAATGCAAGATGACCCTTCTTACTGTCTGAACCTCATCAACATAATTTTTAGCTGGACTTTTCAAACTGCCTTGGGGGCCCGTTGTCCTATGCTGTTGTTCTGAGTAATGAGCTATCACTGCTGAAAGCATTGCCCATGTGATATGAAAATTAAACGTATTCACAGATAGACTGAATTAAACTTTGGGCTCTCAAGCAGCAAAGTTAGCTATCTCCACTGTATGGTTTCAGATTCCAAAGAACAATTTGTCTGTCCTCAAGATACCTATCTCAATTCATGTCCAGAGAAGGGCACTGAAGCTGGTGAAGGGTCTAGAGAATAAGTCTTATGAAGAGCAGCTGAGGGAGCTGGGATAATTTAGCTTGGTGAAAAGAAGGCTCAAGGGAGACCTTATTGGACTTTACAATTACCTTAAGGAAGGTTGTAGCGAGGTGGAGGTTGGTTTATTTTCCCAAGCACCAAGTGATAAGACAAGGGGAAATGGCCTCAAGTTGCACCAGGGGAGGTTTAGGTTGGATATTAGGAGAAATTTCTTTACTGAAGGAGTTGTGTGACATTGGAATAGGCTGCCCAGGGAAGTGGTTATGTCACTGTCCCTGGAGGTCTTCAAGAAATTTGTAGATGTAGAACTTGGTACCATGGTTTAGGTGGTTAACTTGTCAATGCTAGGTTAAAGGTTGGACTAGATGATCTTAGAGGTCTTTTCCAAACTAAATGATTCTGTGATTCTATATGATGAATACCTGGTCTCCCGGATACTTTGGTGACCTACTGTTTCTCCTTGAACTACATACCTACATTTTTAACAGCCATTTCCTTTCTATCTTTATCTTACAATATACAGAGAAAACCAGAAAGGCCTGCGTCATCCTGGATCCTGTAAAACAAGGAAACAAAAAGTGTATTTGGCATTTTTTTTTTTCTTTTAAACTACTTACTACACAAATGTTTTGGTTTCATTGTGATGATAGGGGACCACAGTTGGCCCTTTGCTTGGTGGGAAGCACTGCAGTAGGGATTTTGTTTCCTTGTTATTTTAGTCAATGCAAAGGTATAATAATCATCTGTGGGATGCAGTGTAGAAAAGTTCCCATTTATGGGGAATGAATTCCAGTTATTCAAAACTGATGACATTATATTGTAACCTTCCTGGTGATAGTCCTTCAATGAGTTGTCAAGCCTCTCTCTTGGGCAGAGCTGCTATCTGGAAAGGAAATCAGTAGGTTTGCCTTGGGCAGTTTTAGAAGTGCTTGGTGTATGATGTGAGATGTGACATGGTGTTATAACTTCATTCTTATATATCCCATCCTGTCACAGACATAGCACTTTAATGAAGCTGAGCTTGTATCTAATTGTTACAGACAGCTTCTTACCTGTACACAGGTACTTTTCAGATGGAAATGAAATACATTTTTAATTTCAAACATGATTTATTTATTTATTTTTTTTTTCCTGAAGAAAATCATCAAAGGAATGCCTGCAAAGTATTTTTAATGAGTGTCCATGTGGTGGTTTTACCGTGCTAGGCAGCTGAACACCACAACCGCTCTCTCACTCCCCCTCCTCAGATGAGGAGGGGAAAAAGTAAAGGAAAAAACAACTCACGGGTTGAGATAAGGATAATTTAATTAAAGGGAAAAATATATATATATTAAGGAAATATTATTAATTAACAATTCAACTAAAGGGAAAAAGGGAAAGGGGAAAGGGGGGGGGGGGGGAAGGGAACAACAAAACAAAACAAGTAAAGGCTATATGGAAGTGCAGAGTAAATAAATTATTCTCTACTTCCCGCAAATGAGCAATGCCTGACCACGTCCTTGAAGCAGGGCCTCAACGCACGTAGCCGGTGTTCGCGAGGAGGACAGATGTTTTCGCAACGAAAGCCCACCCCTCCCCTCTTCCTCCTTCTTCCACCTTTTATTGCTGAGTGTGACATCATATGGTATGGAATATCTCTTTGGTTAGTTTAGGTCAGCTGCCCTGGTGATGTTTCTTTCTCACTTTTTTTCCCACCCCCCAGGAGGGTTAGAGAAAGTCCTGATACTGTGCCAGCACTTCTCAGCAGCAGACACAACACTGGTGTGATAACACTGCTGTTCTAGCTACAAGTGCAGAGTGTGGCACTGTATGGGCTGCTGCAGGGAAAGTTAACATCCCATCCAGACCCAGTACAGTCCAATACTTTGAATTTGCAAAATAGCTTTGGATAATCATCATTATTGTTTAGGAATGATAACTGACAGTTAATACTGTCTAATTTTTCATCTCCTCCAGGGAAATGTCACAGGACTTTTTTACAAGGCTACTTTTTTGTCACAGGACATTTCTATACCTTGGTTTCATATTTAGTCATTTAAACTGGGTGTATATTAAGATCTTTAGTCTGTCACTTGCCCATGGTTTCATTAGAAGTCATCTAGGATCAAAATGTGGATGTACTGGTGTTCAGAGTCATTTAGTGTACATATTTGTCTCCTCTGTTCTGTTCTTTGTTTCCTCCATTGATGTGTGAGGGATCTAGTTTGTATTACAGCAGCATGGTTAGCCTACAACCACTGCAGGATTACTGAACATTGCAGGTAGGTATATCCATGTCAAATTTTAATCTTTAGAGAGGGAAGCATAGCAGAGCCCTGATCAGAAGATTGCTTTTCACATTATTGCTGTCTGGAAAGGGATAAAATATGATCAGTGGGCTTGTAGAGGAGATATCAGCTGCAACTGGATCACTGCTTTCCTTTAATGTGCTTGTTAGATCCAGAGCAGAAGAATAAACTTCACTTTTGTTCTCCTGAATGTACTTTTCACAATCATTGTATAACAATGCAGTGCAGCCGTTTGTACAAACATGTTTAAACAGTCTGAAAGAGATCTCAGAACCCCACGTGCAGCGTCATCACCCAGTGACTCCTGACATAATCATCCTGAATACATAAGTGGGTATTTGTGTTGCTATCATTGATAGAAGCTCTTAAAAACAACACACAACAAAAAAACACATCATGATATGTTGTACAAGGTATTGTACAAGTAGGACAAATTAGCTCTTTCTGACCAGTATTGGTGAATGAAGCATGAAGGAGTTATTTTTTGTGACAGAAGTGAGGACTTGGGTAAGGTGTCCACAATCCTAGACTCCTGGATTCAAGGAGCTGGTAATTTATTGTGAATAATTAATCTTATTCAGGAGAGAATAAAGCATGTCTGCATGATGATAACTTTACAAAAACAGAATAATGAACAAATTAAAAAAATCAGGAACATTCTTACCATTATTTAATTGATGCTCAGGTGCGTGCTTTTATTATGTGAAACGTGACAGTTTTGGTTGGAATATATTGATTGTTATGAAAGGGTATGTCCACTAGATGTCATTCATGTAATCTAGTTTTTGTTGCAGCATTTATTTCTAGGGATCTATTTAGGACGGTAGATGAAAATTATCAGCATGATTAGCTGCTTCTTTATAGGCAGTGCTACTGATTTTATGTATAAGTGTGGCATGGTACAAATCATCTGCTTGTCTCTGTGATGGGTTTGACATACCTATTAGTCTAGGACTTTACGTGTTTTTACATACCATTGCTTTGTTGCATGAGTTAATCTCTTATATAAGAGCACCCAGATGAGCTGTATATAGTCTGTAACTGTTCTGCAAGGAGCCATGTGATTGTAGAAGTAAGGATGTTATGTCCCTAAGGAAAAAAAAATTACCTTGTAACTAATATAATTCCACTTGAAATTTATTCTTTTTGAAGCTGTTTACCCCTCAAAGGGCAGTTCATTAGAAGTATGCATATCTAATTAGGAAAAACATCTGGAATTTCATAAACTTGCACAAATTGATTTATATACTTAGGGATCTTAGCTATAAAACTGTAGCTACAGCTCTTGATTAGTGTCACTTTATTAATATCTAAGACATTTAAAATAGAACCACTTCAAGCAAGCTTAAATGAAATACTGTGTGAGTGGACTAATCAGAGGTGTGTCTGATGAGTCCTTCAGGCAGGCTGGTGGGATCTATACAGGTGTGAATTCATCAGCAAGTTGTGCATGAGCCCCCTCCTCTCCATCTTTCTAGTATGGCATGTGTCACCAATTGCTAGACAGCTTTTGGGAATCTATTATTTATACTCTCATTGAAGAGCAGCTGCTGCAAGATTGGCTTGTGCTCCTTCCCACTTTCACATTGGGGTAGCTACAGCAAAACTGGAAGCCTGACATCACAGCTTCCTCCAGCCTCCCTCTCCCCTCCTGTATGGAATAAAGAATTTCTCTGCCCTGTGTAGTCAGCCAGAGGACAGGATGGGGAAGTGATAATCCTCTTGGAATGAGCACTTGCATGAAAAATGATAAATGCTGCATTGCATGGGGATTAACACTTGCTTATTAACTTGCTTTTAATGGAGTGATGCTTCTCTTTCAGCAGTGTGAAGGTTTGCCGTACTGCTAGAACTGATTAAGAACCTTTACCACTGTTTAGCCAAGAGAACCATCTACCATCAGAAACATAACTGTGTTAGGAACTGTTTCACTCTTTTGCATATTGTCCTCAAGAATGTAAAATGCTTACTCTCACACAACATCAACTTCCCTAGAAAAATTCCTGTTGCCCACATCTCATTGCTACATTCTTCCTTCTCATCATGAGAATTACATTTCTGCTCACGTTTAATGCATCTGTAAGAGGTCTGTGTTTTGTCACCGTGAAACTGAAACATGACCATCCAGAGCTGGTTTAACTGGTGGAGTTGCTGTATAAATCATATTTATTCTCATGTTTTTCGATGGGAGATCTTATGATAGATATCCTGTGAGTATGTTCACAGAGAGGGGCAGTCTGTGAGTCACTGGTGTTTAAGAAGCTTGTTTGGCATTTCTAGATAGTTTTGGTTCTAAGTACTACTGAGTGAAGATTTAGTGTAGAACTTTATTGCTACTTTGTACGATGGCCCTTTCTCTTCACAATGAGCTTGACATGTCATGCAAATTTGGTCATTAAGTTAATTCCCTAGGACTGATGTATACTAATAAATTTGGTGTTTGTTGTTTTTTCCTCTAAAAATATTGCAGTACTGCTGTGATAAGCTTAGCTCTAGTGCAGTAGTAGCTGTGATCCTCCAGTGTGCAGGCAGCTTCTGGGAATTTAATTGGAAGGGCGGCATTTTTTTGAAAGAGCCGAATGACTTTGTAGCTTCTGTTCTGTTTTCCAAAGCAGTACATATGCTGGAGAAGTCTTAAGTCCTGCTGTCTTGCAAAAAAGCACTGAAGTATTAAGTGCTAAATCTACTTATGAAAATGAGCTTTAAATTACAGTGCTTTTTAATGTTGTTTCTTGTACCCTATGCTACATTCAAATATAATGCTGCATGATTCTAAACAGGAATTATTTTTAATGAATACCCTCACTAATAAATCTTGATGCTAAGAAGTGAGAAAATATAACCTGAAGCTTTGTCTATTATTAAACCCTTATTAATATCAGAATAGTTTTGATACATATGCTTTTTAAGAGAAGCGGGATTTTAGCTACAGGACTTGAATTCATTTATACTGAGGGTGGTAAGAGTGAAGGTGAGAGACGCTTTTTTTTTTTTCTTAAAAAAAAAAAAAGTAGTTATCTGCTTTGACAAAACTGTACTTCCTGATAATCACTTAAAAACAGAGTATTTGCTGACTGAAATGGTCATGTAGACTAATCTAGAGAAAGCAATCCTATACCTGTGGCCCCAAGGATATTTCAACTGGTTATCTAGCTGTCACCTCCACCTTTGTTCTGTTAGCTCTAAGTTACTTTTGATAGATGTCTGTCCCAATTTCTCTACATTGGAAGTTCTGGAATATGTTTCATGTTCTACTTTGTTCACCTCTTCAACTGTGCTGTCCAGATCTTGACAGAGTGCTTCAGGTGAGTTCTTCATGTTTCTGAGTAACACAAAGAGCTTTCACTTCAGAAAGACTCCTGGGAATAGTTTACTTCCTTGGTTAACAACAACATATTGCTGTATCTCATCCTTGTCTGGTTTTCAGCTGCAGGATAGGAGAACAGCACATAGCTCTGTGCCAAAACTTTGCTAATTATTTACCAGCTGTAACTTCAGTTTGATTTACCATTAAAAGATTCTTGGGGTTCCTTTGTGTTCCATGATTTTTGCTTTCTTTTTTCGTGGATAATTTACAGAATAGTTTTATTGATCATTTCCAATTTGATGAAACCTGCAGAGGTAAGGTCACTCAATACTAGAGTGATCTCTGAATCCAAGTAAAGCAGCAGAAAATACTGTTACCTGACTGTTGTCTGACTGTTGTCTTGTTTTGTCATCTACAGCAAGTTTAGGGCACTTGAATTTGAAAGAGTATGTCCTCCTTTTCTTTCCTGGATAAATGAGCTCTGAGATTCTAAATAAAGTTGTCCGGCAAGGATACGGAAGACTCAACTTGTATTATTTATGTTTTAGATGGCTACCAGGGCAAAAAGTAGAAGTTATCTTAGTAGAAAGGCTATTCTTTGCTAGATAATAATAATAATAAACAGACAGAGAGTTAATCTTTAATTTGTTCTACAATGGGTACGCAAAAAGTTATTATTAGTTGTGATTCTGTATCAGAACAATCCATTGTCACATGGAATGGCCATAATATAAATAAATAGCAAGTTGATGTGATTTCCAGTTGAGAAGCTTTAGATGAGTCTACATAATTTAAAACCTAACATAATGACAAAGAATATAAAACATTATAAATATAAATGTCAGTCTGTATGATAATGTCTGTTCTAAACAGAGACAATTTTTTGACCTTGTCAAATTTATACTTGGAATGTGGGGTTGAGATAATGGCAAGAGACTTTTGACCATGAATAATAGTTGTAACAATACAACAAAGCCTTTTGTAGTACATACTAGCAATTGACTTAGTTCAATGGGGCAGAGAGTGCATTTTAATTTAGGATGAGGCATAGAACAATGGACCCCAATTCTTATTTTAGTGCTTCAACAAAACCACAAATAATAATTCCTTCCTCCTTGCATAGATGCTTACAGCATTTTATTTGGCTCAAGATTTTTATATATAGGAGTGAATGTATTGAGGTTAATTCTAGATATTATTTGATTTGTCTTAGTTTATCCATTTTCACATACCAGGTTTACATTTACCAGTTTGTCGAAGTTGAAGGTTATATGAGAATTGAAAATACTGTCATATGATCAGAATCATGAAAGAATCTGAGATTTGTTTAATACATATAGTGTTTACTGAAGTTTAATTTAATCCACAGAAGATGAGGAGGCTCCTAGGCAGGAACAGTTCTATGTATTAAGAATTTGATCAGGTACTTCATTTAAGAGAGTGTTATTAGTAACACCTCTTAGCACTTATGCATAATTATGTTATCTTTTCACTGTTACCTTTTCAAACCCCTCAGCAATTCTAAAGTAATTTTATTTCCTGTCATTTATCAGTTTTAAGTAATAATGAGGAGGAGAAAACAGTTTCTTTCCTCAAGTACCAGGTGCTGAAAGCAACTGAGAATATCTCTGTTTTTTATAGTGGTTTTTTGAACATCTTGTGTGACCTTCTTCAAACATTCATCGTATAAGCTTTTTGAGATTTTAAACAAAAACATAGATGATTTTGTGGTCAAGAGACTGGATTCAAATTCAGAAACATAATCTACAGTGGCTTGCAAAATAGCTGAGTTCTGCTTTGAGTGCCTTGTTACAACTTCATGTAATGGGGTACTGTTGTTTGTGTGAGTGCTTCCAATCCATTTTTAATACAAGGTACAACAGTTTATTGAAATCACTAATTCCAGGGTGCAGCAAGTAACTGTGTGGTGTTTACTCTCTGACTCTCTGCTGCTGTGATCCCTATCACAGTTCTGTCTGTGCCGAGATTTGACTCCCACTGTTGTGATTTGAGTAGGTCACTTGTGTGTGCTTCTCCTCCATCTGTAAAAGAGTTGACCTTCTCCTTCTACTTTTCTCCTGTTTGGTCTCTAGTTAAATAGTAAGCTCCTCAAAAGAGATTATTGCTGTCTTTCAGGGTCTGGCTGCACATCATTGAGCAGTGTCATGTAAAAGTATGTGATCTAGCTTCAATGCTGCAAGCAGGGAAAAATCGTAGAAAAAACAGTCTTCGATGGTGCTATGCCTTCTCCATGTAAGATCATCTTGAGCAATATCACAGATATGAGCAAATATCACAGATATTTGCCTGACTTATTCTGGGACACCCATAACCTCCCAGGCACTTAATTTTAGGGTTTCACTGTTTACCTCCATGGCATACCAGGCAAGAAAATCACAGCAAGGAAGAAGGAGATCAGACATTAAGATAAGGTTTCTCATGCAGAAGCCAGATTCCTTCCTCTTTTAAGTAGTCTTTCATGTCATTATGTCTAGCTTTTTTAAACTTTCTAAGTCTTTCCCCTGAGATCACGCTTTCCAGAACTTATGGCTTTTCTCTGTGCTTTCCTTTTGGAAAACATCACTTTTGTGGCAACCAGAACAAAATGTAGCACATTACTCCAACTCCAGCTTTATCATCATGAAGTACAACAGATTATTTCATGAATCTTGTGGGTTCTGTTGATGTTCTGAAGTGCCAATTTAATGTTATCCTGCTGTTGCAAATGAGACTGTTGTTAATTCATTTGCAGTTTCTGAAATGTGACTTCTTGATCCTTTTCTCCTGTATTGGTGGAGTGAATATTTCATGTCTAATTCTAGAACTTCCCAGTTATTTTCCCTTGTTGAATTTTGCCATCTTGTTTTCAGACTTCATTTTCCTGTTATTTTCTGTTCTATTCTGTCCAGTACTTGCAGTTCCTTTTAGTTTTGTGTCATCTTCAAATCTGATAAACCTACTTTCTTCTCTCAGTACCTGGGCTATTAAAGAGAATATTGAAATGACCCTTAAGCAGTTGACGGTATTCTTACATATTGGCATTATCATTTGTGAGTCCTTTTGATGATATTCAACCAGCTGATAAACCCATTTCTTGTATGGCCTAACTTAAATTGATATTGTCCAGCACTGTAGTTAGACCTAGACGTCTTTACATACTCACCAATGTCTTTGTACTTTACAAGTCTGTAGTGGCTTCTACCCATCCTCTGGTTGTTTTAGGGTATATAAGTGTGTTTTCCAGCATGTAAGTGCTTGTGTGTAATTTGCTTGATATATATATATTTGCTTGATATGTATTTTAATCCACTTGGTGTTTGCAATTTCTTAGCTCTGGTTTCTCACTTCTGGTCCCTGAGGTCCACATGCTTACAAAAGAAAATGCTAGTGTGCAGTTTCCTCAGACTCTTCTGCAATAATTCTAAAAGAAATCTCAACAAGCCTTGACATTTGAAAACATTGGGTTAGAGGGCAGAAGTATCTTCAAAAATAGTTTTTTTTTTTTTTTTTTTTTTTTTTTTTATACTCTAGCCCAAGTATATTGCCATGATACTGTGCTTCTCTGCCTTTGCTAATGAATTCACTGAGTATATGTTTGTACAGTGCATATAAAGTCAGTAGGCATTATTGTAATGCAAAATAATGAGCAGTGATAGTAACATAGTACTTATTATAAGCACTAGGTAGGGCCTGTTAGTGAAGAGCATCTCAGCTTGGAGGTTTTGAATGTTCACAGGAATCAAGAGGGTTGTGAGTTACTTTCAGTTGATACTGATTGCTGAGCTTAGCATCTTCATGAGGCTTAATTCATCACTCAAGTCCAACTCAACCCTTTAAAGTAGAAGTTATATATTACTTCAAGGACATGTGAGACCTGTTGATAAACTTCTGTGCTAAGATTCATGAATTTCACCTGGAAAGACAAGTTAAAACACTGACATCCAAAAAAAGTGCAAATCCCAAGATTTATGAAAAATAATATTAAATAATATGAATAATTTTATAAAGCAGACACTACATATACAGCATGTCTTTTATGAAATGTAACATTGTGGAAATGAGGTTCCAATACCTAAGTATTAACAGATGTACAGATCATCTTGTTGCTTAGCATTAAATTAGTGTACCACATACTGAAAATCATGAGAGCGGCAGAATAATAATAATGAGGTTTTTCAAAAATTAATATATATTGTGTCTGTTCAGCTAGTCTTCTGCTTTTTCCTTCCCTGCCCTGCCCTTCCCTGCCCTTCCCTTCCTTTCCCTTCCCTTCCCTTCCCTTGCCCTTGCCCTTGCCCTTGCCCTTGCCCTTCCCCTTGCCCTTCCCCTTGCCCTTCCCCTTGCCCTTCCCCTTGCCCTTCCCCTTCCCCTTCCCCTTCCCCTTCCCCTTTTCATATGAGGTCCAAAAATTGTTTTGGTGGAAAAAGAAGGAAAACTGCTGACTCCTTCACAATCACCAAAGCTGATTTGTCAGCAGGCTGGGGTTTGTGTTTTTTTGCCCACCATTTTAATAAAAACCTACTCAGTTGTTTGGATTTTGCATCTTTGATTTCAGTTTCTTGAGGGAATCAAGATGCTGTTCTTGATTTAGTGAGACATAACTGTCCGGATGTAAATAGTATTTTTCAGTAATTTATATCAGACTCTCCAGACGCATCAGTAATGTATCGACTCATCAGGAAGGGAAGGCAGCTTCTCCCTGAAGCTCCAAAAACCCAGAAAGAGAAAAATACTGATGGTTTTTGTTTTAGAACATCTCACGGTTTTTAAGCCAACCTTATGATTTTTTAGTGGATCTGAGTCATATTTAGTATGTGGCTTGGCATACTATGATCATTCACTGTACCATCTGCTGTAATTCCAGCAAGAGATGTTTCCCTTGACATCCCTACCCCAAAAACGTTTCTGATAACCCTGCTTCTGAGCTCTGCACTCATGCTTCCTAGTGGATAAACAGGCTTTTTAGAATGTCCAAAGAGCCCTTAGAGACAAATGTCATTTCTACTATATTTAAAATCCATTGTAATTGTCGCTCTGATGCCATACTCCAATAATGTCTTAAAGAATATATGTAAAATAGTTGTAATGAGAATTAGAAATACCGCAGACTGAGTGTCTCCGGAACCATTATGAAAGTGGCTGCAATGGAACTGGCAGCAGTTGGTGATTGAGTAATGGTATGATGGCAGTTCCAGTTCAGGCAGGGAAGATGCTGTGTTTGCCACATGTGAATTCATATAGTACTGCTTTCTACTGTTGAGGGATTAGCACAATTTTTTTTTTTTTTTTAAGAATATTTGAAGTAGGAAAGACTAGGAAATAGATGAACCCATATTGCATACAGCTGCTTTTTGAGCTGATGAGTTAAAAAATCTGCTATAGCATCAAATCTGGAAAGCATCAAATTTGAAATTATAACACTGCCAATGAATGTGACATACTTTTAAAACACCAGGTAAGAACCGTGCCCTTCTGACAAGTAACCAGAAAAATAGTAGGCAAGAAAGTCTGCCTACCATTTGGACCTAGCTTTCCTGCTCAACAGCAATTTGTACTGCAGCAATTCCTTTTCAGTGTGGTTCTGTGTGCATCCATTATGAATGTGAACCACCAATAAAAAATAAAATTAGAAAAACATATTAAAGAAAAAAGGATTGCAAGAAGTGATAATTTGAGTGCTAGAAGTTAAGAATTGTTTTATCATCATTCTGTTTTTTTTTTTTTTTTTTTTTTTTTTTTCCCTGGTGTACCAATAATTAAGAGTAAATGCAAACTGTACATTTTCCTTTTATCCTGTAACACCCAGGAGGCCAATAATTGATATTCACTCATAGAGCATACCTTAATTCGAATTAAAAAGTAACAGATCCATCGCAAAAGCCTCTTTTCAGCATGTAGAAAATAGTCCTTATGAGAAATCAGTCTTTATTGTTGCTGATTGAACTACACATAACTTTTTTTTTCAATACTTATCAGACTGCATTAAGCTGTATCACATTTACATCACATTTAAGTAGTAAAGGAAACCTTATTCTAAAGCCAGCATTGCCCTTTTAGATTACTTTGTCAATAAAATTAAGAATACCAACTTCTTCCAAGGAGAAGGAATATATGGGCTTGCAGCATCATACTCCACTCTCACGGAAATGCAGCATGTGGAGAAGCAAACAGAAAAATTTGTCTAGCTAGCTCACCTACATTGAGGCTATCATGACCACAAAAGGAAATTAGAAAACTGCATGGCTGCAATGTATTGCTTGACATCCACTGCCTGCTCCTGTGTAATTTACTTGCCTGTTTTGGTCACCTGACTGAAGACATTAAGTGGGCCACAGGGTAAGCCAGGAAATTCAGCACTCTGCTTTCCAAGTCCAAAGCTCTGTTTTTTCCCCTAAACCCTTCCCCCTCCGTCATTCTTCACAGCTGGTCAGCACATGCACAATGCTTGTTTAGGCCAGGTAGGGCAGATATGGAAAGATACATATGGAGCACATGCAAATCTGCACTAAATTTCTGGAATGTAGCAACAGGGTGAAGTTAATGTAAAGCAAGATTTCTTTAATGTTTAAAGCTTCTAAAACTAATAATAAAAAAAGAGACAACAAATTTGCTTTATAGCCTTTCCTTTTCTCTACTACTACTAACTGAGTGGGTTTGGGACTTTGCCAAAATATTACACATTGCTCAAGAAGATTACAAAGAAATCCCAGACATGCACTAGAGAGCTATTAAATTTAACATTTCTAAAAGATATTTTCAACAGCTAAATACTTGCTAGAGCATTGTTTTCCCCAACCTTCAAAAGTTACCACAACTCAGTCACAGATAAGAACTTCCAGCTTTTTAATTGATATATAAATTGAGTTTAAAACCAAATCCAGTACATTTCCTGTGGTAAAGGAAACAGAGACTCTTCAGTTTGGTTTGTCCCTAATTTGAAAATCATGTTCTCAGGAAATCCTGCATAATTATTTTACGTAAACAGGAAAAATAATTATTTGCTTGGGGCTCTGTTTGTGCATGGGGGTGTGGAAAAATAGTGGAGGTTCTGGAATTCAACGTGTTAATGAAAATATTTTAGAATAAAGGAAAAAATGTTCCAAATAAGGTGAATTTCTTCCTGTTCTTTGGCAAACTAGTATGAGGGTTTTCTTAAATGCCTTTTTTTTTTTTTTTTTTTTTTTTTTTTTTTTCCCTTTATGTGTTACTGTTTCTCTGAAGTTCAGTAATGGGAGCGTGAAAAGATGAAAAGATGACAAATTTGTAGTGAGAATGTCTTTGTATTGCTCTTCAGGTGTTCTTATTTCATCTGTAAAGTTGCTCTTCATCATCTGGAAATGAATGAATTGTGTAAAGCTTTTGAAAAAATGCTACAGAATTTCAACCCTCACATCCTTCTCTTCTCTCACCCCCTTAAGGCCCTAAATTTACTTTTGCCATTTGTAATAGTTCAATTAAAGGTTGAACTTCCCCTCCTATTCCTTGTGAGCTTTCCTGATTTCACTTACTGTTTGAACAAGATATATTAGACTTATTTTTCTCTAGAGTTAGCGTGAACTCTACACTTCTTCTCATTGTTGATTTTGTTTTCAGTTGGAAAATAGTGTTACACATTTTACTTATCAAGTAAGTAGGATGGGATTTGTTTTTGTGTGGGTGGAAACAATCTGTGGAGTTATTGTAGGAGTTGAACCCTGTTTAGTTACAAAACTTTTGAAAGAAAAACCTAGGGATTTTTAAGGAACTATTTGTGGATTTTTTTTTTTTTAATTATTATTTTTTAAAATCAGGATGTGATTCAGACTTAGTTAACGAGCAAACTCTATAACCTTGCTGAATACAAAGAAGAATTAATTATGGGAACAGGTGCATATTACTTTCTTAGGATTTGTTTATGGCATTTTCTTAAAAGTTTAAAGTTCAGTGCATCAATCTGACAAACTCTGGCCACAAATGGTTGTAGCTTCAGGGCAAAATTGCATGCAATGATTTTCTTAGCAGAAATTTTAACACTAAAGTTGTTCAGAGGACATAGTTTAAAGTGGAAAATCAGGTTAGTTTCCTCTTTTCTCAAGGGAGAACTGTGAGTTAATATAGTAATAATGAAATGATAGATATTTCTTTGTAAATTTCAATCAAGTTGGAACAGAATTATTTAGGAATCATTTTAAAAGGTACTTTAAACATGTTAACCCCAAATGTTAATTATTAAGTGCCTGTATGTTGCAGTGAGAACTACCTCATGAGTTACATAGCTACATGTAGGAAGACTTGTAGAGGAAGGTTATTCTCAGGAGCATGGAATACAGTTTGAAATTTATGCCTGGTGAAGTCATACTTGTTTTAGATTAATAACATATTTACCTCTGCTAGGTAATCTTGTGGGGGTAAGCAGGTTAAGCTACTATGGAACAGTCCCCCTTCACTGTTTTTTTTTTTTTTTTTTTTTTTCCCTTCTGTATTTATGTTGTAAGTATATTACCCTGAAACTTCCCTTGCACGTTCCCCTTTGTCCCATGTGATTCAGGAGTGGTGCTTGAATTCAGATAATGAATTCTTGAGATACATACAGATTTGAGAGAAGTTGTAGCAATTCATTTTTGTGAGTTAATAGACAAACATGATTTTTTTATTCAGAACCCTTGGATATAATTCCAAAAGTAGAATTAGTTACCTTCTGGGTATATTTTACATGTTTTTAAGCCCTGTGGGTAAATTTGGGCTATACCTATTTTGTCTTTTGTAGTTCCTTCTAGACAAGGGGAAGCTGAAGCCTGTGAGAAATAATGGTACAGTCTACCTCTCAAGATTTGACCAAAATCTTCCTGTGGACTTCACAAGGTCCTGCAATAAGCCTAATTCTTGCAAGCGCTGCAGTGCTTCCTATCATGGAAGTCTTCTCTGAAGTGAAACTTCTTTCTGTATTCATTCACTCTACCATCATACTCTTTGAATTTATGACTGTACCCAATAAATTTAGTATCAGCTACTTGAAGTAGTAGGTCTTCTATGTATGCCTTTTTCAAGTCTTACACTTCATACTTTAGCAAAGATTTTCCATTGGCAAGTGGAAGAGAAAAATGACCAAACCC
Source organism: Nettapus auritus (assembly GCA_011076525.1). Taxonomy (NCBI): domain Eukaryota; kingdom Metazoa; phylum Chordata; class Aves; order Anseriformes; family Anatidae; genus Nettapus; species Nettapus auritus. The sequence continues at coordinate 59,072,211 of CM021766.1, read as the reverse complement.
TCACATTTATTTTACATTTAAAATGTAATTTTCTTCCCCGTATCTGTGTTGGTAAACTCTTTGTCTAGAACTATGGGTGGAAAAACAAACATAAAAAACAAACAAACAAAACAAAACAAAAACAAAAACAAAAAGCAGGTGAAATAAATTTCCTTTCTGCAGTAATAAAAGCATTACGGCATCACATTTTCACTGGCAAAAAAATTTTTTTTTTTTTTTTTTTTTTTTTACTCAGAGCAAAATTGGCAGAAACAACTGCAGGCAATTACAGGCTTCAATTCATTAAGGTACTTAAGCGTATGTCTAACTTTAATTGAGCGAGTAGTCATTTGACTTCAGGGGATTATTCACATTCTTAAAGTTAGACATATGCTTAAGTAACTTGGTGCATCAAGGTAACAGTGGCTATTTTAATAGAATAGTATGTCATAAGTGTAACCTGCACTGAAGATTTTCTTCAATTGCTGTGTTTTTTAAATAATAGTTTTGAGTTGCTGTACTTTCTCTTCTACTTTGTCAATTAATAAAATACGAAGGCTTAGGAAATGTACTCATCTTGTATGGATAGTACATATTTTCTATACTCAGAGTAAACAGTGTCTTACAAAGGCGGGTGAAACCTGTGGAGGTATGTTACAGCTGCTCTCATGTAGGTTAAATGTATTTAATAAATCACTGTTTTATGTTGCAGGACAGCCCAGAGGCAGGAGTACTGTACATTTCCTGCCAACGGTTGTTTGTTAAATTTGCTAATTTGATTTACAGGCATGGTACATACCATGACCAGTTTGCATCAAGGAACATACAAATCTTACATCTATAGTATAAATAATTTTGTTAGCTATGTATGCTTGTGTTTTAAGGATGTGTTGCATTAGATAATCCTGCCGCATTAGGCTCTCCTTCATGCATTTTACGTTAAGGCTTAACAATCAGAGTGATTCAGATTTGTTTTAGAGATGCAGTGTGATAATATTCTGAAGAGACCTGAAAATAACACAGGGAAATGTAGCAGGCAGTAGCTAAGATTTGCCAGCTGAGATTTCTTAGGATGTAAAAGTAGAACATAATTTTAGGTAAAGGTTTGTGGTGGGACCATTTATATGGCTTGGAAACCTAGGCTTTTGATCTGATGTGCAGAAAGAGTGTGCATTAGCTCAGTTAGATTAAATTTTGTTGAGCTAGATTATATCAAAATAAAAGAATAAACCTAAAACTGATATCATAGTCATTGATATTACACTGCTGTTTAAGCAGAAGCACCTTTTGTCTTACAAAGAAGTAAGGGCTCCTATGACTACTAAAAAATAGAGGCATTTTTGTAGCTTTGAAGAGCTAAGCCATTTTCTAAATTCAAATGTGACTTATTTTAATAATAAAATTACAATCAAGTGTCTGGTGTTACTGAGTGTATCAGAAGTAATTTAAATTATAATTGTTGACTTAAGGCTAGTACTTAGAAGCTTTTTATTTATTTATTTATTTTTATTTTTTATTTTTATTTTTTGCTATGGGATTCCAGTATCTGAACTTACAATAGTTCCTTTTCCTTCGCTCTTCAGACAAAAATACATGTTAAGACACTTGACTAAGTGTGTCATTTCTTTGATTGTGGATAAGTTTTAAAATGGGTAATTGTTATTGCTGTGGTTTATCAGGTTTCTATGTCATCCTGCAATATTTTGTCTATATATTAACAACAACAACTAACAAAAAACAACAAAACAGCAGGAAAACAGATGACTTGGGATTCAGGCCAGTGCTTTTGAGAACCTTAGAACTTGTAGTGGTAGCATCAATTAAAAGCTACATAAAGCAGGCGTAGGAACCAATAATGAAGATTGGCAATGTGAAAGGGATTTTTTGTTATGCTAAAAATGCAGCTGTTAAAACGGGAAAGCAAGGCGTATCTGTAAGTGGAAGTGAGTATATCCAGTTTGTCAGCTGACCTCTGGTGAGGTCATCAAACTGAAAAATTTGGCACTTTTCATTTCTGTTGATTGGATAATGGGAACATATAGTTAAGTTTCCTCAGTTAATGAAGGGAATGTGACCCAGGTGTACAGGAAGGAACAAATGAATACAAAAGGGATGAGGTTTACATATCTGATCTAGATGAAGTGTGTAAGATAACTCTTACTACACTGGTTCTTTCATTTGAGATCCTACTGCCTTTTGCACTGCCAAAGAATAACAGGACAGAAAGCTATGGGGTTACAGAATGGATGTATAATTAGGCAGGTGTGGTTTTTTTTGTGAAAATAAAAAGGAACAAAGACAATCTAAATAAGGTATTATTCATTACAACATTTATTGAGATGTAGCAGAAATAGTTTCTCAGAAGCATCTCCTCATAAGTAGGAGAAATTGAAGTGACTGGTTGATTGGAAATTATTTTAATATCCAATGACGTACTATGACATGCTTAAGTGGTTACATGGTTAGTGAGATGTAAGTGGTGACATGGCTAGTGAGAGTTTGATATGTTTGATATGTTTATTTTTTTATTTTTCCTACCTGGTCCATTTCAGGTGAACAGTTGCCATCTCTCTGCTTTAAGTTCTCTTGAGGAAAATTTAGTAGAATTATACTTCCGTATTATAGGCTGTTATACTGCTCATTTAAGATACTGAGGGATAACTTTCAAGACTGACACTGCTTTGTTAAAGGAATGAACTGCAAAAACAGGCTTGCAAGTTTTATTTTGAAGGATACTAGTAAATCCATATTGTTTACTGTAGCGATGTAAACCGGAATACTATGTAGAGGAAAAGCTGCTGGAAAGTTGCTTTGTATGGTACCAAGCAACAACACTAAGTCAGGCTCATTTCTTCTCAAGTTACAGTAATGCAAAAGTTGGTGGAAATGGGGTTCTTCCTCATACTCTAATGCAGAGCTGAACTGGGGCAAGCCTAAATGGAAGGAGATAGTGAAATACACACAAAATTATGTATGTATATATATAAACACACACACACGTAAAAATAAGGTCTAAGGTGTTCTTCGAGGTAGTCAGAGTTCTCTTCTGGAAGATGTGGGGGAATAAATAATTTCTTTGGTTATGAGTATTTTGTATAACATATTGTTGTTTTTGGATACACAGAGAATGCAAGGAAGAGAAAATAAGCAGGATAAAGAAAAAATAGGCAAATCGGAATGACAAGATATATGTAGGACCAAATCCTTGATATACATACATGAAGGGTCTCTTGAATCATTTATGATTTTGCTTTATGTTTTTTTTTTAAACTGTATTTTTCTTCTAGGTAGTAATTTAATTGATTTTGAATTATAATGTTTATCCTAGCAGAAAAAGAGATGAAATTCTTCACGGACTGCAAAAGTACCACACATACTCAGAAGCTTTTCTTTTAATGTCAGGAATCAAAAGATAGTATATTAGCCAGATCCCTTTGAAAACAGGTACTTATTCAAGTTTTATTGTTTATATAAATATATATATATGTATATGTATGTAAATAAAAAGAGCATTTGCAGTTAATCAGTATTGATTGATCCCCAGCTGTGAGACATTTTTGGAAGGAAAGTGTTGTTTCTTTGGGATGTAGAGTACATACTAATTTAACTGATAAAAGGAGGTGGCTCTTTGGCTAGTGCTTTAAAGCATTCTAGCACATACCAGTAAGAGTGCTGCATTCTGTAGTCCTAGGTTACTTGGAGTTAAAGTATGGAATAATGACTTTTCTAACTTCAGGTGTGATTTTTGGATTACATATTATATGTAAGCTGTAGAAAATTGTCTGTGTGGAGATGTGGCTCCTAGTCATAATCAACTCATCAGATCTTTAGACCAAGATAACATAATGATTTCAGACAGCATGAATTTCCATAGTGGGCTTGCTGATTGATAGTATACCATATGGGTACATAGTATACATAGGAGTACATGGAACAAACACACACAGCTATCCATTGAAGTTGGACCAGAAAATGGGGGAGGCTGCTGAGATGGAGAAAATAAAAGTGTGTAGCTAGGAAAAAACACAAACATTACTGGAATAAAGTATTTATGTATACTGAACAATATTAGACATCTTTACTGAAGAGTAGCAAGTATATATGTTCAAAAGTTAATTTTTTAATGTGTGTAAATTTTTAGATGAGATTTTATTAACTTGTATAGCGCAGATTATTTTTTCTGAGAGAGCTTGAGGGGTAAATTAACATAAAATATCACATTAAATTTAGTTAATATCCGCTCACTTAAAAATTAAATGGAGTAGAGGAATTCAAATCTATTTTTGAGTAGCAAGAACATATTTCTAAGCAGTAAAACCATAGAGCTTTTGTCTGACAATTTTATAACTTGAAAATACTCTAATTTAAACCAAATTAAACTGAAAGAATGCTTTTGGGCTAAAACTCCTGAATGTGGGGTTTCCGCCTAAAGTGTATTTTTTTTATGGCAGAATTACAGACTTCTGAAAAATGAGGTTTGTGTTAAGGTTGTTGAAATTCTTCAAGGCAGTGATAGCAGAGTTTTTTGTAAGGCATGGTATCTGTATGTGTATGGTTAACAAAAAAACCAACAGATTTGTATGGAATTGGCATTTATGGTTTATAGATCCATGATTTATAACATTATTTAAAATCAATTTTCAAATATATTTTTGGGTCTATTAACAGTGCTAAATAAAAGTGTTTTGCTGCTGGATTGTTTAGATACTGTTTTGTGCTTAAGCCAGGCTGACTTGGTCCAGCATAGCACAAACTCTCCGTGAAAGGTTTCAGTTTTCTGAATGTCTAGTGTTGTCAGTCCAGAGGGTTTCTATGGTTTCTAGGTTATGGCCACATTCATATTGTTACAAAACTTTGTACTATACTGCTGTAATACTGTATCAGTAATATCAGTAACACATCAGTAAGGTTATCCATGTGCATATTTGCTTGGTTTACCAAAAGCAGCACTGACAGACATACTTCTGCTTCTGTTGGAATTAGTCTGTGTACTTGTATGAACACTTAGGAATGTTAGAGAATATGGTGAGAATACATTTTCAAGAGCTATTGGTTTTTTTAGAACACCTCTATTACCTCTATTTGGCCACTGTGATCCTGAGAATTAGAAATTAAAAAACAAAACAAAAGTGTAGTTTATTAAGGTGTATGGATAAATAAAAGTACTTTTGACCATCTTCCTAAGCCACTTTGCATGTAAGACACAAGGACTGTAGTTGTGTATTCCTTGCACTTAGTACATAAAAACATTAGAAAATCTGATGGTGTCAAGATATAAACGAAGATGTTCTTGCAAACAATTAGTGTTTGAGAATGGAAGCACTACAACCACGATGTAGAAAAACATCCTTATTCAGAGCAACTTAAGGATGTGCTTAATTTGAGTCATATAAATTCTTACTGAAGACAATGAGACTTGGTTTAAGTACTGCACAGAACAGAAAGAGGTATAAGAATATGTTTGTGTTTATTTAACCACAGGCGGTGTGATTGAGATTCAAACTGCTATTTTGTTAAAACAAATAAAATGCATCAGAACTCAGTAAAGCTCAAAAGAAATATTTTAGAAGGGATTCTTGGAAGCAAAGCAGGCACAAGTTTTTTCAAAATATGATGTGAATATTTGAAATAAAAACCTATTCTAGTGTCCAGCCAAATTAATAATAATAAAAAAAGGCAAAGCTCTAGAAACTATTTGTTCACATGGATTAATCTGAAAATGTTCCAATATCAATAAACAAAAATATAAAAGAATTAGCTTTATAAAATTAAATAGTAATTGTCAAAGAAAAAATAACTTTTGTTAGCCAAAGGGCTTTTGCTTTCAACCTGTAGAATATCAGTGTTTCCTCATGTATTTTCAGATTTTAAGACTAATTATTGGTATTGCTGTAGTACTAGGGAGTGTTTGCATAGTTGCAGCTGGACTACAGTAAGTACTTGTGCTGCAAACTAGCCCAGATTATCTGTAGTTAATCTGCAATTTGTTCTCTAATTGTAGGATATTTTTCTCCCAGTTATAGTAGAGTCTTCAGCTACCTTGAAAAAAGACAAAATAAATTTAGACATAAATGAATGGAGATTCACTTTTCTGTTGTGGTAACCATAACACAACTTTGCTCCCAGAAATTCTTGTGGCAAGCTGCTCTTATTTTACTTCTGTATTTTTCTTAGCAAATATATATTCATCTCTAATAGAAAGTTGATCTGACCCTATGCTATGTTGTTGAGTTTGTAATTTCAAAGAGAACATAACGTATATTGGAGTTATTGAAGTAGTTAGACTTGCAAAGTGATGTTTGAAGAGTTCTCTGGAAGAATGAGTCAGCTTCATTCACAACCTGGTCAACATCTCTTTCTTCTACTGTGTGCTAAATTATATGATAAAAGTCACATCTTATTTAGATGCAGAATATGGGGATTTGCAAGATGGCATAGACCCAAACTTGCAACCTGAGTCATGAGTGAAAAGGTTACTATGAATTTTGCTTAAATCTGATATTTTCTAAAGTTGAAAGCTTTTTTTAGGACAAATAGAGTTGTTTTAGGTTGCACTTATTTATTTATTTAGGTGCAGATTACATCAACATTGTCTCTGAAGCTGAATACAAATGACTTTTCTCTGTTTCATTCTATGCTGTAGAGGTGTAAATAGTCATTTGTATCCTTTATTTTTCTTTAATGCCTAATAATGAATTAGAATCTGTCTTTGTACACCTCATATTCTATTAAGTGGAGAGCAAGGTGTCTTTGGTATTTGCAAATAGGGGACAGCATGGTACTTTCTAGGGCCCCGGTGAGATTATGGCAAACAGTTGTTGAACAGTACAGCCAGCGTCTGTAGTGCACATTCTCTCCAGTGTCAGTAGCTGATGACTCCCCATCCCATGCCAGGGATGCATCATGTAAGCATCTCACACAACTGGTCTATGGGCAGCAGAATCAGAATCACCCTTGTGTATGAATACCTGAAGATGCATCTGTCACACTGTAATACTTCAAGTACATTGACAGGATATGTGAACTACAGAACTGCCTTTAGATCAACAACTTTAACTCATTTCCTTTAGCCTCTTTTGGTAACAAATGTGTTTGAAAACTGGAATCCTTCTTACGAAGTTTTTTTTTGGAGAGTTCTGTGGAAGAAAGACTTGGCATCATTCACGTCCTGGTCAGTATCTCTTTTTCCTACTGTGACATTTGCCTGAGCATATGAAAAATATCCCATTTTTTTGGTTGCATAATATGTGTCCAAATTTAGCAGTGATTTCAACTTTCTATGAAATGCCATTTTGGCTTGTTTTTCTTCCTGAAGGTTAAAGCCTAAGCCAGGTATGCAACATTTGCATTTTTTTTCCAGCAGCTTTCTTACTCCGGTGAGCAGATATAAATGCCATTGTAATTAAACATGGGTAGTAGTTGTCAAGGCAATGGGATCATTTTTCTCTCATGGTTGTGCATCTTTCTTACTACATTAAGAAGTTGACCTCCTGCAATTGAATCAGGAAAGAAATGCCTTTTAAGATTTTTTTCCAGTGCTTTGTCCACAGGACACACAGTGGACAATTAAGTCTAAAGACCGTATTAATGTATGTGTATTTTCCTTCTCACTGTGATTGTAAGGAAGAAATGTCTAAAAGCAATGGATAACCCAGATTTTTTTATTTTTATTATATATATTTTTTAATATATTGCTTGGTATGGGCTATTGACTTGATTGAGATCTTTCACATGGGATTGATTGATAAGTAGCAATTAAGTAGGACTCACAATTTATTTTGGATAGTCCCTGTTGAATGTATATGAGGCATTTTTGTAAACTCTGAGCAGCTCACAGGTACTGTTCACCCTTAACCTGTGCAAACACAGCAAGAAATAAATCATAAATCTGTGACCCATCCAATGTATGTGGAACACGGAAATTTGAGTATTTTGTTCTTTTAAATGATTCTTCTGTCACAGTAATGAAGGGATTGGTTTTAGTTATCATTAGACTTATGATTTGTATTTGTTTTCCTTTAAAGACAAAGAATTTTCCCATTATGTTTTTCATTACTTAGTGTAAGCATAGTCAGTAAATTTGGCCTTAAAGTAGATATTACCTTCTTTTCATGCTAAGACTTTTTGGCTGCTTTTTACTAAATAAAAGATTCAGTTAAAATATATTTATACAGTTTTTAAATGTGTGAGTTCTAAGGTCATTTGCAAGCAAACAAAAAAGAAAAAATGATGTGAGAAAATTATTTTGTTTTTTAAAAAATTATTTTGTTTCTTAATCTCAGAAATACCCATAATCCTTTATTTAATTAATTAATTTATTTATTGAATTGATGTTCACTGAAAAATAGCTGCAGCTCTGAATTGCAATCGATTAGGGACACACAGAAACATGCTGTAGGGTGATTCTGAGGAGCAGACTGTGGTAAACCTTTCTGCTTTTTATTTATTTATTTATTTATTTTCCTACTTTCTCTTTTGTATAACCTGTCATCTTTATTTATATCAAGAATTAAATGATGTTTTTATCACTCTAATAAAATGTGTGTTATTACTACATTGTTGAAAATTCTTAGTACAGGGTGGCACACCGTTTTCTGCCCTGGGATGATGTGCAGTGTACGAAGGACATGCTGCAAAGAATGCACAGTTTTACAATGTACACAGTGATACTTACTCTAAGTTACTTGATTTTTTTTGGGCACAATGTAGTAAATGTCAAGAGCCTTTGAAACATTTGAAGCAGATGTTCTGCTGCCAAGCTGAAGCATTTGAACTCAAAATGAAACAGTTCTCTTAAACCTTGATATTAAGTCTTAACAATTTCACTTCCCAATTGGACACGGTATGAAGAAGATAATAGAACTGTAGCAGGATAAAATATTTATTCTCCCATGAGGTGGGGAAGAAAAACATGTTTAGCATTTGCTTTGCAATTTTATTTGTCCTGGCTCATTTCCGTCTTATATATATACGGTTCCAGGCACATGTTAAAAGCAGCAGCTAGGGCTTGGCCAGTGGTTGGTGTCCTTCCTCTCCCCATCTACTTATGAGTTTCTCTCCTAAATTCTCTTAATTTGCCTCTTTGTCCTCATATTCTTTTTAGGGAAGCATTCGTCAAAATGTTCTCACTAGTCCAAAATCCATTTACTTGGTCAAACTGATCAATTCCTATGAAAATTAGTGTCAGCCTTTTCAAACAGGAGTGCCATATTTAAACACTTCAATGAAAAAGGCTTGAATTTCCAGGCTAAGTACCTGCCACTCCCATTGACACTGGGAACAGCACGGATGTTAAAAGGCCATGACAATAAAAGTATTTTAATTAGAAGTCCACCTTCATTTTGGAAATGTCAGGCTTCATTCCCTGTTTGTATTGTGAATGTCTCATAAAGGACAGTTTGTCTGACACTTTATCTACTGGCTCAGTCCAGATGTTCATCTAGTGTGTCTCGTTCTGTATACATTAGTGTCGTGTGCTTTGCTACCTGAATGATAATGTCATGTTATAAACACTCAGAACTGAATACCAAGCTTTTAAATCTTGCATTCACCCCACTACCATGAAACCTATGACACTAATTCTTACATCCTCTCCCCACTTTGTACTCCATGCTTTCCAGTCAAAGATGCTGTAGTCCCACACCTTCCCCAAGGTGAGTCAATGCTATTGCAGACCCTCTATGCTTGAGCAATGCTGGGGGAAGATCTGGAAGTGTGCTGCAAACCCTTTTCAGCAGTCTTCCCTGCTGTGACCACTTGTTTTTTTGTGTGAGTGCATCAGATTGGGAAGCATACAGGCTTGGGAGAGTAGAAAAGAAAGTCAGTGGATAGTGCTTTCTTCCTTTCCTTCAGTACTGAGAAAAGATAGTATGGACAATGAGGAAATCACTGTCCCTGTAGTGATGAAGCAATAACCTTTAAGGAACTGAATTTTTGTCAATAAGCATAGTTTGCATGCCTTCATGCGTAAATGTATCACAGAATCACACAGAATCATCTAGGTTGGAAGAGACCTCCAAGATCACTGAGTCCAACCTCTGACCTAATGCTAACAAGTCCTCCACTAAACCATATCCCTGAGCTCTACATCTAAACGTCTTTTAAAGACCTCCAAGGAAGGTGACTCAACCACTTCCCTGGGCAGCCTATTCCAGTGACTAAATAACCTTTCAGTAAAGAAGTTCTGACTAACAGTAAATAAGTTTTTCCTAATATCCAACCTAAACCTCCCCTGGCACAACTTTAGCCCATTCCCCCTTGTCCTTTCACCAGGCACGTGGGAGAATAGACCAACCCCCACCTCGCTACAGCCTCCTTTCAGGTACCTGTAGAGTGTGATAAGGTCGCCCCTGAGCCTCCTCTTTTCCAGGCTGAACAATCCCAGCTCCCTCAGCTGCTCCTCGTAAGACTTGTGTATGTATATATATGAGCAAATTCTACACAAAATTATCTGTACTATATTTTTCCTGTTATTCCTGTTAGGCACCAGAAAATATTGTTTCTCCATCCTGTGGAAAATGTTGATAGAAAGTACAGGTGTGTGGTATCCAATTTTGTTTGTAAACTAATGGTTAACAGTGTGATCACTCTACAAGCTATAGGCAAATACAGCATGTGCTTGAAAGCAGTGTGCACTCTTTTAAGGAAAATTCAGTGTGAACATACATTATTAGTATGGTACAGTATGTCTAGTATTTGTTGATTATGGATAGGGTATTTTTGTTCTATAATAAGTTCTGTGTAGAAGAATTGGCAAGAAAACTGGACCATGTACTTGACTAGATCTTGGAGCCAGAATGTACAAGCTCACTTTCAGTGGTAACCTTATAAAGCAATGCTGTTTAAGCGACAGAGCAGTACTTATGCAGTCTTTATAATATCTTGTGCTGTGATTCTGCATTGCTGGTTGAATTAGGGTTTCATCTGCACTGTTCCATCTTTTAATAATCTGGCTGCTTCATTTGGCTTCCTACTGCAACTTTATTAGCCTGAAAGCAAACGTTTTCTGTACAGGCTGCAAAGCAGATAATATCTTCTTCAGATTACCCTCTGTTTAACCCCTTACAGAATAAAAACTTCCCTTGAAATCTCTATGTTCTTTCTTCTGAAGGCTAAGTTTGATATTTCACAATAGCAGGCTGTAAAGAACAGTCTTTCCTGGGGCAGGTGTAAAAGATCTGTTCAGCACATACCTTTGTAAGAGTGGAGGAGTCCTGTATTTTCAGCGGCCTTGGAAACTGAAAAATAATGAAGCAAAGAACTCTAATGATCTTCCTCCCCCCCCTCCCGCCACCCCCCCGGGAATATAGAATATGCAGGAATTTGATTTGTGTCTTAAAGCAATACTAGGATCTACACACATGCATATTTAAATGTTTTGCTACAGTAATTATAAATGTGTCAATATTGTCATCATCAAACTTACCTTTTTTCTATAACTTTTTTTTTTTGTTAGTTGACATCAGAAGATTCTATGGAGTAGAAAGTTGCACTTATTTCTTAAATGAGGAAGCAGAAGCAGAAATGAAGTTAACTTGTCTAAGCTCAGTCACAAAGCTATCAGAAGTCCTGTTAAAATGGTCCAAAGTGTCACCAGTCTGTTTTATGGTTTTCTCCAGTAGGCAGCACTGCTTTATTTTGATATTGTCAACTGTATGATATTTACAGAAAATATTTATTTCTCTTATCCTTATTAGGGTGATTGCTTAGTGTAAGGGTATGTTCCAGGAAGAATACATTCAAGGTTTTTTCTTTTCACCATAGGGATGGTCAGTGAAACATGTTTCCCAGACAGTTTGTGCAGCATCCATCCTTGAAGGCTTTCGAAAAAAACCTCAGGTAACCCGTTCTGAGCTCTTCAGTGACCCTGCTTTGAGAAGGAGGAGGATTAGAGACATTCTGTTGTCCTTTCCAACCTGACATCCTCTGATCCTGCAGTCAGTGCTGCATATAAGTAAAATGTCTTGCTTGCCTCAATTCTGTTGTTGGATGGAACAACAGGAGAAGGGAATAATAAGTGCAGAGCAAGTTCTGTGATTACTCTGGTTGCGTTATTCTATATGAAAGGCTCTGCAAGTGGCAGTGGCTGATTGTAGTGACATTTTAAAAATTGGTACTGAGTGGCAAAGGTAGCAAAATGATGTGCACCATAAAAGGAGTTGTTAGGAGAGAAGAGTAGGCAGGAATAATTGGACAAATAGGGAAAAAGAGACAGGAAGACAAAAGAGGCTCCCCACCCTTCTGTAGTATAAAGAGAGTCACCATACATCTTGTATGAAAAAACGTTTGGAGAGATTCTCTTTAATCATGGTGACGTCTGTTATGGCTGTGCCTGAAAACATATAGCAGCTTTGGTCTGAGAAGAACTGCCTAAACCTCTTCAAGATTGTTTTTAAAGTAAAGTATTAGCCTTTGCTGTTTCCATGACAATGCTTCAGTAATACAGTTTTGAATGGAGACTTCATAGGGAACAAATGGGAAATAAGAATGTGACTCGAGCCCTTTGGAAAAAAAAGTGCAATAAAGATCAGGAGTTACTCAAGGTGTGAGCCAGACCCCTGCTCCAACGTCGTTGTGATTTAGTTGTGCATCTTGGCTCAGCATACAGTGTGAAAACCATTAATATGGCAGAGGCGGATGTTGTAGACCTGCTGTGCTTCTACTCTGCAATGTGGAAAGGCTGCTTGATGTAATGCTCCAGTTTGTATCTGCTAGAGCTCTGTTTTTTGATAGCTTTAAACTGCAGGTAAGGACGTGTGGTGGAGCACGGAGAAGGGAACTGCAAGCAGTGCTATACCTGTAGCATGCAGGTTGTTTGGAAGCTGTAGGCTTGCTCAGTGTTCAACGCTCAGCTTTGTGGGACAGTGATACTCCCTTAGGTTCTCTAATGTGTTTTGCTACAATGCTGAGTTGTGTTGGTTAAGTGCCAGGGTTGATTGTTTCAGTCTTTTATCTATATCAGTTTATCACCTCATATGGGCATTTGTACAGAAAATTAATCATTTCTTGTGGTGAGAATCTTGCAATTTCAGAATTTCTTTTGTCTCAGCAGAAATAAGCCCCATTTCTTACTTCCATGACCCCCTACCCTCAAACAAAAAAGCTGTTTTCCACAAGCTAAAATTAGTGAGATGTTTCACTTTGATTTTCGTTTTTCCATTACATAACTCATTTTGCTCTAAAATATGAAGGAAATTAAAATGGAAGCCTGTTTCAGAATAAAAACAGTTAACTGAAAAAGTCAAAGTAACCCATGTTTCAAAATGGCTGCAACTTTCCCATTTCAATTTTCATTTTTAAACTTGTCTAGTTCTTTGGCAGTGTGTTATAGCAAGTATTGGTGCTGATGAATAACTGTTTTCTGTGGGGAAAAAAATCAGTTCTAGAAGTTCCTGCCAGTTCTACTGTTTTACTTCTGAATGTATGTATCAGATGACAGCTGATTAAAAAAAAAAGGAATAAACTTGAACTGTTAGGAAAAAAAAAAAAACAACCACCACCACCACCACCAACAAAAAAACCCCTCAACTGTGTTAGCATAGCTCTTGACAATGATGCTGGGGAAAAAAAAAAAAAAGTTGCAGCTGCTTAGCATCTTGCTGCAGTGGCTGAATTTTTCCCCTCAGCCTAATATCTAATTTGTTCAAATGTTTTTGTTTTTCTGTTTAAATACCATTTTACAAGCGAAACTGACTTTTTAATTTCACTTATTCTTATTATTCTTATTTCACTTATTCTTATTATTATCTATTTTAGGTTGGATCTTAGGAAGAACTTCTTTACCGAAAGGGTTGTTAGACATTGGAACGCGCTGCCCAGGGAAGTGGTGGAGTCACCATCCCTGGAGGTCTTTAAAAGACGTTTAGATGTAGAGCTTAGGGATATGGTTTAGTGGGGACTGTTAGTGTTAGGTCAGAGGTTGGACTCGATGATCTTGAGGTCTCTTCCAACCTAGAAATTCTGTGATTCTGTGATTATTATATTTCAAATAGAAAAAATATAGAACTCTAGGAGTCTAGATCCAGTTTGTGAATAGTTAAGGTAAATGTTTGTGGAAGAGAAAGAAGATAGAGCTTGAAAGCATAAATATATTAAAACAAAACCAAAAACTTCCAGCCTATAGAATTTATCAATGTGATTCACGTTGGCTCGATAGGTTGCATCCACTTTAGGGTGAGAGGAAGTTCAGTTCGCAAACAATGTAAGTCCTTGTCTCCACTGATTAATTTTCTGAACTGTCTGTGGTTTTGATGCTGAGGCCTACTGTCTTCTATGGACTGAGGTAAGAATACCACAGGCTTTCTACTGGAGACATCAGGATGTCAGCTTTCTAGTCAGTTAGAGGTGACTGCATAAAGCTGCAGCCTAAGAAATAATTGCTCTAAAATCATTTATTTTTTTTGTATCTGTCTAGCTTGTTTGATTGCTCCCCCCCCATATACTTATTTCCTGTACTTTTTTTTTTTTTTTTTAATTCCTCATAGCCTGTCTGTTTTCTAGCATACATTTTCCTATTTTCTTTTGTCCCCTTTGGACTGTATCGTGCTTTAAAATACATTTAAGATGCATTAATTTTCTCTCAGTTGTCATTTTCCATATTTTTATTAGGTTTTGTACAAAAGTGCAAGGCCTTCAGCTGCTGACCTGGTGGAAAATGCAAAGATGTCAATGAGCCAAACATCATTAAACTCCCTATGTCTAAAATTAAGGAGTCCCATGCAAGTTTTGTGCTCTAATAAATAAAATAGAACCTGTCAGTTTGAAAAAAAACCCTGCACGTAGACTTCATCCGGAGTATGCAGTCTGGTGCAATTTACTGTATTGCAAGAAGAAATAAAACATGAACAGGAACTTTGATTTTATCTGATAGACTTGTGTGACTTAAGTGTTTTATGAGCAGCTAAATTTTTAATCAAGCAACCAACAACTATTTTCTAGTGACATCTATGTAGGCATAGCAGACAAAAGAATGAATTTCAAAAGCATAGGAATGTTAGAAGCTTGGGTATGAAAATACTAAATTTAAACAAGTATTTATTGAAGAGCAAGGAAACTACACTGTTTTAAACAGGAAGGAAAAAGCGCCAAAGATAAACATTTATCAGGCTCTTCAGAGAGTAATATTTTTTCGGAGAACATTATATCACTGTATAGTAAAATCCCAGGGACTTCAGAAGGGTCATGCAGGTCCTTGGAACTGTCTCCACATAATAGTGTAGCATAGTTCTGTGTGCTAAAAACATTGGTAAGTCCTTCTCCAAAACAATAGTACAAACCAGTAAAGGTTACAGTTTCAGTAATGCATTGGAGTGACTACTGCTGTGGAGTTTTGGTCCCTTATGGAAGGGAGTATACTTTTCTTAAAGAATGTCTCATTATATATTTATACTTTCAGTATCCAGGTACACCTATAAATATAACTCATAAACAAATGATTTCATCTAAAGTTGAAATGTCATTGTTGCAGTGCTGACTGAATCGATCTAGACAGGCAGTTGGTCTGACCTTTTAATCTCAGAGCCAACTTTAAGTTCTACTGAGAGAGAAATATACAATGGTGAAATTGTTCATGATGCTCTTTTCAGTCTCATGGGAAAAGTATGCATATAGGTTTCCAGTCCAGGCTGAAGTTGCAGTCATAAATAGTGTTTTGTGATACAGGAAGGAATTCATAACATGATGTAGTTATTTTTGTGATTCATTCATTTTAACTGTCAAAGCAGATGCATTTTAGATGTGGCAGGTAAAGCTTTATTAAGATGGTATGTAAGTGTCATCATTTGATCCAGTGGCTAATTGTATTCCAAAAAGCATTTGAGTCTTCACAGCAGTTTTGACATCTGTACAAAAGTCATTGTTTTAGAAGTATTTAACATCAAGGTTGGATGATCATCTGCAAATCTAAAAGTAAGGAAATTAAATGGTTTGGGTTCTGTGGCAGTTCTGGATCTTGGTTTAGAGTTATATTATGTTCTGTTTGTGAGAGTTTATTGACCATCTGACCTATAGTGAATGAACTGGTTTGTTTTTCAGAGAAGTGGAAATAGGCACAGGAAAGGTCCATGTGCATTGATACAGTCTGCTAGCAAATTTTGCTAGCTTGTGACCTTTTTGTATTAACTGCAAGATACAGCTGCATAGAACTGTTTTATTTTCACATCAAGCAATTCACACAACTTCCATATCTGATATATGCCAAAAAGGAAAAACAAATACATTTGGTGTAGATGTGTAAATCGGTGGCCACAAAATACTTTCTTTGTAAATAAAAAGGACCAGAATATCCAACTCTGTCACACTCCCTATTGAAGTCAGTCTTTCTTATTTTTAACTGCAGCTCAATATGATAAGCCTTTTGAAGTCTGAAGGGTAGTTATTATATGAGAACAAAGTGGAATGGAATACAATCAAATGAAACAGATTGTAGCTCTTAATTTACGAAGATGAAAACTGTCCCAATATGAAACACACACAAATGTGTTGTAAATTCAGGATAATTTGAATCATGAAATTAATCCATGCCAGGAATAGTTGACTCAAATGTTTCTTGTAATTAATGCAACCAAGACACTGTTAATTAAAAAATAAATAAATAAATAAAAATTACTACACACCCTTAATCATCCTTCATATGATAAAAATGTAATGACATTTTACTTTGACTATTGTTCTGTGTGTCTTTTGTGGTGTTTTCTTCCAGTTGACAACAGGTCATTTGGGCTGGCAGATTTTTAATAAACTTTCCATCTCACATAAAACTCGTATCACATGGAAAAATATGATCTTTGCAATTGCATCACAAACTAAGCTTGGCTATACTTGAAAGTGTCTCTGGCATGGTTATATTGGTTAGCCGTGTGGGAAAAAATCTCAGTACAACTGACATGGCCATATTGGCAGGAGCTCTACTGTAAGCAGTTGTACTAGAAGTAGGGTTACTTTGCTGGCATGCAATATTTCAGGAGCTTATATAGGTTATACTAACAAAATAACTTTTCTGACAGCGTGGGTTGTTCTCCCACAAGGAAAACTGCATGCATAGCTCTACCATAGCTCTACTGTAAGAAAAATCTTGGATTTGCTTCTCAAACTGTTAGTAGAAGTAGAATGTTGGGTTATAAGAACTTGCTTGGCTTCTAGGAAAAGCAAAACATGAAATGGATCGGGTGTGCTTTCAGTAGTATGGTTTATTTATATTATGGCAGTGTCAGAGGTTCCTCTCTTGTCTAGATAACAGGCAGTATCTGCCCCTAAAGGAACAAGGATTCACAGTCCAAACAGGAACAAGATGTTTTTAAAAAAGAAGTGTTAAGTCTAATGGTACCTTTAGTCATTTCAGGATGCAGTTAATTTCTTCAGTTGTTCAATGGAAGCTTCCCTTTAACTATGACACATATTCCCGGACAAAATCTGAAAGTATTAAGAGAAACATATTTTAGAAGAACTTTGAAGTGAATTTTCCTCTAGATTTTTCTCATCATCTTGACCACGAAGTGGTCCCATTTATCGTAATAAAAATAAATAGTTCTAGGCTTTCCAGCCAATTGGGATTACCACATAAGCTGTTGGTGTGCTTGTTAAAAAAAGTACAAAAAGTTTATCCTGAAGTAGATGAAAGAAGCTCTGTTAAATTAGAAATCTTTTGGTTAGCTGCTGATCAGCCATTTGTTTAAATATCTTTTGTTTAACATAGCTTGATAGGGTATTAGAGATGAACAATTGGATAACAAAAAGATTCAGTTAGTAGAATAAAATTTTAACACATTACGCAAATGTTCATATAAATAAGACAACACCAGAAAAGGACTAGAACATTTATTCTTAAATCAGTAGTTGCCATCCAAGTTAGGCCAGGCATTACCATACAATAGCTATTAGTGCTCCAGGTTAACAACAAACAACTTTTTTTATTTTTTCAGAAAGGATCCTAAATAGTAAGATTACATAAATCTTTATGGCCATTGGTATCTTGGTGTTAGAATGGCCAAGAAGAACCGATTTATACCTCCGTTCTGGAAGCATAATATCTCCAGAACTGGGTTCCCTGTGGGAAATCTGGGAGGGAAAGTGTTTCTTCTCTGAAGTCTCCTCTATAGACAGGAAGCGCACTTTGATTTTAATGCCAGATTTAGCTTCCTCCAGAAACAGTTGCTGAAAAAGACATTAGAATGTTTTCACATTGCACAATAATATTATGCATTATTGAAAGCAAACCAGAATGAATGTGTTCTTTTGTGTATTGAAAAGAAAGCTGAGGGCAAGATATGTAATTTTTAAATGAAAGTGTCAAATTCATTTTGATTTGAAAGTCTGTTTTTCCATGAGGAATGCAAATACAATAGAATTGGCTTATGTAGATTGTTTTACACAGCAGCTTATTCCAGTGGTGTTAATTTATGGAACTTAGATGTTTAAAGGAAATACATATGCTCTGTGCAGCACTTCTGTAGTCTTTCACTGTTTCTGCTACTGAATGTTAGCGCTTTCATTTTAAACATTTTGAATTGAGAGCAATAAATAAAAAATATCGATATGTAGAAAAAAATCTAAAAATCAAAATATCAGGTCATTACATTCTTTTACTTATTTAGACATTTAGTTTTTTTCATCTTTGTTTTTTAACAGTTCTTATGAACTTTATATCTGATTGTTCTAATATAAGGAATATGCAAGACTGTGGCATCTGTGTGGACACTCTACAGCTTGTCAGAAAACATTAGTGAAATTGAGTAAAAGACAAGTGAGGCAAAAAAAAAAAAAAAGAAAAAACAAAAACAACCAACCAAAATAAAAACAACAGCAAAAAACAAGATAAATAAAGATTAAAGTTTAAATTGGGGAAAGTCCAACCCTATTTAAAGAAACAACCAAACTGCTTTATCCTAATATCTGCTTCTTCATTGTACAACCTATTGTGAATTCCCAGATGCATTGAGTATACCTTGCTACCTTGTAGATAATCTGTTGGTTTTGGCAGGTGCACCCAAAGCTGCATTAAGTTTTCTGGGGTCTGCTGCCAGAGTCCTACAAACCACAGAGTTTACCTTCTGACTCATATTTAATTTAAGAATTTTGTTCAGGTTCCTCTGCAAATTGCAAAGTTTTAAAACCCGTGTTGTAAAATTTCTCACTAGTAATTGATTAGTTTATTTTATCAATCTTCTTCATAATTTTTTTTCATGCACTTATATTTTAAGTGGCCAGTATTGTAATAGAAAAAGAAAATATGAGATTGAGGAGGTACTTAGTTTTGGTTTTATTTTATAAAGGTGTGCCTTTTTATTGGTGACTTTTGTAAAACCAAAACAGTTTGCAATGGCTGAAGAGAATCTGGGGCAGAATTCCAGTCATGTAGTCCTTATAAAATGAGAAAAACAAAGGGACTTGGAAATGCCAAGTTGGAAGGTCCTTTCCAGATATCATTTTTCCAGATATCATTTTCTCTTTTCATTTAAAAATAATTAGAATAAGTTTGGGAAATCGTAGCACAGCTCCTAATCATAAACAGTTTTATTCCATGCCATTTGATGCAGACATGGGTGAAGGACATAAAAAAGAAAATCGACCTCTTTGTCTATTATCATTTAAGGGAGAAAAAAAATATTAATTCAGCCTTGAATGATAACATATCGTATGTGGCAAATGGCTAGATTTGGATGATTTGTTACTTTGTGGCATCACTCAGGGCTGTGTCATTGTACGTAAACAGTTGAAAGAAAAGACAACGAAAATTCACAAAAGGCAAGATTAAAATACATCTATTGTTCTCCGGCTTAAGATCATAAAAGGAAGGAAATTCAGAGCTAAGGATCCAAACCTCAAGTTTCTGCAGTGCCAGACTTAATTTTATGTAACTGTAGCCTGTTGTGAGTAGACATTGGTGGTTTGATCCTGACTGATGAGTTACATTGCTCTTAGCAGCTGAAACCAGAACAATAATTTTATTTTAATGCTTGCCTTTGTTTGGTGAATAGACTTTTTGGAACAATCATAATTGTTTTCTTTATGTTTTCTTGCCAATTGTAATAAAATAAATCCCTAATAAATAGTTTTTTTTTTTTTTTTTTTTCTTTTTTTTTTTTTCCCAAAAGTTGTCCTTAAAACTCTGCTATGGAACTTTTGTTAAAATGGAAACAGGAAATTATAAAGAGAAGACAGTGTCATGCTTAGATTTCAGGGATTTATAAAAATTCTGGGTATGTTATAATGGCTATAGTTCTGTACATACTTGGTTAAAATGATAATAACAAAAAAACTCAAAAACGCTTAACTCCTGAAGAAGCAGTTATTAGTACTATTAATATAGAATAATGCAAGTATTACAGTTTTTTTTTTAATGTATCCATATAAAATTGATTTTTTGTTTAATTCCATTTTGTTCAGTTCAGACTTCAGTTTCTCCTTGTTGTTGGAAATTGGAATAAGGGTGGCAGAAACAGTGTCCTTTGTAGGATGCCAGACTGCTGAGGCAAAATGCAGAGAAATATCAGTGACCTCAAATCTTATCTTGAAATTTTGGCCTAAGGACATTGCTTCAAGGATTCCGTAGGGAAAGATCAGCAATTCTTTAGCAATCTCCACGCAAGTCAGGGAAAGATCCTTAGCACTGCAGAAGCCAGAGGTGACCTGCCAAACAGTCAAACAGTAAAATCTGGTATCTGATAAGGTGAGGCTGACCTGAAAGATTTATAGCTGTAATTTGCTCAAGGGTATTTTGGTTCTTTCAGTGACAGGGAGAAACCTCAACATTGTGTCAAATTCAGTCAGTTACACCCTTTGTCATTTTTTGAGATTTGGAGGCATGCAGTGGACAAGAACTGCGAGGTGAGGAGACAAGTCTAAAACCATGGTTTTTTTTTGTTTGTTTGTTTTGTTTTGTTTTGTTTTTTGTTTTTTGTTTTCCAACACATGGAGCTCTAGCCAGTTCTGAATGGTAGTTTAAATTATTTTCTCTAAGCAGAAATTACTGAAGGTATGGGAAATGTATATTCCAGATAAACTAGTCTCTTGGTGTTGCAGTGAAACGTAAAGGTCCTGGACCCCCAGCCTGAAAAATTACAGCCCATGAGACAAGAGAGAACTGAAGTGTTCAGTGATAAATCTCTTGCTTTTAAGTGAGAATATCACTGAAGAAGTTTTACACATGAAAAAATAAAAGTCTGGAGCCAGAGAGAGAAATAAAACTGTTTTGTGAATGTGAGTGATAGTACTATGTTGATTGGCATGGAGAAGAGAGATGTAGAATGGTAATGCTGTGGTAGACCCACAATAAAGTTCAAACATGATATTGCTCTAGAGAATTGCTGAATGTAGGAGTTGCATGGTTGGGGATTTGGCAGCTCTTCCTCTATTATAATTTTTCTGTAATCTCTGTAGTGAAGTATTGATTGGGATTGTTTTGTAGAAAAGGAAACCACTGCCTTTCCCATCTCAGCACCCATCCTTGGATTCCTCAAATACTCCCTCACAGACATATGTGACCTTTCATTTGCTCTGTCTGGCCATGAGACTGCAAGTTCCAAGACTAGGGATTTCCCTCTGATTTTCTGATGCAATTTCTTCCATTCATATTAAAGCATTCTCTTCTGTGCTGTTGTGACAGACCTACTTGTGACAGCATCTTTTTTCAGCTGCTCTGTTCCTTTTGGGGGCAGGGGGGAAGGGAGAGGGTAGGTGCAAAGTTTTCTGTGTAAACTGCTTTCACTGCAGATCACCTATGTTTAGGAATCTTTAGAAAAGATCAAGTATGAGAACCTATCTTGTAAATCCATATGCAAGTCAGACTGAATGAAGCACTGTCTACTCCAGCATTGGATTAAGCACAGACAGCTCTAGAGGTACTTCACTAAATTACATCACTGTATGATTTTTCTGCAGTGTATTGTGGGAAAACTTTTCATCCTCAGACCACTTTAGAAAAATGTTTTTAACTTCACTATCTAAAGAACTTCCATGGCTTTTGTTCCAGACAGTAGCAAGGCTTGAATCCAGCTCTAGATGATGATCTTTTCCAGGTGTTGGCATTACTGCAATTCTCATTTTAGGAAGACTAGGAAATTCTGGGCATCAAATGCAGTATGAAAGCATTTCAAGAGTAGTTGCCCTAAGAAGCCAGCAGCATGCTTTGCCCAGGTCTCTTGTGTAGATGGGGAGATATGGAGACAGCTGAAGCAGGTTGAATAGCTGTAGAATCCCCATGCATCTTCTTGCACACCTGGCATGGCTTCTTCTCCAAGAAGGAAGGCACTCTTTATAAAGGTCTTACTTTATATTTGCACAACTAGGACTTACAGATGAAGGGAGTACTTACTAATATATAAGCTTGCTGCACTCCTTTACTGCTACAGCTCTCAATTGCTATTTGTTTTTGGCCAGTCCTTTGCCGTTGCTGAGATCGTGGAGTTATGTATTTGTGTGTGCTTCAAAGCAGGAGGGCTAAGAAATGTATATTTCCCTGAAGTAGCATCTGGCTTTTTAAGAGAAAGTGTGGAAGGTCAGTTGAAACCACAAATGTGCCAATTTCCCATCCAGAGAGACAGTATCCGCATATTAGGCAAGCTGAAGATATCCAGATAAAAGGTCCATGAACAGGGATATAGGTGAAGAATGTGTGTCACATAGAGATAATCTGGAGATCACAGAATCACAGAAAAGTCTAGGTTGGAAGAGACCTACAAGATCACTGAGTCCAACCTCTGACCTATCACTAACAAATCATCCACTAAACCATATCCCTAAGCTCTACATCTAAACGTCTTTTAAAGACCTCCAGGGATGCTAACTCAACCACTTCCCTGGGCAGCCTATTCCAGTGACTAACAGTAAATAAGTTTTTCCTAATATCCAACCTAAACCTCCCCTGGCGCGACTTTAGCCCATTCCCCCTTGTCCTGTCACCAGGCATGTGGGAGAACAGACCAACGGCCACCTCGCTACAGCCTCCTTTCAGGTACCTGTACAGCGCGATAAGGTCGCCCCTGAGCCTCGTCTTCTGCAGGCTAAATAGTCCCAGCTCCCTCAGCCGCTCCTCGTAAGACTTGTTCTCCAGACCCTTCACCAGCTTCGTAGCCCTTCTCTGGACTCACTCAAGCACCTCCATGTCCTTCTTGTAGTGAGGGGCCCAAAACTGAACACAGTACTCGAGGTGCGGCCTCACCAGAGCCGAGTACAGGGGAACAATCACTTCTCTGGACCTGCTGGCCACGCTGTTTCTTATGCAGGCCGGGATGCTGTTGGCCTTCTTGGCCGCCTGAGCACACTGGTGGCTCATATTCAGCTGACTATCAGCCAAAACTCCCAGATCCTTCTCTGACAGGCAGCTTTCTAACCACTCATCTCCCAGCCTGTAGTGCTGCTTGGGGTTGTTGTGCCCCAGGTGCAGAACCCGGCACTTGGCCTTGCTGAACTTCATACTGTTGGCCTCGGCCCATCGGTCCAGCCTATCCAGATCATCTTGCAGAGCCTTCCTACCCTCGAGCAGGTCGACACACGCACCTAACTTGGTGTCGTCTGCAAACTTACTGAGGGTGCACTCGATCCCCTCATCCAGATCGTTGATGAAGATGTTAAAGAGGACTGGCCCCAGTACTGAGCCCTGGGGGACTCCACTAGTGACCGGCCTCCAACTGGATTTGACTCCATTCACCACAACTCTCTGGGCCCAGCCATCCAGCCAGTTCTTAACCCAACAACGCGTGCGCCAGTCCAAGCCATGGGCAGCCAGTTTCCTGAGGAGAATGCTGTGGGGAACGGTGTCAGATACCTTACTGAAGTCAAGGTAGACCACATCCACAGCCTTTCCCTCATCCACTAAACGTGTCACCTTGTCATAGAAGGAGATCAGGTTCGTCAAGCAGGACCTGTCCTTCATAAACCCATGCTGACTAGGCCTGATC
This sequence comes from Nettapus auritus, assembly GCA_011076525.1. Lineage (NCBI taxonomy): Eukaryota > Metazoa > Chordata > Aves > Anseriformes > Anatidae > Nettapus > Nettapus auritus. Next base: position 59,048,338 of record CM021766.1, on the reverse strand, counting down.
GCCTGCTTGCCCTGCAACTACTGCATGATGATGCCCAGGATAATCTGCTCCATGAGCTTCCCTGGCACTGATGATAAACTAACAGGCCTGTAGTTCCCCGGGTCTACCCTCCGGCCCTTCTTGTAGATGGGCATCATGTTTGCTATTTGCCAGTCAAGTGGGACCTCCCCCGATAGCCAGGACTGCCGATAAATGATGGAAAGCAGCTTGGCCAGCTCTTCCTCCAGTTCTCTCAGCACTTGGGTGGATCCCATCTGGCCCCATCGACCTGCGTACATCCAAGTGCTGTAGCAGGTCGCCAACCATTTCCTTGTGGATTGTGGGGGCCACATTCTGCTCCCCATCTTCTTCCACCAGCTCAGGGAACTGGGCGTCCAGACAGCAACTGGTTTTGCTGCTAAAGACTGAGGAAAAGAAGGTGTTAAGCACCTCGGCTTTATCCTCATCTCTGGTAACTAAGTTTCCCCCCCCATCCAAAATATTTTTTGTTGTCTTTAACAGCAGTAGCCAGATTGAGCTCCAGATGAGCTTTGGCCTTTCTAATTTTGTCCCTGCACTGCCTCGCAACATCCTTGTAGTCCCCTTGAGTGGCCCGCCCTCTTTTCCAAAGATTACAAGCCCTCTTTTTTCTCCTAAGCTCAAGCCACAACTCTCTGTTCAGCCAGGCCGGTCTTCCTCTGCGCCAGCTTGTCTTTGGGCATGTGGGGACAGACCACTCCTGAGCCATTAGGATTTCTTTCTTGAAGAGCGCCCAGCCTTCCTGGGCTCCTTTGTCCTTCAGTACCACCTCCCAAGGGACTCCGCCAACCAGTGTCCTGAACAGCTCAAAGATCTGTTTTGAGATCTGATCTGAGATCTCTTTTTATTATTGTTATTTTTAATTTAAACAACAGTTTACTTTATTTCTGCCCCAAATATGGATTTGTTGGATCCACAGTAATTTAATGGACTTAGCCCACTCTCAGCCACCCGGCCTCAAAAACCGGTAAAATGTGAGAAAACCTAACATCAGAAAATTTGTGTTCTAAGTAGCATATAATTATGTATCCTTGATATGATTTGGCCAACTGAAGCAAAATGGTGTGGCCAGCAACGTTTTTGGGTATTAAAGTCTCTTTATTTCTGCTTGCTTTAGAAACTTGTGTGAACTTTGACATAACTGAGGGGGAGGAGAAAGGAATTTCAGTAGGAGTAGATTGGTGTCTGTGATCTGGCTACAAGCTGTTCATGGCTATGATCATACTAAGAAATAAGAAGTGTTAGAGTTTGTGTTTACTTCAGCCTAAACACCAGCTGGGCCAAGAAAGCAAACCAATCTCCTAAACACTCATCAAAATCTTTTATCCAAGTTTATATGTGATTAGAGCCAGGTTTAACTCTGCAGTGGTGATATACTTTTTCCTGTGTTCCTGTTTGGCGCTTGCCACCCCTGTGTTACTAGAGACAATAAAGGCACTTACATTCAAATTCTTTCCAACAAGGATAATCTTTGTTCTTCAACTCCTCAATTTGCACCTTATACCTTACACTGCATTTTAAGAGCTTTAGTTCCCTAGCTCATTTTGCTAGACTGTATTCATCTGTGGGAAGATCATTTCTCTGCAGAGAGCAAGGCACTGTATTTTTGCTTGAGAAAAATCAAGGATTGTATAGTATTATGACAGATATATTGTAGTAAGAATTATAGTTAATTTTTTTTGTGTTGATCACTTAATGTGGAATGAGGGTGATCTTGTATTTTAGATAGCTACTGATGTGCTCCACTCAGTGACTAAGATTTTTAAGTCGAGCTCATTTGGTGGGTTAAAATGTTTCCCTAAATGCTAATAGTTAAAATAATGACTCCCTCAAATCATTATTCCTGCTAATTCAGCTACTGCTACTGGCCTTGGGAGGAGGAAGATTGTTGGATACTTCAAAACACAATGGTAATTTTCCAAACTGGTCTTATTATGGTTCTCCAGGATGTAAAACAGTTCTTTAGACTAGGTTGTCCTAGTTAGCTTCTTCTAAACCACCTATTTTATTTTATTTTATTTTATTTTATTTTATTTTATTTTATTTTA
>CM021766.1:59001079-59039561 GCA_011076525.1 Nettapus auritus | reverse complement strand
TTTTTTTTTTTTTTTTTTTTTTTTTTTTTTTTTTTTTTCAAGACAGTGTGAAAAGGTAGAGAAATGATGTGCCAAGTTTATCCCATCTGGAAGGAATGTAGCCATTCTGGATCCAAAGCAAAGCTGAGGTTCTCCTGCTCTGTAATGAATTTGGGAACCAGAAGTTGATAGGACCAGAGAGAGACAAAAAGTCAATATATGCTTTAGATATGTTTGATTGGCAGGAGAAAAAAGATTGTGTCAGGCCAGTCTAATCCTGAATACGTCACCTTCTGAATTATGGCCTTTAATCTGCTTTAAGACTAGATAATACTGGTCCTTAAATGACCTCTGTGTTGAATTGAATATCAAACTGCAAACTTCAAAGTGCAATTGAAGAAAAAATATGCAATAAATTAAAAGTAACATTGTAATTTTTCTGTGGTTCCAAGCGTGCAAGAGGTTCCAAGCTTTTGTCTGTGAGCACACTCATTAATAGCAGCACATATGTGCAGACCTTTGCATGGTCCCAAAATATTTTACTGAATATCTATGCATTGATTCTGTACACGCACAGAGACTTCTGCTAATAGGAAAGTGGAGGGGAGAGGAAGGAGTGGAATATGAAAATCTCTTTTAAAGTGTTGGTAACAAGTCTCAAAGATTTTTTAGATTTTTTTTTCACTTTTTCTGGTTTTGTGTTTATAGTCTTCTTGAGTAGGTGTATTTGTTCTGCAGGGTCACAAGCCAGTCCCAAAGAATCATTCAGCCTTCATGCCAGCCTTGGGAAGAAGCTCAGAGGATTGTTCACGATGCCATCTGTGAGAGCTCCCTGCTGTGCTGACAGACGTGTACCTTACAGAAATACTCTATCTAGTCTTTATAAAAGGATGCCATCTTTCTAAAATCTTAAGCAAGATGCTTCATGATGCCAGCTGAAACAATTAACCACCTGCTCTGTAAAACCAACATCCATTAGAAGGCATTTAGAAGTTACTACCCTGCTCCAGAACTCACCAATGCATAGTGACTCTCTGCAAACCCTCAGGTCATCTGATCTTGGAAGCTTTTAGATGCTGCTGTTCAACTTTTTGAATCAAAAGACAGTGCTATGTTACAATATGCTTCAAATCTGAGGGTATTTAACACCAGCTATTCCCAGTGAAAAGGGTTAAAAAGTATCTTTATGGATCCCAACTGCTCTTCACATAGGAATATCAGACAAGAAAACTCATAAAAACAAACAATTATACCCCTTTTCAACATACCTGTTGTACTGCAAATCTTCCTCCTAGGGGAAAACCTGTAAGCTTTCAAATATTTGGACTATCAACTCTGCTATTTTCAGTAAAGGAGCCAAGAGGCTCGTAAAAATAAGTAGTCACTTATTCAGATAATTAAAGCTGCTAATCTCTCCTAAATATGGAGTTTCAAAAACCCAATGCTTCATTCTATTGGTCTCTCCAAGTATTGTTTGGCCTCCATCTTTTTTTCTTCCTGAGAAGAGTCTATGAAGAATTGAAATCTAGTTTCTGCCTGGATGTCACCTGCATCCTTTGCATTTGAGCTTGGCAGTCCTTGTGGCACTAGGAGGCTGCCTACTCATGGTGATGAAATGCTCTATTTCGGTGTTTGTATTAGGTGCAGTATTTGATCGGCCAGTGGCTTTTGAGATTAGACCACTAAGTGCTCTCAAGGTGCCCTCCCTCATCAGTGCTGCTTTAAATTTAGATTTTTGACATAGGATGAATGTTTGTTGACCTATTGGGCTGAAAAGGTTGTGATCAGAGGTGTGAAGTCCAGCTGGAGGCCAATACTAGTGGTGTACAGGGAATCATTGGGCCAGTACTGTTTAATGTGTTCATTAGTGACCAGGGTGGGTGAGCAGAGTGCAGCCTCAGCAAGTTTGCAAAATAAATAAAACTGGAAGGAGCGTTTGACACACTCTGTGGTTGTGCTGCCATCCAGAGGGACTTTGACAGGCTGGAGAAATAGGTCAACAGGAATGCAGTGAAATTCAGCTAAGGGAAGTGCAGTTCTGCACATGGTAGGGAATAACTCCATGTATCAGTACACACTGGACACAATTGGCTGGAAAATGACTTTATAGAAAAAGACCTGGAAATCCTGGTGTGCAAAAAGTGGAATGTGAGCCAGTAGAGTGCCCTTGTGATAAACGAGGCCAACACAATCCATAGCTGCATTAGAAGGAGCATTGCCAGCAGGTCAAGGGGAGGTGGTCCTTCCCCTCTGCTCAGGTGTGCAGTGAGGATGCATCACCAGTGGATCCAGTTATGGGTCCACAACTGGGTCCACTTCTGAGGTTTGCAGGACAAGAACATGTGCGCACTGGAGCAGGTCAAGCAAAGGGCCATGAGAATGATTAAGGATTTGGAGCATCTCTCATATGAGGAAAGACTGAGAGAGCTGGGACTGTTTATCCCAGAGGAGGCTCTGGAAGATCCTATGAATGTGTATAAATACATGATAGAGAGGAGTAAAGAATCATCATACACAGCAGCAGATGTTCTGATTGCTTTGGTTTCTGTGATTTGTATGGATGTTGTTCAAATATTGCAGACTAACCTGGATTGTAATCATTTTCTTGTAATTGGAATATCTTTTAAATGATCCCTTACAGTTTAATGTTTTGTTTGTGGAATCAATGTGCAAATTGAAATATATGCAAAGATAGTTATGTGATTGATGATTGCCATAGCATTTATAGGCTTAAAATTCATAAAGCTGGCAATAAACACAGGAGATTGACAGTCTTTCATTGAAACCATCAAAACTGGAAAATTTTGAGAAGATAGTGATAGGCGATGGGGTAATGGTTTTAAACTAAAAGAGAGCAGATTTAGATCAGACATTAGGAAGAAATTCTTCACTCAGAGGGTGGTGAGGTACCGGAACGGGTTACCCAGCGAAGTTGTGAATGCTCCATCCGTGGAGGTGTTCAAGGCTTCTCAGACCACACTGAAAAGCTACTCCTTTGGGGGTTACACAGTCTTCCTCTGCCTTTTCCGCTAGTAAGATGTGAACTAATTCTTTGATTTAGTTTTTTGTTCCTGCCTTCACCCAAGTGTACGTCCTAGTGCTCAGGGTACTACCTGGGCATCACATTTTAAATCATGATCACACTCTCAAGGAACTTATCAGAAGACTTCATTCTTCAGAAAAAGGGGAAGGGAAAAAAGACTTTTGCCTTGTGTGTGTAGTGCCTTTTATTGCACTAATGTGAAGTGATTTGATGTGATGGACAGCAGTTTATCAAAACAAAATCTCATTAAAGTCTGTCTGCACATTGCCCTAACTCTCCTTTGTATAATAAGATGGTGAAGCTGTCTGTGACCAGTCAGTAACCTGTGGTAACCTGTAGTGTGCATACATTTATGGGTGATGAATAAAACTATTGTTATCGCCCTTAAATTTTGGCATCAGTATTGTGCTAATAACATTTGGAAGTTTTTGCTTTATCAGCAGCAATGATTGGCAAATAATCAGCTGTTTTGTAATGGGAAGCTTAAAATATCCGCCAAAGACATTTGAGTTAAGCTTCATGGAAAAAGACACTGCTGCATTTATGATGATACTATTTTTGTTGTGTAAAGATGACATGATTGTTGTTTTAGCTTTTTAGACATACAATGCAATTAAGAATAATCAGTTTTCCCACACATTCCACAAAGCCACTGAAGCCCAAATGCTAATAACCAGGCCCTTAAATTTTGAGTGACTTCCGTTGCTGCATGGGCAGCCCACGGGTGCAGATGTATGTCTCAGAGTGGTATGCAGCTATTGTGTGACTGCACTCTTCTTACAGAGAGGCGAGTCTCAAAAGAAGTTGCTGATAAATAGCGAACTGTTTAAGATTTGAACATATCACCAGTTTAGATCGATTTTAGGAGGAAGGGGATCTGTACATAAGTGCACATGGCATGCATTGTGGTGTTTGTAGTCTGTAACAGACATCCAGACTACAAGTTTAAAAGACTGTAAAAGAATTTGTAATTTGTGTTTACTGGAAGTAGTAGGTGGTCGTACCAATAAAAACTATATTGTGTTAGATACACACACAGATATGTGTAGTATTTGCCCCATAACTTGTGTGAAATGTGTGTGGCTGCTTTTAGAATTCAGAGCATCAACAAAGACATCAGGATTTGGGCAGGGGGGTTCAGGAAACAGATCTTGCCTGTAAGTAAAGGTAATAAGATTATACTGACAGCTTTAGTTCATAACTATTCCTACTAAAAGCCATTTATCCTGAAAAAAAAAAGTTTCTTAAATATTGCTAGACTTTATAACATGCATATTTATAACAATTTTCACAACTTTCACGACCGTTTTAGACAAAAATCTGCATGAACAGATCTATCTAAAAATGTTTATACATTTACATACTTTTCTGTATTCTTTTTCCCAACTGTTTCTGTGCTTATTGCTTTCATCAGTGTGAGTATGCAGAACCTAAATATTATGCATGCTTCTAGACTTTTATTGTATTGCGGCCAAATGAGGCCTTTTACTTTTTGCATGCTTGAGACTAAATGTTTGCTGAATTTCATCTTCATTTGCTAAGAGTCTTAGACTCAAGTGCTTAATTAAATATCTGAAAAATAAATTCATAAATTTTATCACTGACTAATACTATTTGTCAGAAATGAAGCATAGAGGGAGCAAACAAACTATACGGTAAATATGATACACAGTTCCTTGCACTTAATGTGGACGTAATTTTCCACACAATTTTAAAGCTTTGACTGTGTCAGGTGGTTAATGTTATAAAAGTTTCAAGCTAGAATAGCATATTTGTGATGGAGAATAAGCCACACTGGTGTGAGAAGACTTTATTATTAAATGTTCCCACACCAGAGCTTTTGTTTGTTATTTTACAAAAAATTATATTAAGAATTCACAGCTTTAGATCAGGCCATTATAACTGATGAGAAAATTGATTTCTGATAACGTAAGATGCGTTATGATCTCTGTGAGAAACTAGCCCAAGGCCTCATCACCATTTATGCATGAACCTGTGCACTGAAGTCAAATTAAAAGCAAAAGAGTATTTCCCAAGTGCTTATGACAATTGTGGTAGTAATAAAGGAGAGATGTGGAAGAAGGGGGAATCTATTTGCATTATCCATTTTTGGAAGATGACCTGATGCAGTGGTAAAAATCTAGGATGATGCCAATTACAGATTTTTTCATTCCTGTGAAAATCTAAGTGGAGATGGTTTCAACATGAAATGTGCCAGTAAGGGTACTGTGATGAGGTCAAAACAAAAAAATACTCCTCAAAGCTGGGAAAAAAGTTCAATTTTCTCTAGGACCTTGGAATTGAGACAACTGACTAAGGAGATAGCTTAACTTCCAGTTGAAGAGCTGGAAAGATGCAGCCAATGCCTTTCATTCCCATGCAAGTGCCTAACTTGTCATTGCTCTTTGGCATTTTTTTTTTTTTTTTTTTTTTTTTTTTCTCCATCTTTGCTCAGATTACCCTGTAGCCTTGTGGCTGGCACATTCAATGTGTATCTGTGAGACTCAGTGCAGCTGTCTGCTCTCAGTCAGGCTGAGAGGGAAGCTGAATAAATAACTCATAACAAGTAAGTGTCATCCTGGGAAATCGTCCTCAATCCCTATTAGTGCAGGTCACATTTGCAAAGTTTCTGGTTGCCTCAAGCTGTATTTTCAGCAAAAAACTATGAACTAAGATAATTTCTCAACTCCATAAATAAATAAATAAATAAGTAAAATAAAAATAAAAAGGGCTACTTCCCCTTTTAAATTGAATTTTCCTCCTTGTGGATGACTATGAGCCGCTTTTGTAGAACTAGAGAGAGAGTTTGAATGGAAATGTTTACTTAAGTAAAACATTTGAAAATTGTTTACAAAGTTTTCACCTAATAGTTGTACTAATATTTTATACTTTTGTCATAGCTTATCACCTCTCTTTGTTCTTTTAGGCTTTTAAGACCAAGGATGGTTACATAGTGGTGGGAGCTGGAAATGATCAGCAGTTTGTCACTGTGTGCAAGGTAATGGCTGATAATACAGAAACGTGTGACAGTTTCTGTGCTGTGTAGGGAAATAGAGATTGCTTCTTAGTGTTGTTCCCCCCTCCCCCCTCCCTTTTTTAAATGAAAGTAAGTAGCAACTATAAATTCTAACACTGTGCTTCTAGCTGGTAGTTTAGGGCACTGATGCAATTCTGTGATTTGCCTGTGTATTAAGAACACCCTAACACCAAAATTTGTGTATGCTGAATCCCCTTTAAAGCACCTGCACAGCTAATTTGCCAAAACATGAACCAGCTAACAACCTCCTAGTTATAGAATGATGAATGTCATGAAAATCACACCAGTGTCTTTTTCAGGAAGAAATGTGACATATTTCTCCATAACACGCATAGTGTAGGCACCATTATTAACATAGGAGATGGATGGTTCTTGTATCACGTTAATCAAAGCCGAGCATGCAGTCCCTTTTCAAACTATTATGTACTGGTCTGTGCTCACAGAGAAACTTGTGGATTTCTTGGAAAAGAAGTATTACAGGACCGTGGGCTGACATGACAGAGGTGCAGATGTGACATCAGAGAAGAAAGCTTCAACAAAAATATGCAATCTTCCTTATTTTAGATTGAAGAAACATGATTCTGTGGCAATTCTGTTTTTACAGAGGGTAGATTGAAAAGTTTTAAAATAGTTTTGGGTTTTTCACATACCCTTTTCCTGTGGTTTCAATACCTGGAATTGCTTTTCCCTGGACAGTGAATATATTTTAAAAAGAGAAGTATTGATTGAAGGTGAAAAAAAAAAAAATGTTCTTAAATAAAGGGTATCAACATTCCAAAGAAAAGATCCCATCAACATGTAGGATGGCAAAATAGAAGTTTTTCAGATAGCATTGGACAGCTTTTTTAAAATTAGTTCTACCTTTTACCTGCCATAGTTGTTGTTGTTGTTGCTGTTGTATTTTTCCTCTTGGACTTGGGATATTTAGCCTATACTAGTAATTCTCTGAAGAGCTGTCAGCCTCAGGAAATTGAGCATTATTTTCTTCCATTTATTCACATCAGCCATTTCATATCTCCATGGTTGTTCATGACTAATAACGGGGATATGTAGTAAGAAGATAGTGCAGTTATGATTGTCTGAAACTCTCTTCTCTCCTAGTGTGTTTTGGGCTACATATGCCCACCTAGCTCTCTGGAGGAGTCAGCTTCCATTTGCTCAGATTGGCTCTCACAATAAGAAGCAAGTTAACTTCTTCAGGTTTTTCTCAGTGGGTTTTCATCATATAGATGTTAAACCACTATTGTGTGGTCATTATATTAACATGAATGAAGACTAATGGACTAATGACTGAATAAGTATCTACCTGCCATACCTCTGTTTTTTTTCAAGGACTCATTGTCCCATAAAGGTAATCTTCCCAGAAGGTCCCAGGACATTGCTGTGAATGTATTCCTTGTATTTTATCACCTGAAGAATTATGTGTCAAATGCTGGTCATCCTGCCATCCTCAAGTAAGGCACAACTGGAAGTCTGGCTCAGTAGATTCTGGCACTATAGTGTGAGCTAGAAGGCACTGAAAATTCAGACCATGCTTTCACCTCACTTTAGGGTGCTGCTGTGATGCTTATGGTGGGACTTGCTGCTACGTAATCCCTTTGTGATCAGTAATGAGCAAGTGGTACCCCAGAAGATGGGGCAACATATCAATGATTTGTGTTACTACAGAATCTGAAGAGCCTGAAGTTAAGTGAGATGAATATTGGCCTTAGTCTACAGGCTGCTGTTCTTTGTTTCATCCTTGTAAAGATGTTTTGGTATTTATAGAATTGAAAGTAGGAGGTACAAAGCAAGGAAAATTGTGATTGCTTGTGACTGAATTGTGATCTGGCTACTGCTATTAAAGACAATAAAAATGTTTTTATAAATACATAAACAAGAAAAGGAGGACTAAGGAAAATCTTCATCCTTCACTGGATGTGGGGGGAAACGTAGTGACAAAGGATGAGGAAAAGGCTGAGGTACTTAATGCCTTCTTTGCCTCAGGCTTTAGCAGCAAGACCAGTTGTTCTCAGTACTCAGTCCCCTGAACTGGTAGATAGGGATGAGGAGCAGAATGAAGTTCTCATAATCCACAAAGAAGTGTTTAGTGATCTGTTACACCACTTAGGCATACACAAGTCTATGGGGTCAGATGGGATCCACCTGGGAGTACTGAAGGACTTGGTGGAAGTGCTCACCAAGCTGCTTTCCGTCATTTATCAGCAGTCCTGGCTATCCAGGAAGGTCCCAGTTGACAGGAGGCTGGCAAATATGACACCCATCTACAAGAAAGGTTGGAAGGAGGACCTGAGGAACTACAGGCCTGTCAGTCTGACTTCACCACCTCAGAAGCTTATGGAACAGATTATCTTGATTGCCATCATATGGCACCTACAGAACAACCAGGTGATCAGGCCCAGTCAGAATGCCCTTATGAAAGGCGGGTCCTTCTTGATGAACCTGCTCTCCTTCTATGACAAGATGATGTGCTCAGTGAATGAGGGAAAGGCTGTGGATGTGGTCCACCTAGACTTCAGTAAGGCTTTTGATACTGTTTCTCACAGCAGTTTCCTGTATGAGAAATAGCATGAACATTCTTTTTTGCCCTTATCAAAATATTGTAGATATTGATTTAGACTGTTAAAGTGCCCAGAAATTGAGGAATGTGGAAATCAGTGGCATACCGTGGAAACTGTTAGAGGTATGTTCTGTGTTAAGGCAAGGGCGATGTGGAGCTTAAAAGACACTGAAGCAGGAGAGCCAATAAAGGAAAAGGACTTTATTACAGGAAAGCCCTCAAAACCCTAGTGAACCTTTAGTAAATACAGAGGACGCTAATTCAAACATTGGGATTGCTATTAGAGAACCTTTCTGAGATGAGCTGGTGCTAAAAATACAGAATGTATGGAAGCCCTTGCCCTTCAGACACACACTCAAGAGATGTAACAGCTGGCTTAGGCTGTAAACAATTGCAAACATTCTGCTTCAACTGTATCTTTTTAGAGAAGCAATTAGCAAGCAAAAAAAATGGAATAATTTCAGAATCAGTGTAAATGACCTGTAGCTTGTTTGGGGACTTTGATAATTGCTGAAAAACTTCGTAACACTGCTCTTTGAAGTGCATTTCATAGTTAGCAAGAGTTACTAAAGCACATCCTGATGTGTGGCTGATTCAGTCTAAATAGGAATACTGAGCAGGAGTCTTCAGAAGACTGTTTTTGTGTGCAAAAAATTCTGCTAGAACTGGGGGAAAGAACTCAGAGACTGTAAATTCAGTGTTTCTTAGATCTGTACTGTAGAGACCAACTGTATATCAAGTAAGCTTGAAGGAGAAATATTAAAGAGCAGTTTAATTCCAGCTGGTCAGAATTAAATAAAATAACATTAGCAGCATGATACAGAAAGATGAATGGCACATTGATGAATAACTTCTCAAATGTGTATTTGTTAAACACAAAAAATTGAGAAGAACATATATAGACAAAGAGTTTTCTAACAGATATATATTAAGTTAAAGATGAAGTCATTAACATTAAAACAGTATACTAAGCAACTCAATACAATCACTTTTCATACAATTTATCAAATGGAACCATATTTTTCTTATGAATTTCTCAGTTGTTTATGTTCTCATAAATAAGTATTCACTGTCATTTCCTTTGAACAACCTTGCATTTTTTTTTTTTTTTCCTAAAGCAGTGATTTTTTAATGCCAAAAATAACGGTATTAAAAGGAGGAAATAATTTTAATGGAGTGCCAATATTATTGTTAAACTTCAGGCAGGAAAAGAAAATTTTCTAAAGCCAGATTATGGTATGTTACAATTTTCATAAACTAGATTGTGTGAACATAGATGGAAAAGAAAATATGCAGTGAATTAAGTATTAATGGAATATGTTAGAATGCTGTTTTACCTCACAGATAAAAATCTGCAGAAAATTTATGTAATATGATCATTGTTCTAAAATAACTTCATTGGTACTTTGGTTTCCACGTTCAGTTTTGTCACTCTGGGTGACAAACAGGTCAAGGGTGTACTATCTGATTTGAATATCTCTAAGTATCTGTTGAAAGAATATCTGTTTTGCTTATGGTTTTAACTCTTCAACAGCTGTTCACTTGAGAGTGAAGCCATATCCTTATTCACTCCAACAAAGTCATTAAAGTATAGTGTCTTTGGTCTGAACCAGTCTTAGAGGTATTAGTGAAATTTTAAGTTTTAGCAAGTTCCAAAGTGATTGACACCAATCTATGTATCACTTACATGTGGTAGTACATAGACATATGAATTCGAGGAGTGACTGGACATGTTAATAAAACAAAAATCTATCGAGGACCACTAAATACATGACAGTCTCGTTGTAAAATTCTGCCTTCCTCAGTAGCATATATTACTGGGATATTTTTTATTAAATTTGAAAAGAACAACCCATTCTGTTTATTTATGTTCTATGTAAGTACATTATAGCATCAACAGATAAGTTATAAATATTGATTGTCCACACAACTACGCTGTCTCATATATGCCTCTACAAATTTCTAACACTTGTTCTTCAAATTTAATTCTCTTTATAATATAATTTACATTGTGTTTGCAGGAGAGTCACACTTTTAATATGCCAGGTAGGAGTTACATGTAGAAGATAAGCTTCTACTTTCTTGGAGGTTAAACCACCAATTTTCTTTATAAGATCTTTTTGAAGAAATCATAAAGAAAAACTATGACATTTCAATAGAAAATACATTTTATTTTGTATTTCATCCTTTTTGAAAATATTACTGAAATCAAAAGAAACATTCTTAGACATATATTTTCTCAGTCTAGCATATGAAGTACAGTCACATTTCTTTTTCCGTGATTTATAACTCAGTGAAGGAGAATCCCACTGATCTCTCCAACCTCAAAGTAATAACTTAAAAAACTTTTTAGTGTTCTACAGTATAATAACAAGAGTTTCTTCTAGTTAATAGTCAAAACTATTCACTAAGATTTGGATCTTGTTTAATTTCTCTTTTTTCTGTACTTGTGTAACTGAATAGGGGGCATTGTCTTTTTATAATTTCCTAATCTATGTAAGATTAAGGAGAAGTAGTGACTTTTGGAAAGCTATCTTAAATCCCTAATGAATTTCCTTTACCTTATTAATGTCTCATGCCAAGCACATGTCTTACTCAGCTTTATTTTTACTTAGATCCTGAATCTGCCTGAAGTTAGTAAGGATTCCAGATACAAAACTAATACACTCAGAGTCCAGAACAGAAAAGAACTTATTGACATATTGTCAACTCGGTAAGTTCATTAAAAGCAAATAAATGATATTTAATCTGTTAATGCAAACAGTTATGTATAAGGAACACTCATTATGTAAAAAAATTACCTTAATCTTTTGAGAGATTTTTTAAAGAAAGAATTGAGCGTACTTACTGAGATTAACTGTGTCTTTTGCACACATACTATAATGTGGGCTACCAAGAAGCCAAACCATAGTTCTAAGTTTTCAGAGGACATTTAAACTTTTTTAAAAACATTTTAACTGAATAAACTAATGTGAATTTTAGTGAAGCAACTAGTGCTTTTTGTTTTTCTGGACAAACATCACTGCTAGTAATGAAATTCTTGGACATTAATTTTGCTGTGAAAGGGATTTTAAAGTTTTCACTAAGAATTTGTGTACCCAAGGGAGTTCCACTTGACTCTACCCTCACTGTTGGTTCTGTATTGCAGTACTCTGTGCCCCAGATTATCGCTGGGTGAATTCTTTTGAAATAAAAAAGATATGTACTTACTGTTCTACAGGAGAATCATCCTATTAAGTACTTAATTAAAAATATATAAGATACAGCTCAGGAATCTTTTAACTGAGAGATTAAAAATAGCTTAATTGCCTTCTGCATTATGTTTGAGAAGGCCTTAGTTCTGTGGAGTTCTCTTTGATAAAGAGGAAGATATATTTCTACAATATAAGTAAAAAACCTAATCTATAAAGCTATTGGAAGGTAGTTTCAGCAACACTTCATATTTTGGGTTAAGATCATTAGAAGCTGTATATCTGCCACTGTCAATAATTCAAGAAAAGTCACACTATCATTTTGACACTTGGACTGTACAAGTCTTTATTAACAAATGTGTAACAATTTTCATTCAGACACTATTTTTTTAAGAAGCATTAAGCCAGATGCCTTCCCTTTTCATTTCATTTGAGAAAAGTTTCAATAGCACACCTTTCCCTTCAAGCCAACCCTATACATTTTTTGGATATTGAGAACCAGAATAATCTTGCATTTAAGACTGCAAAGAAAGTAATTTTTCCTCTTCTTGTTTAGTTGCACTTTTACCTCTCTGTTACCTGTCCATTTTCAGGTATCTTGCCCCTGTTGAAAAACTGAAGTACCAGGTGACTTTGCATTTTTAAATAATTGTGATACAACTGTCCATAATGAACTTTTACAACTTGTCTTTTACTTGCCTTCCTATTAGAAATGCAGTGTGATAACAGATGAATCCACTCTTCCTACATTTTTTAAGCCCTTGAAAGGGAATACGTATCTTTTGATCTACTTTTTAGCTCTTACTTTCTTGACACTTACTCTTAGTTTCAAAGTTGATTTGTGTAGACTCATCACTTGGAGTTCATTTCACTTAATATGGTATTTATCTGATGTACTCTGGAACCTTATCAAAGTTCTGTTGTGCCATCCACAGATCAATTACCTAATGATGTGGTTGATTTTGATGCAGGTTTTTATTTTATTTTATTTTATTTTATTTTATTTTATTTTATTTTATTTTATTTTATTGTTATTTTTATAGACAATATCTGAATAAGAAGCTAAAGTTCATGGAACAGTTGTTCTGTGACTAAATTGCCAGATTTGTTTTTATATCTGTAGCTATTAGTTCATCAGATTACATCATTGGTCTGTCAATTACTGCTTTATATCTTTTTTTTTTTTTTTTTTTTTTTTTTTTTTCCAGTTTATGTTCTGTTTTATTAGCATCATTGAGGCTGCATTTCTGTGTAATTTATATGCAAGTACAGATGTGTCTGTATACACATTTTTGGAGTAGACACTTCCAATAGTATTATGTTATGTCATATTACTGTGAATTCATGTGGCATTCAGTTTTGAGACACTGACTTTAGCAAACAACTTTGGCATTCAAATGAAGGTTGAATATGTTTCCATACGCATTCCATGGTAACTTTCCTTTTATTCACTAACCCACAGTTGTTTGTAAAATTACATGTACTTCATTTTGGATGTTACTTAGAGAATTAAATGAACAGTTAGTCAGTGCCGAAAAATGTCAGCCCTTGAGAAATGAAAGGAAATGACAAAATAGTAATGACATAATTTCACTGAAAAATGTCTTAATTAAATCACCAATTGCTTGATAGTATTGCAGCTTCCAAAACATGGAATATATAAACCTAAGGTGCATTAGTTGGGAAGAAACACCTGCATTCTCCTTGCATTCACTTACTATATCTACACTACTATCCACCTCATGATGAATTTATGGTGACAATAACTGTAACAGCTTTAAAGAGTTGTGGTTGTCATAGCAGTGAATTCTATTACAACCACTTTTGTTGAAACGAGCACCTTCTTTGTGTTCTGGAAAGTGAAAAGGAACATGAAAGTCTTTTAAGGATTTAGGTATGTTATTCATTCACATATAATTTTGGTGCTGTGACAGGCAGGTTGCCTCAGACCTGAGGCAAAGCAGCTTTTTCCAGTGACGTTGCAATGGAAAAATGAGCAATCTTGTTTGCTGTGCCAGGCTGAGCAGTAAAAAGGAGGTAAAATGTGCATGTATACATAGGAATCTGGTGATCTGTATGGCAGATATGTGGTACTTTTTGCTGTTGCTTGCATATATCACTACTATTGCACAGTGGGCATGTGCTTACTTTCTTTACAAGCTGACATTCTTACAGTCTTGTTGAGCTGAGATTCCACCAGAGTTTAGACTTGGCTTCGACTGAACTATATAACCTGTCTCTTTCCTCCTCTCTTTTTAAACTGCTTCCAGAGGTGTGAGTTACCTTTTTGTTTCCTTTATTTCTTTATTTTCAAAATGGACTAACTGCAATTCATGTCTAGCTCCTGAGCACTTAGTAAGTGTAGCAAGGAGAATTCTTGTCCTCCTCATCTAAAGGAAAAAAGATTTCCCAGGTTTTATTTAGGAATAGAGGGAGATGTTTAAAACCTACTCAAAGGGTCAGAAACTCCCAGAATCCTGAGCATTTAATTTGCTGCATGTGTAGAGCTCAAAAATTTTAAAAACATCTTAACACTGAATATCAAGGAGACAGTTGATGCCTTTCATTTGCTAAGGTAAATGTTAAGCAATAGAAATTTTTTAGCCACAGTTTGATTCTGGAAGTGTGCACAAAGGAAATATTGGTACAATTGGTCAATGGTAAGGAATGCTATTTTTTAAAAGAAGGCTGTAACTTGAGGAATTCTTGGATCAAATGACCTCTGATACAGATCAATAATTCTACTCACCACCTGCAGTAACTGTGCCAGATTTCAAGGCAGTTAGATAAGCATGGGGATTATACAGCACTTAGAAGAAACTGACCTTTAAACAGAAGACTTTTCAGAATGGTGTGAAATGACCTATTCATCACAGTCTGATGTCCTGAGTTGAGTGAGAATACAAAATGGAGATGAATATTATTTGAGATATAAATGTAGCTTGAAACAACAGTTCTAAGAGGTGTGGATTGCTCCATTCATTTCAGAAGGAATTTTCTCATCCTTTCTCTCCCAAAAGATCTGAAAAGGAAGGCACATCTGTCCTCAGCTCTTCACTGCAGCCTCTTCTTGCTGCCTGCTTCCATCATCTCAACTTCCTCCATAGAGCACACATAAAATAAAGGAAGTGAGAGTAGGTAGGGGGAATAAATTCACATATCTATAAAGACAGTCAGATCTCAATAAAAGGAATTGGAAGGCTGACCACTCTAGCATGATAAGCATGTTCTGAAATATACAGCTCTCACACTGAGATAAGGAGAAGGAATTACAGAAACCAATCCCAGACATCTTGAGAGGGGGAGTGTTTTCAGTTCCCATCTTATGTGGGGAAGTAAGTGCAATGCTGCAAGGAACACTGGGTAATAAGATATTTACAGGGAAGAAGAATAAAGGCCTATGGGGTATTTAGTATTTGCTTTGCTACTGCTGCTGTTATTCCTTTCCCATCTCTGTTCCTCTTTCTGCTGTGTCTTTTATTTTCCTGTCCCCATCTTCCTTCTCCAGTTCCTACTGCTTACTTCTTCCACTGCCCATGTTTGCACATCTACTGCATCTGCTTTTAAAAAAAAAAAAAAAAAAAAAGTTTCAGTGCCTTCTGTATCTTCCTCTTTATTTAGGTGACATTTTCACCAAGTGACAGGAAAGCAGAATTTTGACAAAAGTGAATTGCCCTTGGATGTGTTCCAAGAGTCAAATTTGAAATGACCCTACCTGGGTGGAGGTCGGGTTCAATGGCTACTACAGGCCCCTGAGACTTCTTGCTCATGTGAGAGCTGACAGACTACAGAGCTTTTTTTTTTTTTTTTTTTTTTTTTTTTTTTTTTTCCAATGGAAACCTCTGGTTTGTGAGTTAGATGTACATCCATCCAAGATAACCAAATTTTAATTGTTGCTCCCTTCTACTTTTACCTTTGTTTCCTCTGGAAAAGAATAGCGCTAGGTACAATATGGATTATTTTGTGTACATAAAGATAGATACATATGCTAAGACATACATATGTAGCATGTGCTATAATTTGAAAAGCACCTGCGCAAAAGCTGTTATAATGCCAGTTTTAAGAGAAGCTGTTTTGAGGGAGGAAGCTTAATCTGTTGACCTTCTTCCAATTACTCCAGAATTTGAACATTAATCCTACCCTGCACCTCAGTAATGTAGACACATTTTAAAGCAGTGCACCTAAATGTGTAGCCCAGAGTACTTAGAGAAATTAACCTGTAAGTACAGCAGGGTCTGTGGGATTGTACAAGTGCAGGGGGAAAGGGGAATAGCAGGCATTCCCTCAGACTTTAAAGCGAAGCAGCTAACCTAATGAAGAACACAAATTCATCATGATTAGTACTCCTGCAGCTACAGCTAAACAAATCCACGCTGTCTAGAGAGCTAAATTATTGTAGATTTAGAAGTTTTAAGGCTGGAAACAATTCAGAGTGGAACTTACATTCCTAGCACTTATATTTTTAAAACCTTATTCTTGACTGTGCACCACAGCTGCATGTTGTGCACGTGAATGTGAGGGGAAAAGGAACGAGCAGGAAGGAAACACAGAGGAACCTGATCCCCAGTTAATGAGACCTTGCTAAATTGTTTCCACCTAATAACAGAAGAGGAGGGAAAGCTATTGCAAAATGTTTAATTTGCTTTAATTTGCCTGATGAGGAGCACTGTTAAACTTACATTTGTTGAGCGTCTATAAACTAGTCTCTGTAAACCTCCTTCCCCACCCCCACCCTTTCTTTTACTAAACCAAGAGTGCAAGAGGCTGGAGACTGCAGTCACTGTTGATAACGTTACAGGAAAGGACATCTAATTGCCTACTCCTTCAGCAAGACAGGTGTCTACAGTCTGAAAGATGATTGAATTCAGTGTAGCACAGCTGATGACGTTTAAGTTCCCTAATCATATACCTTAACATAGGTACAGAGATGGTTGAGCTACATGAGCACCAGCTGCCATGGTTTGTTTTAAAATGCTTTGTTTTAAATCATTATTAGTTTCACATTGACTTTTATGTGTTGAAATGAGAGATCCAAAATGTCTTAAACATCTCATTTTTAGAGCAGGTAAGCTAACGTGCATTTTCTCATTCTTATTTTTCTTGCTGTTTAGTAAGCCTCTAAGTATTTTCTGACATAACTGTGAAAATTGAGATCATTCCTGTAAAATAACTTGCTGACTTTTTTTTTTTTAAAAAAAATGCTATGCATTACTAGTTACAAGGATGGTGACCAATATCTTTACTTCACCTGAATAGTTAAAAGAACAACAACAACAGCAATATCTATTTAATTTCCCATTATTCTCAATGCGTTTTAACTGATGTATGTTTTTCAGTTGATTTCCACTTCCTTTGTCATAACTACCAAAGTTGCAGTCCTTTCTCCTGTTGAGAAAAGGAGAGGAAGGCTTGGGGAAAGGAGTTAATTTCTAACATGCATAGTTTAACATCTGAATCCAAAAACAAATAGTTCTGAAACATGCTGGATTTTGCTACTCAGGAATTGGGAGAAACATATTTTATAATACGGGCATATTTTCCTCTCCCTTGTATGCCATTCTTTAAAAATTATATATGGCTTTAAAACAGGTTGCAAAGCATCAAAATGGAACACAACTGTGCTTCATTTATATATGTATAGACCGTACATTCTACAGCACAAATCCGGCACATAAAAGTAAGGTTTTATTAATGTTTCTATTATAAATGGGTAACGTTGTTTCAGGTATGCAGAAATTTAATACAATTTCCAAGGTGGATTTGTGGTACCTACATGTATCCTGACAATACTTGGTGGCTATCACTTCCTATCTATTGTAAGTGACATCTTCTAAAAGTAGCTGACATATTCATCAGCAAAACATGTCAGTACAATTATGTTGATCCCCAAATATTTTAACTGTCTGTAGTGTTTTTCTGAGTGATTAATCTGTAACTGAGAAGAGACTAATTAGACCCTAACACAGAGATGCGTACCAATTATTGACTAAATACTGTAATATTCATTTTGAAAGCTGTAATGGTATATCTATGGTACACTAGGGGATAATGATTTTTTTTGAATTTTCAAAATATTTTTTCCTATGATTTATGTTTTGTACAGTGTCTTCCCCAGATGCTACTGTAAGAAACTACACAAACTATTTTACTGAGTTAATGACCTCTAGAGGGATGATTAACAATGAAGAGAGAAAATGGTGTAGATATTTGAAAGTTAATAGACTGTTGATAGAACAAAGGATAACACAAAAAACATAATGCGAACTCCAGTCACGTTACAGAACACAAGAATGCTTGTGAACCTTGAGTACATAGAGGGTTTATGTGATTGACTACATGCTTAAAAACCAACGACAAAAAAACAAAAACAAAAAAAACCTGTCCAAAATAAAAACTGTCACAGAATCCTAGTTCTATTGCTGCTGTGTCTCCATTTGGTTCAAATTACTGCTATAAATTAATAGCTATATGCTTCATATAGAAAATAGCAGTATTTTGCTTTGGTAGTTCTAAACATACTTTGTGTGAAATTAGATGGCTTCATCCATTACAGAAATGTGAGAGGATGCACTTCCACAGTGGATGTAGCAGTGACTGTATGTTTCCCAGAAAACATGAAAAATGGGGCGTATATGAATAATGCACACAGTGGATTAATGCTTGCACCATAACCGGAAAAGGCCTCAGAAACAGAATGACATTTTTTTGATATTGTATGTAAGATCTACTGTGACAGCTCATAGGTGATAGCCAGTACATGTTTGACAAGAACTGCTACATTGCAGATAAGTTTTCCGTCTGTGAGATGGGAAGATAACCACCTTTGCATAGCCATTTTGAGGAGCACGGCAAAGACTAACAATGTAATTATCTTTATAGTGTTCTTTGTGATTTTCTTTGTTCTGTACTCTGTGTACTACTGCTTCTTTCTTTTCACCCCTCAAGTTTACCATGTGTTGTGCAGGTACAGCCTGCCCGTTACCTACCTTATTTCTTGTCCTTGTGTTCAGAAATGTCATGCGTTTCTCTGCCTGCCTTGATTGATCAACAAAAAAAAGATTCCTAGTTCTTTAAAAGAAACAAAGTTTATGCAAATAATTAACAAGAAATTTTCTATGTTATTTTATCCAATTGTGTGTGTCAAGCAGTTACACCTTTTTTTTTAATGTTCCATTCTCCCATTCTTAGAGCTAAGGAAATGCAGTTTTGGAAAATACAATTTAAAATAAGAGAAGATATTGTATACGTAAATCTCACAGTGTTCACACACTATTATTTTAGATTTAAAGGAATGCTACCAATGCAGATTAAAATGAAATCAAAGTTTGGTTGCAGTAGAAACAAGTTTTAAAGCCTAATAGGAATTGGAAGTGACTTCATGATGATATTCAGAATTGTTTCTTCCAGGAACTTCAGGCTGAAAACTTGCTTATTAGAGTGGTGATGAATCTTATGCATTTGGAAGGGTTGTGTTTTTAACTTCTTCCATCACAGCATCCGGAATTTATATGTTCTTCAAAGTCACTATTGTAAATTATGTGAAGATCACATTGTTTCATTTTTTTTTGAATTTGCAGCAAAAATGTTTTATGAGTTTCACTAGCAAATATGAGAAATTATTAGAAAACTAAAGAAGCTTTAGATCTTGTTTTTCTAGAAACAAAACTACACTTTTGGTTAGTATAAGGAAATAAGGTATGAGTCCTTTCTGTTTTATGGATACATCTTGGACTTTTGAAGGCTAATTCTTAGATGGTGCCGTAATGTTTTCTGGATTGTTTTACTGAGTGGGTAGTTTAAATTTAGAGTTCTTTGTTTAATATCGCCTGCTAAATTAGGAATTAGAATTTTTAGGAAAATAAAATTTAGTTGTATTTCTTCTCAAGAAGTAGCATTTTGATTTTCAGCACATTATACGTTTTCTGTTCTTATAGCATTTTTTTAAGGCCTGAAATATTCTTACTGTTAAATGTTGCAGAATCTGATGCCTTATTTCAGTATCATAACTTTGTTAGCTTCCCAAGTGCTGAGTAATTTAGTGGACAGGAGGGTTAGAGTACTGCCTAAAATACAAATAAGGCATCATGGGAGCTGCTACCTCTTTCAGTGAGGCACAGTTTAGTGTATGCTTTATAGTAAAGGTCCTAGCAATTGGTGTATTCTCTGTCAGAGTATGTACCCCTTTTTCAGGTCTTTTTTGGAATGAGCATGCATTCAAGTATCATACTACAAATAGAGTAAAAATAAATTCTTTTGAACTCCTAAATACTAATAAGCATTGTAGACAGCTAAACTACAGATTAAAAATGATTGCACAGACGAATCATATATAATTTAGACGGCATTTATGTGATATCTAAAATGCTCTGTCTGTTATAGATGAAAAAGGGATTAATCAGGAAATACAAGAAGCTTTAGTTCTGCAGTGTGAATCCCATGGTTGAGCTGTCCTGCAACCGCTCAATATCATTGAGGCTCTGTGGACAGATAAAGATTCACATGCAACTATCATGCCTCAGAACTCAGCTGCTGTACAGTCTTGGATGTTATGGCCCTAGCTTAAGTTAGGAAGATGGACTGTTAGCCTTGTGTGTTTCTGTCAGGGCTTTTATATGTGTATATAAGAAAATACATTTTCCCACTGAAAGGCAGGAGATGACGTAAATCTTCTAGTTTAGAAAAGGAAATTGTGTACCAAGTAGGGAAATATAAAAGGCAATATCAAAGCGTAGAATGTTTTAAAACAAGCATTAAAGAGAGAAAGATTGTCTAGGCCTCATAAATTCCTGCTGATAGAGGTTTTCATTTTCAGGAGAGAATTTCAATTTTCTACTTCTCTTGGAAGTTTAAGTTGTCATCAATTTCCTGTACTTGATATTTCAGAGCACTGAGCATGATATCAATTGACATCTAGTAACCTAAACATCAGCACTTTGCTAGGAGGAAAGCATATGATATTTATTTGTATAAATGTTATTAAAATTATAGTTAGATGAGTGATACATGCAGGTTAGTAAAACAAATAAAAATTTAAGTTTGTGTAGCTGTTATCAGAAAGGTATGAACTTGGGCATTTTTTTATCTGTCCTATCTTGTGTCAGATTTTGAAGCAGTATTTCTTCTCTTAGAACTGTATAACAGATATTTCAATATGTAAACCACAACTGAATGAACAAAATAGGTGCATACTGTTGCCCTCAAAATCTGAATAATGGGCCTTTACTGACAGTGATGATGTTCTGTTTTCTTTTTAAACGGTTTGCTTAACAATATGCTCTCAACAGCCCCTTTTTACTACAAATAAAGGTATCTATTCTACATAAGGTTGAGTCAAGAGTTTTAATTTCAAGAGAAAATGATGTGTATTTCCTTTGGGATGGTGAATGTGGGATTTTACAACTTTGAATGAATTTAAAGATTTTAGGGATTCTCTCTAACCACCAATTAATTAAATTAGTAAGTAAAACTAAGACTGTTAGTTTTTTTTTTTTTTTTTTTTTTTTTTTTTTTTTTTTTTTTTTTTTTTTGTCTTTTACATAGTAAGGAAAAACCTAAGCAGAAGGCAGAAGGTAAAATTTCAGAAGCTTATGCACCACATAGACATATGCAAAACAGGCACTTCACTGTACATTCAATCACTCATAATAAGGAAGGATGTATATCCAGAATATTATTCAAATTTACCATGACACCATGAAGTTGAATACTGATTATGCAAATGTAGATAACTGACAGTCTAGCTGAAAAGACTTCATTTTCAAAACATTATTTAAATTCCAAAATACTTTTTTAAATGAGAATTTTATAAACATAAAAAAAGCACAAAGCACAAAATATGACAGGGCTTGTGTTACCAATTGTTCTAGGGAATGTTCACAGATAATACAAATATGAGAATTATATTGATTTCTTAGTGTTGTCTTCAACACAACGATTATTTTAGAGTCCTCTTCTAAATACACTATATTTTGTTAGAAATTAGAAAGCTTTGGAGGTGGGGGGGAGGGGGGGGGATTAGGAAAAGTAGAAGATGAAAAACACCTTTTAATTTATTTGTGGAAGTGAGAGGAGTTAATGGGTCATGAATTATGGAGCCTCTCAGGAAGGAAGTGGTTCAGTTGCTAGCAAAAATTCAGCAAAGCCTTCTCTAAAGGACAAGAAGCTCTGCATTCACCAGCATAGGCACAGTTTATATCTCCTGAACTGGATGTCCTAAGGATAGATTATACAATCAAACAACAAATAAATTTGTAGTTAATATTATCTGACCAAAAAATGTGTCTGTTAATCCTGACATATGTTTTGGATGTAACGGAAGAAAAACACTGTGGTACTTTAAAATCATCTTTTAGTGAGCAGTGTTGCACGTTACTCATACCCACATTATATCTTTTTTTCTCTTTTTAAATATGGACATAAAAGAAAACAAATGTGAAACACATTAGTGTAATTAAGGACTGGAGGAAAACCATTGATCCTTTTTTGAAACTGCCGATAAATTTAGCTTTACATCATTGCTGGATTTCATCAGATGATCAGATAGAAATAGAAGTCAGCTCAGCTATGTTCTTTCCCCTGTGGCTTTGATTTTCGTGTTTCTGAGGAAAACGTATAGTATGTTTTTGTTACGCTATTGACTGTCTGGGAAGAAATCAATGGGGAAGGGTATGGAAGTACTGAGAGAGGGAGGAGAGATGCTATACTTTTTTTCGGAATCTGAAACACTGAGTTGAAACCACATGCTTCTTATGTTCTTAGGTTTTCAGAAAAAACAACAATCAAGTGGTTGCAGCTCTTTGAAGGTAGTGGAGTTCCATATGGTGCGATCAACAATATGCAGCAGGTATTCTCGGATCCACAGGTTGGTTCTTACCCAGTATTTTCTATACATTACTACATGTGTTTTACAACTGCTGAATAATGATCACTTTTCCTGCCACTCAAACAGGATTTCAGCTACTTTAAAATGGTATTTGAGAATTATATGGGGGTTTGAGTTTAAGGCCAATAATACGGTATAATTAGAAGTAAATATAGATCCCTAACTGAGTTATGTGCTTGGGAACACATACTTGGCCATGACGCATTAAACTGTAGGTGTTCTATGTCCTGTATGCAGTCTGTCTTTCAAAAATGGCTGGTAAAGGAAGGAAAGAAGCTGTAATGTATTCATAATCACATTCTATCACATATACATTCAAGTAACTTTCTTGTTGTCCACTAGCAACTGGTTTTCTGTATGGAGTACAGATGACCAGAATCTATAGTTTTGGAGGGGAAAAAAAAAAGGTCAGGTTTACGACTGCAATCACAAAACTGAAACATAAAAATCTAAATATTTTTGCTTTCCAGCATCTGTAGAGTTTGTATATCTTCATATTCACTGATTCCTCCCCTTCTCCTCACACTGTGGCTTATGTTAAAGGGCCTAACACAAACTCAACTATACTGTCTTGAATAGTGTAATAGTATTTACAGCTCTTCTATCTTGCAATGAATTTTAAAATTAAATTTCTACTAATGGAAATAACAAGAGAAATAATTGGCTATAGTATGGGGGGGGTGGTAGTGGGGGAAAGGAGCCAATCTTTTGTGTGCCCTTGTCTGTTCTCAAGAAATGTTTCTCAGGATTGTAAATACAAATGTTGTCTTAGAGGAAAAAAAAATGCAAATCAATCTTAATCATAAGGGAATAAGTTTACTATAAATTGTTGTTATAAATATGTTTATATGTTTACTGTACTTTTAGAACTGTAAGAGAACATTTGTAAGGCTACCACAAGGACAGAAATTTCTTTCACAGATAAATGTGCTCTTTTTCCTTAAAATGATGTAGTACCATGCTGTAGAGTATGCATGGGCCAAATTTTTCACTTCATAATTTTCACAGGGATTACGGTTGAGCTTTGAGGAATGTACAGAAAGAGTCTTTATTTTATTCTGAACTTGGTTGACTTGTCTGTGCTTGGGACAACGTTGAAAAAAATAGTCTTTTTTTTTTTTTTTTTGATGCAGCACCAAATTTTAAAAAGTCAATTCCCCTATAAGACTGCTTTTAAAAGGTCATATGTTGTAGCATGTCTGCTACCCAAATTGAAAAAAAGATTAGTGTGGTTACCTTGTTCTTAGAGTTCATCTAAATAATAAATAACCTGTCAGAGTTAACCTGTCCATGAAAGGTATCACAGTGCTTTGCCATAGTGGCAGGTCTTTCAAATTTTTTTCCCATTATGAGTCATACTGATTTTTGTATGTTTTTCTTTTCTCCTTATGAAACTACTTGAAAAAGTTTCTTCCACACCCTTCTTTGAAATAAATGGCACTCAGTGACCATGTTCTTACTACTGTTGGAAATGAAATGTCAGTATTTCTGGTAATGTCCGATGTTATACTTAGGTTTAATTTCTGGTGCTGCCTCCCTCCTTAAGCATTTTCTCACAGTTCTTGTTCTGTTCAAGTATGTGTGTGTGAGGGGAGAGTCTATCCAATCCTTTCCTCTTCTTTCTTGAAATATGAAGCGTTGTTGACATTCTAAGGCATTGTTCTTACATTTACATCACTTAACATAAAGTTAAGCCCCCCCGCTCCATCTTTACATATCTGAGAGGCTATCCAGGAGATGAGCAATTAGGAATAGCATACTCAGCTTCTTCAGCACATTTTGCTAACTTCTTGAATTTTTATTTTGGTGGTGACTACTTCAGACCTTTACAGGACTCATTTATCTATACTTTGGATTCAGAGGCTTAGGGCCAGTTCAATAAAATATTTTCACCCTCACATTTGTTCTGAACTAGTTATTGCTATTGTACCTTGTCCAGTCTGCCTTCACTTGCTCATCCTGCTGCTGTATAGACAGCACACATCTGGGATAAACATACATGCTTGTGCATAGCTTTGCTGTTTCATAACCTAGTCTGTAATTTTGGTTTCTGAAGCCTCAGAAAGCATGAGAGTGCCCTGGGACAATGTCCAGACTAGGGAGAAATCTATCTCAACACCTGAGAATCTGGAATCCTAGAATCTTCTCACTCTGAAGTTCCAGTTATAAGGGAAGAAACAGCACACACCAAAAAGAACATGCTGTAATCACGGCAAGAAAAATCTCACATGTAAAGCTCAATCAGTCATTAAATATGAGAATGTAATAAATCTCCACAACACTCATTATAATGTGGGGTTTCCTTTCTGTTTGTTTGTTTTTCCCAGGCTCAGTTTAGATCAGAAAATGTATTTCTAGGAAAGTTGCCACTTAGCTTGTGAGTAATCATTTTACTTAATAATACAATATAGCAACAAGTATAAATAATTATACTAAACCTGGTGATACTTCAGTATAGGCAAACTTCAACTAGGCTAAGTAGATGCTGCTTAGATTTTGTTGATTTCTTCCATTTTAAGTGATAGCAGCAGAACTGGATCTGAACACAACTCCATTTTTTATTTTATTGCCATTATCTTCCTAATCTACAGATTTGAATACCTGTAATGTAGCTATCTTTCATTATAAGTGCAGTCTTGCACTTACAGTGTAGTGACCAAGGTGTGCTACATGCATGTCAACAGTCTTCAAAGCACATGCCAGCTCAGCTGTTAGCAGTGCTTCAAAGGATGCAATGATCTGTTAGCAGCCAAAGACAGAAGTCCTTGGAACTGTTGGAATAATGCAAAGGAGTAATAGAAGTAAGTCTGAGAAGATAGGAAAGACCAGCTAAAAGAAGTGACTAAAGTGGTCTAATGGAACTTAATCACCTACAGGTGGGTTGTGTTTTTAAAATTTAACTAAAAAGACCTCAGAACCCTGAAGGCCAAGGGGGATTTTTATAACTGCTTCTATAAACTGAGATAAAACAACACATTTTTTGGTCCCAGCACATATTGTTAATATCATTAGTAATTTCAATCATACTCCAAGTGAGCAGCCAAAAAACATGGATTTTTTATTTTTCACTAAGCTGGAGTGCCAGCTGATACTGTTTTTTCCATGAATTGAGTAAAATGTCCACTTTTCCCACCGATTATAATCTTTTTTTCATTTGTGAAGCTAAAATGGATACCACAGGCTAAGTACTGCTAAGTAAATCAATCTGTGGATAGAAGTACATGCTTAGATGTGTACTTGTGCATGTATGGTTAAAAGGGCTGAGGAAAGAGAAGCAGATTTTGTAGTAGAGGAGACCTCTTTCTTAAAAACAAGAGGGAGGAAACAATGTTTGTAAAAGTTCTTACAAACTCTAAATAGTACAGTATAGACTATTTTCATTAAACTTTTTATAGTCAAACTTCTTCAAGCTATTTTTTAAAAATATGTTCTTTTAACCAGGCCAAGATAGTACAAAACATTAAAGGAATTCTTAAAACGTTTTAAAAACTTACTAGTGACCTCAGTATGGTCCTATTTAGCATACTCTGGGGAACATGTGTATGAAATACAATGTGGTTTGAGGTTTTCCAAACAAAACAAACTTAAAAGAGAATACAATTTTTAATAGAAACTATTCAATTTATCCCAAAAGATAAAACAAAACAAAAACAGGTACGTGCTGTACTGCAACTAACTATGAAAGAACAAAGATCTTTGCAGGTTAAGCAAGGCAAATAAATGCATTGTTGTCGTTGTTTTGTTTCCTTTAAAGCGTTATCCTCCCTTTTTCTTACAATATAATGTTTTTTTCACAGTCCTTATACAATGTCATTACTTCAAATGACTTACATATATAAGAAGCAACAGAGCAACCCCAAATATTTTAAGCAGTTTGTTTGCTAATGTTTTACCAGACTAAATTATGTTGATGAATATTACTATATCAATGCTGCTTTGCTGAAAATAAAAATGAGCCATGCAGCGGTACTTTTTTCCTCTTCTCAAAGCAGTCATACCACACAAGTTGAGTACATCAGGTGTAAGGCATCACCCTGATGCATCACTTCTGAGAAATATGGGGAGGGAAATATCGGAGCTGAAATATCACAGCTGGCCCTGATTTCAGCTCCTGCCAAACACCTGCAGACTCTAAAAGTATACCAAAACAAAACTCCACCCTGTGGCAAGAGGCCATCCCTTAACAACTCTTCCCTGACTTTGCATCACTATAAAAATTAATTTAACATTTTTTAAAGAAACCTTAGTTTTCCTGTCCCAGAAGGCCATTATAGCCATTTCTCTGACTATGCCTCGGGGGGGGGGGGGTGGAATACTGACAAACTACTAGAAAACTGAAGTACTGAAATATTTGATAGCTGGAATTTATCTGACATTTATTATTTGTGGAAACTTAGAAAACTGGTAGGTTTTTATTAACCTCCAGATCATCTCTTATTTTTGAAGTAATTTCAAAATGGCTTGAACACGTTCTGGCAAAAATTTCATAGCATCTGTTAAAGTTTCGACAATCAAAGTTGTGAACACATAGAACAGAAAAACATATAATGATGTGGGTTTTTTTTTTTTTTTTTTTTTTTTTTTTTTTTGTAAGAATCCTATGCATGTCAGTTGATGGTTTTGTGATTGTTGTTTTTTGTTCCCCTTCACTCCCTCCCAAATATGGTGACAGATTTTATGGACCATGTCTTTAATTGTTATTCTTTGTTGAAAGAAACTTTTGTGGCCCACTGATGGCTGTCCCAAGTCAAATGAAATTATATTAATTTCCATAACACTGCAGGGATTTTTTATTTTTTATTTTTTTCATTTTACATACAGAGGTTTCTGCAACTGAAAAGCAGTTGATGCAGGCCCAAGGTATTAACAATGTGTCTGGAAGTAATTCCTAACAGACAAGAGAAAGAGGGGAATTAAATTTTACATGTGTCTATTAAGTACTAAAACTGGTTGGAAAATTTCCAATGAAATGTTTTTCCATTTACAAATGCCAATTCATTGAAAGTGAAACATCTAAACGAAGGTGTCTACAACTAAATTCTGTCCTGAAACAGAATTTGAGCTTTATTCCTGCTTATTTTGCTAAGTCATAAGTGTGTACTGCCTAGCTTTGTCTTGGTGTTTTGAGCCAACTTTTTAACTTCAATTTTTAAATTTTATGCAATGGAAAAAAAAAAAAAACAACAAACCAAACCACACCTTGACCTTTACTTTTGTCAAAAGTAGCTCTTTTGTACTGAATTACATATGTTTTTAGGCTTTTTGGTCTGTGTGAAGTTTAGGGAAGTTGATGCTGTTCTGAAGTGGAAAGCACTAAGGAATGCAATACAGTTTGCAGTGAAATGGAAAATCTAGTTCTAACACTGTCTGTAGTTTGTGATTCCCACATATGCACAGTTGTGCAGGCTTTATATAAATTATGAGATAGTTTGATATCTAGATGTTACAAAAAGGACTCAAAATGAGGCATCACTTGTATTTTTGTGTGAGGAATATTGTAATAGAACTGTTTAAACTTTGCCTGTGGTGAAATGTGGTCCTTTGCTATGCCATATCTTTATCTGGCCTGCTTGTCTTACAACAAATAGTAGAATGCTTATGGTGGAGACATCTTGAAATATGTTGGGTTTCTAAATAAAAATATATGGTTATGTTTATATTAATGGTAGGCTTTGGTTTGTATATACATGCAATACACATCTATTGTCTAGGTAAGAAAGATAAAGAAGGAAGCTCAGCATTTTCTACACTAAGATTTTATTTTCAGTTGCTTATAACTTTGTAGAATTTAATAATTTGATCTATAATTTCCAGTGCTGGTTGTATGCCTACTTGTGAACTGTATTTGGAAACACTTTAGATAAAATATTTTGAGAACAAGTTTACAGAAATCTGTAAACTTTATTTATTTTGCTCAGAGCTTTGCTGCCCCTTCTTAGAGTACAAGTGAACTAGTTCTTCCACAAAGTGGCTTGGGTGGAAAGGTGACTGCAGTGTCATTAGTGAGCTTTTTTTGCTGTCCCATTTTTTTTAAGGCTGTGGAAGAGATGCTGGCTATGAATAACGAGCAATGGAGTCCCTAGACAGTGCATACAAAATATGAGCTTTCACCTGTTACCACATATTCCAGTCCTTTGTGTATTTTGTGAGCTGAAAGCTGTCAGATTTGCTTAAGACCCAGATTAGAAATTGTTTAAGTACACTAGATAAAAGTTGTAGGCTTCATTTTTATAGAAGTTGAATGTCAGACAAGAATCTCTTCCTGCATCTGCCACGCAGTTCACACATGATTTTGAGAAATTCCTTTCAATCAAAGTGTTAAAAACTGCTCACTTAAGTATGTACTGCTGCTGCTTATCATTATTTTGAGTGCATTTCTTGAGACACTGTATGCTACATATACAGCATCAATTGTTCTCATGGATCTGAATGAAACTGTTGAAAATATGTTTTGGTCACTTTAAAACGTAATATTGTTGAAAAAGCTAAAAATCCTAATGCAGCAGTTTTACCCTTAGATTTCCCTGTACTTCTGTTCCTTAGCCATAAAAATGGGACTCATCTAAAAGCAGTATTTTAAAGATGAAGTAGTTATGCTTCTGAAAGTTATAGCTTCTAAGATGAGAGCACAAGAGAAATAACCCTGTGGGAAATCATTTGTGTGTGTGTGATTTGTATGAGAAATATTGCAGTAAGGCCTGCAACTACACTACACTTATGAGAAATATAAATTCTTTTGAATACCACTTGCTTCACTGAAGAAGGAAAGAGCCTAACAGAAAGGTCATCTGAGTATGAGCTTCAAGCTCATCTTGTATTTTATTTTTTTGTGCTAGCAAGAAGATTATGCTCCATAGAAGCATTTTGAATGTTCTAATTTCTTTTCAAATGTGTATATATATGTGAACTGTATGTCTTATGCATGTGCAAATAGTATGAGCTTCCATCAAGGTAAGAGTTGTACAAATATTTCTCGGTAGTGGGAAAAAGAAAAATCTCAAGCATCTTATTAGTGGTCCATTCTTATTAAAAAAAAAAAAAAAAAAGTGCTTAAAAACATTTAAGTCAATGCCATTTAAAGAGAGGAAGTGTCACCTAGCCTTTTTGGAAACACCGTTCTAGAAGGAGACTGGTCAAAAGGCCATGTTCAGGTTTTGCAGCAAAGAGCAGAACTTTTTTTTTTTTAAGCCTTAAATCTTTGTTAGGTCTCATGGTTAGGAATCCATAATATGTGTTACAGCCTTGCCACCAAAACTCCTGGGGTAGTTTCTGACCCTGCAGGAGTTACATGCTGGTTTCCTGATCTTGCTGGTCATTGATGGCAGTTGGTTTCAAAGAATCTGTATGTGGGACTTTGCTCTACTGGAGTATGGTCAGGATAGCGCCACCCATCTTCAGCTGCATGTAGTTTAGCGTACTGAGCTAGGTAATGTGTAACTTCTTAGAAATCCTTTACAGAGCATGAACTTTTATTCATATAAGCTGTGTAAGTTGAAGGTCAAAATAATTTTTAATTAAGCAAGTTGTTGCATTTATCCAAATGCATATCCAAAGTTTGATGACTATCAAGTCTATTATGTGTTTAGGGCTGGGAGGAAGTATCTGTATTTGTCTTTTCCTTCAAGTCTTGCAGCCTGAACAGAGAGTTTGTCTGCTGAAGCCCAATTGGCTCGGTAAATTGTGTAGAAGCTTTCTTCATCTGAGCGTTTGCTGAATCATGGTTGCAACATACTGGCTGGTTAAGCATGGATCTTCTTTACTTTCCCCGTGGTCTGTAAATTGTATCTATATTGTCTGTTGGTTTACTGAATAACAAGACCATAGATGGTCAAGCAAGAGAACTTTTTTTTTTTTTTTTTTTTTTTTTTTTGTTTTTCCTTCAAAACATTTTTTTCTAAGTAGATGTGTCTGCTTACTTAGGAAAACATATAGTAGGGTCAATAATAAACACTGGTATTTCAGATTGAATTTTAGATGTGCTTCAGTATATAACTGCTTCCAGCAAAGGGTTACTTCTTAAGCTTCTTATTGTATTTTTATGTTTTGAAAACTAATTGCTACTCTGTCTCATTGGACTTCATATGAAGATAACCTGTATTTTTCTTTCTTTCTCAGAGACCATAAAGGGTAGGTTTTGTGATTGGTCTTGTTCACTTTCAAATAGATTGGTTTGTAATCAGTATAACTAGCATGGCACATCCTTGTAGTGCAAATTGTGTTTTTTAGGCATAAAAATAGCAGTGATATTCTGGAGAATAATTATTTGGTACCTTGTGCTTCTGTAGCTGCTACCATTTGAGAGATTCTGATGATGTATTCCAGCAAGGAAGAAAATAAAAAGGAATTGCAGAGACTTAACTGTGGAGATCAGGCTTTAGTTATCGTTTGATCTTCAACTGCTTTCTCGGAGTGCTCAATTCAATTCAAAAATCTTAGCTCAAACCATGACCTTTTCTTGTCATCCTGAAATTATGAGATTACCTCCTCTCATCAGCCGAAGTTTATCTTGGAGACTCACTTCAGAAAATGTATTTCCAAACCCCCCCTCCGCCCCGCAGATGAGATACTGACATGTTCACTTTGCATTGTACTTCCACAGTAACATTTAAAAAAAATACACTGTTTTAGTTTTATGTTTCTTGCTGACAAGGAGGAATATTTGAGCCATGAAAAGGCAAGTATGTAGGCTGAGTAGGAGTGGATATTCAAAGACTTAAATTTCTAACCACCACAAAAAGACACTAATTAGTCAGGCAAGCTTTCTCTGTCATTGCTGTTTTCCTTCTCATCCCTGACTGGTTTCGTGTAGGATTCTATGATGATTCAAGTAGACAGTTTGTAAAGAAGCAGGCAATATTTCTACACTGTGCATGGTTGCTGAGGCCAGGAGCATTATTACCATTGTTTTTAAGAACTCATCCTAAGCTTAAAACTGGCTACAGCATTTGGATGTCAACACTCTGAGCATCCAGCCACATGTTGAAATTTTCTCCACACAATTTCAATTGGCTACTTAGCAACTGTAGCATTTAATTACAGCAATTTAAATATCAAGTTGTGTAATTTTGTAGTATATGTTTTAGGGGTAAAACTTCTTTTCTATCACATATAAATCTTGATTAATATTTTTGGTGATTTTGGGTGCTCCTCAGAACTATTTTTAGTTCTGAAAAATAATCTAGGTATATTGTTACCTAAATATCTATCTATCTATATATAAATGAATGCCGAATCTTGATCAGGTTTACAAAAAGATCTTTGGGATAACTCAATTGAATTTTAGTTGTCTACAATGACACCTGAAATACATCGTAGCTCACATGAGAGGAAAATGTATTTATATTCTTGTGCATGTGTGTAACGGCCTATTAAAATAAACATTCCTCTAAGGGAAGAGTCACCTCAATGTGAAAGTAGTGCTTGAAGATGATTAATGATAGTACTAAATGTGGAGATCCTGAATCACACATGAGGTGGACAAAGAGAACAATACTTCAGGAGTTTTGAGCCAAGTTTAGGAATGGCATGAGAAAGTCACAAGAAGAAATTGAGATGCCAAGCAGACAATATTTACACTGTGCATTCTAACTTAATTTCTAAGAAAAGTGGTAAATAGAGGGACTCTTCAGAAATCAAAACAAACAAAAATAAAACAACTGGAAGTTTGTCTCTATTATTTCAATATCCATGATATAAACATTAATGTTAAATCCCACATTACAATTTAAAGGCTACTTTTCCTTTTCTGACTAGCCTGAAGAATTGGGTATTTCCAAGATGATCCTTTGCAGTTTCTTAGAAGCTTCTTAGTATGGTGACAAATTAGCAAGGTGGAAGAAGGAAGGCAGTTTCATAGTACACCTTGTCAGTCCTAGGTGTGAGAGTATTTCTTCTAGGTTCCAGGCAGTGTTCAGCTGAGACCCCATAATACAGTGAGATTAACCTGATGCTGAAATTAAACCTCTGCATAGGGTTTCTCAAGACAAAAGGGCACATGGAAACTCACCAGTAAAAGATGACTTTACTTCCTTGACAGTCTAGATGTGAACTACCCCAAAAGGATTTTAAGAAAACTGAGAACTATGGAGGACCTCTCCAGTCTTCTAAAGCTAATCAAGTCTTTGGTTACAAAGGTAGTTTGGACAAGCTTTAAAATTCAAGTGTATCATCTAAATTATTACTCTTTTTTTTTTTTTTTTTTATCTCTATAGGGTAATAGGCATACTTAACATATGATTCAGGAAATATGATAATTTCTGAAAACAAAATGACCAGAAGGATGGTTATTTCGATTAGAGAAGGAGTACTTATTTAGAAAAGACAATGAAAATAACAATACAAACCCACCAACCAAGCAAAAAGACTATAAAGTCATTGCCAAACGCTGATGAAGTGCTTGAGATAATTTATTTGCCATATTTATTTTTGAGAACAAATATTCAAGAGGTGTATTTGTATGCACATATTATGTTACTCAATATGCTTTAGGGATCTCAAACTTTAGATTTTTTTTTTGTACTTTTCTCCTTTTTTGAGTTCTATTTGCAGCTTTTTAATCAAAAACTGCACATGTTGGTTTCCAAAAATGTTTTAAAATTCCTCTTAAGCTGTCCATGCCCTTCGTCATAGAGTTGTGAGGGATATTGCTTCCCCTGAAGCAGTTAATCCACTATGAACACTGTGCATTGGAAATTGAGGCTGTCGAATATAGGTGGGAATTTCAAAAATCAGGCTGTGTCTCCTACCAGCCTCCACAGGTTTGAGGGTTGGTGTTTCCACAAGCTGAACTTTGGAGAGAAGATTTTGCCAAATGAAGTCAGATGCTCCCCTGACATGGTGCAAGCAACTGAAGTGCCTTTTCCCACAGTCCTCAATTCATGTCCAAAGTGGACAGGATCAGAAACACCATTTAGCATCTGCATATCTTATTTCTACTACTATATTTCCACAGGGTCACAAATGAGGGGAAGGAAGAGGTAGGTTTTCTCTAGTCTTCCCTTGTTATGCTGCAGGCTATACATTTATCTAAAACAGCTGAATTCTCTCTTCCAATAGTCAAGATACAGACTTCGTATTTTAGAGAAACTTTGATGTTTAAATTCTGTAATAACAAATTTTGTGGAAAAAACAACAACTACAAAAAAACCCAAACCTTCTCCTCCTTCCATTTACCCATGAGAATTCATGAAATCAGAAGAGAATAGTATTTGCTGACAACTGGAGTGTGCAAAAAAAAAAAAAAAAAAATTAAAAAAAATCCTGAACTTTTGTTATGATGCTCCCTTGCAATTAGGGGCTACTTTGTACAGGGAGCTGGGAAGAACCATCATTTTCTGAAGGGAGACAGCATCTTTTGGTTTCTGAAGTTATAATGATATTATTCTACTCATTTGTCTTGATGCTGTCAGCAGGTAAACCTGACTTCTTGTTTGTACGAGATTCATCAAACACATGGTTCTGATAAAGGAATCTGTTTCATCCCACAGTTTGCCATATGGGTTTGCTATCTGACCTTTAATGTATGTTTTATTGTAGGTATCGGCTATCTGTTGATGACTTTCTTCATCTGTTTTGGGCTGTGTTTTTTGTTCTAGTTAAGAACTGCAGTAGCAAATTTTATGTTTTTTTTTTTTTTATATATGTCTCTTACTACTGAAAAGTACTAGCAGAAAAGGAAGCTGGAAGCATGCAGTAGGTGGATGCTTTAATGCTACTATGGCATTGTTTTTCATCTTTGTGTTTTTTTCAAGCTGATGATTCTTTGTTTTTAACATTTCCCTTGTGAATCTAACATTAAATCTGGAACTTGAGTTTCATGCTCCATACTTTGTGAATGTATGTATGTAGTATTTATGCATGTTAACCTATTTCATAGTATCTACTATTGAAAACTTAAGTTATATTGATGCAGTATTCTGTTGCACTTTATTCTTTACCCTAAAACAACATATTTGAAAGGAGAGAGAATTTGCAGGGCAATTCCTATTGATTGTAAGAACTTGCTGCATTTTTCAGAGTGTTAACTTCCTGGCCTGAGTATGGAAGAACATGCCTTTTAATAGGAATATGTACTTGAGGGTTTTGTAAGTCATGTGTTTTGAAACACAGAAGATATATCCTTAATATAGAATGATTTTTTTTAATTTGCCTTTTTTTTTGTCGTATGCTGTCAACTCCAGTAAATATGCTGCTATAACTAACATCAATTAAAAAGATATATATTTTTAAATTTTTATTTACTTATTTATTTTTAGAAAAAAGACATTCAGTATCTCTGTGGTAAAATTTCAAAATGATTGGACATTTAAATATCATACCTTTGTCTTTTTCCTCTGAGCATGTCCTCAAAATCTAAAAAGCTAAAATATTAGTCAAACTGCTATTCTAATTGAAATTAAAGGCACAGAAAAAACACTGCAACTGTTAATCAAGTAAATACCTATCTCTATCCTATATGACTAGCAGATTTATAAAAATAACAGCAAATTATAGGTTCCTTGTGACACATTTGCTATTACAGAACACTCTTCAATCCAGTCATTTTTCTTATTTTAGAGCAAAATGCAAACATGTTCACTCTGTATACATTTTACTTCTCTTTTTATATGACTGATGGAAAATAAACATGAAACAAAAGCATGTGGAGATAGTTTATATCTTTACAAGTCATCAAGGAAAAGGTACAGAAAGAAGTGTTAGTCATTTCACAATACAAAGCACTTTTTCAAGCTTCTTGGCTTGAATTCATTTAAGATTTTGTTTTGTTTTTAACATACTAGATTGTGTGTCTTTAAGCTTTCAGCTGCTTCAAAAGGAAAGACAGATGCACTTGTCATATTGTAGGTGTACTTTCTTTGAGATTATTGCCTTTGCATCAGTTTGACCTGTGTCAATTCAAGAACCCAGTGCTCCTATTCTAGCTGAAGTAGCTGTCTCTAGCTGACCATTTAAATAATCTCAGAAGTCAATAAATTGATGGGTGTGATTGCAACTCAGTACTTTTTTATGTATGAATAGAGTTTGTCTTCAACTTTGCCCTTGATTAC
Source organism: Nettapus auritus (assembly GCA_011076525.1). NCBI lineage: Eukaryota > Metazoa > Chordata > Aves > Anseriformes > Anatidae > Nettapus > Nettapus auritus. The sequence continues at coordinate 59,003,823 of CM021766.1, read as the reverse complement.
AAATTAATATAAAATATTGTTATCCATGTGATGCGTGTATTAAAAAGAAAAAGTATATTACAGGTAAAGTGCTGTAACTGCTCTACTGATGGCTATGGAGTTGGTTTGTTAATTCACAGCATTTTATTATTATTTTTTTTTTTGCCTTTTCTTCTTCTGATGAAGGAACCAGTATGTAGGACAGCCTTTGGGTGGGTAGAAATATACTTTGACATGAGTCTTTTACATTAGATCACCAATTCTTTTATAGAAGTCACTATTTTTTTGGAGAGGACGTGGTGAGCTTAGCGCTAATTACTCAGCCTTGCCTACTCAGTAGGTGAAAACAGATAACTGAGAACTCAAAAATCTATTTTATGTTTTGAAAAAGAAGTTGTCTTTCTTTGTTGTTTTTATCTTTATCAGGATCATTTTTACTGCATTTTGTGCACATTATGTGTAGGAATGAATAAATGTGTAAAATTGTAAAATCTACCCATATCAATTACGTGTTTGGAATTTATGTGTAGAAAGCAGAACTAGGAATTATTTCACCAATCATAGACCATAGTCTTGCTGCAGAGGACTCTTGCCTGCTTGCTCTGTGTGGTTAATTAATTAAAAATATTAAAAAAATAAAAATCATGTTTGCCTGATGTTCTGGAAGAGGCTAAAATTGCATATAAAATAGACTGCAGCTTGATTTAGCTGTATTTGAAATTATGACAGGATGAAAGATAATATCAAACTTGTTCTTGCTTAGAAAACTATCTTCTTATTCTTCTTTATGTTAAGTGATTTTTTTTTTATATATTCTTGCTGTTTTACCTCTAGCTTTGGCACTTATTCAAAATCCCTTAAAGCTAAAGAGTGATTAAAAATAACAGGGCTATCACTATAGTTGGTAATACCAATTGTTTTCCCTGTTTAGTGGCTGCATGTTTTAGTTGTTTCATCTGAATGACAAAATTCTTCCCTGTCCCACTTGCTACCCTGTCTTCAAGTCACTGCAGCACCTCTCAGGAAAGCAAAATACTGAGTACATTTGCTGATCTAACAATGTTTTCTGTTACTAAAGCAAAGCATTTTTCCTCATGTGTATAGCTTCATACTGTCACAAATCCTTCCTAGAAAAGAAGTATTCAACAGATAAACATTTCTACACTGCTTCGTTGAACAAATTAATGTATGGTCCTGACTGACTTTCTTCTGACAGGGAAAATATGGCTTGAAAGTAGTGGAGACATTTTTTTTTTTTTTTTTTTTTTTTTTGTATTCTCTTAGGCCTTATTATTATTATTTTTAATAAGACTACAATACTACATAGAATTGGGCTTCTCTGGTAAATTCTTCATAAGAAGAGTGGTTCTACTACAAATGAAATGATTTGTTATTTGTATTAAATTCACTAACTAGTTTTAAATGTTGTCAAAAGCTTAAATGTGAATAAAATATTAAAGAGATGATTAAGTATTTTCTATTAGATATGCTGTATCCCAGATCAGAAGAGAGATATGAAGAAATGCTTCCCCTCATTCAGAAACATAGTCAGTGTAATAATTATGATATGCTATTAAGCCTATGATACTATTTAGATTGATTTTTATGCTATTAAACATCTTTATATGGTCCCCCAAAAGGGGAATGATATCAGTGCTGAGGTTAAATTAATTCAAGTCATTCCTTTTTCTGATCTAATGAACTGCACACCGAAAAGCTGAAAACTGTGTGATACCCACCACTGGCTACTCTGGAAGAGCAGAGCAAGGAGAGCATCTATGGAATAAGTCTAGAAGTAGTTCACAGAAGGGATCTATGAATGTTTGTCTTTGGTTCAGTTGAAACATCTCATGAATTCTAAACAAGATATGTTCTTCCTGTTCATATTGAGCACAACCCCCCCCCTCCCCCCCCAGTGACCACCAATTCTGATTGGTCTAATTTTTGATGGTGATGCTGTTCTGCATTCTTTCAGGATTGGATGCTATGATGTTTATCCATATATGCCTAACCTTTCTTGTCCTCTGCTGGAAATGTCAGTTCCTATTTCTGCTTCTCACTGTGAAAATTATATGAGTCTTTCACCCTTGGGAGGTGGGAAAATGATTTTGGTTTTAATATCTTGATGCATTCACTCAATTCTCTGGTGTGATGGCTGATACACAGTCTTAGTTTAACATATTTTCTTGAGATGTATTTAAAATTCCTTAGATCAAGGAATGTGTTTCCTCCATTCTTTTATGTGCCACATTTCTCTGTGTGCATATTCTCTGAATACCGTGGGGCAATACAAGCAATGTCAATTAAAAGATACACATCGATGCAGGAAAAAAACAAACAAACAAAAAAAACCACATAAATGCTACTATGGTATAGTGTGAGTTCTAGGTGTTGTACTGTGCTGACTACCATAAAATTATTTGTGCAATTTAGTGAATTATTTTTTACTAATTGAAAACTTCATTTATTTCACGAGTGTTGCATGGACTATGCAGTACAGTTTGTGTATTCAGCCTTTTTATACCCTATGGCATATACAATAATCTTATTTTCCTCGAGTCCATGATGGGGCCAATACTGTTTAACCACTTCATTAATGACCTGAAGAATGTGACAGAGTGAACCTCAGTGACTTTGCACATGACACCAAACTGGGGAGAGTAGTTGGAGAGTAGGACTGCCATTCAGACAAACCTTCAAAGGTTGGATGAATGCGCTAACAGTAACCTCATGAAGTTAAAAAAAACAAACAAACAAACAAACAA
>CM021766.1:58965992-59000979 GCA_011076525.1 Nettapus auritus | reverse complement strand
AAAAACAAAAAAAACAAACAAACAGATATGAAGCCCACTACCTGAGGTTAGATGGAAAAACTACATTCTACAAAACAGGTTAGAGATTGACAGGGTAGAAACCAGCTTTGCAGATGAAGACCTGATGATCCTTGTGGACTACAAACTGAACATGAGAAAACAGTGTGTCATTATGAGAAATACTAATTCCATGCTGCATTGAAATAGTACAGTTGCAGCATCAAAGGTGCATGTTGACAGGAGGAGAGATGATGAATGAATTGCAGCAAGGGAAATTCAGATTACAAACAAGGAAGAAAGAAATCACAGCGGGGATGATCAGGTTTTGGATTAGAGAAGTTGTGAAATCTCCATCCTCAGGAGATGGTCAGTAAGTGAATGAACTTAAAGCCTCACCTGACTTTAAAGTTGGCCCTGCTTTACAAAGAATTTGGACTGAAAGACTTCAAGAGATACCTGCTGAACAAAATGACTCTGATTCTAACAATATATTTAAAGTAAGGTTGTATTAATTGTGCCAAAGGACACAAATGGTGGCACTTGTCTAGGCAGGAAAGCTAAATACATGACTATGCAAACATTTCTAAGCAGAGTTTTGTCAGAGTGCAAGTAACAGTTGAAACTGAAAAGGTAGGGGACTATCAATATTTAGGTAGTTTAGAGGCATGTTCAATCTGAATTTTCAGCAGGTCTGTTTTTATTTATTTCTTCTTTCTGCTGTCTTTCCTGCCTATTCCTACAGACTTTTTTACATTAACAAATTGGTTTGGGTTGCCAGCACCTGCAGAATAAGGAAAAAGGGAGAGATTTCTCTTCCTAAATGATGTATTTTGAATAACCTTTTCTAGTCTGAATTAAAAAGAAAAGAGAGCAGAGAAGGGGGGAAAAAAGTGTCTTTTAGGGTCTATTACATAAAATTAAAAAGTGCATAAAACAGACGGTTTTATTTAAAGTATCCAAAGCTGATAAGGGGAAAAAATTGGGATACAACACAGGCTGCAAATGCAGTTCTCATGATTTAAATCTGGAAGGCTGTACAGTACATCTGTTTAACATCTTGCAGTTTCAAGAACTCTGCCTTGAAAACCTTCTGTCCCAGTGACACATGAAATAAAAGGTTATGTTATGACTTTCAGATGCAAACCTGTAAAAGGTTTATCTAATAGCATACCATCTTTTATTAACCCATTACTGCTGCTCTTTTGTCAGCAGTTTTGAGGTAGACTCTGTTGCATAATGAAAAGAATTATCAACTCAGACCGCAAAAATAATTCTTTAATGGCATTAAATAACTTATTTGTCACATGTAAATGACAAATTTGTGTATCTGTATAGCTCCTCATCTGTTTTATTTGTCACTTAATATTTTCAGCTATATCACTTTTTGATTAAAGAGGTGGTACACTTTATATTAGTTCTGACATAAACTTTGAGAACAGTTAGATGGGCACAATAATTTGAACAGTTTCAAAATTTATGATCCTGTGCGAGAATATACTAGAATTGCTTAAAGATGGACTTTTTGATTTAGCATTAAGGGTATGAAATTAAAAGAAACCAGGTTGCATGGTTGCCTTCTAATTAATATTTATGACTTCTGCATCTCAGAATTTGTGAAGTTAATCAACCTTTGCTTATAGGACAAAGCTATACTATAAAAGTTATGTTGTCAAAAATCTTCTCAACAGCTATGCCTGAGTGTTTATCAGGCTGGACTGAGGTTTGCTTACTTTAAAAAAAAAAAATGTGGTTAATGCAATAGTGGTTCTGCAGGGTGCTGCACAGGAATTACCTAGGGGGCCAGGAGACATTTGGCACCTTGCAAGATCAGATTGTGCAAACATTCATCCAGACTTAATTGTCTAATGGTCCCAAAATTAGAGGGTCCAGGGCTCGATTATAACACTTGTCACTTTCCATAGGCCTTTGGAGTGACTTTGGTTAAATTATTCAGCTGGGTTGTGCTGTGGCTTCCATATTCCATATTCCATACAAAATATGGATAGTAATATTTACCTTGCTGAAACATGCTTTAGTCTGCAAAGTACTTCTGAGATCCTGGGTTGAAATTTCAATGGGTGCTGCTATTTAATATGCTGAAGTACAATTTGCTGCTTTTCTTTACAAGGCACAGATGCTCCCCAAGAAAAAACAGTAATTTCGTTACCTCAAGGAGCTGATGCCACGCATACAGCAGACACATCACAACAGTGAGCTCTGCTGCATGACCTACAGTGAGTGGGTGTGTGAAAGCCAGATAGATAGCATTTCCTTCATAGACATACACACCCTCTGACCCAGACTAGAGAAGAATCTGCTTTGCAGAAGGTTTGCTTCAAGGGATTTTCCACATGTATTTTATTATGTTAAAGCTGATAGTGGTGACAAGTTACACATTAAGTAACCGTTTCTTCAAAAATGTGCTGTTTATATTCTCTTTAGGAAAACTGATGTAATACTGGGTTTCTCAGATAAACAAAGTCATTTGGTTATAGAATATGTTACTATTGCATATGAATCTTGGTCTCTTCTGCTCCATACATACTCATTTTAAGCCTCTGGCTTTATATGATGATTACCTGCATGTTTAGGGACAAATGTATTCATATTCGCTAAGTTAGTAGCCAGTGGTTTTCACTAGGGAAATAAGTTTAGTATGCTGTTAGTAATTTGGTTTCAAAAATATTGTCAAAGTCCTCGACGTAACAGTCAGTGAAACATGTGGTCCTAATCATTCCCTTGAAAAGGAGACATGGTCTATTTTCCATTAGGAATGGTGCTTACAGCAAATGAGTAAATACAAGAATGAAATTTGCACATGTATTATAGCTTTGGTGTGTGTGTATGCATTTAAACATGCATGTACATATGTATGCTTAGGCATATTCCCAGTGAGTGTAACATGATGACTGCTGTAACATGGCCAGGCTTACAGAACACGTTGGTTGGTAGAAGAATTGGAAAATGCAGCTGGTTTTAAAATATTTTTTTAAAACTTTTTTTTTTCCCCGACAGCAAAGTTCAAAGCTTAACATTTGCAGCATGTAATTGGTATAGAAGAGCCACAGTAGAATTTCTTGCAGAGGTGTTTGGATTTTATGAACTCTAAGAGCTACATTAATGGTAAGAAATGAAGCCTCCACCCCTTGCCATGTGCTGTACCAGTGTACAGCATCAGGGACGAGCCTTGGCTGGACTAGTAACATGGAGCAAGGATTTGGAGAATGGAAGCAGAGGGATGTGCCCATTGGTAGTCTCCAGAACCACTTTGTAGGAGCTGTTTTGTCCCACTGAATCAGGAAGGCACCAAGGGTTCTTCTGTTGGCACCTCATCTGCTTCTCTCTTAGGACAATTAGCATAAAAGGATAGATTTGTTAGCTGGCAGAAATTCAGTCTGCTTTCTCCCTTAGCCTTCTGGCAGCCTTCCTGCTGCTGTGCAGAGAGCTTTCTGGTGGCAGAGCAACAAAGCAGAGAAGTACCACCCATATTCTGTGTTCCTTGTTGCTGGGTTCCAGTTGTGCATTAGAGCAGGGGCCTGGGTGTTATTTCCACTTTCTCTGTTTTCAGCTAAATTAGTCATACTTGGCGCTGCAGCATTCATGAGATAAAAACCAATGGAGAAAGCAGCACTTGTTTGTGCCTTGACCCCATTTTACATAGACCAGGTATGAAACAGAATGTAAACTACAGCTTTTCTAGAAAAGTGTTCTTCCTTATGTTTTCCAACTGGATTTGCTTCTGAGGTAGCCTGTTCAAACCTGACCATTTGAAGACATTTCTGTTCTGATACCGCCATGAGCGGAATCTAACCTATGGATAAGGATGTAGATTGAGACACAAAATGCCTGTGAATGGACACAGGGCTCCTTCATTGTCTTCTTGGCTTGGTAATGTCTCTATTGTTACATCTGTAATCTGTCTTGGGCATTTATTTTACTTTATTTGTTTTTAATGTGTAGACCATTACATATGATCTCGCTAATTTCTAACCAGGTACTTCCTGAGCAGTATATTTGCAAGAGAAGAATCCTTGTTGATGAATGCTGATATTTCATTCACAGAATTTTGGAAGTCACTGAAGACAGGAAGCTTCATTTCTTTCACAAGCACTCAAGCTGCTACAGATTTCACTATAAGTAAATTCATGAGCTGGATTTACTTACAGTTTTATTATTTTTGTATGTTTTTTTTTTTTTGCTGTGATTGGAAAAAACAGAACCATACCTGTGTTTTTCAAAGCTTTGTGTGTACACATCATATCAAATAGTTTAAAATTTAATTTCCCCTTTTTTCTCTTTTTTCTTAGAAACATACATTAATTAAAATTAAATGATGATTTCCAAGATGAAATCAATTTTCCAGGTATCAGGGTGAATTTGGTTAGGTGAAGAGTGTTTTCCTCTCCTCTCTTGTGATCTTTCTTCAGATTTAATGGCATGCTAAATCTGGCATTTCTGGAATGGGCAGGTCCAAGGCTTCAATATCAAAAACCTTCAGGGGTGAAAACTTACGTTGAGAGTTTTCTTCCCCTTTACATGGAGTTTAGTGGCACAGAGTCATAACCAGGTAATGGGCCTGGTTTTGCTGTGGCCTTTTCTTTTCCCTCATAAGTCCTGTATTCCTCCTGAAGGGTAACTCAAACATTTCACAAAGTTGAAATTGATCTTTGTGGAACTTCACTGCTGCAATGTAGTGTGATTTAGTAATGTGCACTGTAATGTGCATAATGATGCACTGTTACATAGGTGACCTATATAATATAGTCCCACAGCTGGAGACTAAATATGTACACACCCTTTACTACTTGTGTTTCAACTTCAGGGAGCAATTGTAACATGTATCAGTTCCTAACTGTAATCTAAGAAATCACTCAGCCACCACACATGCAGAACAGGTATGATTTTTGCCCACCCTAGTGCAAAGACAGGGTATATTTAGTTGTCCTGCAACTACAGTGCAAGCTTTACCATGGATGTGCATTCCCTGTATCACATTTCCGAAGCTGAAATCATCATTACCTTCAGGTTCTCCAATTTCTATTGCATTTATGCAAATTTGTGCATCTGGCACTTTTGGCAGTGGTTAGTTATGCAGGTTTTCTTGCAGATTATCAAGATAAATCTATCCTTTTTCCTCTGACACTTGGTGTATTGTCATCATTGATTCCCAGTCTTGTATGTTATTCATGGTCTTGTTTTCAGATGAGGGAGGATGTTAATTCTCAGAAATAAATGTATCCTTATAAACTTCACTGAAGTCAACAATTCACTGTTCAATAAAATTGCTTTGCTTGTCCATAACTGCAACAGGATTTTCAGCATCTACTAAAAATACTTAAGTGCTTAGCTGAATAGTGATGGTCTAAATTCTTCCTGAATCAGAGCCATAATTTTTGATGTGTCAGTTGCAGGACCCATTGCAGAATCTACTTTGGGATGGATATAGATAACGTGAAAGCTGTGAAAAGGCATCTTTGTGGGGAAGCTGGGTATGTCTTTTTTTTTTTTTTTCTTTTTTTTTTTTTTCCCCTCCTGTGTTCATCCTGGGAACAACATTTACCACTTCGTATTTTATATATTATTTCTATTAGAAAATATAGAGTATCTTGCCTTAGTTTTTCAGAAAGAGTAGTGTGGAAGCCACAGATGTTCTCCTCCATGGCTGTACGTTTCCTCTAGCATTTCACTTGAGTGTGTCTGTTCAGGGATATGATTCTCTCTCTTTGGGCAAACTTGGGAAGAGGATCAACTAGTTAAAGAAGGCAGGAGAACACATGAGCTATTATCGGTCTTCGATGAACAATAGAAATATCTCTTGGAATAGATTCGTTCCTAAAGTTTAGGAGATTCAGGCTGTAGTTAGTCTGTGGAAGAGCTATGTATTGTATAGACTTCAGCAAAATATCCACGGTGAGTTAAGTTAGTTTAGTGTCATCTGTGATCTGTGAAAGGGTTGAGCAACAGATTCTCAGAGACATGGGAAAGACAGTTGTTTTTTTAGATCAACTAATAAAGTGAATTTGAGGAAACTGTAAGCAAAATGCATCCTTAGTCCTTGCTGAAATCGACAGAAGCTGTCAGTGTTGTGTTTCTCAAAATCAGGCCAGATTGTTACAGATTAAAAGAGAGATACAATTTCAGAGAAAAAAAAAAAAGAAAAAAAAAAGATGTTTTAGGGTAAATACTTCTCAGCCTAAGAAACTTGTTGCCATTAAGATCCTTGTTCTTGATAAGAAGAAATGAAAAATAAGGTAAATCATTATAGTAAAGTATATTATTGTAGCAGGATACTTTTCACACAAGTCTGAAAAGGTGCAGTTCCCTCTGTGTTTTTATAATTGTTTTTGTTATGCAGAAAATAACCAGTATTTCTCCCAATTTATTTTTAGTTGATAATCAGATTACACTTATTAAATTGTTTCAAAATAGGAGAGAATTATTTGATATTGTTTAATGCCATTGAATGATATTCCAGTTGGTGGAGACAGCAGAATGGGTGGGCTGTGCCCAGCAGTATACTTTCCACTCCAAAGGCTTTGGCAGATTTATTTATTTATTTATGAGTGCATGGAAAAGGTGAGGTAATGTACCTTTCCCACTGACACAAAAGTTGTAAGTTTGCATCATGCTTACTGTGGCCTAGAGTATGTGGGAGACTTACTGAGGAGTGAGCAGCTGATGTGCATTAGCTCATCATCAGTTGAAAAGTTTTCAGTATGTCAGTATGTAGTCTTTTTTTCAAGTACTGGCTATGGCAATTCACATAGCCTCCCCCCCAACCTCCCCTACCCCAAAAGAAAAAAAAAAAGAAAAAAAAAAAAAAAAAATAAAAAAATAAAATTGAGAAAAGCCCTTTTTTTTTTTTTTTTTTTCTGATTTTTTCTCCCAAGAAAGAGCCATGAAATCTGTGAATTTGTATCTGCATCTTTTAAATGTAATAATCTTCTCTATAACAGTGTTTGTCCCATCCATAACACTTTAGATCTGTATATCTCAAAGCTCTGCTGAAAAGGTAAGTGTCAGGATCCCCAGGTAACTTACCAGGAAATAGAAACACTAGGACAGTGGACTGGCTATAGATCAGGCTTGTGGCAGTCAGCAAAAGAAATGGGATCAGCTGTATTATAGGAGTATATTCCTTACAATTTTTTCATCCTTTTAGGATTCTGGGAAGGAACAGGGTTTTTCAGACTTCTTTTTGTGTGTGTGTATTTATGTGAACCAGTCAATATTGAAATAAGCAAGGTCATAATGCTGTAAAGTAAAAGTTTGCAAAGTATCATTTAGATTTGTTCACTTAGTAAATCACGTCAGTTTCAGTTTGGGTTTTACTATTTATTTTCAAATGTTCTTGTTTCTGAAGCTTGAAGTAAAACTAAGTGAGTATGAAAAAAATGGCAGAAAGGGAGATTGTGGAATAAAAATACCCAATCCACACTCAGCTTTGCAGTATACCTTTCTGCTGGTTGGAAGTGAATTAAAACTTTCAAGGATGTAGCCATTCAGTAAAGAATTCTGTGTTCTCAGTTCACGTCATGAAGGAAACGAAGAGAGAAGGCATGTTATGAAAACTGTCAGGTAGCGAATGATTTTATTTTTTATTTTATTCTTTTACTGTATTTGAATTGAGATTTTGAAACCTACTTTCCTGTGAAAACCAGTGTCTCTAAGAGTTGACTTGACTCTCTAATGCTGGGCTGAAACCAGAAACCCGTGCTTGGCTTTTGGCTAATACATCACATAGTGCTGTGGTGACACTCCTGTCCAGATGGAAATATTCAGTTCTTTGTTCATCCATTGAGATCAGAATGTGTCATGGGGGTTGGCCTGTTTGTTCTTTTTTTATTATTATTTTTTATTTTTTTTTCCCTTTTGCCTTCACAGTTAAATAGTTTTAAGTGTGTAAATGACAACTAGGGCTTTATACTAACATACACGTCTGCCCATGCAATGTTATTATCTATAATGCTTTTAGGGGGTCAAGAAGAGAAGGAACCTCATTCTGAATCATAGTCTAGTGTCCACTGGGTTTCCATACTGCTCCCTTTTCATCTTTAGACTATCTTTTTCCCTACTCCTGCCTTTCTTCAGGGGTTTGATTGCTGTATTTGTTTTCCAGTTTAGGAATGTGGGCAGATTATTAGTTCATGCTATTTAGGGGACTGTAGTATCTGATGGATTAAGCATAAATCTGTCTGGGAATATTGCAGGTTCTGATGGTGATGTGCTGTTTAGCATTAGGAAAAATCACTCAATAGTGTACTCCCAAAGGTTTTAGAGAACATGGGAACTTACAGTTAATTTTAGGATGATATATTAATTGAAGATGTTGTAGTTAATAATTATGTATTGGAATTGGAGGAAAAGTAAGTTAAATGCTATGCAGGATTCTAGAGTTAGCTCATATTGATAAAGTGGTAGCATTGGCAAAAGTTTCTTAGTTTTCACTCTAATTTCTCCATGTATTAATGAGCAGTCAGAACATAATATTATTCCTTATGAAGATATTGGCAACTTTTGTAAAAATAGTTTTCCCCTTGTAAAATAGGGGCATTATTTCATAACTCAGTTATTTTTAAAATGTATGCTTACACGTTCACTTGTGTATGCATAATGCATATTATGACTAAATATAAAATTTTTGGTAGAGAAAAAAAAGATCCAAATTTCTTGGTGTGAAGGCCTCTTAAATTCACGGGAGTTTTTTTGTTGTTTGTTTTTCTTTGAGAGAATAGCTGTATATCTTGTTCTCTTTTGTTTTAATTTTCATGATGCTTGTGCATTTTAAAGAAATATGAGAATTAGTAATCTTAATTTTAAGTAAAAGCAGGTTAGATCAGAGAGCAGGTAATGAATTTTGATTCCTGTTATTTCTGCTGCTAAGTTTTGATGAGAAAAGAGGAAAATTTACAAAATGAAAGACTGATTTCTCCTATAATGGAAATATTGATGATTTTTGTCTTTTCGAGAATATTATGTGAGAAATTAGTAGTAACAGTTCAGTAATGTCCTGTATATGTTCACTAGCGGGGTAATACCAAAGGAAGAAAGCATAATGGTTGAATACAAAAATACAAGAAAAAAAACTGTGCAAATTATAAATATGTGGCCTGTGTCAAATTTATGTGAGAGATGAGGTTAAACATATCATTGATCACTAGCATAGATTCATAATGCAGCTACTGAACATTGTGTAGAGTTTGTATGCTAGCAAAAGTGTAATGATGAAATGCTTCCAGCAGTCTCTAGGCATAGGACATATGAAAGCTTAAATGGTAATCTTTTTAAACCTGCAGGCTGAGATTTGATGCATATTCTTTGTTCTCTCAAAAGAAGAGGTGAATATACTGCTCTGGTGCACTTTATTAGTAGTAGTAAAATAGGTTTTGTTATGCTTTGTAATATTCCACAGCAATCTGTACAAAAGAGGAGGAAAATTGTGGGTAAACATGAATAAACAAGGAATTGAGTAGGTTATATGAAATTATTTTAGATTCCGATGGAAATTTCTGTAATCTGCTAATGGCAGTAAGTATGTTTTAATTACTAATGCCAAAAAATGATACTGAACATGGAAGGGAGGAAATTTTTCTACTTGTTACCACTTATGATTTTCTAAAAGCTATCCATATGGGTCCACTTGGTCTGGACTTACAGGCAAGTTGGTATCTAGCCAGATGCTCCATCTCCTGGAGCTCACACCTCTCTATAGAGCTCTAATGTTCCCCTGAAGAGTACTTTTTTTTTTTTTTTTTTTTTTTTTTTTTTTTTTTTTTTTTAACTTTGCTAATTTAGATTTGGCAGTTGAAGCATGATGGCGCTTGAATGTTTTGAGAATAAGCAATAAATAAAGCCTTAAAACTTCCATTGTTTTGTCTCTCAGTTGCTGTGCTATGCAGTTGCATAAGCATCCATAGGCTATTGTAGTGGAAATCGTTGTTGGACACTGTCTCATAAAATAAAGAACTCCTCCTTTATGTTTCTCCATTTATGATACAAATGAGGATAGCTGGAGCTTTGGAGGAAAGAAGGAAAAAAAAGGGGGGGGGGGGGGGAGGGAAATCTTAACCAAAATGTGACCTTAGCAGATTGAAAAATACTAAGGGGATAGAATAAGTCTGCAAAGCAATACGCACATAGTAGTCTTCAACTAAAATCAGATCACAAAATTGGGTATGTGGAAAATAATCTGTATTCAGCCAAGTAATTTCTAAACTGTTTATCTGTAGATCTGCATAAAGAAACCCAGAGATACACCCTAAGAAATGTTTAAACTTTGTGTTATCTGACTCATACTGAAGATCAAAACTGGGAATCATCAGGTTCCTTCTTCTTTAATGTTTTCTAGTATGCTCTAGTGTACTTAGTCAATACCAAAGGGTAAATGTTAAGTATTTATTGCTTTATTATTATTAAAAGTTTGTTTCATTTTCAAAAATATTTGGATTGTATGAAGTTTGCAAAATCACACTGAAAATTTCAAAACACACTTTCTTGTAAAGTTTATGACATTTTCTTCATATGATTACACTGCAGCAACCATTCTCACAGTATTCTGGGAAGTCTCTTTCATGTCTTATTTAAAGCAGGAAATGCACGTTAATTTTGAAGGAGAGGGAAAATACGTTTTCTGAAATTCCAGAAGCAGCGCAAGTCAGTGTTTGACTGAGAACTTTTGTTTTTTGTTTTCTGCTTTTCCTTTTAGTACTGTAACTTATTTGAAACACAGCTTGGAGTCGGAGCACATTATGGAACACAACAACTGTCTGCAACAGGGGAAAGCAAACTAAACTACAATAAAGAGGATAGGTTGAATATGTGCTCTTGCATTCCCCAACACATTGTGCAAGCAACTATATACTTCACAATTTCCACCTTTTCTATCTCCCAGTAGATACTACCTAAAGAACGAACCTAGTGTTCTTGATGTCTTGCTTTGTTTCTTCTTCAGCCAGCACTGCCTGTGATTTCAATGTCTGTGTTCTACTATAAACTGTTTAGAGCTTAGTTGTACCATCTCTTCTGCTTTCAGCCACTCTGGGTCCTGTTGTGCTCTGAGCCTTTTGAGGTTAATTTTATTATACAGCTACAAATCCTTTTCAAAAATAAAACTGCTTTGAGTGAGGGGAAAAAAAAAAATAATCTCATGACAAGAAAGCTGTTGGCAAAAGAAGTGACAGTAAAGCTTCATGAGTGTTTAATTCTAACATGCCATGTGGGTGCTTTTATTTTCAAAGGCAGCCATTTTGTGGTTTCCCTTTCAAAGGGGCTAAGTGAAACAATATAAAGATGCACTGCTTGAAGTAAGCATGTCTGCAGAGGGAGATACTATTCAGCAATAGCTTTTTGGCTAGTAACTGACCTTTTTTCTCAAGCCCAAAATCTTCAGTAGCATATCATGCTCATCTTTGGTACAGGACAGATTTTCACTTTGTATTTCTTTATCATGCTGTAGAACTGACCAGAGAAGGTTTTTCCATCTATGTGCTTGACTTGAGCTTTGGTAGCACTATTGTCCAGTGGTGACTGAGAATTGGGTGAAGACTCCAGTTATTTCACTGGAGGACATCTGGTCATCTACACATCACAAGACTCTGTACTATTCTTGCAAGCTGTAATACTAAAGATGAGGTTCAGGGTAAGGAAACAACAGGACAGATAATAGTGAAACATCAGATGTGTTCCCAGGAGAATTGATGTTTCCTTTAGTTTTGGTTTAAAGGCAGATCAGGGGACTTGTCCTTGCTTGCTTGAATTTACAGGAAAGAAAAGTTTGTTTTATCTAATGATTTCCAGCAATTTTGTATTCTCCAAGATTCTCCTCTGTGTGTGGAAGGACTCAGCAATGAATCAATAAACCATTTTTGTTTTGTGGTTTAAAATTGCATAGGAAAGATGGATTCATGGATATAGACTACCACTGTTGAACAGAAAATGAGGAAAAAAGTTTGAAAGAGATCCCATGCCTCAGAAAAGCCCCAGCTCAACTGTCGGAACTCTGTGCACATAAATAATAAGCTTTTGTTAAAGCCCCAGTGCTTCTAGGGAAAACACTGCAAATCCTGATAAATTAGTTATATTATATGGTCTTCTGAATAGATGAGTATAGACTTGGGACTGAGGCATCTTAGTAGTCCAGTAGCCATTAGCCATTTTATTTTTTCTTGAATTTGGAGGAAAAGCACATCAGTCGCACAAACAAATACATTTGTTAAAATGTGAGAGAATATTTTCTTTAGAGGTGGCTCTGGAGAATGCTGTTATCAGCATTTACTTGGTTGGCTGCTGGGCTCTATGCTATACTGGCAGGTTTTTATTTTTTCTTCTACTGTATTCAGAATCTTCTACTTTTTTTTTTTTTTTTTTTTTTTTTCCTTGTAAATCCAAGGACCATCCCATAGAACATTAAGCAATGTGACTAGCATCTCCCATATGTGGTTTATTCTGTGTCTTATGCTTTGTTGAGGAGATTGGTACCTCAATAATATTTAATGTTTTTGCTTTTGGACATGTTTATGTTGCTTCAGGTTTATCTTAGGTAAGGTCAGAGAAATTTCATTTTGCCACTTCCCAATGGATGTGAAAATGGCTGGGGTGTCTAGTTCCTGCAAACTATTTAGCTTCCACAGTTTTACCCTTTTCCAAACCTTAGTCTTAACTCCTATTCTCCATGTCTTGTGTTCCCATTAATTCCAAGATCCATATGCTACCTTTCACAAGAAATCTGTGCAGGTATAAGATCTTGGGACAATCAAAAGCAATGGAAACCCGCACCTTTTCTGTTCCAAATGCAAGATGAGGTAAAGTGGCATAAATATAATTCAAATTCTTAAAAGTCTTATTTAGATACATCCTCAGGTCGATTAAAATTTTTATGAATTGTGGAACTGGTTCAACAGCTGGTTGTTTGGAGCTGGTTCTACTTCTCTAAATGCCAGTACAATTTTATACAGCAGACTGTACGTGATATGTGTCAATGTGTCCGATCTGCTTTTTAAGTAGTCACAGTGGGTCTGTAACACTTGTGTTACCATTATATAGAAAATTATTCTGGAAACATTTTTGTGCCTGGTATGTTATGCTGCCACATATCAAGGCAAACGTATCTACTGCCTTAACTAGGACAGGAGAAGGGGACTGTAGAATTACCCTTCTCTCCTCACCCTTCCCACCTGCATGTTTAAAATAATTAACTACTATGTAAGAGGCCTCTTCAAAAATAGGGAGTGGATCAGAGAGTTATTTTTCTCCCGAGTTTTTATTGCCCTGCTGTTCTTTCCGCTCTTGCAAGAATCTCTTTGGTTCCCCACTAGGATAGAATTCTTAATGGATTTTTTTCAGTTATTGATTTGTATATTAGGTTGATCACACTCTTTTTCTGTGTTGCTGTGACATGAAGATAATACTTTCTTCAAAACAAAGAGTGAAGCTAAGTACTTTTTCTACAAGAGATTTTCCCAGTATTTGCAGACTTGCAGTTTCATTTGACTTAAGTCATGCCAAGGCACTCATCAACTTGTTGCTGGCTATGAGTTAGAGGAATAGACAGCAATATACTTCAGACTGTCATCTTGAAAAAGTAAAATTGGATCTAATTCAGAGGCCACTATTATCTCACAGTTCTCCTTCCTTTTTTCTTTTTGTTCGTTATACTGAGTGTTTTGGTTTTCTTCT
Source organism: Nettapus auritus (assembly GCA_011076525.1). Taxonomy (NCBI): domain Eukaryota; kingdom Metazoa; phylum Chordata; class Aves; order Anseriformes; family Anatidae; genus Nettapus; species Nettapus auritus. The sequence goes on along the minus strand of CM021766.1, from coordinate 58,987,305 downwards.
GAAGTGGTATTTTGAGTTCTGTACCTAGATTTCACACTTGCCTTCTATTTCAGACATAACTTTAGCAGAGTCCTGTTGAAAGAAACCTCTGGCAACTCTTTTCACCTGGTGGTTGGGGCCATTGACCTGAGGACATTATTTGGTCTTAGAGACTGCTTTTAAGTTTTGACTGAAATCAATACAATCAGTGAAAACTCTGTGATTGTTTGATCAGTTTGTAGTTGTTCTAATGAGAACTATAATCAATATGAGAAACATCAGCCAGAAGTTTTTGAACCATTTTTTCCAAGTAAATTTTCCAAGCATTTGGAAATTATAAAAAAAACTGCCCCCAATACATGAAAATCTAAAGTTGTATATCAGAGAATATATGTTCCAATGTGCTGTTCCCCCAGCAAAATGTGCAAGAAGCAAAGCATCTCTTGAAAGAGCCCTGGTAGGCTGCATATTATTACTCCTATATAAGTTAACAGTAGATCAGTGAAGGGAAATCCGATATAATTCTATCCCACTTTGTCCGAGTCAACATTGAAGTTCCCATTGATCTTTTTATGCTATCTTGTGCCTTAGACTACATTTCTATATCTGTAGTTCTCTAAAAGGGAAAGAATTTATCAAGTAATTTTAGGGATAAAATAAAATCTTGTTACCATGTTGTTCAAAGCTATGCAGTATGGTATGGAGTGTGAACAGTTGGTGGGCTTAAAATAGCTTTATTTAATAGAGCAGTAATACAAATGTAGTTCTGCTGGTGGGTGTGATGCCATAGTCTACAGTGTGGAAAAACTAGAAAGTGCCTTGAACAGGAGGAGGTGACCCTTCATGCCTTTCTTGAGCAGCTGAATTTCAAAGGCCTTGTTTCTGTTTTATATTGTATACTGTATATATATTGTACATATTGTACAAAATATTTATATTGTGTTCTTCCCTGAAGTACCAAATATCAACACCCTCATCCGTCCCATAAAACAGTGATCTTCTGCTTTGTTTTATATGAACCCTTCTCAGCCCTGATTCTGCTTGATTTCTGACCAGTTAGAGGATGTAACCTGTGAGTCTCCATGACAGGCAGTGGGTTAGGAGATTAGTAAGGAGCATTCAGGAGGAGACTAAAGAGATTGAAATGGAGAATCAGGGTAATGGGAAGAGGTATTCCCTGCAAACTTAGTTGTCTCAGTGCAATAACAGTGGCTTCTAGGGGTTTAAGGGTGGGTATATATGCTTCTAGAAAAGAGGTGACCACTGCAGAACTTCATCATAAGCTACTTGAGCTCAAGAGTAATTGTGGAGTGGCCTATAAAGCTAAAAGTTTTTCTGATTTAAGCTGTTATGCTGTTGCCAGTTAGCCTAATTTATACTATTAGAAACTGCAGCTGTTTCGTTCTATTACTTCCTAAACTCAAATTTCTGTATTGAAATCATTGTTTCAATTAAACTAAGATTGGTTTATGGTAATATGACTGCATAAATACAAATAATTACCATAGTTTTTTATGAAAAAGAAAAAAAAAAGAAAAAGATATATTAATCCTTGATTCTTCCTGTCCTCCCTTGTGGCCTGGAAGCAGGAACAAAAATGTTTTAAGATTCTTTATTTAAGTAGTATAGAGGCAGAAATATATTTACCTTTTCTTTTTTTTTTCTTTTTCTTTTTTTTTTTTTTTTTCCAAAGTTAATTTTGCAGGCATTATGGCTATATCCATAAACTGTCCATGTTTGCCTTTTCAGAATGTGATTATTGCTCATAAAAGTAGTTTTAATAGAATACTTATGTCATAAATGGTTTGTAGCATGCTTAAAACTACATGGCTCTATTTATATGACTAAGGTTTATTTTTCCCTGTATGGGTGATTTTAAAAGATATTGCTGTTATATTGGACTATTGGTATTGTTGCTTAGGAATAAAAACTTAAGAAAATTATCCCTTCCCCCTTTCAAACAAAGCCACATCTAAAAGGGTCACAAAAGAAAACACACAATTAAAATAATCTAGTTGCTGCATCTGAGATTAAGTTGGACACAGATGTTTCAATTTATAGTTTGATCTGGCATAATATATACATTTAACAAAATCCTGTTTTGTATTGCTTCTATAAACACTAATGTCTGATAAAAACATGTTGGCTTTTCTGCCATCTACTTGAATCAGAAACCTCTGAGCCAGTCTTAGAAAGCAGGATTCTGACACTCAAAGACCTAAACTAACTCTTTTGGCATCTGGCTGCAAGTTTTCTTAGACTTTTCCCTGCATTTTGAATGGTAAATCAATTTGTGATTTTCTGAATTTAAGCTGCTGTGGATAACAATTAGACTTTGTTCTTGCTACATTTAAAGATGAAATGATTCAACACTATTCATTACTGCTCATTTCCGAGTCATACTGTAATCATTAAATTTCTGAGATACTATCTGAGAATTTATTGACACTATTCATACCCTATGACCATAATATTTTTCCCACTGTACTGTTTGCCATGTTTTAGCCCACCTGCCTGTAAAGGGAAATGACTTTGGCATGATCAGAATCTTTACATAAGGTCACGAACAAATAGTGTTGGACCTCTGATGCCCTCTTTTTGCCAAAAGGAGTTTCCTCTTTATCTGTAAATAGCATTATCTAACATTTGAATTGCATCCTCTGAATCACAGATGTCACTCAGAGTAGCTGATCTTTATATCCCAAAGGTAAAGTTGTATTGCTTCTGATTAAGGGTATCCCAGCAAATTTTGCTTTAGTGAAGGAGTACTGGATTTACTCTGGAAAACATGATGATTAGTATGAAATAGTAAAATAACCAGTAGTGAAACAGGGTCAATAACCTGAAATATACCTGGCAGCCAGGCTGGAAATTTGCAACATGTGGAGGATCATATCCAAACCCTTGAATTTATTTGGCACCTGCAATAATAAAATAATAATTATAATAATAAATAGCAAGGTAGATATTGCAGTATAAGGAGGTCTTGATGTATGTTGGTAAGCATATGCTTCTTTATCTATATGCTACCTTTTTGTTATCTCCAAAATTTAATCTCACAGGTACTTCTTATTCTGTGCAGGTCTGTTAATCTTGGTAGCAATTACATTTGGATAGTAAGTGCAGAATTTTTCCCTTACTTCCTCAGCTAGCATAGAATCACAGCCTTATCAAAGTTTAAGGAAAATTTATACCGTTGAAGGGAAATGCGGGAAACAAGTTGGTTACTAACAGAAGTATCACAGACTTAACTTGAATCACAGCATAGCATATCCTGAGTTGGAAGGGACCATGAGGATCATTGAGTCCAACTCCTGGTCCCACATAAGACCACCCCAAAATCAGACCATGTGTCTGAGAGCAGTGTCCAAATGCATCCTGAATTCCGACAGGCTTGGTGCCGTGACCGTTGCCCTAGGGAGCCTGTCCCAGTGCCCAACCACCCTCTTGGTGCAGAACCTTTCCCTAACACCCAGCCTGACTCTCCCCTGTCCCAGCTCCATGCCGTTCCCTCGGGTCCTGTCTCCAGAGAGCAGAGCTCAGCACCTACCCGTCCGTTCCCCTCATGAGGGAACTGCAGGCCACCATGAGGCCTCTCCCCTAAGTCTGCTCTGTGCTGAACAAAGGGTCCTCAGCTGCTCCTTGCATGACTTCCCCTCCAGACCCTTCACTGTCTTCGTATGAATCCATAAGATACAGATTTTTATAGTGATATAAAATTGCATCAAAACATATGTGCTTAGATAGGTTGCTGGGCGGGGGCGGGGAGGGGGGCAAGGAAGGTAATTACCATCCATACTGCATTGCAAAATGCATGCATACTACTTCAGTAGGCCTCTATTTTCAATTCACATTTCAATGAAGTGTGGTTGAAAGGTCAACCTTAAGGTAAATAGCCCCCCGAACAACTTACTCCTGTATTTTTAAGGCACAGATTAACTGTGTTTGCCTCCTTTAAAACCTCATTTAAGAGGTGAGCTTTCTGAACATGCCAGCCTGACACAGGAAGCAGGTGTGAGTGTAGGGTAGGAAGCAGCCCAGGCCCACTCGCTTTAGTTTTTTGAAGAAAGGTGTATAGTTGATAGTCTGCACAGGGCTTAGAGGGTTTACAGGAAAGTAGTTCCATGTCCCTGTCCCCAAGCCCCAGTTGGCTCTGCTGAGGTCCAGATCCAGCAGTGGGACATGTACAACTGGTATGATCGGTCCAGGCACTGTGGTTAAATAGCCATGGAGTTAACAGCTGTGCTGACAGACAGCAGCAGGCCTGGCAAGCTGACCCCGAGGAGGAAGGGCTTTGGAGACTGGGGCTGGAGGAGATGGGCTGAGGAGTGCCAGGGAGTTTAGACTATGTTTCAAATATATATTTTTTATTTTTCTCTCTATCCTTTGCAGAATGATGATGGTCTTATATTTGAAGTCACCTTATATTTGGGCCAGTACAGTAGTTCTGGCTAAATTCATGAGAATGATCAGAGTCTACAAGGATAAACCACAATGAGGTGTAGAAGAAAGCATTCAAAATTTGTTTTGGCAGAAATTGGTTAATTAAGTCTGTTTAGCATTACACAAGACTGTAGCTTGGCCAACTTACTATCTTTGTTAAATATGTGGCTTCCCAGGAGTAAATCTGGATGAAATGTCTTAGTATCGTTAAATTATTATTATTTTTTTTCATAGGGAAAACACAAAAATTGTGCAATTCCATATATAGAACCAAAAAAATGTATATATTCTTGTATTTTCCCATGAAACCCTTTTTTTCCGCAAAGAAGAAAATCTGTGGATAAAGTTGTCGATTTTAGAACCCATATTTAGGGGAAATGGGAGGAAGTACTTCCTCTGTTACGCCATATCACACCCTAAATTGGAACACAGATGCAAACAGAAAAAGCTACGTGATAAATTAATGACAGTGTTTAAGAATATAGATGTATCAAGAAGAACAAGCAGTGTCTCAGTTGAGTTGGAACAAATATTCCACATATACCTTCTGGTCTCAACAGCTGGTGCTAAATCTAGGTTAGGCAATATCTTTCCAGGTATTATCAGATATTTGAAATAAATTTATTGAGGTTCATGGCAGTATTTTCTGTCTCTAGAAAAATCTTTCCTAGAGGAAGAGTGTGATTCTCAGCACCCAAATGAGTAAAAAATGAATCTGGAAAACCTTGGAAATGCAGGAAAGAGGGCTTAGGTTCAAGGTGTATTCTTCTTTCAAAAATATAGGAATAAATTAATGAAAATATAGAAATATTTTGAATTAAAAAACAACAGTACAAGGGAAAATTAACAGAGATTTTCAATTGCCAAATACAATTCTAGAGATAAAAAGATCATTTATTCAAATCTGAGTTTTTCTGTTTTTAATTTCCCTCTGCTAAAAATAGAGGCATGCTCAATGTGAAGAAAGAAACTAGAAAAAGTGATTTTAAAGATTTTAAAGTAGTCAGGGTTTTTCAAGGTAACAAATGTAATAGTTATCAGAGAGTAAGTCAACATAAAAAAAACTCAGGGCATAATTCTTACAGCTATTCTTGTTCCCATAGCTACACCAAGAGGCTAAAGATCTTTCCTTTTTGTCAGCGGGAAATTATTGGGTTGTAAAATTTTCTGTTTCCAGGTCTGTGCCAGTCATGTATTTTCTTCTGCATTCTTTATGTAGTGGACATCTTTGTGCTGAGCACACACAGACATTCTACATTACTCTGAGTTGCACTATGGGCCAAAAAATATTCAAACTTTTAACGTGATTCTTACGAGCATAAAATGAAGAAAGAAGCATTGCTATGTTTAGTATTGTAAAGCTTTTATCATTATATTTTGCAATCAATAGATGTTCAAGTAGCTGTGTGGATTTACACGTTCTTCATATGCCTCAAATATGCTTTGTTATCTTACTACAATTCTAACCAAAGTCTTGGCCTAGGTTATTCTTGATTTCACTCTGCTTGGGAGACCTTATCAATTTAAAGTTTTATGATTTATCTTTTTTTAATCAGGTTAATGGTCCAGGTAGTACAATGAACTTCGAGTAAAACTGAATGCAGTAATACAAACATGGATGTTTATGTAGAAATTAACAAACTATTCTAGTAATACTTAGTATCAGTTGTAAATATAAAGGTAATGGCCTATATAGTCAATTTTCCATCTGTTTTAAGCAATCTCCTTATTTTTCATTTTCCAAAATGCTCTGGTATCTAAGAGCTCATTTAGCAAACTTTTACTTTGTAATTGATGAAATACTATTATTTTCTAGTACACATCTGTGGAGCTTTTTGAATTGTCATTGTGTTGCCATGCTTAGGACAACAGCTTGAATTAAAGCCAAAGGTAGCTTTGAATCATTTGGTATCAAGGTACTAATGAGCTCTGCAGACGTTTCAAATACAATTTTTTCCCTCTTCAGCCAGCCAGGTGTGGCTTAATCCAGTCTATTTTTCCCATAAGCAATATGATGTCCAATATATAACTTTCCCCTCATACTGCAAAGAATGTTTCCAAAAAGTTTAAGTCATGCTTTTTACAACACAGAAGAAATTTTACTGATTTCTCTTTTCCTGGTGTTAGATTACTATCAATTTCCACCCTGCAAATTTGATGACTTGACAATAAGTACTTTTCCCTCCAAAAATTTCCTATTATGAACTATACTGATTTTTTTATTGTGTGTGCGTTCCCTACTCTTAAAAAAGATAGAGTTTATACTCAAGGATCATTTTTCTAAATTCTAGCTGTGACAATGTGAACAAATTACATTTACATTCAAAAGAACGGAATCAAGTATTAAATACCATAATAAAGGTATCGAAGTCATTACAGATGAATTTATCAGGAATTCGTTCCTCTTGATTGATGTGTTAAGTGGAAGCATGTAGGACATTAAAAGGATTTTGTATAAATCTTTGTAACATTTGGTGCTTCATCTTAGAGAATGTGTACATGTTCTGATCTTGATCTGTTTACAGCCACATAATTAAACTGTAAGATTTTGGCTAGCAAAATCCTTGTACATATATCATTGGAGTTGTGTGCTTTGCTCCAGCTCCAGGAGAAGGATGCCAGCTTTTGCCTCAGTATTTCTGACTCATTCTGCAAAACATGATTTTGTCTGTGTCCTATTGCCAGAAATCATCAGTTCTGCTATTTAAGTAAGTTTTTTCAATAACATTTGTATGAACTTGGTATTTTTTTTCTTTTTAATATTAGTTCAATATACCCTTTGTAACCCATTAATTTTCTTTAGAAATTGTTCTGGTTTCAGGTTGGCTTCTCAGAAATGTCACCCAAACCCATGCTGTGGTTTTATTTGCCATGGTGTGTCAATGCTCTAGCATTCATTGTGGCAATTGCTCCAGAGGTGACGGAATTTGCGATTCGAATTTCCTCTTAGGAGAAGTCAGGACAGCCTATAGGTTTTGCTACAGACCAAAGACATGAACCTCCACCTGTTGTCTCAGTATGAACATGTTATTCAACAAGGCATCTGTGTCTGTTATAATGCCTTATCGAAGCAAACAAGGCAACCAATCTTTTGATGTGAGGTAAGGAGGGTGGATGTCCCTTTCCACAGTCATGTTTCCTTTAGTATTGTCATTTGAAGAGTTAAACATGGCAAAGAAATTCCTTTAATTCCTTCTCTACCAGCCAAGGAGTCAATCCAAAACAATAAATGCTTTGTGTGATTGGTTGCAGAAGTCAGTATCTTCAGATTAATGAAAATCTTAAGTACATCCATAGATTAGTTATTATTGTTACTTCTTAATTAACCACCTGCCTTAAATAAAAGGAATTCCTACCCAAGCAAAAATAATCTCACATCATTATTATTTTATGATACAGCTATCATTTAAAACTTGCAAGGTTCATGCCTTGGAATTCGTAGTGAGATCTTTTTCTTTTGTTCTGATTTGTACTATCAGTGATAATTCCACTGATAACATAATAGCATGCCATTTCTTTGGGTGGGGAAACATATTTGTGTTTCACTAGAAATGTTTGGTTAACAGAAGCACAAGAAACTAAACCACAGAATCTAAAAGGGAAGTTTAAATGTATTTTTTTATAGGAGCGGATCTGTAATAAAAACAATAAAATCCAGTGTTTAAGCTTTATAGAAATAATTTAATGACCAGCTGCAGCAATAAACACCTTTCCGTTTTGATTGGGTCTTAACTTCTCCATCCAGTGATTAATTGCTTCATGAAAGACAAACACATTACATTATACCTTAAGTATAACATCCTGTTTTAAAGATTCCACTAGTGCAGATTAAATGTTTTTAAACCTGTTCAGACTTTAAAAGGATATTTCAAGGATGTTCCATTTGTCATTATTTCTTGCATATATTCAGGATCAAGGTAATAACTATTTAGCATTTCCTTTCTCGTATTCAGCTTTGGCCTTGCTCACATTTATATTCCATTTAGATAAAGAGTAATGTAATATTGTGGTGTCACAAGTTGTTTTAATTAGAAACACTATGGAAAGCACAGAACGAAGATTGTATTTTATATAAATTGTGGGAAAAATTAGAACTTTATTAAAAAGTTGTGTAAATGTTTCCTATGCAGGATGGATTATCTGTTTACATATAATTGTTAAAGCCAGATTCATAGCAGGTAACAGAACAGCCATCAATATATGGTTTTCAAAATATTTTAGATGTAAACTAGATTTTATCTGATTATCTGTAAGAGAAGTATTAAAAATCTTCAATTCATTTGCTCCTCTTAAAAAATTAAGGGTTTACTTTTCATGCATGAGCTTCTTGTTATCAAAGATATGTAAACTAACAAGTCAGATTTCTTGAGGAAGCAAAAAAGGGACGATATAGCAACAATAGCATAAAGAAATCTGTGCCAGAGCCAAGTATATATCTGTATCAGCAGTACAAACTTTTTTTTTTTTTTTTTTTTAATTTTTACTTTTTTTTTTTTGCTTTGTGCTGTAACCTCCATTTGAGAGTGTTACCTTGTATTTTGTTACAGTATCACTCAATGATTGAGGTTGGAAGGGATCTCTAGAAGTCATCTGGTCTAATCCCCCAGCTCAGATAGGGTCACCTAGGGTAGGTTGCCCAGGATAACGTTCAGGCTTCTGAATATATCCATCAAAGGGTGGTGCTCTACCACTTCTCTGGGCAACCTGTTCCATTGCTTGGTCACCCTTACAGTAAGAAAAATGTTTTCCGATGTTCCCTCTTGTCCTGTTGCTGAACATGACTGAAAAGAGAGAGAACTCTTTGCACCATCCCTTCAGATATTCCAATATACATTTGATGAGATTCCTTCCTGAATCTTTCAGGCTAAAGAGTCCCAGGTCTCTCAGCCTCTCCTTATGCGATAGATGCTCCAGACCTTTAATCTTCTTAGTGGTCCTTCACTGGACTTCTTGATCCTTCTTTGATGAAGTCCAGTGAAAGAATAGATTTCTGAATGGGAACAGGGGTAGAGGCAAGTTCAGGACCATTTATTTTAGTCATATGTGGCTCTGGATACTGTTGCCAAGACACGTCAATGGTTAATGCACATTTCTTTGCTAAGCTGGTAGTCTTTGATTGCTTGCCATATTTTCCCTTAGCCATCTGAGATCCCAAAGTGGAACTTGACAGAAATGTTTATGAACTCAAAAAAATGAGGCAACAATATCAAGATCCAGAGCAGCTGGATGACAGCATCCTACTGGAAGGGAAAACTGTGTCAATTGAAAGTTCTCTAGAGAAATCTGGAGTTTAAGGGAAGTCTTTAGTCACCATCCAGCCCCAAGAAGCTGGATATAGTCACTTTGGCCACTAAGAGAAATAAGTCAGGCTGTGATAAATCTCTCTACTCATTAAATGATCTGACAAGAAAGATTGTTTAAGTTACAGCTAGGTGAAACCAACCATGTTAAGTCTTGATTAGTGGATAGTAAGGTAATATTAAATGAAAATCAGATTCATTATGCCTTGAGGTACAAGATTTTTGAAGCCAAAGATCTAACATTAAGCTGAATAATTTTTATTAAGGGACTTCAAAAGCTTGTGTCATTTTACGTTTTAGCACCTGCTAACATCAGCATTGTGATTTGTCTGCTTTTTCTAGAAGAGCCAATTAGGCATAAACATGAACTGAGATATTTAAAGTACTCATTTAAATAATCAAGTATGAAAATCCCAGTCCACTATATTAAAGATATTAAAGACAATGGGCCAAACTATTTCTTGTGATTCTCTTGTATTTGGTGACAAATCTGGCCCAGTCTGAGCCAATCTCTACAACGGATAACTCTTTTTGTACCTCTCAAGGGAATAGGTGTCAGACATTTAGCTACTTAAAAGTAAAAATTCTTTGTTAACAGATGTTTATTGGTTACCATTGCAAGTGCAACTTTATTTGGGATTTCTGAAATGGTGGAGCGATGTTAATCGTTCAGTTAAAGCAGTGGAAGAATATAGTTTAAATATGCCCGTAATAATAAAGGGAAACAATCAGAACACAATGAATGAAAACTGAGCAAGAGAAAATAATTGGAGTCATAAACAAAAATCATTTGCAGTCACAAAACCAGGGGAAAAAATATATTCTTTCCATCTTCCTTTTCTTTGGTAGAAGTTTGTTTAGATAGTCTTTAGGTATTTTTGCACTTGATTTGGGAGAAGAAAAAGATGGTAGCTTTTTATGGTGATCTCAAACTTTTGCTTTATATTGCTTTATAATTGTTTGTAGGTATTTATTTATGCTTCTCTATTTTCCATAGTGATAAAAGCAATAAAACCAATCTAAGGCTGTGTATGTGTAATCTCAACGTATCATGAATTTATTATCTGAATCTGTACAGTTAGATATCAACAAGACATTCATGGCACAGCATGTATGGCAAGTGGCACTCCATGTGTTCTTTCCCTCACTGCCTTACTTAGAGCTTGGTGTTCTAAGTATGAAGCAGGGTGTCTGGGCAGATTGTATGACATCCAGAAACAATTCAATGAGTTTTTCTGTACGTTTGTATCACTGCTTGCACAAATGATCCTCCAGGATACATTATCCTCTGTCAAGGTTAAAATAGGTTTTTCATGTTCTGGTTTCATCAGTGCTATGGTTTACATGTTAGATCCAAGACCTTTGGAAAAATAATTTGTTTTAAACACCTTTTTCTGAATGTCTTCACTGCTTCAGTCTTTTTTATATCCTTCCCATTTCATAATATATATATATAAAAGAAAGCTACTTTGAGACCTGTTTTAAAATGTCAATCACTATAGAAAAGCTTTTAGATTTAAGACATGTTCACGTGTACATATACCATTAGTATCTCAGTCTTTGGTACTGGTCTTCTCTTGGGTGTTAGTCATATTTTTGATGTATTTCAGACAGTATATCAAGAATAATATTGATAAATGTTTTAAGTTGAAGCATTTCAGTAGCTGTAATTTTTACAGATGTGTCTGAACCTGCATCCATTAATCCTTTCTGCACAAGGTTATGGCAGATTCTTTCTCTTAATAGTATGCAACTGTAGCAGCACAAAAGTAATTAGGTTTTGAGCTGATATGGGAGAACTGCTGAAAATAAGTACTCGTGTCAAGAATTCTGCTCGGTAATACGTGGAAAAGATGGAAATACAAATTGACAGCAATCAGTTGAGAGCTTTCAAAGTAACTTGTATTTGTCTGTTTTAATATCAGCAGCCATAGTAAATACAATGCAAACATGACAGGTCTGACCAAGAGCCAGCCAGATGCTGGCCCCAGAGCAGCTGGTGAAGGACTGGTCCAATCCCTGAGGTATTCCCAGGAATTCTCGGGAGGCTAGCAGAAAAAAACCTTCATCTTCTTGCAGTTCCCAGCTTCCAGTGGGGGGAGAAAAAAGCCCACATACCTGAAGATGACTTCAACTTTGTCCAGGACTGTGGGTGTCCTTTTCCCTCTGCTATTTATTTACATTCAGTAAAACTCAGATGTAGCCTAGGATGTGGGCCAGTTACTGCTGAATACTATTAGTCCATCTGATGCTTTAGAGAAAGAGAGGAAGAGAACCCCCTCTCCTCCTTCATTTCTTCATAATGCACCTGGCCAGTTGTGCAATGCTAACCAATGAACAGCTGCTAACAATGAGGAAATTGTGCTCATAAGAAGTAGCTCGGAATCTGATGGTTATTCTCTAGGGAGAAATTTAAACACTAGGGACTTGCTTTTTGCCAGGATGCTTTTATTTATTTATTTATTTATTTTTATTTCACTTGAATAAGTTATCTCTGTGTTGAATTAAACACTTTATCTTCTCTGTTTATGATTTTGTGGAGCTGGTTTCTTTAGAGGGACTCCATTTCCCTATCATTTCCTCTTCCCCTCCCCCCCTTTCCCTCTCATCCCCTCCATCCATCTGGGAGGATTAAGGATTTTACAGCTGAGAAACAGTTAGGCATTGGAATAGCTATTTATAGTTTGAGTGGTAACTTTTCCTAGCAGTAATGTTTGTCTGCATTGATGTTACTTAAATATGCTTATGTGAGTATGTAGATGTGAGTTAGCATATGGGGTGCATTCTATGAAAAGTGTGTGCATGTAGTCTGTATGCAGTTCATCCTTTCAATACATTCACTTTTACTGAGTGCCCTTCATAAAAACATCTTGTAGTACTTTGAAAAAAAATAAATAAATAAACCAAACAGGATATGAAAATTCGGTGCCAAAGAGGCAAGTGTTTAGGCGTGAGTGAAATTTAGCTAATAGCATAAAGAGCTTAATCTATGAAGGGAAGCCAGTTCTTTGGACTTTAGAAAATAAGCAGAAATGTCTAAAGTCTGATGCTTTATTTTGAGATAATTTGCCATCCTTCACAGTCTGATTTAGGTATATGCCCCTGGGAGAGCAGTCAGAGGAATCCATATAAATAATAAACACGGTTAATCTCTTTCTTCAGTAACTATGAGATTTTTGCATTGACTCATGTCTTCAATCTGGTAAAATCCTTTAAGCATAAACAAATTCAATTCAGATTGGCTAGACAGGAGTTTCAGAAGTAACTATCAGTACTTATACTGGTCTGTGTAAAAGTTGCTTATATATATATATTTTAATAACTTAAGTTGATTTGGATGATATCAAGGGATATATACCAATTACTATGAATTTATAAGCTCATTATATTGGTATGTATTTCTCTGTAGACCTTCCTGTTTCATCATGAGAAGGATCTAACTGGAATGCTCTGTCACAATTTTATTTCTCATGTTAAAATAATTCTTACCGACTCACTACACTTCTATACTGGCATAAGAAAGCTAAAACTGTTTCTGGCTTGAAAGTATGTCTTGTTATAATACAAACAAATGTGTATGCTGTTCTGTATGCAAATATACAAAAAAAGATCATCTTCAAAAATCTGCTATAGTTAAAAGAGTTTTCATCAGTGGATAGAAAACAAGTGATCACTAGCAGGCATGACTCATCAATCTATTTAGAAATGGTCATGGTATTTAGTAGAAAATCTATTAGGATTACGTTAAATAAAACTCATTGTTTTCTGTTCATCTTGAAATAGCCTAGAGACTTCATTGGATGGAAAGCTGAATAAAATTAAAAAATTTTCATTCTATAACGAGGAAGAAAGGAGATCACTTGAACATTTGTGCCAAAGCTTGTCACTGGGGTGCTATTAAATGTAAATCAACTGAGTGGGCAGTGTTTGTCTGAAGGTCTTGAAATTGTGCTTTCAGGCTGGATTTCAGTTAATTTGTTTGTTCCTATGACTTGTGAACCTGCATGTAACTAGTCCTGAAATAACTGCAAATGCTTTATTCAGAAACTTGCACTGAACCTGACATATTCAGCCATAATTATAACCACCAGATCACAATATGTGAAAGTGTTCCTTACAAAAAGCAGACTTTCTTGGAGCACCTCCAGCTGCTTTCAGAATGGGAATTTCTGATCAGATCAGCAGACCATTTGAATATCTTGCTGTGACCAAGGAAACAAGAACTAAACCTTGAAAATAAGCATCCAAAGCCTATCTCTGTTGACATGGTTTGGGCCAGTCACAGAGAAAGCATTTGAAGCCTTGAGGAAGTTCTGGCCTACCACATAGACGATGAAAAGTACTGAAGACCATCTGGCCTTCATAATAACTGAAATCATCTATGCCAGCTTCAGAGAAGGCAGCATTCCATCATTGCTAAGCATGCAGTAGTCTAGCCAATTTTGGAGAAATGTACGTTTCTTGCCAATGCCCTCGTTGTTTATACCTATCCTTTTTCCCATCTCATCTAATGTTCAGTCTCTGCTTTAGAAAGAGTAGCTGATTGCAACTCATCCTCTATAGTACCTTAATTCTCTTTGAACAACTATACCACGAGGTGACAGAAATTAAATCCCAGATTAGGTAAAAATGTTCAAGTTCTTATTGCTAGTTTTATTTTCAGCCTTTGACAGGTTTAAATGCATAATGCATGTGCAGCCTGTGCACGGTAGTACAATGCAAACTCATTCCTTTGGGCAGTATGACATAGTATTTCAGAGTCTGTCCTTTGTTTCATCTGGATATCTTTTTTTGGCATCTTAGTTATCGAGGCTTTCCCAGAACATCTGAACTCCCCAGAAATGATGCTGTACAATTCAAGCTTGCACTGGGAGTTAGATACAATGTATTTTCATTAAAATATTATTCATTAATGATAATATATATGCAGTCTAATGACTTAAAAATATCTTAGTAATTCCAGACTGGATTCTTTCCTTGGTTATAGAGGTGCATATCTAGTCTTAACTCCAGATGGGTAGAAGTAGTTTGGAATTATTCAGTCAGAATTTAGGCTGCAAATATATCTAGCCACTGAAGCAAATGCAGCTTCTTTTTTTTTTTTTTTTTTTTTTTTTTTTTTTTATATTGTTAATGTTAGTGCATTAGATGACTTTATCTGCTTACTGCTATATATGCATATATTTTACAACATTTTTATTTTGCACTCTGAAAACTGGGAGAGGCTTTTTTATGTTATGGTAAAGCAAAAAAAAAAAATCATTTTAATGAAAAAGAAAAGTGCTGTGAAAGATTTCACGAAGGGAGTTTTTTGGTTGCTTTTGTTGTTGTTTTTGTTTTGTTTTGTTTTATTCTAAATGAAATCACCATTTAAGACATTTTTAGATACTTTTCAAAGGATACGGTCAGCATTCATGCTGAGGGATTGTACCCAGGTTTGTAATTATTTGTTAAACGTATGTTAATTTCCAAAATGTCCTGCATGCAGAATGGAAATAATTTAGCCTTATCAAATAGCAGCCAGCCCTCCCTTTGCATGTCATGATTTTCATGTTTATGTTGTCTTTCAGACATGAGCCATCTTTTTGTCTTCTACATTTCTGCTTGCAAATTTTTGTGCTTTGTGGTTCATTCCTGTAGCTGTTTAGTTGCTGTATATTCTTCCTGATCTTAATTTCCTCAAGGGCTCTTGTTAAACATGTGTTAGAGTTGGGTATATTTTATTTTGCCCTATAAACATACTTTTACATATTCAAGCTCACTAGTCATCCTTACTCTTACAGTTCGACCCACTGAAGTCAAGGAGACCAGTTATATCATTAGAGGCGTGCAAAATCAATTCTTAAAATTCCCAAGGTATGAAATTCAATCTTGTTAGCACAAATAAGTTTTGGGACTATATGAGAGAACCTTCATGCATCTGTGTAATCCCTGGAGGTTTTACATCATTTCTCTGGCTTAAGTTAGTATGATCCACACTTATTTTCCCCCCTCTTGTCTTTTGAATCATGGGAGAATTAAGCATTTTACTTAGGATAATTTTAAAAGATCAATCCACAGTGAGTCACCTGAAAGTACCGCATAGTACAGTATACTTCAGATTATATGGGGAAAATAAACAAATCTGAGCATTGCTATTAAAATTATGTGGTCTCCTCAAGAAATTGACAAATTTCCAGGAGCGACACGAACCTAGCACCTCCTTTGAAAGAACTCTACTCCTGCAATTCAAAATGTTGTTTTCTCCAGTTGGGAGGATTTGGGATTTCTACTCTCTGGTTATAATACAGTATTAAAATAGACTCTTTAATATTCATGTGATTTTGAGAGGTTTTCACCCTTTGGCAGGTGGCAGACCTCAAAGTAGGCTTGTAACTTGGGCAGAGATTTTGAAAACACAAATTGTAGAGGTTTCCTCTTCATTAAGTGTTTGGGCACTTTAACAAACTCAACAATTACTAGAGACCTGAACACTTGGAGATTCATTGTCATGCCTGACAATTTCAGATTATGGAGACATTAGGACAATTTAGAGTCTTTCTCTTTACGTAAGACAATTTGAATTAAGTGTAATTGAAGATCCTTGCCATAGCAGAGGGGTTAGATTATATGCTCTTTAAATGTCCTTTTGAATACAAACCATTCTATGATTTTATGTCATCTTAAGTTGTTTGTTTGAAGCAATCAGTTTCAGGGATAGGCATCAGGGATTAGCTTCTAACCCTATTGATGTGAGAGGCAGAATTTCTATTGACTTTTTACTCAATAGAACTTATTTTTAGCCACTTGAAGTTTGCATCATTTTAAAATACAGTTAAGTAAAGCACCTGCCTAAAATAAATATTACCCTTCAGTACCAGGAACAAAGTACAACTCTGTTTTGTTACTGAATCAGAACCAAAGGTGGAAAATAACTTATTTGTCTTGTTCCACAGTCCAGCTTATCAACATAAACAGATCTTAAACTGGGATGAATTCATACACACTCACTAAATTCTTATCAATGATCTAGTAATACTGTTTGTGAAGTAGGAGATAAGATGTACCCATGATACAAACCTAATGTATCTGTATTGCTACCCAGCTGAAAGCAGGACAAAAAACACCCAAAACTTCTGAAATGCTTTGTGATTCTGTGGAGTAACAGTCAAGTCATACTGTGTTTTTTTTTTTTTTTTTTTTTTTTTTTTTTTTTTTTTGTCAGTATTAGCATATACCTCAGATTTTTTTCCTAAACCTTATAATGAGGTGATATTATCATAGAGTCATGATCTTTCTTTTGTCTCCCAGAAGGATCAGGATTCATCTTACAACTTTCTCTTGAGGTACATTACAGCAAAACATTGCTCTGCATTAATTCACATACAGGTTAGGGAATGAACCATCAGTGAGCAGATTTGGAGATACCAATCTGGCAACAGTTTACCTCATTTCTCATTATTCTCCTGTCATTTTGTTATGATGTGTTTTTAAGAACATCCAGCTTTTACTTGCAGGAAAACTGTTTCCTCATGCAAAGTAGAACATGCAGACCTGATTTATTTCTCATTTCAGCTGCAAATCTGTTGATTTGTATTTAGAAGAGTTAACTTTTTTTCCCCCCTCCTATGTGTATTACAGGCCAGGCTGTGACTGGCATTTACAGCAGGAAGAAAATGAAGGGAGGGCTGGAAGAGTGAATTTTGTTCCTTTTTAGCACTGTCAATGGGATCCAGCTGTAAATTTAGACCTTGCAGCTCATGCATTCTCCTTCAGAGGGAAGTTTTTACTGCATTCCCCTATTCCCCTTTATGCAAGAGTCTCCATTTAATCTATTACAAAAAGGATAACCTACTGTGGTTGCTTATTGTAGCAGAAATTGGATTCCTGTGTTCCACTGAACATCCATTTTTTGTAAGGTGGTGACATACTGAGAAAACTATTTTGCTTTATATAACATACTTATCTAGTGCAATATTCATTGCTTTTACACGATGTAGTGACCTCTCTGCATGTTACATCATCCAACCTCCTTTGGATGTGCTAGGTTTGTGCTTATGTCTCACAGTGAGAGACTGGATTCCTCAGGACCAATTCCCAGATGCAGATTTTTGACCACAAAACTCTTATGCCCACTGGCGGCTGTTGATATTTTTCTGGGAAATGAAGAAGTGGTCTCCTAGATGGGTATGCTGCTGATGGGTAGCCTCAGGTGACTGAATACCCAGTGTGTTCAGAATGTGGGGGCTTGCTGCTCAGATTGTCACAGAGGTATGTCTCCCAGTATTCCCCAAGATACTCCATAGGAAAACTTTTCTGGATTATTTATTTCAAACAATGGGCTGAAATTCCTTTTCTAGCTATTGTTTACCTCTTTGAGGAATGCTTGGTTTCCAGCTGTTGGGAATGCTATTCTTGTCGTAAAGATAACCTGAGTGGCCTTGATTAGTTTCTACAAGATTTTGAGAAACACAAACATGCAAAAAGAAAGGTTAAAGAATTAAGTGAAATGTTAGCTAATATTTTGTAGTTGCAGGATTTTTTACGCCTTAGAGTATTTATACTTTT
The DNA here is from genome assembly GCA_011076525.1 of Nettapus auritus. Lineage (NCBI taxonomy): Eukaryota > Metazoa > Chordata > Aves > Anseriformes > Anatidae > Nettapus > Nettapus auritus. The sequence goes on along the minus strand of CM021766.1, from coordinate 58,969,036 downwards.
CAGTCCCCTGCAGTATAACCTGGGCTGAAGTTTCCTTTGTTTCTTCCTGGAACAGTACTTACTTTCTTTTTAAACAGAGAGACCTGAATCAAAGCTGTAGATTCCAGCATTTCCTACCCATGTGTTTTTATATAGAAACGAATTCTCAGCCTGAATTTTTCAGATGTTCCCATCAGCTTAAAATTGTCCTGTTTGTGTAATACATGGATTTTATTAATTGTCTCCTTCAGTCTGTCAAGTATAATAATTGTTTTGCTCTTCTTTCCATTATTCTACATCTGATTACTGTATATGGAGGTAGTGGGATTTTGTCCCAGTTTTGGTAAACAAAAGAAAAATGCTGAGTTGAAATGCAGTGAATGACAGAACTGAATCCAAATAAGTCATTATATCCAAATATGTCATTATTGTACAGTTAGAGGCATTTTGTTTACTTGAAGGCTAATGGGGACACATGTAAGCTCTTCAGATGTAATTTTTGGGGGAGCTTCTGAAATGGCGCTTGCTTTTGCAAATGAACACAGATTAGATGTGATCGAAAATGAGCAATAAATATATCTAAATAATAATAATAATAATAGACATACTTACAGGTATCTCAACTTTTCAGGGTATTTTTCCAGAATCTGATAGAGGACGAGTAAGTCAGGCATCTGGTAGGAAACATCATTCTGTTCTATGCCTGTTGGCTGTATCTCATTTAAGGAATATTTTTATGCAATGTGGTTTCACAGTCTGAGCTGCGCTTTCCCACGACTTGAAACCTCCTTCCGACTTGCACTTAGCTGTTTGTGTGCATGCTTGAAAGAGGCTGCATGATTCCTGTTGCAAAGAGGTGGCTGAAATGCACCTCTGCATCAGTTCTGGCACATTACATATTGGGGATCAAACAGGGCTTAGCAGGGCCGAATGTGTTGCCATTTCCTCTAGCCAGAAGGATGAGTCTGTCAGCTGCCTCAGCAGGTTCCCCCTCCCCTCTCTTCCTTCTCCTCCTCTTCTTCCTCCTCCTGGCCTTCTGGAGAGCCCTAGGTAGGCAGTCCTGACCACACCTGCCCCTTGCTGTGCACTGCCCCAGCTCTGCCTCTGGGTTTGGGGTCTCCAAGGCTGCTGCAGGTAGTCCAGGAACACAAATTATCTACCTTCCTCCTCCATCTCCTTTGTAGAGTGGTCAAGGTGAAAACAGCATCTCATCTGAATTATTCTTCAAGTCAATCTTTAAAGTCCCAGTGAATTTTCCCTTCCAGGATAAGCTAGGTTTTCTTTTGTTTCTTGTTACTAAGTAAAACCACAAGCAATGGTGTCCTAGTCGATAGCAAGGAACAGCTTTATCACCTTTATTTCAAGCAAGATCACAGGAAAAGTAAATGATCAAGGTAAACATTCAGTGTTGTGAATTTGTAACAAAATTTAGAAAAAAAAAATCTTTTTACAGGCTTCCTTTTTTTAATAGCTTGTAGGGTTCAATATTATGGTATTTCAAAGACGTTTAAATACACAAGCAGTCATTTGTACTGGCATGAGAATACAGCAAAAATGATCTTATATTGGCAAATAAGTGAAAGATTACACAGAGGGAAGAATTTGACGTTCAAAGACATTCAGAGTTTTTAATATTAATGTTTACCAGTAGGTATTGTATTGTATTATCCAGGGTTCAAATTACAGCTGTGTTTTTCTTTGTATTGTAATACTGGTCTGAGCTAAAAATTATCCAGATTTTCAAAACTTTTTTGGTCTCTTTCAGCTTTGTAATGATCAACAGATTTGTGTTCACATACTTTTTTTGTTGTTGTTGTTCTTTTTTGTTTTGTTTTTTTGTTTTCCTCTTGGGTGACCCCAAAGCTGGTTATGCAGAATAATTTTGAAACACTGTGGTCATCTTTCAGGCTATGGATGTATTAGATATACTGATGCATGACGCATATATATCTACTGCACTCATACTGGAGGTGTCTGAAGCCATAAGGCTGTGGCAGCTTCAGGCTTGGCCCTTTATATTGTCTGTAACAGGAAAACCCTGAAAACCTGTTGTCATGTGGGTATGCCAATATAAAAAACATTAAATGTTCATTTCCATGTTGGTTTTGTAAGGGGCAAGTATTTAGGTGTAGTTACAGACCTTTTTCCTGAGGTCAGTTATTGGATAAAGTCTTTAGTGTCTCCAAGAGGTGGCTGATGTTTTTCAAGACAAACTTTTAAGTATTGCTACTTACTGCTGTGAAAGACTTACTAATACACTCATCACTACATTAGTCTTTGGGGAACTATTCATATGGGGGTTATTTGAGCAGTGTCAAATTTTCATGTATAATAAATGTATTCATTTTGAATGAAGGTGCTCTCTGGCATGCTGCCAAAGCATGAAACATGTCAAAACTACCTTCATTTATTTGCTGAGTCCCCAGAATCAGCATTTAAAAGCAGGGCTTCATTACTCTCTTGTACACTGTATGCTCTTGCAGTCCTTGACTGGGCAAAAATATCAGTTAAGTAAGCAAGCTGTACAAACTTCAGGATATCATCAAAGCATGGGGAGAACCAAATGAATGTTCAAACAAGAAGAGTTGTACTCAGGGCAAAATTCAAATACTACATCAGCTGTATTTCTCTTGAAACCAATAAATGTCATTTTAAAATGAATTGGTATTTGATGCTTTGGGGAGTTGTCCTTTCTCTGAGTATATTCCAGTGCAGTGTGAGTATTTAGGGCTATTCTCATGTATGAATACATTTGGTCTTTGAAAAATAGCTTTCATATTCGTGTGGGTATTTATTAGCAGTTCTTTTTCACATTACTTTGAGATTCATATCTGATATCATCTAAAATGGTTTCCTAATTTGATATTTTCAACCTGAGTTGCAAAACGGCTGCAAATGCTTTTTTACTTTACTTTTACTTTACTTTTACTTTACTTTTACTTTACTTTTACTTTACTTTTACTTTACTTTTACTTTACTTTTACTTTACTTTTACTTTTACTTTACTTTTACTTTACTTTTACTTTTACTTTACTTTTACTTTACTTTTACTTTACTTTTACTTT
>CM021766.1:58875860-58965982 GCA_011076525.1 Nettapus auritus | reverse complement strand
TTTACTTTTACTTTACTTTTACTTTACTTTTACTTTACTTTTACTTTACTTTATTTTTCTCTCCACATTCTTACCCAGATCTCAGATTATTGCTGTCAGTATATCTTTTGACAGAAGAGGAACAGTAAATCAGCCACTTATGTTGGGAGAAAAGAACACTTGCAGCATTTCTTTTGCTGCTGAAAGAAGTAAATCCTTTGTTTCATGAAATCTTACTGCTTTTGCAACTTTTAGATTTACAAAATAAAATGCCTCTGGAGTTTTTCTGAGCAAAACAGTGTCTTTGGGAGGATTCTGAAAGGATGCAGTAAATTGTTTAACTTTCACAAGAAAAAGTCCATGTGCCTTTGTCCTCTAAGTCAGAACAACTTCCCAAATATTGGAGTAGCTTTGCCAGCTGAAGTCTTCACTGGTTCATACTGTTAGGGAGACAACACCTGGGACTGGGGCTTATCTGCACAGAGTCAGAAGCTCTGTCACATGCATTTGTTTCAGAAATGCCTTTTCTTTTTGACTGTCTTTATTCTTGAAGATTGTTTTTCAACATAATTTCTTGCTTGTGCTTTCTCTGAGTTTCTTTTCCATTTGATTTCAAGATCATAGTCTACAACTGATGATCCATGATGAAACATCTTCAGAGTCGTGAATCATCCAATGCCCTAGTTTTTCTTAAAAATAGAAAAAGAGAAAGTAACTAGTGTCTGCCATCTTACAAAGTATAGCTTCATTTTCTATTTTCCAAAATCACTTTGGTAAGAAAACAGCTATTAAGTGCAATGATGGGAATTGAAAAGTTTAAGGGAGAACATAGTTCTGTAAAAAGTTACTTGAGATCTGTGCCACCTCCTTCCTAGCCTACCGCTCTCTGCATTATAAAGCATATGCCAGAGTCCTGGACAATCTTTCTTGTCATTTTGTTGCTAATGGTCCTTTCTTCCCAGTCTTTGTACTTTTTCTTTTCTTTGTACATTGCCTACACAGTCATTGGTTTTCTTAAATACAGCACCAGTGTACAGAAACTACTAGCCTTTTCTTGTTTAAAGCAATGGTGGCCATTCTTGCTCTGAAATGACATCTCAGCACTCTTAATGTCTATTCTTTTCAGTGTGCTTGAAGTGTTTTTTGTGCCTTGCACTAAGCCAGAATTAATTCTTTTGATACCTGACCCTGTAGATTACTGACAGCCCAGTTCTGCTATACTTTCTGATGTTGTGTAACACTATTCTACTCAAAAAAATCTATTTAAAATAACATGACTACTTAGCGTGGATCCTGCAGACCATAGCCATGAGAAGTAGAGTTCTGTTTCACAAGTGGTCCCTTTGAAGTCAGTCAAGTTACACATGCTTACATCATGTCTGAAGTTGGTCCACTGTGTTTACAACATGCATATTTGATATTGCGCAGTGGGTGTACATAACTTTCAAAATAATAAAATCTTTATTACTTTGAGGAGTGTGCACATTAAAGAACAGATTTTCATTTACATGAAGGCTCCTTACAATCCTTTGGCTATTCAACTACCCTTAAAGCTAGCATAAATTCCACTAAAGGCCCACTGAAAATCCCTTTTCATAGCCAGAGTTGTGTAAAATGGTGCTGCATATAAACCAAAATGCAGCCCTTCACAAAAGGGATATTTAAATTTCATGGCAATATTTTCACAATTTTTTGTTTTCCTGTTGTAAAAATATAATGTGATTAATCAATGTAACTTTTTGCTTACTTTTAGTGTATGTTATACCATATTACAGTAAATCTTTTATAATGAACAGTTGGTCTTTTTTATCCCCAAGAGATTCAAATCAAAATTTAGCACTTCTTTTTATTACTTTTTTTTTTTTTCTAGCTCATTTAAACACAGCTTATTCCTTGAATTACTCTGAAGAAGTAAAAGCAAAAAGTATTAAGAGAAAAATATAATGTCAATTGGAATCTGTCTTGTTTGGGTTAATGGGTTGGAACAGGAAAATAATGTATAGAAACATACTTTATCTTCCTATTCTAAACTATACTTTGCATATATAGAATGTAGAAGTGGACTTTTATGTCTAAAGCTTCTCAAATCAGTTTGTTCTTTGGTTTTAAGCCCCAGCTCTGGTCCATCTGCATAAAATGGACACTTACGAGGCTACAGAAATAAACTTAAGAAGCTTCAGCTTCTGCGTATAAAACAATAAACACCTAGAAATAGTCTAAAGGTATTAGCTGCTACATGGTAAAAAGAAGTATTACTGTATGCAGGTCACCTTATATTTAAAACACCAGAAAGGAGTTTGGGGATTTGGATCCGTTTCTCAAGTGCAGCAAATTCCTTGTTTGGCTCTTGATAATTCTTAGTCTCTGTATGCCTACCTATTGACCTGTCAGTCTGTCCGTTTACTTGTTTGTATCTATCTGCATCACAGAGGGGTTGTGAGAATAATGCCAATTACACTTCCCATACAAGAGTCTGCCTAATAGCTACAAGGAACTCTTAGAGTGGGAAAGAAAACAATTTCTGCTATTATCAAAAAAGTTCCTTGCTTCTCATGTTATTTACCCTGCAAGAGAAAGAACAAATGGCTGTTGGAAGTCTTAGGGAAGAACCCATCTATATGAAATCTGGACAGATCTGTGTAGTCATGTTCAAAGACATTTTAATAGGGAAATTTCCTGTCTTGGCATAGAATATTTTGTTTCTTTTGGATGGAATATTATAATATTTATGTAGTGTATCCACATACAACTAGTTTACAGTTTTCCTGTATGGTTCCTGAATGAATCCTACTCATCTTCTTTCTTCCTTCTTTTTAACTGAGAAAGTAAGCAGTGTATTGGAAATTTTTCTTTATGTGCTGTAGGCTACACTTAACCATTGAGGTCTTGGTAATTTGTGTTTTTAATGGATAGGGGGGTTTCCTTCTGGGTCATTTTCACAGAGCAACTTAGGTTGTCCAAACATATTCTGAAATACGCTGGGGATTATGGTTTCAACACAAGCATGCCTAGGGCCAAACTATGAGTAACACATGAAATTTTGTTCCATTCCATGAACAAACCACTGTTTTGTGGTATAATACAAAACATATCTAAGCAGTTTAGATCACTATCAGGCATTACAAGGTTAGGTTTTCTATTTATGTGACTACCCAAAGCTCATTAGAAGCTGATTTTGTAGCTCTAGGGAAGTGAGAATAAAAAGCAGTGAAAAATAGTACATTGTATTCTGTTCTAATTATACTCTATTTACTGTACTACTAATATATATCAAGTGTATAATTTTATAGTTGCAGAGCCCGATTTCCCAAACTTGTGAAGTCCAGTACTGTTCATAAAACTGTTGTGCATGCAATTTAACTGTGCAACTTCAGTTGCTTAGATAAACTAGCTGTGCATGCCCGCAGACTACTGGTTGGTGATCTCTTTGTGCCGTTGAGTATCCTTGAAGCAAATTCCAGTTCCTCTTCTCCACCTGCTCTTAGGCCTGCAAGAAAATGACAGTGACCAGGCTCAGAGGGACCTGATGAATTGGAAATATCAGATAGCATTTGAAAGTGAATAAACTATCAAATTCTGGATATAGATTTTGACTACTCAAAACTACACACTGATTGGCTGGGTGAATCTTTTTACAAAAATTACAGGAGTGCTTTTACCTTGGTCATGCATATGGTGGTTTCATGTCACCATCAAACCAAGTTTGTGCCTGGTGGGTTGAAACAATTCATTAATGTATGAGAATGGAATAGGCGTAGAGCAGGGACTGGAGGCAGGAAGTATCCTTTGCAAGGATATTTAATTGATGTTTCTTTTAAAGTTTTTCTTTCTACCTACAACTTTGTGGCCCTATTGTCATATTGGTCTCAGCTTTTAGTGAAGGGATGAATGCAAAACACAGCCATACACAAGTAGTGAAGCTTACGTAGCTAAGGCCAGAGAGAGGGAAAGTAAGTCCATTAGGTAACAGAAAAAGCAAGGTTTTGGAAAATCTAGATAAAAAACAATGATAACCTTCCCCTTTCCATGCTCTTACCTCTCACTGGAAATGACTTTCTATAATAAAAGGATATGTTGCATAAACCCAACCAAAAATGAGTGTTTACATTTTTTTTTTGTAATGTAAAATTAATGAGCCATTCTCCTAATAGTAAAAAGCTTCTCTTGGGTGTGCATTAGTGGGCTATAAGCACTCTTCACAGGTGGTTGAATACACAAGGCTGAAACACACCCAAGACATACATTGAATCATAGCAAGGCACACTCAGTCATGGCTTATACTATAAGAGAATAGTTAACAGCATTCCTGTTTAAATAGCACTTAGTTTAAAATAAGATGTATAAGCTTGTTGTTCTAACAGAACATGTGCTTTAAAATGAAAGCTGTGCATGAAAAAAATCCTTAAAATCCAGATAGCAAGAGTCCCCTCTTCATGCTCTTAGTGTGACATAGTACAGCAGTAAAATGAAAGCACCATGTTGTAGACTGAAAACAATATGCCTGTTCCACAAAATACATGGTTGTTTACTAGTCTGTCTTCTTGTGTATTGCAGTGTCTGTACAACCACAGATAACGTGAAGACAGCACTAAATTAAACCACAGATATTTGTCCCCAAATTAAGTTTGCTTTTACTTCTATACTCCTTTCTTATTTATTTTAATTATTGAGTACAAGATATGTTTTTCTTCATCTTTAGCCTTATTTCAGATTTGCTGTTATGCACCTTGTTATAAATTCCTTGGCTTCCAAGCAAAGTTTTATGGGCATGGATCACTGTGTTTAAAAATAAAAATTCTGAACACCCATATGTTTTGAGGTACGATTCCTTTCCTCAGAGGGTATATAACACATAAAACAAAAAAGCCTATTTTATAATGGAAATCTGAAAACAATCAGTGAGCCTCTTGTTCAAAGTAACACCAGGTTTGCTTTAATTTTCAACAAATTCAATTTTCTTTAAAGTGCCGTTTATATGCCCATGTTGAATTATAATAGTTAACAGTAATTTATTGGTGATATTATTCCAGGAATTTTTCTGTCTTCTACCTTTGACCCTAGGGATGTGGTGGTGGTGGGGGGGGGGGGGGATATGGTGCAGAATGACACAATGTACAGTACAAGAAATTAATGGTACAGCAGAAAGGTTATCTGGGAAAGACACAATGATTGCATTAATTCAGTTTAAAGAATAAAAAAAATAAAAATCATTTCCACAGTGTTTATGCACCATAAGACTGCTATCTGTTATCAGTTGCTTCTTTTGCTAAGTTGTCTTCAAAGGCACTGAATTTTCTTTTGTGATTCTAGGAGAGGGTCTTTGTAGCCCCCAAAATTGAGCAACTTAATCCCAATTCAAAGCTAGTAGTAACAAATGGAAAATCTCCACTGTGAGCTTTGAATGACAGCAGAAATAATGTTGTATATCTGTATAAGCTAAGGGCTTTGTGATGGGGTTTGGGATTTTCATAATGCTTCTTAAGTCTTGAGGTACCCCATTTCAAGCAGAGTCTTGCCATTATTTTCTTGTAAACTTTCTGTGTAAGTTGGAAGTTTTTATAAAACTCTTCATATTTTCACTAAAACTGAATCTATGAACAACATTTTCTAAGCCTACTCTGTGTCTTTTTTAATATTTGACTCCTGTTGTATGGGCTCCAATGTAGAACTGGAGGGAAACTCTTATTTACACATCTATCTGCATATTTTATGTCTGGCATCAGGACTTTACCCTGCATATTCATAACTAAGTCTCAAGAGGCTTTGATTTAAACGAAGAGATTATGCTTCTTCCTTCCCTAGCCTTCATCATATGAATGGGAGTGAAGCTTTTTGATGCAGCAAAATTGAAGCATCCCTGAAGTTATTCTTGGCCCTTTGATAAGTGAGGCTGACCATGCACAGCTATTTTTCTCTTGCTGGGGGGGTTTCTTTGCTCTTGAAGATGGACTGTATTGATGTTTAATTAATATGTTACCAGACACAAAAGAGGGTTATTTGAAATCTGAAAAATATTTAAAACAAAACAAACAAACAAACAAAAGAAAATCACAAATTGAAAGATTTATTCTAAAATCCCTCTTAGCTTTGTACAGTGATTCAAGGGAAAATATATAGTACTGCTGGCTGTCATCCTTCTTTACAAAACATTGCAGAAAAGGCCACAAGCTGCAGGAGATGAGATTCTGTTTTGTGTGGCCACACAAAAATTTGATAATTCAATTTCTCTTATTTCTTGATTGGGAAACCATTTGCCTAACTTTTATCATTGTGTATGTAAGACTTGCCATTTTCAGTTGCCAGAAACAGTAGTGCCAGAGCAGCTGATTTAGCAGTTTTGTTCTCTCTAGGCCATGCAAAAGAGCATTTTCTATTATACTGTACTGTGTGAATTGGCTGTCAGCCTACAGTCAGGTGAACTCTGCTTCTAGATGTGCTCTTCCTATACTGCTGCCATCCTTCCAGTAACACATCATTGTTCCTGCAGCATTTTGATTATGCAGCATGTTTACACATCACTGGAGCAACAGAGCCCTTTGAGCATTTGTTGTTGCAATGCATCATGAGAGACAACTACTCTGAGTAGATTTTACTCCAAGGATGCTTTCATCTTCAGCAATGCAGCTGATTATTTTCACTGCAGCTGACCGCCTTAGTGAAATATTGAGGTGGATGAAATACTATCTTGAGAATGACCCTTAAATGATAAAACTGTGTAGGTGCAACATCCGAGTTGCAGAAGACCACGCAGTGATTCTGTCTTTCCCAGGATCTTTTCCTATGATCATCTCATATTTCCCTAGTATCCCTGAGCAATTTTGTGTCTCATTTTACAGTGTAACTGCAAAATTGCTGTTTATTGAGTATTATTCTTGTTTTGTTTTAATTATTAGGTGGCTTTTAAGATGTGGGCAGAATTGGGCATGGAAACAAAGGGTGTTTGAGCTCAGAAGATGGGGAGCATGGTGGCAAAGAACAGTGCTTTGGCACCGTGCACAGTGGTATGGGATAACGCTTTATGTAACAGGATACAGACAACACGGCAGGCAATTGACACTGCAGGAGAGTGCTTTATGTAACACAAGAGATAATCAGCATGTGGCTGGCATCAGGGCGTAGTAACAAATACAATGAGATGGGGAACAATTGCATTCTCTTCTCTGCTTCTCTCATGGAGGTTACTGAGGGGAAATCCCATATTCCCACTCTGAATAGGCATGTGATATTAGATATATTTACTGGGGGAAGACAGTGATCCAATTCCATTGTGCTAAGCTTTTTATTTGTCTTAATTTATTTTTTAAAAACATGCCCTTTGCCCACTTGCTACTGTTGGGAGGGACAGACTAAACAATTCAAAGCTTTCCTAAGAAAAAGCGTAACTTTTTAATCATGGTAGTGAGAAGTCCTTTTTGGCAACGCTATAATGCTACCACGGGTCAATTTAATAAAACAGCCTAGTGCTCTAGAAGCTCCTGAAGTACTCAAATTTTAAGGAAATAAGGGGATATATTTCTTTCTCTGCTTCTCTTTTTTTCATTTTTAAAAGAAAACCACAGTGCTCCTCTGGTGCCTCTTAAGTGGGCACAACTACTGATTTAAAAGAAAGAGGAGTTGGTCTTTATGGTTAAGAATTTCAGTCCAACACCCTCTTTTAAAAAACAAAGCACATTAAGATTTTGTTTAAGGTTGCTCTTTCAAATCCAGAGGGACTGGAAAAGGTTGGTTTGTGGAAGGCCAATTTTCCAACACCAAGTTTCCTTGGTATGGCTCCAGGAAGGCTTTGGGGCATCCTGATTTACGTCCACTCCTTGGCTTATAGTAATTCCTCCTCCAGTGAATAGATGAACTATTTTCACTTACTTACGAAGAAATGTCCTGATATATGTTTTGCAATAGTTTTTTTGCTGCTCTAAGTTTAGGTATTCCAGTGTGAATGAAAGTAGAGTGAGTTATGTTTCACCAATATCCATTGTTTCTTATTGCACCAATCTGTTTTACTGGGTATTGTGTCTTGCAGTTCAGTGTGCCAGAACTTTTCAGAGTAATTTTTGCTATGTTTACTATTGTAGATGGTATGGGTAGGGTAGAAACAGTGAAACATCTGCAGTTATTTCTGGTCATTTGATGAGTGTCATTGGTTTACCACTTGGAGCACATGATTTATGGGTCTGATTTTCAAAATCTGGAATCTATGCATATACAGTTTTATACAGGCACATTCCCAAACATGTGCATTTCCAAATTTACCCACTGATTATAAAGCTGATAGGTTCCTCCAACTGCAGCATTAAGAATAATGGTTAAAATGTAGAAGTATACAGTGCAATACTCCACTAACTGCAAATACCTAATGCTGTTTCTAGGAAATGCATGAATGTATGCATCAGGTGCTGTTTGCATAGTTCATTGTAAAATGCATGTAGAAAGTAACCCAGTCAAAAGTTAAATAAAAATTACTCCCTTAGGTTTATGTAATATATGTGCAATATACTAGTAGTGCACATATGTGACTGAGACAAGTCATGGAATATAAGATGGACTCAAAAGTGGCCAACTGTAACTTGCATGGTAGACTTTCCTGAAAAGTTTCTGTATCGTTGTGCTTAAGAATTGGGATCTATAACTCATTATGGGTAGAATGCAACTTCAAATCAATGTGAAAATTTCAATTTGCTTGAATGAAATGTAGATTGTACTCTAGGACTGAAAGCCTTTCTTTTTCCCCTCCAATTCTACTTTGGGCTTTTATACAGTGGAATGTCCTCTAAACAGAATATGTATATTTGCACATAATTTATCACAAGTGATAGGCATGTTTATTTAAAAACTCTTTATCAAAAAAGAGCATACATGTGAGTTGGTGTATTACTTTTTAAAGGCTTTAGTAATGAAAAAAGGGACGTATTCTTAAAGGCAGGTATGCAGCTGACGGTTCTATAAAATTAACAGTATTTTTTTTTTTCCCCCTACTTAAAATGAGGTCTTGTTCAGTCCTGAAGAAAATGGGCTACAGATGATGTTGTTGCCTAGTGGATGAACTATCCTGGTTTTACATACAGATATGGTTCTAGTGAAGTATATATGGGAGACAGTAAGAGCACGAAAAGTATATATTTCAACTTTGTGACTTATGACTTTAACCTATCTGTCCCTCTGCTGATAAGTGAAATACCAGTTTCTGCATTGGGCTTCTGTCAAAGGGCTGATGAGGAAGAGGTCAGATGCCCTGGCTCTGCTGGGGAAATTAACAAGTATAAGCCTATCACAGCAACCTGGTGAAGATGTTTGAGATGAGGATTTTTTCTGGATTTTTGGAGGGTGTCCAGGTGTGCTGGGTCTGGCTGGGATGTTAACTTTCCCTGCAGCGGCCCATACAGTGCCACACTCTGCACTTATAGCTAGAACAGCAGTGTTATCACACCAGTGTTGTGTCTGCTGCTGAGAAGTGCTGGCACAGTATCAGGACTTTCTCTAACCCTCCTGGGGGGTGGGCAAAAAGTGAGAAAGAAACCTCACCAGGGCAGCTGACCTAAACCAACCAAAGAGATATTCCATATGATGTCACACTCAGCAATAAAGGGTAGAAAAAGGAAGAAGAGGGGTGGGGGGGTGGGCTTTCGTTGCAAAAATGTCTGTCTTCCTCGCGAACACCGGCTACATGCGTTGAGGCCTTGCTTCAAGGACGTGGTCAAGCATCGCTCATTTGTGGGAAGTAGAGAGTAATTTCTTTCCTCTGCACTTCCACATAGCCTTTACTTGTTTTGTTCCCTTTCCCCCTCCCTTTTTCCCCTTTCCCTTTTTTCCCTTTAGTTGAATTGTTAATTAATAATATTTCCTTTATATATATATATTTATCCCTTTAATTAAATTATCCTTATCTCAACCTGTGAATTGTTCTTTCCTTTACTTCTTCCCCTCCTCATCTGAGGAGGGGGAGTGAGAGAGCGGTTGTGGTGTTCAGCTGCCCAGCATGCTTGGCTTGGGTAAAACCACCACATCAGGATTTGCTCCTCTTTTGGTCCATAACCTTTTAAATCAACACATTTCTAGTACACAACAGCAGTAGACAAGAATAGCTGGTTCATTCCCAGTTTTGGGTAATATACCTCTGCTACCCAGTAAATTAATATACTTCACTTACATCTTGTTCTTCCTTACTTTATTTGTTTTTCCCTATTTTATAGATATTTAGAACAAGTTTTCTTGACTGCATAGAGATCTTGGTGGAAGTCAGCACATGTTGAAAGAGTTATTACATTTTCAACCTTTGCTGTGATTTAAATTAGTTTTCTTTTTCTAATTAGAAAAAACATTTTCAAATTAATTTTAAAAATTCTGTCTACTCCAGTGTTTTAATGTTTCTAGACTGAAAACACCATGAAGGCAAACAAAAATACACCAAACACCAGAAGGAATTTCCAGGTTTATGAAAGAGGTGCACATTTTGCTTGGACTGAAGTGTGAGATTTGTTTTACTTTAAATATTTTAAACAAATTAAGTTGCTTTGCAAGCATAGGAAAGATAGCACTTTGCAGGCCTTGGGTTAGTCAACGAAGTATCCAGGGTTATTCCTGAGTAAAATTTGATGGTTTTCTACCTAAAGCTAATATATCAACTAATCCATGGACTGTTATCACTCTTGAAGTGTGGAGTAAGAGTCACATATTACATATATATACATATATATATATATATATTTAAAGAAGCCTTGAAGTTTCAGATGCTGATTCAGAAATGTAAATGTTCCATGCTGAATATTTACAGGGAAGCTTTAAAGAATGGTGATCAGGGCAGATTTTTAATAAAATATACTGAATGTTGTCTGCAAATTGGATGTGGCGTTGAAGTATGATTGAAAATTTTTACTTGTTTTGAAGGAGTGTTTAATTCAGTAGGGGACTCTAATTTCTTATACACTATAAGCAAAACATTTCTACATGAAAAGGTATTTGTTCATTTAGCTAGTTGCTGACTGGTCCTAGATTTTGCTTTGAACAATATCAGTAGTGTGGGTCTTACTTGAAAGTTAAAGAAATTACATAAATTTATTAAATTTTATTAAATTTATTTGTATTATGACATATGTTTACAAATATAGGAGTAATTTTTTTTTTTTTTTTAGAAACTTGTTGGTAAGAAACAGGATCCAATGGCAAGCTATGTTCTTCTCTATTGCTTCTTAACCACAAACGATTTCACTCAACTCATATACTTTCTGACCTCAGAAACCTTTTTGAGTCCTCCAGTATTACATGGTGATTGAATGTTTTTAAGGGGCTTTCTGTTTTCAATAATGTGCTATTTTTTCTCACTGTTTTTGTCTCTAATCTGTGTGTTATTTTGTAGGAAACTCCTCAAATGCCATTGGCAGATAAACATTGTTTAATAAAAGTATTGTTTTTCTTCTAACTTATGATACTGATTAAAGTTTTGTATTTGTAGAATCACCTTCACTCAACAGCTTTGTATAGAAAGAGCAGGATGCTTTTTCTTTTCTGAGTCTCTTTGGTTTATATATCTGTTGGTTGTCAATATTGCAGCTGACCAAGAGTCTGTTAAAACACTTTTATCTTTTAGTCTAAGCTGAGTTATTCTTTTATGCAAACACTCTACCAATCTTATGAATATTTACAGTCAGCACTTCAAAACTTGTAGTATGTTTTTTAATTGTTTTATTTTCCTGTCAGTTATACTTATCTATTAGAGTAACTCCAGGGATGTGTTTATAGTGTAAAAGACGTCCTAACACCTACTAACAATGAAACACAGTGCAAATCTTTATGCTGCCCATGTTTACACAACTCTTGCTTTTTTTCCCACTTTTTCAGTGCTAGAGTTGCAATAGTAAAAATTACTTTTTGTTAAGATAGAATGAACGGTTACTTCAGCATCATCAGAATACTTTTATTTGCAGCAACACTAAGAAATAACAGAAAGTGCACAAACATTAGCTAGATCTTGTGGCTGTGTGGAACCATGTCTGAAACAGGACCTGGAAGGCACCGATCCTTCTTAAGTGGTGTTCAGTCAAATATTTGTTAGATCAGACTTAACTTGTCTTTCTACAGCCAGTGCTATGTCTGTATCACATCTGGGGTTAGCTTGAGAATAAATTATTATTATTATTGTTATTATTATTATTATTATTATTGTTGTTGTTGTTGTTATTATTATTATTTTGCTTGTGCCTAATCCTGATCTTATCTCTATTTGTTTGTTTTGGTAAGCTAGTATTAAAGACTATGGAGCTATGGTTTTAATTCTCACTATGTAAAACTGAATAATCCAATTTCCTTTTGTACTTTTTGTTCATTTTATTTATTGAGATTGAGAGTTCTTTGGAGCAGTGCTTTGTTTTGTGTTTGTAAGTATTTTAACTGTGCCAAGCTCAAGTACACTTTTTGTAGAAGTCACCAGATATAAGTTAAATAAAAAAGAGCATAAATATAGAGTCCACATAGTAGTGGGCAAGATTTTATGCATCTATGCAGCATCCCTCTATACAATGTCCTTAAAAGAGACTGAGTTACATCTATAAGTGCATCAGAAATCTATCATATGAAAATGGAGGCTTCTGACTGAGTAGATACTTGTAATATTTATTTATTTATTTTCGGGAAACCTGTAGCAGCTGTAGAAGAAGGAAAGTTGTGCTTTATCTGTACAAAGGCATCCTAAAGACTGCATTATGCATCTACATTACTGATACTTATACTTCTAGATTAATAAAAATGCTTTTTCCTGAATTATGATCGACCTTCTTGTCCTTCCACATTAAAAATTCAAGGTCAGAGACCAGGTTGGAAATTATTATTATTTTTAATTATTATAATTTTTGTTCTTGTTATTATTAATGTTTGATGGCAGCATTATCAAGCTTTTGAAATTTGGATGCTGGTTGGGTAGGAGAAGGTAGACATGAAAACTTCAAGTAATTGTAGTGATTTGTGCTGCTGGGGTAGCAAGCTGAGATCTGGAATCCCACACCTGTAGAATTCCATGAGCCCCAGCTATTCATTGCCCTCTGAACCTATGCTTTTGCTTTTTTCTTTAACTGTTTTAGGTCAATGGGAAGTACAGCCACAGTCTGTGGAAATGGACAGATGCTGCATGGCAGATGACAGTATGCTGTCAGAAATGGAAAAAACACAAGAAAGGGCAGCCTTGACTGTTGTATCCAGCTGCCTGTTGTGATTTTTCCACTGAAGCACTAGAGGGATTAACCAAATGCACTGCCAGCTTTACATGATCTGAAACAGGCTTTAAAATGGAGATTTGTGCATTCTTCTGTCTACTCTCCTTTCCCTACTCTCTGCCTGCCTTCCTCTTTTTTTTTTTTTTTTTTTTTTTTTTTTTTTTTACCTACTTTTACTGCTGACAACGAAATTGTTCAGGTATTTCACTTGTGTCATTCAGCTCTTTCAGGTGAAGAGAAAGACAGGAGGAACGAATCTTCTAAATGAAAAACACCAGTTTCTTTTGGCCCTGTAATACTTAAGTTCATAGGAGATTCAACAAAATGACTTGGCTGGCAGGAATGTTTATTCTAATAGTAAACATTAAGAGAATAAACTGGTGAAAACAGGGATCAAGCCTTTCAATGATGCTGTGGGTACAAGTGGGTGAGAGAAGTACATGTACAGTGTATTTCCAAATTATTTTCCATGTTCTGCATGCTAATGCAGAGGGTGGGGAGGATCTAGGCCTACTTTCGCTTTCTTCAAATTCCTGGGGTTGTGAACCAGAAAGGTCTTGCATTTCTGAGGACACGTTTTTGTGAGCAGACTTTGCACCACTATATGGGAAGGGGGAAGCTGCTTTTTAGCTCACCTCCTTGCAGATGTCCAGTGAGAGCTTACACGTGGCTGGAAGAGTCTCTTTGGGGAGTGAGGTGGGTTGATAGTGGTGAAGAGGAATAGATAGTGAAAAAGTAATCATGTCTGAAATTAAATGTTTGGAAAGCCAAAAGTAGTCTGAGAATTCAGATGCAAGATAAATATTCACTGTGCAGTTATGTCATTTCTCCGTTCAGAGGTCTACCTCTTGTGGTTGCTGTTTTTGAGAGCCTCCTTGGGGCTGGTGTGATTACTGAAGCATTGGTACAAGAGAATGAGCATCAATTGGATACTCACTTGGGTGGGTCACTGACGTCAGTAGGTCTCCACATTAGTGAAGTTAATCATATCCCTCACAGTTTGCAGGTTGATATCCTGTGTGTGCTTTGCCAAATGTGAACGCATTTGTTTGAAAAAATGGTGATGGCAGAAGCGTGATGTAGCAGCTAGTAAAAAACTGCCTAGTTGAAGATTCAATTTTTGCACTCAGTGCATAATTTGCTTTTCAGTTGAATGTTCTGACGTTTTCTGCCTATCAGTATACTTCAGAGAACAGAGAGAAAAAGCATCACCTTGCATTTACAAGAATGCAGGAAGGTAACAAAATCTTCATGAATTACAGTGCTTTGCTCTAAGTATTCCTTGAACAGCCCTTTTAAAGCCTCTTTTGTGTGTTGTTATATAGTTACCCTATTGATAACCTGTTTAGTTCTTTTAGAAGTTATACTGATAAGTCATCTGGACATTTTTTAACTCTGTGTTTCAGGGTAGCACACAAAATATGATTGAGAACATGAAACAAAACTAGATTAGACTGAAGATTTATCTAAGTAAATATTCTGTTTTCATGAGTGATCAGTGGGAGATCATTAAGACAGGAAATAAAAATAGCAGAGATATGGAGAATGATCCGAACCCTGTTACATCATATCATCTCCTGTAATAAAATAGTAATACAATCTCCTGGAGGCATGGTTATTCTTCAAGACCTTTTATGTGGGAGGGTAGCAGTGCAAGTTAAAAAAAAAAAAAAAAAAAAAAGTTCCTTGTAGATAAAAAATAAATAAATAAAAATCTCTTACTGGCAATTGTCACTGCAGGAGTAGCAGCATAGTCTTGGAACCCTGGTGAAGGAATGCTTGGCTCCAGTTTCTGGAGGTCAGGCCATTTTATGAAAGCTACATAAATTTGGAATATTGACCTAGTGACCGTTGCTGGTAATCTCCCACTAGCCATCTGCATAATGGGCACATTTGTTTCACAGTCTAAAGGATGAAAGCAGATATCTGGATAGTTTTGAAGCCTGAATATTCATCTTCTGGCTAGCTTTGATTCCTCCAGATCTTATATGAAGCTTACGGGCAAAACAGAGTAGAAAGTTAAACTCTCATTGCTGATTTTCTGGGATGACCACAAGGTTTCAGACTTTAGGGCCGTCAGACATACTACTGTAAGGAGAACCACCTTTAAACAGAGGGGACGGAGAATAAAATCAGTCTTAGTCATATGCTTCATTTTGCCAACCTAACAGTATTTTTTTCTTGGTATTTTTATTTTTGAGCAACTTAGTTCATGTGGACACATGAGGCAAGGACAGATTGTTACAGCTGTGGAATGTCTGGAAAACAGTACACTCCAAATCAGGATGGTTTTGCAATTCTCTCAATTGGAAATACTTCCATTGAGTGAAAAATGAAGAACATTTGGGGGGCCATGAGCTAAAATTCAGAAACATGTCGCTTTCCTGAAAAAGAAGTGTACATGTAAACCCTTAGGAATTAAGAACTGTTTGACTTGGGCTTTTCTGGATAGAATGAGGCTGGTAGGAAATGGAAGAAGAGAAAAAAGAAGTTCGAGAAAGACACAAGAGGAACTAAAAAAGAAATCCTCAGTTGCAGACCAGAGAATTTGTCAGTCTGAGAAGAGCCTCAAGGAAATGGCTTGCAGTCAGATGATAAGATGACAAACTTCTTGGGTCTATCAATACAGAGAGGATGACTTTTATCTGATATGTCCTGTGTTCAGGGAGATAGGACCATATAGTTTTTGATAAAACAAAAATATATCTACATGTGACTATTTCCTTGCTTAACTAAAGCAAAATTCTGAATTCATTTTGGCCTCTTGGGTCAATATTTAAATATAAAGGAAAAATTAAAGTTATCTGCTAGTAATAAAAATTTTAACAATAGGAAAGATGCATATCTCTCTTTACACTTAGTCTTTTGCTCTCCTTAATATATTTCCAACAGAAACAAGAGGAAATTTGTTGTGTATACAGACAGTAAATGACTGAAATGTCAGAGTGGATCACAAAATAGGGGAGTCTTTGTATTTCATCATTTTCTGAACTTCAAGCTGTCAACCATTGCTAAAGCATAAATAGTAAGAAGTGTAGTGTGTTGTGGGAAGGAGGTGGAAGAGATGCAAGTGTTGCTCTTCCATCTAGCCCATTAGCATGAAAGGGACTTTCTTTGCTTTTAGTTTCAAAATACTTAAAAGACATGGAGAATTCTACGTCAGGCCTGCTGTTAGAGTGCAAAAAGCACTACTGAGCCTTAGGATGGTGTGATTAGGAATACTGTGAGCTCTGTGAAGTTATTTAGGAAAGATGGAGCAAAAGAGTTAAATGCAGGTGTGAGAATCAAAAGATAAGTCAAATTTTATAGTGTGTTTGTGTCCTTAAAAGAAAAACAAAAATAAACAAACAAAAAACCCCTTAACAAAACAGTATTTGATTATCTATCTAACAGCACCCTCAGCAGCTTTTCTTATTTCTATATGATCATGATTATAGGGCCTCTGTGCAATAGATGTTAATTTGTTCTGGTTAAAGCACCTAATTTTGACTTTTTTTTCATCTTTTCCCAATTTTGTATTTTTTTTCTTTGTTAAAACTGCTATAAACAAGGATTAAATCAAGGTCTTTGTCATACTATATTTGCTGGTCTGTGTGCACTCTTCTGTCATATTACTGGGTTGGAATATGTGAGGTTAGATCAATCAATGCTGAAAAATATGCCCAAATTGCTTGAGCATTTCTTCACAAGCCAAATGGGAGGATCTGAATTTTATGAGTTCTGTTCTTAGTGATATATGTTACAGAGTTGGTCAGTGAACACAGTAGCTTTTTGTGGCCAGAAGGAAAGTGAAATTGTGGGGATTTTCTTCATGCAGCTGTCTATCATAACTTCTGGAGTAATGATTATGGTGCTTAGCAGGTACTTAACATATAAGGAGTTATTTTCATTTAATCACCAGTATGGACAAAAGGAATTTCTGGACCGGAAAAGTACTTTTGAACCAAGAAGGTTCTCCTTTAAGTTTATTTCAATCCTTACTGCCTGGTTTGTATCTACTGTATCCTTCAATCCCTTTTTCTCTTTCTCTCTTGCCATAAAAATGTCTAAGTATCTTTTAAGCTCATCTATATCATTTACTTTGATGATTTCACTTGGCAACTCTCTCCATGTGCTCAGTACTTTGAGTGATATATTGTATCGGAGTTCTAACTAAATTCCCTTTTTATTCCTGTAGTGTTTATTTATTTATTTATGTTACAACCTGACCCAGTTACTAGGGCAGACATATTATTCCTTTGTACTTTGTCTAGCTTTTAAAGAACTTTGACTAAGAATGGCACTCTGTTACCTTGAACCATGTGCTCTGTTATTTACTTTAAGTTTTCCCCTGTCAGTTCCCTCACTTTGGAATTGTCTGCTCTCCTTTGCATAACTTCCTTGCAAAATCTGACCAGCCCTAGTAGGAGTGCAGTGGATTAGTTCCTTGTCATCCCTGTCCTATTGCTGACAGAGGTCAGAATCTGCCCCAGATCCTATTTGGGCAGATGTAGGAAGAAGTTGTAGTAGAATTCATATCCTGTGTCTGTTGCCATTGATTTTTGTTCCTTCTCTCCCCTATGAATAATCATTTAGTTTGCATACCTTCCTTTAATAGGATCTGTTTTATCTCACACCTACACACATGTAAATCTTTCTTGTAGACATTGGTGTTCTTTCCAAATACAGGTGGTCTTGCTTTTCCAAAAAATTCTCCCCAGCTGTAACTTTTCCTGTTGTTTCTAATAGGTTATCTTTACCTGGTTGATGTAGAAGCCCTCACTTGGTTCCATCCTACTCTTTCTGTGATTTTTATTTTTATTTTTTTTGATTTTATTTTGCCACCTCTTTCTCTGGTGTTGCCTCCAGAGAATAACAGAGAATAACAAGGGTGTCTATGCTTTCTGATGCTCAGATACACTGTTTTACACAGGTAGCACATTCCCCATGAGTATTTGACAAGAAGAAGATGCAGCAGGCCACATTCTGAGTTGTTGAAGATAGGTACCATAGGTGTCATTTGACAGAAAGCTTAGAAAATAAATAAAATATTCTTTGCATTTCAAGAGCATATCCCTAGTCTGTCTCAATTTTATTGTAGCCATAGATGACTGAAACATTGTGAGTGCATATTTTGAAAAATGACTAAACAAATGAGTTTAACTTTTTTTTTTTTTTTCACTTTCATATTACAGTAATAATAAGAAATTTCAGATAGTAAATCGTAATGTCTGAGGAGCATATATGGATGGCATATATACATACATATGCATAGTCCTACTTCCTTTTGCTAGTTCATTTTCTAAGCCTAACATATAATTAAGTTCTAAATAGTCACTTAAACTTGTTAACATGTATGCAAACATGATTTCCTACTGTGGTTAGCCTTCTTTTCATCTGAAGTTCTCATTTGCTGAATTCACTTGCTGCTTTTTAAAAATATTTTTCCCTTCTGTTAACATTGCATTTTATTCCTATATCTGTGATTTTTATATGTTTTTAAATTATGTCCTCAAAATTTATTTGATACTGCAGCAGCAGCATTCTTGTTTAGTTCTTACTTTCTTTAAAAGGCACTGTTTATTATTATTATTATTATTATTATTATTATTATTTTATTTTTTATTTAATTCCCTTCTCTGGGCAAAACAGAAGGTATGCATGTTGTAACTTACCACAGTGATTCAAATAACTATCAAAAAACCATAGTTTGAGAGTAAGACAGCCTTGAGATCTTCTTTTTGTAACACAGGATTGTAATAAATTCTATAGAGCGCAGGTACACACTCGTCTAGAAAAGTTGTTGCAAACTTTTGCAACGTAGTCCATCAGTGACAGGACAAGATGCTATTTCTTTTTCCTTTAAGAAGACTCAATGCCAGACCAAGCACAGTAAGTGTTCTTCATCTCTGTAAAATTTTGCTTTTCCTTTATGTTGCTGTACAAGTCTGACTTGGGTCATTGCTTGGATATAAAGTACAACAAGATGCCACTAGAAACTGATACTAAAATTACTTAAGTGCTTAAGCCCTTTAATTTGTTTCAGTTCTGTATTAATGCTTCTTCATGCGCTAAGGTTCATTACTGGACTGAAGAAGCCTTTCTACTTTTTAAAGATAAAAGATCCTGGATTTTTCTGAACATTTCTAGTTGTTAAGGATTCCTAATGCTTGTCACGAAGACAGACTTCTTGTGTTAATGGGGTGTTGTGTAGTTCATAGATTCTAACTTTTTCTTGCCACCATAATTGGATATTTCTAGGATATGGGCTTTCCCAGTAGAAAGGCTGGAAAAGTTGTATACATTATCCCCTTTTGTCTGCCTTTAGGCTTTGCCTCTACTAGAACAGGTGTTTGTATTCTTTTTGCACTTGTTCGTAGCTGAGTATGATACTGTAGGCATACTAAGGACATTGAAGCATTGTTCAAATACTGCAAAAGGTATTATGACATTCAGCTTCAAATCCTCACTTTCTGACACTGATTCTACACAAAGTTAATTGTGTAAGCTAATTTCTTATTGTCATACCTTTTCTTACTGCCTGGTAATTGAAGAAACAACTGTTTTCCTCTTGTTCTTTCTGAATTATGTAGTGAAAAAAAAGTTGTAGTTTGAACTTCCACCATTTCTCTGTGATTATCCAAAAACACAAAAAACTAATAAGGTAGAAAAATTTGTACCTGAAATGATTATTCTGGAAAGGATTTTGCAGAAAAATACTCAAAAATAGTCACTTATTTTGGCTTTTATTGTTGAATTACAGTCTTGGATATTTTTCTTTTATACTTCAAGGAAAAGCAATACATCTGTAATTTTCTCTCTCTCTTTTATAGAAGTATTCAAATTCATTCAACTGTTCATTTTTGACTACTGAAAATAATTCAAGAAAATAAAATTATCAATGTTATATTCTCAGTTAGCAAATATTTAGAATAAGCTAATTCTTCATTAGAAGACTAATAAATTGACTTTAATGTGGGGACTGGGAATCAA
Source organism: Nettapus auritus (assembly GCA_011076525.1). Classification (NCBI taxonomy): domain Eukaryota; kingdom Metazoa; phylum Chordata; class Aves; order Anseriformes; family Anatidae; genus Nettapus; species Nettapus auritus. Next base: position 58,945,832 of record CM021766.1, on the reverse strand, counting down.
AAAATTCTTTGACTCCCAGTGTTCTCTCTCTTGCATCTTCTCTAAGCCCTTAGTGAACTTATCCTCCTAAAAATCTGAGAAAAAGCTGTTTTCCTTATTTTAAGGTGGAAGTCACAGAAAAAAAGAAACCCAGTTCCACAGTACTGGTTGGGCACGATTGCTTCTGAAGATACTAGTTTCCTGGAGAGTTTGTGAGTTTGAGAATTTGAGTGGATGTAGCCTATCCAGAGCAGTCCATGATGGAGTACAGCCATACACTCACATCTTTCAGCTTATAGTCTTTAACCTACTGCTTACCCCACATATCATCTGCAATGCTAGCTGGTAGAATTTTCTCTGGATTTGCTTGAATTTCCTGCAGCATTAGAACCCAATCCAATAAGCACTGAAGCTGTTGGTCAGGACTGAAGTGGTTACCAAGTGCCACCAGAGAAGTCCAAAGCAAGAATGAGCCAGGGAGTCGGTATATTATTGTGCATTGTAATAAGAAAGTTATGAGATGATTACAAGTGGGGGTAGCTATTAGAGAACGACCATTTTAATAGACATACATTATTATTAAATGCCAAAATTTCTATGCTTTTGCCAAAAAAAAGCCATTATAATTTCATCATCTGGTGCATCTTTGAGCAAGTTTTCAAAGCCTAAATCCCTTTATTTGTCTACCCATGAATTCTGTCGGTACTGCTTTTGTACATACTGTTTCCTAAGAGGAATTGTCTATCTGGCTTATTATTTAAATAATAATAATAATAATAATATGATCTTTATCAAAATATGTTATTTCAATGTATTTTGCACTACTTTTTACAGGACAGTAACAAAAATCACTTAAACATAGAGGAATGGGTAATGAAGGTGCCCAAAGAGGCCTCATCAAAATGCTCTTATGTGAACTGTTAGTATTCTGCTGGCTGTTACTCAGCATTTTGGAAACCAACTACAAACATTTCCATTGGAAAGGAAAGATAAAAACAAATGTATTTTTCTCTGTGTCGTTTCTAATGACATGAGCCCCGGTAATTCTATCTGGCTGCTCCTTATCCTGCAGACATCTGAGAAGTCCATCAGTTTCCTAAACTTTTACATACCCCATCACAGTAGTTTTTACAGAATTCAAAGAAACTGATTTAACACTTGTTTTGTTTGTCCACTTGTTTTCCTCAGGGACAGTTGGACGTCATTGTTCAGCTGTACTCATTTTGTAAATAAATACTGAATGAGGTCTTAAACTTTCCATGCTATAGGTGTACTGTGAGTGCCTCAATAACTTTCTGAGGTTGACAAAAAGCATTTTTATGCCACTGTGGATGATTGTTGGTAACTTTGTATTATTCTTGTTTTTAATCACATATTTAAAATCTTTTGTTATATATGATTGTTAGATATTAGATTCTGATGAGGTCTATGTGTTCTGCCTGCCTTTCCAAACTGAAAAGAAGACATAGCTTCTGTGTTGATACACATAAACAACTTAAAAATGATGCATTTTACACAGCCAGTGCCCAAGTAGTCACTTAACTTTCACGAGAAAGATGAAAAAAAAAGCAATGCTACACTTCAAAATAGTCTTCCATAGCCATCCATTTAAAAGTACTTAGAAATGACAAGCATTTTTGCAGACGAGCAAGGTAATAAGCCGTGCTGAATGGCAGAGGTGAATGAAAACGTTACTGTGTGGCCTCTATGTTCTATGTACACCGTATTTCATTTTGAAAGGTAATGGAAATGGCTGCATAGCAGCAAATTTATACTATGTTTTTAGACTAATTTAGACTGTACACAGCTTCCATCTGTTCAGAGAACTTCCACTTATGCTGAAGGTAGATACATGTTTAGTTCAAGAATATGGTATATAGTCCTCAGTGACCAAAAGTAATTGCAATTAGCATGTTTTTCATGTGCATCTTGTGTGAGTTGTTTCATGGTATACCACATGCCTTATTTTCTATTCCAAAGGTGGGGTTAAAAAAATCCTTAGGTTTAAGAAAGCCAAATAGTTCATGGCTGAAGATTCTTCCACATAGCATTATCTGGTAAGATAGAGTTTCCTTGCTTAGTCTACAAAACAAGGGCTCAGTACTGAAAACTATAGAGAGGGCTATGCAGAATGGCATCAGAATTTTCCCTCTGAAAATCATTCTTTAAGTTTCCACAGAGAGCACAAATACTGTTTTCCAGTTGAAAAATACTGTGTTTGACTGACTACTTTCTCTAGAGAAACAGCATTTAGGTTCTAGCTAAGGCCTCTTATGCACCATTCCAGTAAAAAAATCTCCTCCAAAACTTAAGGTGATAAATATGTTCTCTCTCAATAATAGCCAGAGTGTGTCTAGTAGGTACACATCTCCAGTTAGCTGTATCATCTCCTGCTTTGCAGCCAGAACTGTGTTGGAGTTCATTCATTTCTCAAATCTTCTGCTCTGAAAAGCAGCAATCCTCACTGACATGAGAGCCCTGAGATGTCTCTTCATTGCCTTTAGACCTCAAATCATCTCCCTCTCTTACCTCGAGACAGAGATGTGCAGAGTCACTGGAATTGCCCTCTCTTCTTGGAGTCTAGGTTTTCTGAATTTTATTTCTCTCTCGGAGACCTATTCCTGACTTCCTTTATGTAGTGCTGTGAGATGCCTTTTTGAGCTTTCAGGTTGTGAAATACCCAGTGTAGTGCAGCTGAAAGAGGTCCTTTTGGTTCTATAGTATTTTTAAATTTGAACTCTGTGGATACTTAGGTCTTTCAGCAGTGTTTGAAAATGCTTGCCTAAATACAGGTATGGAAGTACTTGCACTCAAATTTCATAAAGTACCAAGTGTTGTCATGTACCATGGGGAAGAGGGATAACCCAGGTAGTGGAAAGATCCACTCATTGCTGTATTACATATTATTTTGGGGAGTAGGGTACAAAGACTTCCCAGTGTCACCCAGTGCAGGCCAATTTGGGCCACAAATACATGGAACCTGTTTGGGTCTGATGGTTAACCCAAGATGATGAACATCCTGAGGAGAGCAGCAACAAATCTTTTTCACTTGTGAGGTGCAACACAACGTTGGATTTGTTGGGCTCGGGCCAATTCCTGAAAACCCACAAGGGAAGGAACTGCATCACATCTACCTTCAGTACAACAAATGGTCTTATTAGGATGTACATACCAGGTTTGTGATAGATTCATGTTTGTGTGCCATTCTGCATCCATTCTAATGTGAAATTGAGAGCAAAGGGGAATGGAACAAGTCTGTATACAGCAGACCCAGAGCTCATAATCTTAGATGAGCCTGTCCCAATTCCATGCAGGAGCACAGGAGAGTTGATGCTATGAGTATCCTAGTGCTCTGGTTCTGGGAAAACACAGCCAAGAGCATTTGAGTTTTCTGTGCATGGAAACAGATTGGGATTGGCAGGTTAATAGATTTTGGCTGGAATGCAAATGATTGTAGGCCTCCAGAAGCCAAATTTGGATTCAGTTTAGTAGCACTTATCTGGAGACTGATACCTAACAGACCCTTTCAGGTGCCAGGTTTCTTGCATCCAGGTGTGGATAAAGTAACCATCCTAATGTGAAAGGTGAGCAACCAGATATGTTGGTAGAACATGTGCATTCACAAGCAATAATATTCAATAAACACATGGAATAGTCAACATGTATAATTTTTATTAAGAATACAATCTCCACTCTCAAATGCTACTGCTGTGATAGTGGAACTTAACAGCATATGTCTGATTTACATGAATTTTAGGATTTTTTCCTATCATCTTCCTTCATTTCACATATGTTATGATGTCATAAAAAAAAGAGACTGGGTTGAAATGAATATACACAGTGGGATGGAGTTAAAGTTTCTGTGGGAATGTCAACTGTGAATTTCCTGCTTTTGCTGTGATCAAATTATGGAATTAAATATTTCATTAATGATCAGTTTTTAATTTAAAAAAATGTAATTATGAATAATTTGTTAAATGTAACCCTCTAAACACAAGTGCCTCTGCAATAGTCAGCTTTTGCCTGTGTAGAGTCTAAGGGATTTTCTTTCTAACTAAAACAGCAATGCATAGGATTGTATGCTAAGGATATAATTGTTAGATTTTCTTGTTTGAAATAAACTCAGAAAAGATGTCTAGTGATGACCATTTCAATTTCTTTGGATGTCATGTGTGTTTGTGTAGAGCCTACCTGGACAGTGGGATATTTCTCTTAATCTAAAGAAAATATATTTACTGATGGAGTGTAGGACATCGGATAAGAGATGTGCATCAAATTACAACATAGTGAAGAGGGAAAAAGAATTTTCATGTAGAAAATACACCTTACTGGAAGCATACAATTGAAAAAGCAAAGCGCACACACACACCTGGAGTATGTGTTCAGCTCTGGGGCCCCCAGCAAAAGAAAGACATGGACCTGTTAGAGCAGGTCCAGAGAAAGGCCACAAAAATGATCAGAGATCTGGAGCACCTGTCCTATGAGGAAAAGCTGAGAGAACTGAGGTTATGTAGTCTAGAGAAGAGAAGGCTCCAGGGAGGTGTTATTGTAGCCTTTCATTACTTAAAGGGGGCTTTTTTTTTTTAAAAAAAAAAAAAAAAAAAAAAAGCCAAAAAAAGCCAAAGCATGAAATTCTCAATTTCAACAGGTGTTTATAAAGCCAGAAGTAGCATCGTTCTTGAAGTAAAACCAGAAATTCTTTTCAATGTACTTCTACGTAAATGAGACAAGCTCAGCTCTTATCTAAAGGTAAAAAGTCTACTCCTGTCTTGGCTAGGAAGTTGAAAATTCAGCTGTTATGTAATCTCCACCAGCTTTCCATGTACCATTGTGTCACTGCACATTCTGTACACAATGGAAAGATGTGAATGTGGGAATGGTTTCAAGGAAAGTTTCAATAACTAGACTCTAACAGAACCTCTGCATATGCTCAGACTTGTCTCCTCCTCAGTCATGAGTGCAATCAAATCACAGCAGGTTCATGGCTTACCAGAAGACCACAGTAAAACTGATTTGAACCACAAGCTTATCTTCCTATCAGAAAGAGTAGGTTTTAAAAAAATAAAATTAAGGGGGGGAGGTGTCTATGCCGACAAGCTCACATGGTTCCTCAAGTAAGGTTCAACCCATAGTAAAGATGAAGGTCTAAAAGCAATTAAGTAACTTAAAAAGAACACTTACTCAAGAAGTATCTATTCACTGTGGCCCAATAACCACATGCTTATCTATAATATCAAATGATGTAATGTGTGATGTGTCACACAATCTGAATTTTCAATTTTTCTGGCTTACTTACTGGCTTGGAGCCTTACTTTCTTACTTATATATAATATAAATCTATTTTCTTATAGTTGAAAAAAAATTACCTCCTGTCCTAACACTACAAGCCCTAGTAAAAAGTCTCTTCTCATTTTTTTTAATACATATTTTTTTAAAATAAGCCCCCTTTAAGTAATGAAAGGCTACAATAACACCTCCCTGGAGCCTTCTCTTCTCTAGACTACATAACCTCAGTTCTCTCAGCTTTTCCTCATAGGACAGGTGCTCCAGATCTCTGATCATTTTTGTGGCCTTTCTCTGGACCTGCTCTAACAGGTCCATGTCTTTCTTTTGCTGGGGGCCCCAGAGCTGAACACATACTCCAGGTGTGTGTGTGCGCTTTGCTTTTTCAATTGTATGCTTCCAGTAAGGTGTATTTTCTACATGAAAATTCTTTTTCCCTCTTCACTATGTTGTAATTTGATGCACATCTCTTATCCGATGTCCTACACTCCATCAGTAAATATATTTTCTTTAGATTAAGAGAAATATCCCACTGTCCAGGTAGGCTCTACACAAACACACATGACATCCAAAGAAATTGAAATGGTCATCACTAGACATCTTTTCTGAGTTTATTTCAAACAAGAAAATCTAACAATTATCACAAAAGAAGTTTGTATTATATGTCTTCCAGATCCTTCTCTTTGCAGAAGATTCTACTTAGTGGATTATAAAAGACTGAAATTCTGCATGCAGTTTGCATGACATGGAGCTTGGCTGGCAGTTAGCAAAACTGGGTGTGCTCAGAAACATGTTTTGGAAGATAGGGTGCTTTCTCTGCTCAGAGAAGGAGGGAAAAAGTTCTGTATTGTACATGTCTGTGCTCATGGCCTCTGCCTGAGGAAGAGGTGAGAAGCAGATACCAGGTTAAGCAGCATCTGTCATTTCAGCTCATCTTCAAACAGATGGACAAAAAGTTAAGGGGAAAGAAGTGTCCTCTATCTGGATACCTGTTTATTGTAACATTTCTGAACATATTGGTCATTTGTGGCTTAATTACTAGAGGCAAATATACCACGTGTGCACAAAACCTGTGGTATGTGATGGTTAATGCAGCTGGAGATCCGAGACAGAACCTGCGCCAACCAAGGAGGATGGCAATAGAGTAGTGGGAAATACTTTTTATCACAGCACAGTGAGAAGGGAGAGTCCTTGCTGTGTTGCTTTTCCACATTTCAAGTCTGGTTATTTTCTGTCACTGTCACCTTGTGTATGTGAATTCAATTAAGAGCACTTTGGTAGTTCATAAATATGCACGGACTTTTAAATATAAGGACTGATTTTTTTGTAGGTAAAATTCCTGTAAAGAAGCATAACCTAACTAAAAAGTAACAACATCTGGCTGTTACTAAATAGGAATAGCAGAACTTTGTTAATGAGGTCATTGACCAAATAATAAAAAGTGTATCTTATTAATACCTGAAGTGGTGGTAGGACTGAAGCCATCAGAGTTAGTGGAGTGAATTTATTGTTCATATATATTATGAGAAAGATGTTTCATTTGTACTGATCATTTTCTATGAACTATTCAAAACAATTGCCTTGTATTTGGGAAGGCAACTAACACACACATATTTGTATGACAGTTTGCTACGATGCAAACTTCCAGCACACTGGAATGCTTCCAAGAGCGTTTTGGAAGCAGGAAACTGTACTTTTAGGATGCGGCTAGGACCTCTTTCATTAGCCTTGGCTTTTGCATACAAGGCATTATATCGTGTTCAGGAGATTGGTGTATTTATCTGTCTGTCTGTCTATCTATCTGCCTAAATAGAATGTTCATGCAAATGTAGCCCTGGCTAGCAAAATGTGTTGTTTTGAGAGACAAAACTTCCAGGTTTTGATTGGCTGCTGTAACAGTAGACTGGAATACTTACTTACAGCTGTCCTCGGAGGCCTTCTATAAAACTGCAGGTGTTCAGCTTTAGCAAATAGTTCTTATTATATGGATAGACTTTTGGCAGCTAGTAATGATGTTTCCTGAAATTGAAAAATGATTTTCTACCTTATACACCGGTTTTACATTACTGGAATGTTGGAAGGGAAAACAAATACCTCTCATCAAGTAGTACTGAGTCTGTTTTCGTTAGTTGTATATATTTTCTGATTTGTATATTTTATATTAGAATGCATTTTTTTTCCTTAACTGTTGTGGTCAGATTTGAAATCTCTTCCAGCAAAATTCAAACTATGAGGAATACAGGAAATGTCTGGCAACAGAGGGCTATATCCTTCTTTATACAGAACTAGGAACTGGTTTGCAGTTAGTGTATCACCAAACATGGAGCTCGGGGGCGTTGTAAAGCTTTTAAAAATATTGGACACTATTGTAGAATACTGTTAAGAAATACTTTTCATGTCACTAAGTAATAGTGAGGAATGTATACTGATTTTATGAGTATAGATTTAACTCATTTTGTACCACTAGTGTATAGAGTTAGAGACAAATGCTAGATCAAGCATTGCTGGAGCAAGATGAGTATGAGCCAGCAGTGTGGCCTAGCAGCCAGGAGGGCCAACCATATCCTGGGGTGCATCAAGCACGGCATTGCTAGTCGGTTGAGTGGAGTGTTTGTCTTGCTCTACTCTGCACTGGTGCAGCCTCACCTCAAGTACTGTGTGCAGTTTTGTGCACCACAGTACAAAAAGGACATGAAACTGTTGGAGAGTGTCCAGCGGAGGGTGACAAAGATGGTGAAGGCCTAGATGGGAAAACTTAGGAGGAGCAGCTGAGGTCACTGGGCCTGTTCAGCCTGGAAAAGAGGAGGCTGAGGGGAGATCTCATCACGGTCTACAGCTTCCTCACAAGGGGGAGTGGAGGGGAAGGTGCTTATCTGTTCTCTTTAGTGACCAGCAATAGGACCCACAGAAATGGAGTCAAGCTGCAACAGGGGAGGTTCAGGCTGGATATCAGGAAGAGGTTATTCACCTCTGTGAATAGTGTTTGTGCACTGGAACAGGCTCCCCAGGGGAGAAGTCATGGCACCAAGCCTATCTGAATTTAAGAAGTGTTTGGACTGTGCACTTAGTCATATGGTCTGATTTTTTGGGTAGACCTGTGTGGTGCCAGGAGTTGGACTCGATGATCCTTGTAGGTCCCTTTCAACTCAGGATATTCTGTGATTCTATGATGACTTTGTTACAGTCAGTCTTTTGGACAATGAGATTGATGGGATAATGTAAGCCATTTTTTCAAACTGTAGTTTTGCTGCAGTGAGTTAAATAACTACTTGGATTGTATTTCTTTATTCTTCACTGAATCATTTAGTGTTCAGGCTTTCTTTGTATACACCTGCTTAAACTTTACAGTGCTAAATCAGTACCCGAAGACTCAAGATTCTCCTCTCATAATTTCTATTTATTTTCCAGATAATGGTTATTTTAAGTTTAATATGGCATATGACATACAAAGTCCGCTGTATGCTCTGTAGACCCAACTCAGGTCTATTGAATCAGAACAGTTCATCAGGGAAAGCACTGATCCCTAAAAGAGTAGTGCTGGGAAGTTGAGTCTTCTCATCAATTTCACGTGGAGGTCTTTGGATATGATATGGGTTATTATAATGGAGTCATCAAGATAAGAGTACAGTTGGGCAGCTGATGATACATTTTTGTTTATTTATTTATTTATTTATTTTTGTGATGGAACAAAAACATCAAATAAGAAGTACATAGGAATTTCTTACTGCACAGGGGTGGTTCAAACCAACTCAGTGTGCCTAGAACACCATGCAAATTGTGAAAGGGAATACCAGGACTGAAGTTGCTTTACATTTTTTTGTTTGTTTGCTAAATCTTTGAATAAAAGTAGCTATTTTGTTCATAAAATACTGTCCAGGAAAGTAACTTCATGGCTTGCCTGTTGTGAAAAACAGGCTACATATTTGAAAACTTTACAGAAACAAGGAGGCACCAAATGTGGGTATTAGGCTTAAACCTCAAACTCTAATATCATTTCATCTGAAGCTAATCCACACTGCTGCAGACATAAGTTATTGCTGATGGCATAAGTATGTGGCCATGTTCATTGTAAAGGTTCCTCTTTATCTCCTTATCTGTATTCCTCCTCATGTTTCTCACACCCATTTGTGCACAGTTCTCCAGGTTTTTTTGATCATCTGAAAGTATCATTTTCAAAGGCTTTTGCTTTTCACATCCATGTCAGTATTACACATTAGAATGTGACAGGGAATACCTGGTTGCATACTTCCTTTAAACCTGAGCTAGTAGCACTGCAAAATGTTAGGGAGAGTACCCTTTCATCTCGCACCATTCACCACTTTAAAGTGAAAGGTTTGTTGATGTAATCCTATTTCCAGTCTATAGAGGTCACCTGTAATGTATTGCTCTGAAGATAAATACCTTGTACTGTTTGTTAGAGGCTTCTTTTTTTTTTTTTTTTTTTTTTTTTTTAAGGCAAGTTTAATGATATTTTGGTTTTCTAGGATACTGTGTTGAAAATTTTGAAGACTTCAGCTGTTTTAAAATCATTGTTAACCTTTTATTCATTTGTTAACAATCCTCTCCAAACTGATATTTTTATTATTTCAGTATGTTTCATCTGTTTTTTGTAAGGACTTGGTGAGTTTGAGGTAATCTGGGATATGAGATGGAGTCATTAGCCTATTAATGACAGTACAGAAACCTAAGAATATGTCCCTTTAGGCAATCAGTGACAAAGATGATATTGATTTCATTGAGAGAAGGATTGCATCTTGCCAGTATATCATAGAGGGAAGAAACAGACACCTTAGTTCGTAACATAGCTCTTGCACTGTCATGAAACTCACATCCAGGAACTTTTTAACAACATTGCTTATATGATTGAAAATCAAAATCTCTGGGGGCCTTTATGAAACAAATCACCACAGCATCAAAGTATGTAACTTGAATTGCATGTTAAGCATTGTACAAATACTAGGTCCATGTGTATGTAGAATGGAGACTACCAATTAATTTTTTTCATGTGCAATTGTGTGTCGATAGTTCTGGATACCTGAGTCTAACTACCTAGATCATAAAAGTAATTGATTGTGGACTTAGGGGTGAAAATCTACTCCAAATGAAGTTGGTGACTAAACTTCAACCAATAAGGAGGATTCAACTCCTTGTTTTCTAACTTCTGTTAACATTGTTGGTGCAGTACCTTATGGCATTTCCTAAGTTTATTAACACTAAAATGTATTTCCTGGCTAAACTGTACTGGCAAGGCCTCCTAGAGAAACATCGCTTATGGGTTTTGTTGCTATAGGTCATACTGTTTGTATGACCTATAAAAAAAAAAAAAAAAAAGGCAGAATTTTATTTCATAGCTTAACTGCATGTACTTTTGCTAGTAAGGCTAAGTCAGAGGTGAGCTTTTTGTTCCACATGATCCTTTCTAATAGAGGGTAGATGTAGGCTGGCAAAGGCTTGCTCTAGACAAGTGGGAGTATTACAGCCTTTTGGTTACATCTGAAGTTATGGCACATTTTAACAGCAATTTCTTGTCTGTTTCCCTGTCTGTTTTGGTAGCTGAATAAACCACTCTACCTGCCTGAAAGCAGGCAACTCTCCCAGTGGTAGATCTGCACATTAATGTGAAACTCTTTGGTGCATTGTCAAAACCATGTTCCCATTTCCATGGAGCATTGCTGCAAGGAGAAAAACAGCTTACTTCATGTGGACAAAGAGCAGTAGCTCTTTGCTTGTAATCACTCCATTTCCTGACCCAAAGTAGTCATGTGGGGAGTTCAAGTTAGGTTAACAATACCAGGCTGACATACGAAAGGCTTCATTTCACTGGATCTTACACTGACTCCTGTCCTTTTATTGTTAATGCCCTTTTGTTCATTTTCCTTTCTTTGTTTAATCTGCCTAAGAGCTCAGCTGGCAGCAGGGAAAGTTCTCTGGGCTTACTTGGCATAGCAAGTGTTTTTTTTAAGACCCTTGCTACTTCAGGAGGAATCCACTTTCCAGGGCTCTGTCACTTTCCCTCTCTTGCATTTTTATATTCATTCCTTTTCTTACCATTCCCCACATATGGTACATGCAGTTGGAATGACTTGCATCTGTCCAGAAGTGTAACTTTCTTAGAGCTGACTCTCCCATTCCTTTGTGTGTGAGCCAAAAAAAGGACTGTTACACAAGGCTGCCAGCACCCTTCTCCCAAGAGACCATGTGTGGTCCCTCCACATTCATCTGATTTCCCACTAACCCCAAAGATCAAGAATGTTTATACTTCATCCTGTCTCTGGTGGCCACCGCTATCAACTGACTTTGGCTGCCCGCAAAGTTAAAAAACATTGCTGTTACACTTCCAGTTCTATTGATGATAAACTGTGGAAAACGTCAGTGTCATATATTGTATTTAACATAAGAAGCTGTTTGACACAGTGTATCCTTGAAATGTTTATAGTGAATAAGCAAAACTTTCAATTCATTTTAATAAAAACTCCTTTTAACCTCAGAAGTGGAGACTGTACAATAAAGTTTTATCTCTCACAATTATGTTCACCCTTCTCAGTCTAATGGACAAACACTACATAATAAATGGCAAGGAGCCTCTTTCCGTTTTGTTATGCCTTTTCCTTGTGCTGTGTTTGTTCACATCTAATGAGGAAAATAAAGATTGTTCCTTGAATCCCATAACATGGAGGCCAGTTAGTACTGCTGACCTCTTTGTTTCACTCCCCAATGTCCCTCTCTCAAAGAAGGGTTTTGGTGACAGGAGGGAGAAGAATAAACTAGTATTTTACAAACTGATTGTCCCTGGAAGGTGGTTTGTTCCCTGCATAATCTTCTATACTGCCTTCTCTTTGCTGACTATTCAAGTTGTCTCTTTGAGAAAGAAGAAATCTTCTTTGATATCTGTGAGCATCTTGAAATTTCCTGAAGATGTAAAGCAGTGTAGCAAACAAAGTGATTTCTCTAAGACTCAGAGGCTCTGATAAGGGGAGCTACTTAGCACCTCCGGAGGAAAGTATTTTAGGTAAGCTAAAATGGTTTTGAGGGAACGTGGCAAAGTGTATTAGTCCTAATTCCACCTTAGTGATATAAATCATTATCCCTCTTTGGTCTTTTGCTAAATAGATAGGCTGGCCACTGGATGGCCAAAATTGCTATGACAAACATCTTTAGATATAAGTGAACTGATGTGCACTGTAGCTGCCTGAATGCTCCTTCTACTTTCACTTCCACAAGCCTGCCCTTGGCCATATTCCACCCAACCATACAATCAATAGCTTTGACTTAAGCCTTGCTCAGATGCTCATGATTTTGATATTTAGCAGTTTTCTGCTAAATACAACAATAGCTGAAGAGTAATATAGCATGCCAAAGAATATGAGGGATTAATGAACCCCTTCCTCACACTTTGTCCCAAGACAGTGAGAGTCAGCCATTTGCAGAGGAAGACTCTAATGTGGTTTTGTATAGGGGCATTATGTGAAGGAGGATTGGTTCTCTGACATTGAATAACATCCGTATGGAAGTCTCTGGCTGAAAATTAGTGACAGTATTCTGGAAAAGTATCTCCACATATTCGTTTATATTCTCTCACTGGTCATTAAACTGCTTGGACTTTGATCTGACTTGATACAGTCATTCCTATGTTTGAATGTGCACTATATGTGCAAGAAGAAAATGGGCCAGTGAATAAAAGACACAGCTTTGCCTGAATTTCTTCGACTTCAAGAAATTAACTTTTGCGTAGTAAATTGTGGCTTCCCTACGTCATTGCATTAGCTTGATAGAGGACCACTAAAATACCTCATATGTGTTTTGTATGATTTCATTTGCTCCTTACATGCCTCATCTCAGACCATAATTCTTGATTTCTCCTAATTAGTTGCTGTGGAAATGATTGTCATAAACACAAACAATGGGAATATAAGGAGCAGATGAATTCTTAAGAAGCAAAGATTTGTTTTCCTGTAAATGACCAAAAACCCAAAGGAGAGGCATTCAAATATGTTCTGCATTGCCTTTCATCTCAGTATTTTACAGTTCTTCTCAAGTATTAATACATTAAAGATTTTTTTGAAAAGCTGCTGCAGAAATGGTGTTGAAACCTTCAGCGTTAGTTTTCTTCAGAAACTCATGATCAAGTCATTGCTGCTTGCTGCTAAAAATAAGCTTTTCCTTATCCTTATTTCAGAGCTGTTGCTCTGAAAGCTGATTGGATTCTTCCCAATGTATTCATCATCACTGGTTATAAAGATTCTGCTGACCAAGTTATTTACACCTGTGCAGTCCAATTTGCTTCAAGGCTCATTTTATCCCTCTGCCTTCAGATTCTTTCCCTTGGAGATTTGTAGGCAATTCCAACACTTTCAATAGCGTTGCCTCACTGTTGCTGCTCTATGTGAAAGAACAGTAAATGATTGTGTCGAAGGGGAACAGGATGGAATGGAATCTGCAGCTGCATCAATCTCAACTATGTTCTGCATGACCAACAGGAGTAAAATCAATAAAAATACATTTTTTGCCACCGAAGTCAGCACATGTGGCTGAATATCCTCTGGAGAATGAAATCCATCACTCTACACAAGCCCACTGTATAGCAGTGTTCTCCTTAAGTGCTCAAAATGGGGCTTATGTGGTGTATAGGCCATGTGAATTAATGTGTGGATTTCACCAAGGGAGAGGCTCTTTGAGTCAGAAGATGCCTTTTTGCATAGTCACTTTTCAGAGTTGTACTATATTTTGGCATTCACAACACCTCTGTCAGAGAGCTGAATATCTATAACTGTTGCTTTTTACAGATGGGAAAACCAAGGCACAGAGAGATTAAGTGGACTAAAAGAGCACAGTCAGTTAATGGCAGAGTGAACACAGAGCTCAAGATTTCTGACTGTCTCCTAGCCTCTGCAGAACATTTCTAGAGTAATATAGAAATGATGTAATATGCAAGCAGGATTGTTTCCAAACAAAAATATGTCAGGTTGTGTAAAACATCAGCAACAGCTCTTTAAAGGTGTGAGAGTGGATTGATTTTAAGTGAATGTGGCCTTTTCTGTAATTTTTAGAAGGAAGAGATGCTTGAGTGTTAAAATGTTTTCTTCTCCTACTGACAATATATGTATATACATATATATATAAATGACTCTGCTCTTTGCTGGGAAATAGGAAATCTACATAGCTCTTAAGCTTCTGTCTAAGAAGTTTTTTTTGTTGTTGTTGTTTGTTTTTGTTTTTGAAACTGAAGCTGTAAGCGTAATTTAGGAAGTAGAATCTTCTTGTTAGCTTATTGGAATTATACAGTAGTGTGTTTCAAGGATCATGTTGCAATATACCCATGACAACTCTGTAGAACTGAAATCTGCACTAGGAAGATATGCTAAGAAGGGCAAAATGCTTTTACATAGTTTTTATATTATTCACACAGCTGGAATGTTTACAGCATAGTACAGAGTGTAACAAGAGCAAATGCTGAACCACATCAAGTGGTTCCCTTGTCGTGCTTGTCATTTAAATATCAAATCTATAAGGGCGTTTGCTATGTTCTTCACACACACAAAGACCACAACTAAGTGACTTAAAAATATCCCATGAGTTTTTAAAAATGCGGACAAACAACTCTCTTCTTTTGATAATTGCAAATACATTGTTCCACTCTGTTGGTTCTGCAACATCTGGTGTTTTATAAAGCATTTTTAAATGTCATCTCCCTTCCCCGTTTGCCCACACCCTTCCCACTGCACCTTAACCCCAGCATAACAAGAAACTTTAATTTCTAGAGAAATCTGTGGAAATTCTTGCAAAACAGAGCTAACGAGTTGTGTCTGTATAGGTTTGAGCTATGTCTTAAATTAAGAAGAAAGTCAAGTCAGTGGCATGGTGCAACACTAACATATAGAGCTGTTTTCACGAGGATGATGAATGAAATACTGAGTTTATTCAGTAGAAACATGTTTCTAAATGATTCTTGCAGAAGAGATTACATAGATCTTAGCCTTAACTCGATATGACAGTCTTGTCATTAGGTTTTGTTAAAAAAGGTCATAAAGCAGTTTCTCAAGAGCAAAAGACTGTCCCCACACTTGTAAGTACTGATATGTGTCCAAAGCTTGATTTGTAAATCAAATGTAATTCCTGCACAGCTAGCAAGTTAGTGAACTTTTTGGTTTGTGCTTGGAGGTGGCAGATGAAGGAACCGAGGTGGTGTAAGGTAAAGTTATTCCTGTGTAGCATTGGTCCATAAGCAGGGCATTTAAACATTGCTCATCAAAGTTCATCTCAGTCTGTTGTACCATCCAGTTAATAGGATGCTTTACCTTGAGAAAGTGAATAAAGATACAGATCTAAAAATCTAAAATTAGCTGCAGAATCTTTATAGAAAAATCCAAAATCACTGGGGTCTTTTTAAATAGCTGGAGGTGGAGGGGAGGTGTTCATTTTGCCTAGTTTTAGCTTTCAAGTTACTCATATAGTCCAAGCAGGTTTTATAGTCAGTTTTCAGTGAAGAGAAATGGAGCAGGGGTACCTCTAGATGGCAGTTCATCCCTCCTGTCTAGGTGAGCCAAGGTGCTTACTTTTCATCTGACTGAATTTAGAGGGGATGAATTTCACCTTCACTAGTTGGTCTAGAGGAAGAAGCTTCACAATCTAACGAATTTAAAGTAAGACTTGCATCCTTAGGTCCTTGAATTCAACAGGATAGGAATTTCCTTATGATCTATATAAGAAAGAACTGAAGAAAAGTACTGGGAACCATTACTCAGTGAGGTTGCCTCTTTTGTCAGTGCACTGTAAATGTATGGCCAATCTTAAGATAAAACATATCTAGCTAAAGGTGGAAAGTTATGCTAAAGGACTTGTATTAGCTTCTTGCTACACAAGTGGGGAAAAGAGGTGAGAATTTATTCTTAATGAAAAATGACATATTAAAGTATGTTTTTAAAAGGATACCGATGCACAATATACAGGTGATTTCTGCTTATGGACAGTGTGATTAGGATATTCTGAGTTCTCGTCATCACGGTACCCTGGGCACGCCACTTTTCCACAGGCTGCTGTACACTTAAAATACTATTAGTGGCCTATCTGAAATTTTTACACAGTCCTTTTCAAATTTTATTCTTAGTTCTGTGTTGCCACAGGTGAAATATTAGTATCCAAGGAGATACACTGTGAACCTATATCCTTAACCTTTTTCACATCTGCTTTGCAAGAGCTGTGTGACCATCACATAGATAGGTATAGCCTTGCCTGCTTTACTCTCACTAAACCAAGTACCAAGCAAAGAAAGAACAGTAGCACTCTCTTCAGCATGAGTTAGAAACCAGACAGTCTGTCTTAAGGGCCCAAGTAAGCTTGTACCTGTGTGCAGTCATCTTCTTTTCTTTCTGTTAACTAATTCCATAAGATTTTCCAGCTTGTGCTGCAGTCAGTCTTACATTTTCCAGCTATTTATGTGCTCTTTATAAAGAGCATACCTTGCTTAAATTGCCAAAAAAGTAGTTACAGAGATTATTTTTTGCTCCCTGTAAATAAATTAAAGGTACAAGTTTCAAAAGGAAAGAGACACTTGTGCATAAAGAAGCTGTTCATGACTAGAATTAGGCTGACAGAATAACGTACAACATTCCCATTGCGATAATGGAAGCAAACACTGAAACTGCCATGGAGTTTGATAGTCTTAAGAAGGAGTTTACAGAGAAGGTTATGGTTTTGAAGTACAAAGGCCCAGAACTGGACACCTAAGGTGGAAGTGAACATAGTGTTTGCTTCTTCCAAGAAATCTCAGTCTTCTAAATTCTTGGCCCAGATATGTGCATAGTTTGTGGCATGCGGTTTTTATTAAAAGGAAGTAACAAAGGTGTAAACTTTGCCAGCTACAGTCTTTAAGAATCAGTCAATTTCTCTGTTTCAACCTTTATCCCTGTCTGTTGTCCCTTACTTTACGTGATGATTCGCTGTGAGGATTATGATGCCACTCAGCATCCCTCAGCATTGTGAGCTCAAATCCCATTACTATGCAGTCACTATTCCTGTAACCCTAGAATTTTAAGAAACAAAAGGAAATGGTGATTCCCTTTGGACCATCAGCCACGCTGAGCATTTGTTCTCACATGGTTTAGTCCCTCTTCTGTACATGACTGCCACTTGGGACATCGTTGGCTTTTGTCCATTTTATTCCATTTAGCATTTAGTTCAAACGTTGTTATGAGAAGCACTGGTTATGAAGATACACAGCCCTTGTCATAACAGAAGTATTTTGCATGCACCTGAAATTTGATGTTTGTGTTGGGGGAATATTGCAGAGTGAATAAAAAGCCTGAAATCACATTTGCTTTTATTATTATTATTATTATTATTATTATTATTATTATTTTTTCCTGAGTCTACCTGCTATGGATTTATTCTGTTGTATTTTTTTGAGGAAGGTTTTTTTTGTTTGTTTGTTTGTTTTTGGTGTGTGTATTTTTTTTTTCTTTTTTTTTCTTTTTAAGAGCAGTCTCGTGCAAAAAGGTACATTGTGGTATACAGTGCAAAGAAAAAAGGAAAATGGATAAGACAGATGGCTATTAACATGGTGTAAATACCTGATTTTCACATGCAAGGGGAAAAGGGTATTCCACATATAGTCCTCGGGATGAAAGCTTCATGTTTGCAATAGTACCACGGAAATATACGAGGATTAATCACTTTGTGTGCGCTATTTGTAACAGCAACATCAACAAAAAGTCTCCATAAGAAGCTTTATATTCCTATTGCATTTGATCCCCTTTCCATCTAGTCAGATAACCTGTAGTCAGATAACCTGAATTCATAAAGGCCACGCTAGCCACCTTTGCAGTGTGCGTGCAAATGAAAGGACTTGGAACCTGCTCCCACCTGCCCACTGAAGAACTCCCCTGGTGCATGAAGCCCCTTCCCACTGTACCCAGTTGTCCCACCAGCCCTTGATTGCATGCTGGGGGCAAGAAGGGTGTGTGTATATGTGTCAGGGCATACTGCAGCTGTGTTCTGCTGTCTCAACCAGGTGTTCACAGAATTACGGAGCTATAAATCGCTTCCTGATAGCATTCCCTAGCTTGCCTTTTTCCATGTAAAATTTCATAGGAGAGTGTCTGGCCTGATAGCATTCACAAAAGCAACAGATTTGGCCTTGAAACATTTCTTGCTTCTCATTGCAGGAACTCAAATGGCTTAGAATTAGAATGACCTAATATACTTCAGCAACTGCACTGAAATTAAGAGTTCACTCTCATGTATCCATATTAAGCGGAAAGACAAACACTTTGGGTTATGTTAACAGTGCCCTGTAATGGAAAATGCTGATACTTATGCTGATGGGAATTGTCTTTAATTGATCTTCTGTATTTAAAAAGTAATATTGGAAACTGATATTTCATGCCTTCATACCATGGCAATTCTTACTTATTAAGTGCTTTTATATCATGATGTCTGATAGTGAAGGGTCCCCAAGTACATGTTAACATTAATCCATCTTGTCAAGTAAATTTTTTCATGATGTGGTGTGACTGGAATATGGTCAGTCATGAGCTTTGCTTTACATTTTAATTTAAGACAAATTAAAAAAAAAAAAAAAGTGGCTTTAATATTTCTTTTTACTGGATTTAGTATTTCCAATATTTCTTTTTAGAGATTTGGAGATTTTTTTTTTATTATTTTTTTTTGGGGGGGGGGGAGGGGATATTTTGGAGTAGACATTGTTTTTTAGTGTAGGCTGGCTTAGAAAGTAGCCATTGGTTGCTTTCATTGAAAAATGAGTGTCAAGACGGGAGTTAAGTTACAGTAAAATAGCTCATGGTACAAGGTAAACTGTATGTTTCAGCAGAAGGTATCCTGTGATGAAAGCCTCTTTCTTAAGTAGTGGCTCTCTCTAAATAATGCATTCTTTCCAGACACCATTGCTATTTTGTTCTTTGACAGGTAATTACAAACTTGCTCCTTAAAAAAAAAAAAAAAAAAAAAAAAAAAAAAAAAGACAGACATACACCCATACACCTACAGGAAGGTGTAGGTGTATGGGTGTAAGGTGTAAGTCCTACTTAATCTGGTTTAAACTTTGTTTATAAAAATACATAGGTGTTTTGAGAGCTCGTTTTTCAACTTTGAAGCACCCTTCTGTATTTATTGCTCTGTTTTTTTTTGTTTTGTTGGTTTTTTTTTCAGCTCTCATACTACGAGAAAAAACAATGCTGGCAGTGAGTTGGTGGATATAAGCTAAAGTCTTTTTGTAATGCATGCATTTTTGCCAACTGCAGTTAGTGATTTTAACTGGCAAGCTAGTACCACTCTCACACAACAATGCCTTATAAAAATAACAGAACTGCAGATGATGTTTGTGAATTCATTGCCTGGGTTTGAATATGGTGCCTTATCTCTAGATAAATGTCTGCAGAACAATGTGAATTTTATGTAGTGTCCTTCTTGTGTGAAAAAGCCATGAAACAGATAAGCCAAAGAGAAGAAGGAAGGAGAGATTTAGGAAGAGGATGTGACTCATGGATACGGGAGCCTTGAGACTGATAGAGCAACCCCAGCACAAGAATGACATCCATCTGCAGACAAATGGTTGGAGAAGGAGGCCAAGGAGGAAGAAGAATTGTGAGTGGACAAAAAAAAAAAAATGTGGTCAGAAATGTAGGGTGGAGTTGGTCCTTTTACCATTTCAGAAAAGGAGAGAGGCAACTGGATTTGGGGATGAACAAGATCCCAGTGAAAGTGAATGAGGGCTGCTTCCCAGAGTGAGAGGATTGTTTAGTGGACCTGAATTTTAATTTTGATTTTTTATTCTTTTGTTATTTTCAGTGGAAAAAAAAAATTAAAAACATTTCCCATTTCCTGGTGATCTGAAATGATTTGTTAGAGTCAGGTATAACCCTGTCATCACAAATAAAAATATTTTTTTTTTCTTCATTTTGTTTAAAAGTGAATTTTGAAACAGGAACATAATTTAGAAAGAAAAAATTAGGCTTTTAAGTAATTTGTCTTAGGTTTGTAGATCCCTCCCTCCCTTCCTTCCAAAATATTGCTGATTTCAACCTGAATTTGTAAATCATTTTCACATGGGCTCAAAAATCGCGCTTTTAAGTCCTGTAGATATCATCTCATCCAAGTGACGTTGGATCCAGCCAGAAGTTTTGCTATTGCATGCCAAATACCTGTATCATTTGGGAGTCCAGTTTGTTCATAGTGAAGAAAAGAGTGCCAGCTTGCACTACATAACAGTGTGTCTGAATATGAAGTACTGTGAATGAAAATAACTTTTTGCAGTTTCCTGCTGCTTTTAATTGTTCTAAGTGCTGGGCGCATATCCTTAGATATCCTTAGATTAGTCACTTTAAAATGGAAGCATTCAAAGTAACCGGTTACTTATGAAAAATGCAGTCTTAATATATTTGTCTTGATTATTGAGAAAATAGAACTAAACAAACTGTTTGCAAAATAGAACTAAACAAATTGTTTTCTTCAAGTCAAACATACAAAAACGAGGCTCTTAAAGGAATGTATGTGTATTTTAGTGATAAACTGCATCCCTCTTACAGAGGTTTAGAAATCTCCTCCTTTCCTAATAACTGTCCCTTGGCACATTCGTCTGTGTGTGTTGCTTAGGGGCCTGTCTGGTAATCTTTAGCTAGTTTTAAATCACACATTTTTCCATGTGCAGGCCAAATGTTACAGAAGATACTGAAAGTTCATGTGTGTGCACACGCATGCACAAACTCTCTCAAAGGCTTTAAACATCCACAGATATCTTTAAAAGGCATATGCTAACAGAATAAGTTAATAGGTTGTGGTACAGGAAGGAGTTTCAGAGAAACAAGTTGTCAGTTTTTCATAAAATGATTTTAAGAGTCCAAAATTGTGATCTGTGTACTGGTTTATGTACCCAGAAACCAGGGGGTGTTCTGTTTAAGTTGCAGGTCTTAATTTAATAACGGTTAAAACATTATGGGGAATTTTATTTCTTGTTTGAATACTTTTTCTAGCTATAGGAGGCTATTTTTACTTTCCACTGTTCTACACTACAGTTATACTTTCTAATCTAATATTGTTTTAATTCACTTACTACCCTTGTTGTATATTGCAGATTTCATAATTAAAATAAAGTTTGAGAAACTGGGGCACAAAGCCACTATATGGGCTTTGAGCAGGTCATGGGAAAACAGTACAAGGTTGGAAGAGAAGTCAGATTTTTCTATTTCACATTCCTTCACCAAGATTACTTTATCAGCCAGAAGTGAAGTGGAGCCACCTGAGAAACAGTGTTTATTGCCAATACTCTATTACCTTCCTGAAGGAGGTACAGGAGAGTATTTGTAACAGATACAGGACTAGGTGGATTTACAGACTAGCATCAAAGTTATGCTGGGCCTAATTTCCATAATCTGAGGAAAGAGAACCTGGTATTAATTCACATCTGACATTGCTACTGCACACACTAATTTTTGTCTTTCCCAGGTTCTCCACACACCTCTGTCATTGAACACCTTTGCAGTGCCACATTACACCTGTGGATTGCAATGTTATGAAACGGAGTAAAACTGGATGGTGGCTGTGTCATTCACGTACACACATGCACGCTCAGTGCACACACGCAGCCATGTACATGTGCAGTAGGAGATCCTATCAAATCATAGGATTTGCCTCCAGTTTACATTTGAGAATGAATAATATAGAGCCTGTTCTGCCACTTGTGCCCTCATGAAATAAGTGACCAAAAATGCAGGCTTTTATCTGAACATAAAAATTATATTTTGTTTGTTACAGCCATCTGGTAAAACTAACCAGTAGACAATAATACATTTTCATTCACATGCTTTCTGGTTAGTTAGCAGAATTAAAAATAATAATAATAAAAAAAATTACCTTTATTTATTTAAATAAATCTGCATTGCTTCAGTTAATAAAACAAGATGTGTGCTATGGACGTGTTTCAAAGAAATGTTTATTTCTGTCCAGCAAAACTGACTTTGCAGGAGAGTTACGTTAACATTTGTTAACACGTAATACACGTAACAACGTGTATTGTTATTGTTACGTTTGTAAATTGTTACATTAACATTTTGTAATATTGTTGTCCAGCACTATTCAGGTAGTGAGGAAAAAAAAATTGAAAGAAAATATCCCCACCTTTTAAAACTAAGTTTACAGTGGATTTTCCAACTGAAATAAAAGAGGATACTTTTGTCTGTACATGTGTTGGTTGTTTAGCTGTTTGGTTCATCTTGTTATTCTGTGTCCTCTGTAACACTCATTCAATATGGAGATAGCAGGGAATATGTAGCTGTTGTCCATGTTCTAGGAAAGAAAGATATCAGATAAAAGGTTCAGTAACACCCCCTTGTTCAAAGGAAAAGCAAGAGCAAATTTTGGATAAAGGGTGATATCACATCCTTGGAATAAGTTGTTATTTGGTTATGACTGCCCTTCAGGTTTGGATGTCATGTTAGTAATGCAGTTTCTTTGAAAACTGTTATTGATCAGAAGGAGATCTGTATTTAGATGGGGATTGGTATAAAAAGTTATACTGATCGAAAGGAGTCTGCTGTTGCTGAAAAGGACACAGTCATCATAAAATAATAACTGTATATTTTCTAAAGTATTGTTAAATTTGAGGAAGATGACTCTTGCCTTTTTTTTTTTTTTTTTTTTTTTTTTTTTTTTTTTTTTTTTTCCTCAGTCTTCATCTGTATGTATGGAGTGGTTTTGCATTTCATTACTGTAAGCTGTAGCTAAGAGTTTGCTGGTCAGCAGCAGCAGTAAATGTAGGGTCTTTCTGGGGCAGAGAAGTTAATTGCAAGACTGAGTTTTAGTTTAGTCAGGCAATTCTGAAAAAGCAGCTGTCTCTTAGCAGCATCCCTATAATTTTATCATAGTTCTTAAGCACAGTCAGGGCTCTGTACAAGCACAGAATACTCAGACTCAGGGCTCTGTACAAGCACAGAATACTCTCACTCTAAAGGTCTGAAGTACAGTCAAGTATTTTGTAGTTTAGATGTGTAAAACTGCAATTGCCAAACAATAACTGCGGCAAATTGCCCACCTAAGTCAGGAGGGGGATTTGGCAAGGGAAATTTTAATATCAACTTTACGCTCAAGAGAAAGCGATGTTACAGACTCAAAGACTCAATATGCATTGCACACTGTGGACTGCACAGAGGTTATGTTTTGAGCTGATTTCACATATTCTTTCCATGGAGGGAGGAAACCTGTTGGTGGATGTTCATGGGATGTTCATTAGTATAGTTAGTCATCAGCAGTTATGTCATGATACGCTTTTATAGAATACATAAAACAATGTGTTTAGTAAAAGAAAATTTTGGATGACTAAAAGATGATAACTAGCAGAAAAACTAATGACAGATCACTGTAGGAAGTTTTTACTGGTAGAACAGCATTGGCATTGACATATATTGTCATAAGCCATATTGAGAACACTAGTTTTCTGCACCATTGACTATTGCTGGCTGCTAACAAAGATTTTGGTCATATTCCAATGTTTTTTTTCATAGTTAAGGGTCTCACAGTAGCAATAATTTTAAGTCTTCTGTGTATTAAACTGCAAAAAAACCCTTATATAAATATAATCTATCTTTCAAATCCAATAAAGTGGAAAACAGAAATGTAGTTCTTGCCTCTGCAGAGGCTGTTGGCATTTTCCAGTAGTTAGAAAAAATGGCCAGTGTGAACAGACCAATTTGTATTTGAAACAAAGGTTTACAGCGTCAGATGATATCTCTTTATGACCAATCTTGTCAACACAGAGGAAAACAAGATATTCTGCCTGAAATAATATGTGGATTGTAAATCATACACTACCTCCAAAAATAACTTTTCCTATAATTAACTTATGCAAATCTATTTTTTTTTAAAGTCATTATATCAGCAAGTACTTTCTACAATGTCTAAGGTATAAAGCACTCAATTATTAGAGAAAGGTTTTGGTAAGAGGCCAGATATTCTGAGCATTTTGTATGTGTTCTAATGTGTGTATGTTTGTATTTGTGTGTGTATTTATATGTGTATTTGTCTATATATGTATATGAATATGAGAGAGAAAAGATTTTACATATTAGACTTGTGGATGTGAACACAAAATATTAGTCAATGCAGTGCAACACCAAATCAGAGCTTATTCTAAAAGGAAAACATTTTTTTTTTTTCTTTGAATCTGGGTTATATTTTTTTATTTGTTTATTTTTTTAACTATGTTTTTGGGGAACTATGTTCACTCAGTGGAAAACTCTTTTCAACTATCCAGAAATAAAAAATAAAAACCCTTAAAAGGATAGTCTGTTCTTAAAGCAGCCCAACACAGATATTGACAGGCTTTGAATTTATAGTCTTTCTCCTCTTGACAGCTAAATCAAGCAAAAAATGGTTAGTGACTTGGCATTGAATTTATCAAAAGAAGAAAGAACCTTTGTTTTCTTCCTATGATCCTTACATGATAATTTTATTATGAAAAAAAGTTCTCATTATAAGGTCATTATATAAACAGAATATTTTCTGCCTTGGCAACAGAAATATAATTTTTAGCACTGAAGAAAATAAATTTTTAAAACAGATTCTTCCAGTCCTCCACTGGCATTTTTTAGTTTTATGAGTAGCTCATTTAATAAAATGAAATATGATCCATTTTTCATATGATAGAAGTATTGAATTCTTTAACTGAATTAAATCCTAAATTTAGGGGATTTGAGTAGCGATACGTATGTGATAGTTGTTATACGTAGATAAGGAAGAAAAAGACCACCAAAACCCCAAGGTCAGAATTTTAGAGCAGTGTTATTGAACAGTCTGAGCATGTATGATATGATATATGTGACAAAAATTCATTGGAAAAACAAAACAAAACAAAAAAACAAAAACCAAAAAACAATAAATGACTGGTCTTACGAACAGTAATGTTGGAATATGATTTTCATGTAGGATTTGTTTTATTCACATTTGGCAACCAGAAGTGGAAAAAAATAACTATTTTTATTCCATGGCACTGAGAACAAAATTATAGATTTTTTAAAAACTCATTGTAAATGGGGTATTCGGTGGAGGCCACCTTAATACATATTCCATCATTCTGTACTGCATTTTTTTGTTTTGTTTTGTTTTTATTAACTTCAGCATACTGAATGATTGAAAATCCAGCTACAGCTAGCATAGGCTTCATTGTTGGATCTGAAGCCTTAGATGTGTGCTGAATGGTAAGTGGTGTACCCAGGAAACCTAAGGCTGTCTGAAGGGAGAGAAGGGCTGGGGTAGTTGGATGAATACTTAATTCCTTATATTTGTTTTATGTCTCTAGTCAGCCTGGAAATACAGATTTCCTAGTGAAAGAGTTATATGGTCTTTCCAAGAACTCTGCTCTCTTGCAAAAGAAAAGATTGGCTTCTATGTAAAGTGTCAGCAGAGGAGGAAAAATAGGAAGGAGAGAAAAAAAATATTGCTTAAGAATCTCAACAGAAAAGCTAGCTTAAAAAAATAACATTCCTACTGGCACAACCTTTTGGCCTATAATGAAGATGAAATCCTCACATGACAAAACACTCTATTCCCCTGTGTCAGAAAAATGACACTGTCTATCAAAGAATTTCAGTTGTCCAAGGCAGTAATTACCAACACTCTGAAATAAGATGAGAAATTATTTGTTTCTGTTCTATAAATTCTCTAACAAGGATTTAGCCTCCTTCACTGAAATCTCTTAGGACATGCCTGTGGAACTGTAAGAAATAAAACCAAAATAAAAACTAACCCTCCCCCAAAGAAGCAAACCTTTACAATCTCCAGATTACATCAGTTATCTTCTTCCATCTGTTGTTTATTGTATCCATAGCTTTCCACATTTAAAAACTAGTCACTGTAAATTACCACTTAGCACTAATAGGTGCTTATGTCAGCAATCAGAACTTTTTCCAGCAGGATAAGGAAATTAATATTTTGCTTTGTGTTTTTGAGGATTAATGCATATGGTCACCATACTATACCACAGTTCCAATATTTAATTTTTCTGTTTAAATTGTTTCAGGAATAACTTTATACTTCTGTTCACTTAGGATAGCTGTAGGAAAAAATTAAAAAAAAAAAAAAAAAAAAAAAAAAAGGAAATGTTACATTTGATCCCTTACTATTGAGTGAAGGAAAGGCAAAAGCAACATAGCTTGGCATGGAAACCCATCTGTTTAATTCAGAGCAATAACTCCCTTTTGGCCATCTCTCTGAGTATTGTATTATAACATATTCTGTTTCTTTTTCCAGTCTGGCCTCTTGCACATACACAAAGATATAATGGAGAAATTGAAAGATTCCATTTGGCATGAGTTTGACCCATTTGCACCTTTATCTTTGGTCCCATGGTTTAATATGGATTTTTCAAACAGAAAGATAAAAGTATACTTGATAGTGCATCTCTCCTCCTTCTTCATTGTCTTCATTTACCTCTTTATTTTAATTGGTGTAGCACTCATTTAATATCCATTATAAATAATTTTAATGGAACAGTCTACAAACATGTGCCATTGCTGTTGAGAGGAAACCTTCGCTGGCTTGCCAAAAATATCTCTTGCATATAGGTTTTCTATGTTTAAATATAAGCTTTTTCCATTTATTCTGTAGGTGACAATCAGTGTCATAACTATAATGTATACAAAGGACATATGGTCATCCTTTACAGAAGATGTGGTTCCAACCATATTAAGTTATAAATGAGGCAACTTTGTGAATTGCAAATGAGCATTCATGGCTGTTTTTTTTCTAACTTCTACAGTTTCCTCAGAAATCCCATTATGGATGTAAATGGGCCACTTATTAGCAAAATAATTTGAAATCTTTTAGAGTAGTTCCAACAATAATCAGACACAATCTTTTTGGTCTGTTCTACATTATAGGCCCCATTTTAATTGGAGCACTAAAGCTGGGCCCTTTGATTTTCAGTATTGGCACTCAGTCTAACTTTTTTACCTTGATTTATGTTTTGGGGATTGAAAGTTATGTTTTGAATAAGGCGAGGGGGGAGGGAAGAAGCAAAAGAATCTGGATTCTTTGGCCATACAACTTCATTATCAACATAAAACATTATTCCATAAAACAGTTCCCTCTCTGAGGCCACACAGAGAGAAGCATACATTTTTTTTCCATATAAAGCTCCAGTTTCAATCAGAAAGGGAGCACAAGATAATTTTGACAAAAATGCATAAAAGATGTGTTCATTCCAGTACAGAATGAAAGCGTTTAATGAAACCTCAAAATTTGCTGTGAAATGGAGCTATCAGCTTCCCTGTTGTCACTTATTCTTTTAATGTATTTTTAACACTCATTTCAGATTAGTATGGATAAAGCTCCAAGATCGATTGATACATTTCATCTTGACCTATATACCACACTAGAATTTGAACAACATTTTGGACTATTCTTCGTCTTCATCTTTGGTGGTGCTGGACTTGCATATTAAAATTAAAATCATACATATTAAAATAATGATACCAGTAAATCATACAAACTGTAGTTTTATAGTTTTATTGGTATAAATAACCTGACTTCTGAATTAAAACCTTAAAATAAATTTTTAGGTAAGTTCAGCTTTTTTTTTTTTTTTTTTTTTTTTTTTTTTTTTTGTTTGAGTCATATGTGTACATACTGTTCTGATCTATAAACTACTGCTAGTTCGTATTTTCCTAAATAACAGATATAAGAGTTGAGACATAGGTACTCTGATGGCTCATTGTATGCAGGCTGTCAAAAATAAAATAACACATACTTTGCCCATACATTCATATATAACGTCCTCCTTCTAATATGAAAGGTTAATAAAGATCAGGTTTCAGCGGGAAGAAAGTAGCCTCTTCATACAGCATGAATAGCAAGACATTTGTTTTGACACAAATACATTCAATCACCCAACATGCAACAAGTACAAGCATTCAAATTAATGGTGTTCAACCAAATGCAACATCACAAGCAGTGAAAGTTCTGAGTTACATGTTTTTTCCAGAGAGGATAAAACCAGTTTCTTTTTGTTAACTTGTATAATTTAAAATTGTTAGTGTCTGTGTTTATGTACCAACAACTGCACCTCTTGTCTGATCAAGGCTGTCACCTTTTATGCCCTTCAGGAAAAGAGAACTGCCACACACCACAAAAGGTGACATTTGAGCAGACAAGGTGCTGAGATGGGTCCATTAATGTTTTATTAATCACACTGACATTTTAAAGAATGATTTTCTTTACTGGGGAGAAAATTCTCTCAATAACTTAGCAGATATTGTGAAGACTGGAAATGAGATGGATAGTCAAAGGCCAATGATGGCTTGAATTTTCTGTTACCAAGACACACAATAAACAATTGTATTTCATCTTGGGGATGTTCACCTGGGGAAGAGTTCACAAGGGACAGTTACTCATGTGGTCTTCTGGCTTCCTTGGACCAGGATAGCTTCTGAGATCATTCCAAGTTTTAGACAGCTATCAGAACCAAATTTCCCTTATTTCCCTATTGCTTATTGATATATGTTTGTTGTTTGTTTGTTTGTTTTCATTACCACTTTATTTTTTTTTTTTTTGTATGTTTGGAGAGACTGATTGACAGTTTGCTCTTTCAATTCCCATGTCCCTTCAGTTTTTCCACCAAACCAGTTTATTGTCTGAAACATATGCGGTAACCAGCCATTATTCCTTCTTGATAGAGTTTTCTTATTAATTTTTTACTTACCTGCCCTCACATCTGCACAGAATGAAGAGAGAAGTATTTTCAGAAATGATCAAGATAGGGTAACCAGTCAGAGGAATGCAATTTTGACTTGTCTGCCTCTGTACTAGTGACACTGGTATGTATGTGTATTTGTTGGCTTGTTGTGTTTAGCAAAGAAAAAGACTGTGCATTCACTGTGTAGGGCTCAGATAAAACCTCTTCACATGTATATGTGATGGTTTTACTCGGGTGGGCGGCTGAGTTCCACCACAACCGCTCTCTCACTCCCCCTCCTCAAAGAGGAGCGAGGAGAAAATAGGATGAAAGGGGCTCAAGGGTTGATATAAGGACAAGGAGATTGCGCAATAATTATCGTGACGGGCAAAACAGACTCAGCATAGAGAGACAGTAAGATTTATTGCTTATTACTAACAAGCTAGAGAAGTGAGAAACAAAGGAAAGAAACCAAAAGCACCTTCCCTCATATACACCCTCCTCCACCTCCTCCCCCCCAAGCGGCGCAGGGGAATGGGGGTTATGGTCAGTCTATAGCACTTCTTCTCTGCCGCTCCTTCTTGGTCACTCTCGTCCCCTGTGCTGTGGGGTCCCACCCCACAGGATGCAGTCCTTGCTGAACTGATCCGGTGTGGGATGCCCACAGACAGCAGCTCTTCAAGAACTGCTCCATATATGGGTCCGTACCACGGGGTCCATCCCTCGGGAGCAAACTGCTCCAACCTGGGTCCCCCACGGGCAGCAGCTCCTGCCGGGTCACCTGCTCCTGCGTGGTCTCCTCTCCACGGCCTACAGGTCTGGCCTGGAATCTGCTCCAGCAGGGGTCTTCCGCAGGCCACAGCCTCTGTCAGTGCGGGTCCACCTGCTCCACCGTGGTCTCCTCCATGGGCTGCAGCGTGGAACCCTGCTCCACTGTGGTACTCCATGAGCTGCAGGGGGACACCCTGCTTCACCATGGTCCTCACCACAGGCCGCAGGGGACTTCTGCTCCGGCGCCTGGAACACCTCTCCCCTTCCTTCTTCACTGACCTTGGCACCTGCAAGGCTGTTTCTCACTCCTCTCACCCTCCCAGCTGCTGAGTGGCCCAGCGTGTTTTTCCCTGTCTTAAATATGCTCTCACAGAGGCGCAAAACAACATTGCTTATTGGCTTAGCTCTGGTCAGCAGTGGGGCCCTTACCAAACATGGGGCAGCTTCTATATCCTTCCCACAGAAGCCACCCCTATGGCCCCCCTGCTACCAAAACCTTGCCACGTAAACCCACTACAGTATACTTGAGATGTGAACATGTTAGTTCTCTGTTGTATTTTTTATTCTTTAGCTTACTATTAAAAATTCCGTTTTTTTTCTTTCTAGTCACAGCTACATCAAAAGTCCCCTCTTTCACCCTTGCCCGTCCCTATACAGAACCCTAATAAAAGGAAATGTTACTTCATACCACTTACTACTTTGTTTGCAAGCTCTAGGGAGGAGCCTAAGACAAAAAAGCTATAAACTTGATGGTTGGACTTGATGATTTTGAAGGTCTTTTCCAACCTAAATGATTCTTTAGGCACAGGCTCTGATTGATAGAATCTTTGTACACACCACTGTAAATATTTAAAATGGCTGTAAGAGAGTTTTTTTAGAGACAAATGCAGGATTCTTATCTTTTTTTTTTTTTTTTTTTTTTTTTTTTTTTTTTTTTTTTTTTTTTCTCCTAGCAACTGTAGCTAAGATCCATAGATTGCTGATAAAGAGAATATGTCCATTTAAAGCCATTCACTTCTCTTCCTTCTTTTGCAATTCCAGAGAACTACAAACAAATAATGTCAAATGGAAGATTACCTTTCTACCTGCCCAGATCCCTCAGGAACTCACACAGCTCTGCTATATTCAAGATGTCAGTATAATTATGCATATAATCTGTAAGATATGTTCTCCAGTAATTCCCAAATTCCCATACAGGTTCATCCAGCCCACTTTGCATTGCAGCTTCTCCTGTTAGGTATTGTTCTCAGGAGGTGACTCCAGATGTTATAAAATTCCAATATGTATGCTTTATGTGTAGAAGTCACCTTTATAAATAAATAGATTAAACATTCACGGGGGGGGGGGGGGGAGGGGGAATTTGGGGGAGGGGTATGGAATCTTTGCTACATTGACCTGAAGTGTTTTGGAGTACTCTCATGCTCTCACAACAGACACATGTACATAATGTTTAAAAAATTCAACCACAAGTCCTAATATTAATGCCTATGATATTTGTTCATTTATCTTTCAGTATCTTCTGAAAATAAACACATTACAAACAAAGGCAAAGTGATCTTGCTTAACTTTTCAGTGTTCAGGCAGTGGAAAGTCTCTACATAGACCCGGAAATGTTAGTGATTTTGTTTCTTTGTTTTACCTCCACTTACTTTGAATACTATTATTGCTGCATTTCTAAGTATCATATTAATACTCCAAAAACTTTCCATTGTTCTAGTTCTCACCAACAACTGTTCCAAATTGCTCAGTTGAAGTTTACATAGAGTAGCTCAGATCTTACAAATGTATTGCCCATATTACTTTTTTTTTTTTTTTTTTTTTTTTGTGGTTTATATTGAAAAGTAAACAGTATTTCTCCCTCTGATCCTTATATTTTAATGGTCACGGTCACATAGTCATGAATAGCATGGAAAAATAGTTTAGTAACAAGCTTATAAATGGAGACATTTCCTAAGAATAACTGATGAAGGAGGGTCTGTTGCAAGTCTAGACACAATTAACTCTTATAGAAAGATTTGTAAAAATTCAAAGGTAACCTGAAAAACACATGGTATTATCTTGGAAGCATCTGTGTGATCATTTTCTAAGATAGGAATGAAATACAGGTTAAAGAAATGCATGTAAATTAGTGCACTGAAACTGAAGTGAAATTTTACAATGCATTAATAGAGAATTATGTGGAAAAATCTTGTCACTGTCTGTATTCTCTCTTGTATATTTTTATTTTGTGTGCTGTGTTCTTCCCCTTCATGGATTCCTTGCACTAACAAATAAGTACCTATGGTATCCAAACAGAATAGTATAGTGTTATATATTCACAATAGAATAGAACTTTATTTGTGTATGTGTATGCAACTATATGTGTGTGTGTGTGTATGCATAAAGTATTGAAGTGACCCAGGCCATTAAATGCCTTGAACATATATATATATATATATATATATACACATGTTATGTGTATATATAAAAGAGATCTGAACTTCTGAACTTGATGTGAGATTGTCTGAAAATTCAGTGTAACAGCTGTGATTTTTAGGAGATGTCCCATGGTCTGTGTTAGTGGGGGGTTTCAAGGGTCTGAAATATTAATGTCCAGATATATTGTCTTGCTGATCATTGAGCTGAGGTGTCAAAGTGCCCCAATATTGTCAGTATTTTTGCGGTAGTCTTCTACTTGGTTCAGGTTAAAAAAACATTGCTAGTGATTCTGGTCAAAAGAGAGAGAGATCAGCTTAAGCAAAGTATACTCTTCCAGCACTCACTGAATGGCCCTTAACAAGTATAGGAATGTTAACTCCTGAATGTTTTTTGTTTATCTTCCAATATAGTTGGCTGTTGCTTATACAGGAACTGATCTGTTGTAGTGGTTATTTTCTTGCATATTGTTGGGACTAGATTCAGTCCCATTTCAGCCAGTTTTTCCATGTAGCTGTTGAAAATAATCTGAAGGAGAATTGATGCTTTTGAAACTCTACAAATACGTGTATTTCTTAATTTATAAAAAGGACCGCCAACAAAGTCTGTGATTGTGCTAGGTTCTGGATAAACAAACAGGTGTCGATCATCAGTAGCTAAGGAGCTCACAGTCCAAATAAAGCAGGGGTAGGGTGGGGTAGAGGTATCACACAAAAGCTGTGTGAACAATGTGATATTTGGGGTAAATGTCATTTCCACAGTTCTTGGCTTCTGCTATTGCCCACACAGTTTGAGGTGTCCAGTGGTGGAGGTACAGTTTCCTGTCACTGCTCACTGGGCGTACCTCTGCAGGAAGGACTCAAATAATTTTAGAGCACTACTCTGACTGCAGAGGTCCAAGATGATGAGAACGGATGTCTGTCCTTTGCCCACTGATGGGTGGAGAATATTCATAAGCCTTGTAGGTGGTGTGAATCCTGTGTCCTGGCTCAATTCCAGATTATGCTGCGTCTAAAAGGTTAATTTCAATTACATGAGAATGTCCTTGGCCTTTGACTAGCTTCTCTGTGGACTTGCTCGTGGGAAATTTTATTTTGGGCGGTAGTTGGCTAGAACCAGTGTATCCAGGGTGGGTTTCCTTTCTGTGGATAAACAGAGCATGTGTATCTCCAGGAATAGGAGTCTGGCATCTTCTGCTAGCACTCAATTCATTTATAGCAACCAAAGGTTTCTTACAGAGGTTCAGTACTATGCCTACACGATCTCTTTGTACTTACCAGCCTATTGATAACTACACCTTCAGCTTCAGCATTTCAGCTGACTTACCTAGTTGTCTGTTTATATGAATTTCTACTTTTAACTTTACTACAAAGAAACATGGGTTAAAGAACTATGCAAGCCATTTCTGTACTCTACTGACCTTGTAATATTCATGTATGATGAATTTTAATTTCATGAAGGCTGGTACTTCTGCAGTTATCTCTCTTTCAGTATGAATGAGATCTCTTGTTTGCACTTATTCGTTTCTTACAACAGAATCTTTAGTTTAGTTTAAAAAGTACATTTGATAGTATTTGCAGCTGAAGTGCAGGTTCTGATTGGGTTTTTTTGTTTGTTTGTTTGTGTTTTTTTTTTTTTTTTTGGAACTGCCAGGTATGGGAAAGCCTTTTTTCTGCTTCAGCCTATAGTTCTGATAACATTGCCTGCATGTTTGCATTAGTGTTTAGGAAGCTGTTTCAGTGTTTTGTGCTTGATTCATATACATATTAATAGCAACAAGTATGGAAGTTTAGCTTGAAGTTTGAGTTTTGCTTAACCTCGACAAGCAGTGAGTAATTAATTGAACAATACAATAGATTTTCAGTAGGATCTTCCTCTAATTAGTAGAGCATTTAACAAATGGAATTTAGTGACCATGAAAAGCTGTACTGAAGGGATTAGTACTGCAAGCTTGCTCTCACATCTTGCATGTTCCAAATCAAATTGATCTGATAAAAGTTGATTTTTATAGTTTTTTATACTAGTGGTGCTTTATGTCTGCTAAATGTATGACAATTGTTGTTTATTAGGTACAAAGTTAATGCTTTAACTTTGTTAAACTACTTTAAACTTGTTAGCTACTGCCACTTAACTATACCAACCCTGTGTGCAAGGGTGAAGAGATTTGGCAAGGTGAAGAGGTGACATCTTAAGGCAAGGGAATTTGCATCTGTCCTCTATTTTTATGGCCACAGCTGTTTTTAATTAATACCATTAGTCATGATAACAAAATTATGATATTATTGCACTACTATTATTATGTTGTTGAGTAACCCACTTAAGGAAAATACAAAAGCCATATTTTTTCCCCAGCATTATAAAATATTATTGTCACAGTATGAAAAAATGAATCTTCAAAGATTAAAATTCTATGTTTAATGCTATCTTATTTAAAAACCAAAAGGATGAAGAATAGGATTCTGATCCCATTCAAGTAATGTCTTGAGATTATACTGAGGGTGCCATCCTGACTCATTTTTCCAAAACGTTAGATCTGAGCTCAGCACCTGAGTTATTTTCTCACATCTGCTTTCTAATTGATTTCCATGGAGATTTGTTTGAATAAGAACTTAAATCCGGGAATATAGCTCAGTAAACATTATCCACCTCAACACAATAACAAATTTCTTATTGCTTTCTGAGGAAATGGGTTTGGAGCTTCTAAACTGCTTGTTCAAATATATGCTGCTAGGAATCTTTCTGTTTTGCTTTCTCACATGCATGCTTCAAGGAATGGATTACTGTTGGAACATGAATTTCTGATTTACCAAAATTCTGCTTCATATGTCCCCATCCATCAAAAGAATCTCAGTTTTGAGGTTTTATATTTTTACTGGCTTCAGCTCTAATGTTTATTACTGTATCATCCCTGTTTATATATACTTCACATAATCTTCACAAGATCCACAGTTGTGGAAATTCCATTGGGGAAAAAAAAAAAAAAAAAAAATGCTACTAATGTCTTCCAACCATTGTTCAAACATCACCACCTTGATACAAACCAAAATGAAATACTTTTTCAGTGTTCTTTTTGTACAGGAAAGGCTATTCTGTCTTTTGCTTTCATTTCACCTTGTAGGCAATCAGTAGTTTTAAAATCTGCCACAGTCTGATTGATCATGTTCCAGGAAAACAGGATTCAAGACATTTTTAAAGTAGATTCATAATGGATTAACCAGAATTGCCACATAAAGGAGTAACATTTTATTCCTTTCTAATGTCAGAAGAGCTGATATGTTCTGTTTAGCAGTAATAGCTCAGGCGTTTACTAACGACACTTGCAAAAAAACTGGCATAAAACAGGAACAAGAATTTCAATCCAAAATGTAGTTTTTCAAATTGCTACATTAATAAATGAAGTACATTTGAAAATCAGGTCTCAGTAGATGCATAACTATAGCCCAGTAGAAATGCTGTATGTAATAGTATTAAGTAAACATGAAGGTGAAAACCTGATTTTATTTATGTTGATAGAGATCTTGCTGTTGACTTCAAGGATCCAGAATTTTACAGTTTTAAAACTCTGACTTTATGAGGTGGCAATTTTAAATACAAGCAGGATTGACTCAATGGTTGGTAGGAAGATACACTGGGTTTCTCTTGAGGATTTTTGATAAACATCTAGAAAAAAAAAAAAAAAAAAGTATTGTCCGGAAAATAGCATTAAAGATTGTAACTTTATATGATTTTGATATAGTTTGAGAGTTTTTCTCTTCTAAAATGGCTTAACTTGGTTACTTCAAACCCATATGTGATATGTAGTATGTATAGGTATTTCTCTATAATTTCATCCTGCTCAATTGTGTCATTGAGGAAAAAGGATTAGAGTTCTTAGTAAACGAAGATGCTTTAAAGAAAGAGAGAGATGTAATTATGATAGTGATGCTGAAAGTCTCATTTTTAGGCTATTCTAATTAAAAAGACTATGAAAACGCTGACGTACTGATTTCCAGAAATTAGGCCCCTTTCTGGCATGCCATTTTAGACATCTCAACTCTCTACCTCAGATTTGAAAATACAAGCTGTATACATCTTCTTCAGTTACTTTTACTGAAACACAGAGATAAATCAGTTTGCAAAGAATCACTCAAACCTTGAAGTTAACCTAAAGAAAATAGTATTTTCTGCTAATTTCCAGTAATATTCCTTGCTGCTTGAACAATTTTTAACTGTGCCATCCTGTTCTACATTAAAGAGCAAGAGAGAATGAGACGTTTAATATTTCCCTGCAAGCTACATATATTTAACCCTTTTTCAGAGTAAGTAACTCAGAGCCTAAGATAAAGTGCTTATAAAAAGTGTGCTGTTTACATACAATGTGATTTAGCAGTCAGATGAGACAAACATTTTCAGGGGGACTTGCTTCCAAATGGGAATGATGCCCCTTGCAAGGATAGGATACTTACCCAGGAATCTTGCATCTCTGCTGTGATAACTTACCATAGCATTTTCTTAGCATGGCCTATTTTCCTAAAGTTCAGTTTCCTAAAGTTTCCTAAAGCCCACTGGTAAGTAATCAGAGACCATCACTTTTGCGAAATACCAGACACTTTCTATTCATTCACCTTTGCCTTGCATTACAGCCACATTCTAGCCTAAACTTAGCAGCTCCTGTGTGCTGCTCAGTTAAGTGGGAGAACACCGCTTTATTTTGTGTAAGTCCACTGTGTAAGAGTAAATTACAATGCAAGTAATTTACTCAAGTGGATGTGTGGAGGTATATGCTTCCATAAGCACATTGAGTGAGTTCTGGTAATGTAATGTCAGCTAATTGTGCTATTGTTCACTCCCAGGAAAACAAAAACAAACAAAACAAAACAAAAAACAGTGCAAACTTGATTCTAAAGGTATATTAGTATGTTATTTTGCCAGGTTACTGTGCTCTGCAATTTAGTGATTGCGTTTGGCCTATTGCAAAAATATAGTATAAATAAATGATGCAGAGTCAGGCCATGATAGCAGTTAATTGAAGCTGTAAATGCTTTTGTAGTATTAAGATGCAGTGATGTTCCTATTTTTGCAGTGCTGCATAGCCACGTACATGTCTCTTACCACACTAAGGTAAACTGTTGCAATTCATAATCTTTAGAACAGGATATGAAAACAGAGCAGATTAATGATGCCTTGTTTGTTCTAACCATTCTTAGAGAGTTTGGGTTCCCGTGCCTTCACAGTTGGATTTAGTTTTCTGCTTTGCAATGGAAATGATTTCAGTTAAGGAGTTGGTATTTCAGATTTTCAAGTTTTTGCTTAGGGAGGTCATATAAAAGAGAAAAAGAGAATCCTGTATGTTTTCAGTTTGCCATAAGAATGAAAACATGGAGGTGTTCTGGAGTTTTTGTAGTGTGTACAAATTAAATTAAGTTTTTTAACTTTTTCTTGTATTAAAAACTTTTATTTTTTTTTAAATTATTTTATTTTTTTA
Organism: Nettapus auritus; assembly: GCA_011076525.1. NCBI lineage: Eukaryota > Metazoa > Chordata > Aves > Anseriformes > Anatidae > Nettapus > Nettapus auritus. The sequence continues at coordinate 58,908,246 of CM021766.1, read as the reverse complement.
TTCTTATGTGCTTTAATGGCTGTTTCTGAAAACCTGTTCTGCAGGGACCCATAGTATCATCTCCTTGTTCAAAAGGTAAAATCAAGACCTTATTCACAGTATTTTCCATGATCTGTTTCCCAGGCTTAGGTTTTCAAATAGAGTTTCCTTTAAAAAAGACTTTTCTGTTTTGCAGTTTAATTTCCTGTAATACTGGTTATGGAGAATCACAAGCAAAGTATTATCTGAAAGTTTGTGGATCATGATGTGCAACCTAAGCTGGGAGGGGTAGAGGAAAAGGAGGGAGGGTGAAGGTTCCTTCCGTTCTTAAAAGTAATTGTCCTGATGTGATGGAAATTGCAGTCACCTGCCTAGCAGTGGAAAGTCTTTAGCTATAAGGAAATCTACAGCATCATCACTTCATTATAGTAACCAGCAACCTCATGCTGGACAGCAGCTTTGATGAGACTGATAAAGACAGTGTTATTGAAACAACAGAAGTGCATGGGGACCACATCTATAAACTGTACAGATTTTCTTGATGAAGCTACTGCATAAAAATTTATGCTTTTGAAAATTGTACTTGGAGCAGATTTGGTGCTTAGGGATGTGGAGTTGGAGGTTTTTGCTAGTCTAGGATAAGTTTGGAGATTAGTTCAGCTGGGTTATTCTTCTAGTGCTGTGCAAGTGTAAGTGGGATCAGATTTCAACCCTGGGTTTTAGTAAACTTTATTCCTCATTTATGAAGAAAACCTGAATTAATCAGTACTGACCTTGTGGTTAGCATGTCTGAATATCTAAAGAAACTGAAGTCTTCATTACTAAGCACATTTCCAACTGAACAATTAACTTCCCTCCATTCCAATTGCCTGTCTTTAAAATTACTTGCCTTATGTAGTTCTACAGCTATTTCTACGCATTTTAGAAGAGTCTCCTAAGTTCCTTTCCCTAACATTTTATACAATAGTCTGCAAATACAGTGCTATGTCTGTTTTCTAAACATAAAGAGAAATTCTTCTTACCATGATAACTTTCAAGATACCAGGCAAGCAAAGGTGGTAGCCATGGTTTTTGTTTGTTTTTAAGATATATCAGTGCATCTTTCTCCTTTCTCCTCTTGATTATTCCTTAGGAACATCTGGTAGCTTACTGCCTTTCTGTCAAATTTCTATTTCTGTTTTATTAGCCAAAGACCTGCATGCCAGCTGCACATGTACAGACATTTCTGAATATCAGGAGTGTTATTATTGCCAGTCTAACTTGTAACAAACTTGCAGCATGATAGCACTGTAAGATTCTCCTTACTCCTATGTTATTATTTAACAGATTTTTAAAAAGCTCATAAACCCCATTACCTGAAATGCTACCTTATTAAGTACTAGTTTATTGAATCCCTGTTATTTAAGTGTGCTACAATTGAAATACAGTATTGTGTAAGCTAAGAAATATATAGTATTCCTCCTTATCTGCTTTATTCTTTTGTTTTTACTTTGCGAAAAGCTATTTCAGCTGCTTTTCTAGATGATTAGTTAGCCCAGGATAATCTTATCTCAAAGATTTTTATATATTATTTTAAAATCTGAATGAGCTGAAAAAAATAACATAAAAATAGAAAGCTTTGTTTAAAAATGTCAGGCTGGTGGGCTAAATGTTAACCTCATTGAGATCTTTGCCACTTTCTGATCAGCTTCTGTGTTGCCACAGTGTGAACCAAAATCTAAAAAGAAGATGAACCAAATAACATTTTTACCAAGCTTGCAGCCCTTTTTTTTTTTTTTTTTTTTTTTTTTAAAAAAAAAGTAAAATAGATGTAACACTGGAAAGAATCTTTTACTAAGATATTCATAAAACAGTTAAAAGATATAGTATATAAAATAAGATGTGGAAAAAGGCCTTGTGTGCTTGCAAGATTGTCTTTTTTTTTTTTTTTTTTTTTTTTTTGCTACCTTTTTAATTTGAGCAAATAAAAGATATTGCCTCTCTTCCCAAATCCTGTTGCATGTAATAATTACTGTTTCATGTTCTCTACTATTATTCTAAGAGCATGTTATAATTGGAGGCAGTGATTCTGCCTTTGAATCTCACTAGGATACCAGAGATGTTTTTTGTCCCAGCATCCCACTTTGTTGCATGTGGTTGATAGCATATCCAGTTGTGCTTTGCCTGGCTGTTTCACCTGTGTGCTCAGCAGAGATTTTTTGACCATCTCACAACCCTGCTATTTGACAGGAATTGCCCCCTCTACATCTCTCCACTAGCTCTACCTTACATACCCCCCTTTCTGCAGCTCTCAGCTCCATCTGCCTTTCTTAAGGCCTCACAGCCCATTCCCATGATCTTCTGGCAAATTTCCTTTCTAATCACCTGTGCATTTTCCAGCTGGGCCATTTGCATCAGTCCTGGCAGCCCCTTCTTGGCTGTGCTTGCTGATTCTGGTCTGAATTCTGAATTCTGGTCGTGCTTTTTTTCCCCTCCCTTGATACTGTCTGAAGTCACCCAACCAGATTTTTTTCCATTGCCTTGTCTTTTGTTTCACTGTCTTTTGCATTACTTGTCGTCTTAGGTTGCACGAATAAGGATGTTACACAGTAGGAACACAATCATTGGGCAGAAACAGCCTAAGTGAGATCAGAGATGGTCAAGGCATAGCTGATGACAGTAAGTTTTTAAAGGGAAAATCTAGACTAAATACCAAGAGAAAAACTGTTGAATATCAGACATTACCCTGTGAACAAAACCATATGAGAGTGAAACGAAATTGGGAAAACATTAGCATGAATATCTCTGTAAGAAACAGGCTGTCCAAGCAAGCCAATGGCCTTGATGGCTGAGCAGATTTCTAACGCTTCTCGTTCTTGTGATTCCAGGAGAGAGTGATGAAGGGGAAGGTGATAAGCAAAAAGGGCTGTTTGTGCAGGGAATGAACCATAGAATATGCAGCACACTCAGTTGCTCAGAATAACCAGAATCTCATATTAGAAAAATCTTATAAAACAGAGAGGGTTAAATATGAGCCTATAATTCTTAAAAAGCATGTTAGAATTCATATGAAAAAGCTTTAAGGACTTCATTTTAATTGACCTTGGGTACTCAGCAGGTCATGGCCTTCTGGGGAATTAGAACCAGAGCATTCATCAGGGAACAATACAAGTTTAGAAGGTCAAGAGCTGATTCCTAATCGTAAGTACAAATGTTCTCATGTATGTTTAATATGAACTGGGAAATACTTTGCAACATGTTGGTCTGGAAGAAATTGGAGAGGAGGCCTTAATATATAATGCTTATATTAAAAATTATATTTTGAATACATTGTTTAGTATGTTTTAAAATAACATGAAAAAGTATGATAAAAGGCCAGACATAGCTATAAACACATGCATTTAGTAATAATGAGATCAATAAACAGCTGAGGCAACGACCTTCCCAATGTGTTGTTGAAAATTTAATTGTGAAGACATGGGTTCTAACTAACTTGTTTTACCAAAACAGAAAGGAGAGGGGGTGCAAAGAGTTTCCCACGTTAAATTTAGTAACAGCCAAAATAAAACGAATGCTAAAATTATCCAATTTACTCTGGGCTTTGTGAGGAAGAATGGGCAAGTAATTGTCAATTATGGAGAGGGATTGGAATGCAGGTTGTAGAGGGATAATTAATTGAGAGATAACTTCATTTTGATTAGTATGGCTTGAAAAAGTGCCATCCGAAGTGGTTTCAGGACGGTTGCAGATAGGCCAGGGAATGGCATGAAGCACTAATGGGGTTTAAGAGGTAGATTAGAATCTATCATGTTACTGAAAATAAAATAAAGGATTAAGGAAGAAGAAAGGGTAGTCTTATGATCGAGAGTTAGATCTTTGTACCAGGAACCTGGGGTCTTTCCCAGCTTGTGCCACACAGCTCCTGTGTGGCCTCTGGCATGCAGTCATGGCTGGATTACAGTGTGCTCCTGGGCAATCTTGTAGGGTATAAAGCAGCTCCCCCACCAGCATGATTATATTACTGCTCCCCTCACCCCTATTCCAGGTTGGACATCAGGGGAACGAGGAAGAGAAGGAATTAGAGGGTTTGCAATTGGTACTTCTCTCTCAAGATGGGGTGGTGGAGTTGAGCTGGGAAGAGGTTGGCTGTAATTCAGCTACTGTCACAGCACTTTCTCAGTGTTTCTGAAAAGCAGCATACATGGCAGCTCATTCTTCTCTATCATATCCCTTAATTTTGCTGTCTCTTATAATACGATAAAAATGCTTGCAAAAGGTAATACTTTAATTATATGAGGCCTATTTATCTAATGTAAAGAATATTGAGGTCTGTGGGCAGCGAATACAAAATACAGTTATTATTTGGCTTAAAGTAAGAAAATATTAATTTATCTGAAAGAGTCATTTCCATTTTGTTTTCGTCTTGGTTAATTTATGAATTTTGGAACTGAGTCTTTGAGGTGGGGATATACCCTCTTCCCAGAGCATTCCCTCAGAGGAAATTTAGGGGCTTCTTAGAGCAGGGGTCCAAAATGGAAAATGTGGTTGCTGGGAAGAGACATAATTAGTGCAGAACGTGGAAGCAGGCTGCCTACCTTCCTGCACGAACCGTTTTACCACAAACAGATTCCTGATCTGACACACAGCTTTCAGCAAAATCAGCCAACAACTGTTAGCCAGACATAAGTGTCTTTGGCATTCAACAAATTACTTGCACATCAGACAGTGCTGATTACTACCGGAAAACAGTATAAATATCACATTTTATATTACACTTGTAAAATTGATTCTTTCCCCCTTTGCTGAGTTAGTATGCCAGAAACTTTAATTGTCTGATGGAGTTCAAGGAAATAATTCTGACTGCCAAATTACAAACAAACAAAAGAAGAATACACGTGTCATTCTAACTTTCTGGCAGATTCTGTTTTCACTATCACATGTTCGTATTATTTTCTGCTGCATTCTAGCTTCTGTACTGAATATGAAGCAAATTTAGCATTATATATTTTTTCTGCCTTTTACCTCATTATAGCTATTCCTTACTTTTTAAAGATGATAATAATTTTTTTAATTAAATTACATTGCGTACCTAACCTTTATAAGGAATTCCAGTGTTTTCATTTGAATAGTACTAACAAGGACAAACATTTGAAAAGTTCAAATCAATAGTTGATTTGTGAGGTAATGGTATTTTTCAACTGAAATTATTTGGTAAATCTTTAAATAGATTCATCTTAAGAAAAAATAAGCACAGTGTATCTTTGCAAGCACTTCGTATGTGAAATTTTAGAACTTTGATCCTTCATCTCAAAGTATTTGAGACCAAGTTCATTTATACTTCATCAGAACACAAGTATCTGTATTTAGTTTCCAATTTAAATGAACACCTCGTTTGACCCCAGATTTTATTCATTTAATCATTTTGTCTTGAACAATGGGTTTAAAAATCAAATACTTCCAGAAAGATAACATTGCTAAAACACATCCTTACATCTAGAAGACTCCAAAATCTCCACAATTCCTTGTTAGGAAAAAAAAAAAAAAAAGTTTCTCAACTAACTTTTAAAATTTTTGTTCTGCAAATAGAAGCTCAGTTCCAGTTGCACATTGGAGCAGTATAACTACTTTGAGGTCCCAGGAGTTTAGTGCACTGCTAAAGATACTTACCCTTTTAGAAGCATTTGAAGTATTAGGTCTCTTAGCTTTTGTGTCTACTTAAAATGGTAACAGAGATTTTGTGGCTATACAGTGCCTGAAACAACACACTGATATTTCTCTAAGCACATCTACACCAAATATTCATCATTATTGTTTATAATAATTAAGAGCTGAATTAAGCTCAAAGTGGGAAAAATAAACAGGTGGACGACTACAAATCTTGATGCTGGATGTTCATTTGTTCCTTTTCTTATACCATGCAGTGGTACTTATGCAAGATTGAGCCTGCTGGAAGTTCCTGAAGGGCTACAAAGAGGAAAGAAATGGAGGCACCTAGATGAGTCAAATAGATATCAGAAAGAGCAAACCTTCTCAGCTCTCTGAACCCAAAACCAAAATAAAGAAAACATATTGAAAGTTAAGAAAATTAAATACAAATGAAACTGGGATATATATTTGTCCTTCCTACTTTTCTTACCTGTTACAGTACTACCAGGAAAGCTCATGTTTTCTGGAGACTGAGGGTTATAGTACAGCATATGAATAATCAGATAAAGGATGCTTGCAGCTGACAAGATCAACATCCTGCCATAGATTTGTTCAAGTCTTCAGCTGAAAGCATGAGACATAGGAAAGGTACAATATCTTCCACTGCTTAGAGATTCAAGCTCTCCTTTAAAGCTGCTTCTCTGCCTTTGAAAGGAAAACCTTCTGAAATCCCAAAGTAAGACACATCTTAAACCATATGAAGCACTTTCTGTGCTGACAGAATTTAGTTAAAGCTCATTATGTAAAAAGGTGCTATAAGGAAACTTTATAGAGTGAATACTCTTTATAAACTGGAAGCTAAGGTTCAGCCAGTTTCCATATAATCCTCCAATATTGCCTGCAGCAGTCAAGTAAATTTCATAACAGACTCCCTCCTCCCAAAATGAAAACCATGTGCCTGTTTTGTTTGTTACTCCTTTCCTAGTCCCCCCATTCAAATCTCTCCTTGGAGCTTTAAAGACACTTGCAAGAATTCATAGAATTAAAATAGTAGAATTGTCTGCTATTAGTTAGTCCACATTAGCCCAAGTACCGTCCTAAACAAGCTGAATTATGGGCAAATTGACATGGGTGTATGACAATGGAAAGTGTCAAAAAGCATGAGTATACATTCTCTGTTCACGGAGCTTCAAAAATTGCATTAGGATTTTCTTTCTTCATAGTGAAATTAGTTTAAGTAGTGGAGCAAATATGCAAAGTGTTGTGATTTACTAAGTGCTCATTTTAGTTAAATTGTGCTAGGGCAAGAAGAGAAGTGTTGATTTGGGGCTTTTTCTCATAGAACACTTGAGTACCACTATTTTTAGAATAATGTATAAATTGCATATTGTCCAAATAATTTCATATATATATATATATTTTCTAATTTATGTAATTGGAGACATCTCTGAGAGGAAAATGTTTCTGGAACAACCATAGATTTTCTTCATGACCTTAGCATGCTAACGCATAAAACTAACTACCAGCAGACATTAGCAAGCAGGAGTCATGGGGACATCTGCCCTTCCTCCAGACCCTTGCTCTGTCCCTCAGAGAGTGCCACCATTGGCAGCTGACCTCTTAATTTCAGTGCTGCAGAACGACACAGACATTTTATTTACTCCTCAGATTGCCTAGGGAACAGCTACTATTCTTCTTAGAATGATGGCTCTACTAATCCTTTTCCAAGGCATAAATGCAGCTTTAAAATAAACTGTACATAAAACTGTACCTGCAACACTACATACAACTATAAATATTCAAGTGTATAAGATAAAAGTCTTAAAAAAAATAAATTAAAAAAAATAGAGTATTCCAGAAACAGTTTGTCTTCCATTCCCAAGAAAATCCATTAAACAACTCGTATATTTAAACAAGATGGAACTGAACTCTTTTGCTTAGATTGCCACCACATCCTGATGAGAAAACAACTCTTGTGTTTGTCTTCTCAATATGGCAGGAGTTTAAACTGGTATGTGGCTCCACTGAAAAGTTTAACTATGGACTTCCTGGCATGAAAGCATGCCCCTAACACTGTATCTACTGTCAGATCTGTAGTGATAGTTAAGAGAAAGATTCTTCCATCATGATCAAGTAAAACTAAAAAGAATTCTTACTTTGAGATGCCAGTGCAGAGAAGCAGAAAATAGGATTGTGAAACGTTTGGGTTTCTCTAGTGGTATTCAAAGATGAAGAGAAACATTGAAAATAGATCAGATTCTGAAATGTCCATTTAATTTCACAGCAAATGGAAGTCAAAGCTAACAGGGAATAAAGCTAATAGAGAATTTGGTTTAAATATATATATATATAGGAACTCATTCTCTTTAAGAAACATGAATTGTGCTATTGAATTTTTGAGTTGTAGCTTCAATTATTTATTTGTATTCTTTTTCTTCCTTGATAACTGTTGATAGCATTTTCATAGCTAACCTCTTGACTTCTGTATTTACATGCGTTAGAGTAGTTTGTTAATCCTTGTGATGATTTGGGGAAACATTTTAACACATATTTACAAAGTTAAAGGAAGAACTAACAGATCTCTGTTGTCATTTGATCACCACTGTCAAATTTTAACATATGGTTTTCATGTTCTTCTCAAATTCATTTAGAAATCTTGTCATTATCAAAAGAAGGAAAATAACACTTCAAAAGCATCTCAGTACTGCACAGTAATAAGAGGTTGATGAACTGGATTTCTTTCTTTGTTTGCTTTACTATATAAACATATAATTTCAAAATAGAGCAATAGCAGTTTTCTGGATCATATAATCCATCAAAAATACTCTTAAATCTGAAAAATACAACTTCTACTGTTGTGAACAGAAAAGAGATTTTTTTTTTTTTTTCCCGTTAGGTTGTTTCTTTTCTGAAATTTGCTATGAGAATGACAACTGGCCTAAGATGAAGATCTTGAGGGGTTTCCATGTCCTATGATTTTAGTCTCATGATTCTGAGGTTGCATGTATTTTCTAAGCAGAAATAGCTGGCTTTAAATTTCCAAACATACATGTTATTTTAATTGGAATTTGAAAGATCCATTAATACCAGTTTCAACCTCTGACAGCCTGTGCAAATAGAAAAGTGCAAGTATTTCAGGAGAAAGATTCAGGCAGCTAACTTCACTGAGAGAATCACATTAGTCTAACATCTCTTACCTAGCAGTAGAAAGAAATATATTCTGCGTGCCTGAAGGCTGTCTGTAGCCTGACACTTAGAATTTTTACCTAAATAAATGAAATAAGTGCACAAAATGTATTTACTACTCCAGTTTTTCAAGAGACAACTGTGAATGTCCATCTGGTATTCATCATTAGCAGGCTAAAATTCAAAACCTGACTCAACAGCAGAAACCTATCATGCTTTGGGTTTTAGTCTGACTCCTATTCACGTCAGTTCAAGCAGGATCTGTTGTCTTCTGAGCTAATCAGGACACAACCCTAGATTACATTATACAGCTCCTTTACAGGTCCCCAGTTGCATACTTCCCCTCTTTGTGAAATTATTCCTACCTAATTTGCAGTGAACCTTTAGGAACCGTAGGTGCATTTACTTTAGCATTTTAGAGGTTCTGATGAAAATCTCTATTTACTATGCTTTGGTTCACATTGTGGAGCCACCTCAGAGAGACCAGATTAGATTCTTACCTCATTTGCTTTTTGCCTATAATAAACTGCAATCAAAATTAGGCATCTACAATTTACTAATCAAAGTCAAGGTAAATATAAGCATTAATATATTGTAGCTTCATGTGGGTATCGGTTACATATGGAACTTATTTTATGGAATTATTTTATAATTTTCTTCTTAGTACCACATTTCTTAAAGTTGAAAATCATCCAGCTTTGCATGGTTTACCTTCATGAAGTTTAGCAAAGACTTCATTGCCTTGAATAGCTGAGCAATTACAATGACAAAAAACAAACAAACAAACAAAAAAAAAACCAAGCATCCAACTTACAACAGTTCTGCTGTCTTTGATGTTGTCTTCTGGAGTGATGTGTTTATGCAGAACAAATAAGTAAGCTATTTCCATGATCCCTACTTGAAAAAACTCCAGGTTTCTTTCTTCTGGAGATGGTGTGAGTATCTCTTTCCTCTTCAAGTGTATGTTGATGGATTAAGGGAGAATGCAGGCAGGCCCTAACTGTCTGTATATGAGGCTTGACTGAAAACGGAGTGTTTGTCAGTGCTGAAAGGGAAAACTGTATTATACATATATCTGAGCTGTTCTTTTACACTTTACTCACTTACCACTCATTCAGGTCACGTTTTTTGAATGTATTACTGTCTTTTCCTTCAACCCACTGCATAAGGGCTCTAAACCTTTGAATATTTTGTTCTGAGTAGAAAGGAAAGAACTGATAAGGAACATCTGTGCCAATGGATATATGGGAGCAGTGACAGTAAAATTCAGCAATACTGAGGATTTTATTATGTAGTGCAAATTCATTCTGGCAGCTTGTCTCACCTCTGCTTGCTGCTGTAAATCAGAAGGCAGATGACTTAGGCCTTTTGATTTGAAACTGCCCTGACACCATGTCCCTTCTGTATCATTCAGTGTCCCATGTGCCTTTTATTCTTAAAAAAAAAAAAAAAAAAGTGGAAATATTATTTCCCATAATTTACAGATGAGGGGCTGATATACCTAGCCCTGAATACATCTAGGGAAATTCGGTTACCACCTTAGGCTTCTCAGTGAAGCATCTGATATTAGTTGAGGTGAGTGTGGATCATAAGGTTAATTTCTAGACATGCACAGCAGAGCAACAGATCCCACTATGTGAGTTCTTTTTCAATGAGAAATCCTTTCCTTCGACTTTCTTCACTAACTCACCAAGTCACATATTTGAGTACAGTCCATGTCAGTAGCCACTTTAAATTATTTTTATGTGGCAACTGTGTTTTGATCATTTCTATTTTACTGTGCTTAGAGGAAGGTAGAAGGTGGACTGAATCTGGTGAACAGCAAACATCTTTCAAAAAACAGCTTTTGGTCAAATACTGACTTCAGCTGCAGTATCTTCAGGAGGCTAAGGAAAACATCAACATGAAGACAGAACTTTATAGTCCTTCCAGAAAAATATTTCTTCAGTTATAAGATAGATTCTATCTATATAATTCTATATAAGATAGATTTTTATTTTATTTTTTTTTGGTATTAGATAAATGAGAAAACATGCCAGGTTCACAGATTCAGTTCTGATAATAAAAAAGCTTGTCTAATTGAAACCAGTTTATGCAGTTCATGTGGAAATTAGGCTAGAAGTTTTATGGGAATAGATTTCCCATTAGGTCTCTGATATGACCTGATCTTCGCTGGAAATACTCTCATATCGGGCTTTAACTTAATCACAGAACCTAGAACCTAGAGGTAGATCACATTACTGAAAAATCATTGTTTTCTGAAAAGCCAAGATTGTTGTACATAGTAGATTTCTAATGGTTTTTTTGTTTGTTTGTTTAGTTTTAAAATTTCTCTCCACCTGAAAATCATAGGTAGATCTTCATAGCAGGAAGTTTAAATGTTCCTAAGTTTACATTTTTCCTATTTCATTTTCTTATGGCCCAATGCATCACCCTGACTAGTTGCTCTGCATAAACCAATTGCTGTTGCTACTATTTAGGTATTGTAAATTGTAGTTTCTTCCATGACAGTTATCCTGGAAGATATCATAACTTATTTCACAATAATTTATTATAATGGAATAATTATTACTAGTAAATTGTATCCATTTTTACAGCTACATTCTTCAATTGCCTTTTTTTGTACAGAGGGTATAGCAGATGCTTACTCTGATATTCAGGTGGGATGGTGTACACAAACTTCTTAGTATCATAGAATATCCCAAGTTGAAATGGACCCACAAGGATCATCAAGTCCAACTTCTTCTGGCCTGTATGGAAATTCTAAGGAGTGAAACAGATCTATAGATCCAAAAGTGGATCCAGAAGAAGAATCCTTTTGCAGGATTGGAGATCATTAAATACATTTGCTCTTTTTTATATACTGTATAATTAGCTAGTGGCATTTTAATCAGAAGGCTGAAAACATGAAATTTTGATGCACTTGAGCTGTGCCTCAACTTAACCCATGTAGGACCTAGTCTCTTAAAACAGCTACAAAACAAAGACTTTTTTTTTTTTTTTTTTAATTTATATTTTATTACATGTCACCTCTGTACATTTTGTATGGTTTGATTCTCCTTAATTCTAGTTAGTTAAATAGTACTACTTAAGAGTCAAAGGTCTTATACAAACAGAACATTTAGAGTAATGCTTATGGCTTGACATAAGAGATTTCCTCTGGCAAAAGTTAATTGCTGTGCAACCTGCTTGAAAGGAACAGTGAATACAGACAAAGAGAATGTTGCTAATTGATGGTGTTATGAAGGTTCTGAAATGCTTCAGTATGTAGACAAGTACAAATCACAGTTCCAATTACATTGGACATATGCTTATATTTAAATGAAAGAAAAAGACTTATCTGCCATGAGAGATTGTCATCAATTATGCTTTTAATTATACCAAATTACAATATTGACTTAAGTAATAATACACAATGGGTACTGCTGTTTAGATAGAAGAAATTCCTCATCACAAAATGTGGGGTTAAAGATGAGTGTAACTTCACAAATAAATCAGAACATTTGAACCTGTGAATTTATCCAGGTGAACTATTTCATACCTTTATTCATACCAGCTGTTGTAAGACTTCAAGTGGGAAAATCAGTCCTTTTTATATTGCATATATATATAGATATATATATGTATTTCCTCGTCCCTTATAGGTTCTTGAACAACTTGTTTCAGCAGCTCTTTTTTCAAATCAGCTCATCTGTAAAAGGTATGATGCTGTTTTTCTGGAGGGCATGTGAAAGTTTGTCTCTGTATAGACACTGAACTCTCTGGATTTCTGATAATGATTGTGCTGGGAACAGAGATGAAGAAAGCATGTCACAAGGGACTGATATGGCTTATATTCAGCCTGTTTGCTGCAGATAAGTTTTCAGGAAAACTTACCAGTTTCATGGTAATTCCACATGGAGTTGCTGATCCTTAAGTTTATTGAGGCTTATGCATAGTACCTTTGTTCTGAGGTGACCTTGGTGGGAATCTTACAGGGCAAAACAAAGTTCAGGCTACTTCTTACAAGACTGGTCTGACCACAGGTGGGAACATTATGTGGAAGATCAGAGCAGAAACAGCATTTCATGCTTCATCAGGTTCTCTGTGTTGTTAGGGGTATAGAATCATAGAATCATTTTGGTTGGAAAAGACTTCTAAGATCATCTGGTCCAACCTTTAACCTAGCAAAATATATCTAGAACTGGTATATCTAGAACTTTCTGATTTTCTAACATTTCTGTGACTCAAGGAAATGAACAGTGCTTTCCTAAAATTTCTATTAAGTAGGTGATGTGTATTTTCCATCTGAACTGTATTTTGGTAAGGGAACATAAATAAAATGTGTAGCACAATAGCTAGTGACATTACTGTAGCCTATTTGGTTACTCTGTACATTAGCACTCATAACTGATATTTCTGTTATATTTTGTAAACTTAGCACCAGTATTTTCATTGTTAAGGTTAATGGTGTAGGATCATGAACTTCAAAGCAAGGGAAGTCTGGAAGCACTACACATTCATAAAAAGTGTTTTCTTTAAAAACTTTTTTTTTTTTTTTTTTTTTTTTTCCCTCTCCCACAGTTACATCAATGGCATCCAAATACTAATCACTTTTTACAATTCTCACAGATCATCTGATGCACATTATTGACCAAATGAACTGTGAAATGTAGTGTTTTCGAAACTCTTTTCTATTCTTTTCTCTTTTCTGTTTCTTCCCTTTTTTCAGTTTCCTCTCTTTCCCCTCTCCATTCCTTTCTGTTCTGTTTCTGAAAGAAATCACCGCTTTCATTTGTACAGTCATGGCTCTGAAATACCTCACTGGCCTTCAAATATTTTTGCTCTACTGCAAATTGTAGAGAAATTTTATGGTCACATAATAAAATTCATGAAATTAAATGTTAATAATGGAAATATAAACAAAAACACATAAGTACTGAATTTCTAGAAAGGAGTGGAAGAGACTGATACAAAATGGGAAGCTATTTTCCACTTAAGTATACTTTTCTAGATATCCTGCAAGGAGCATTCTTGAATGCCAGCTCCTTGGTGTATGCATGTTTAAGGAGTTCTCCATCTTCAAGGCTTTTGTTATGAAGATCAATGTTAACAGGGCAGAGTGTAAATTGCAAAAGATCTCTATGGGCCAGAGTTCCTGTTGAAAAATGTTTCTCTGACTGCCGAGGACATAAAACACTGAGAAAATACAAAACACCTATATGCTATGCTATAGTTTGAAACATGATCACCATTCACTTTCTGAAGGGCTACAAAGGTCAGTGCAAGGGTATGCAGGAATAAACTGCTTATAACGAGAAGTGTAACACATATCTGACTGCATCATGCTGAGTGTCTGCAGGGGGATGCTCCCATCTGGATGTACTTTACAACACTAAGCAGGTGCCAATGTTAAGTGGCATTCCTCTGTGGATGAGCAAGTTTTGTGGTCCTGGGAAGGGTTAAGTACTCTGAGCTGACAGACCAGCTGTAACAAAACAATGAATGATGTATAAATAAACTGCAACACTTACATGGCAGGTGAAAGATGGATAGAATACTTAAAAGCAGGCTCTTGGGAACTCAGTATGGCATGCAAGATTGGAAAACCTATACTGATTATGTACTTTGTACTGGGAGAAACAGGTGAGGTCCCTAAGGACTGTCAGAAACCAAGTGATAGATTAGCATGATGGTACAGCACTGTTAATTGTTCCTTTGCTTACTATTAGCTCAGCAGTAAGTTTGTGAATATATGAGGCTTCCTGAGTGCTGAGATTTTTTTTTCTTTCTATAAATGTATTCTTGCCATAATATGCATATGTATCTGAGAAAACAGGTATTATTTCTATAACAGAACGACGAGAAGTGTTCTTTCTATTCAATATCGTTAAATAAAAGTTCTCCTATATGTTGAAGAAACACCTCAGTACCTTTTTTAATCCAAAGTTGCAACTGTATGTGACTGTATGTGTACCAAATAGCAAAAAGGTACTTCTGTAAAACTTCACTTCTACGAAGCCCCACAGAAACCATCAGAATTTTCTCTTAATCATTGCCAGCTCTGTAGGCAACTCTGGATATGATCCCTAAATGTAATGAACATACAAAATATTTATGGAATTAGTATGAAAACAATGGCAGTGGAAAGGCTCTTAGTATTTCTTCCTCACCAGTCTCCCACTTGGTAAGTAGGGCTTGAAGGCCCAGCAGTCATTGCTTATTACTACTTTAGGAATACACTTACAGTCATTTACATTTACAAGTCAGTTTCCACAAAGGAAAACATCTGTTGTTGTTTAATATGAAAGCTGAATCATAATGAAATAAAATGAAAGCTTTTTGCATGACATTCTTGACACCAAAATGTAATAATATATAAATATATAAAAATATAATATATTCATGAACAATTCAAGATATTTTTCTTAATTATTTTTTTTCGTTCACTTGCATTTAAACAATTTGTAATTAGGTTTTTACATGGTTTTTTGAGCAGAGAAACTGTAAACATAATATTTAAAAGTTGAGTATAATAAATAAAATAATCTAATGTCAGAAAAAAATATTGGAAAAACAGTGATTTGTAACACTACTGCCAGCATTGACTTACTGGTAATTCTGACTGAAAGAAGCACAAACAGTGTTCAGTCTGTGGCAGAAGTAAAATCAATCTGTTTTTATAGCACTTTCCAGGTGATCAGTCTGGAGTTATCAGTATTATACATTAAAAGTATGCCACAGCTGGAGACAGGGTCTTTGATCCCAGAGCCAGTGCTTTGAATGCAACCACAGCACATCTTGCTCTCAAGATGAGCCAGGTCTCATATCAAAATAGCTGTACAGCAAACCATCTTTGCTTAAGCTTTTCTATGAACTTAGGATTTACACATTCAAACCCACCAAAAGTGTGGTTTTACAGTCACATTTCATTTCTCAGGGGAGAAAGAAAATATCTGAAGAGTATATGTACTTTACTTTTAACCAAGAAAGGCAGATTTTCTCCTCTGCCACACTTCCAGACTGATGGCGCAAGAGGTCATCAGGGAGCTGTACCTGAGAAGGGTACAGATTTTTGAGCACCAACAAAACCCCATTAAATCAGGTTTGTGTCTGTAAACTTGTAAAACAGAAAATTTATGCAGTTACTTATAGACCTGTGTTTTTGATTCTTTTTATATTTTGTCCTAAGTTACAAAACCTTGTTCTATTAGTCTCCAAACTATTCATTATAAATATTAATTATCTCATATGCTAATAAACCCCCCTGAAATACTTGCTTCTCCACAATAGTTAAAAACCTTATTCTTTGCTGGAATAGGTCAGTAAAAGTACCTTTTACTCTCATTATTTTCCAATATGTCTGATTTGAGATTTATATAGACGTATTTAGCAGCTGTCTTACATTTACCTAGACTGTAAGGTATAAATTAAATTTAATGCTTTTTCTCAAGAATGAGTATGTGTTTGATGATTAGACAATGGCAAAGGTGTTTCTACTCTGTCATAAATGGTTTTCATTTTTTAATATTTTTTGGATTGTTTAATGTCTCTACTTTGCATTATGTTATGACTGATTTAGCAGCAAGGATTTTTTTGTTGTTGTTGTTTTTTCATTTTTACTTTGCAGCAATAATTTTCATTGGAAGTAAAACATTAATATGTCATCTAAATATCAGTCATATATTACTTCAGTTACTGAATTTGAAAGATGATGTGGGAAACTAATTGCTAAGAACATTAATTGTCTGGTTCAGATTGGCAACTAAAACAATTTGCTAAGTAGAGTCTCAGGTAGGAAGATGGTGAGGCCAGAACTTGATGAACAGACTTTCATAAGATGCCTGAGAGGAGTTCACTGTAGTGCCAGAAAAAGAAACTACTCAAATATTGCTTGGAAGCTTGGTAAAAAGTCTTATTTTTTTTTACTCATTTCTGAAATGCTTTTAAGCTAATGTGTAGGTTCCATAGTTTAAGAAGATTTTCAGTATTGCAGCTGAAGGATGAGAAGTAGGATTTCCATTGGGATGCTTACAAAGAAGAGGAAGAACCTCTGTGAAACAGGTTGCCTTGAACTGCAGTGAAAATAGATTGCTGTTGTAGGAAATTAATGAGTGTAGTTTCTCATACAGGAGTTGAGGAAAAGCTGACAAATGAGGGCTCATACTGTTTAAAGACATCTGTTAATGATGTCAGTCACACAAAAAGTGTAAGGAACAAGAATGAAATGTACAATAAATGTGAAGGAGGGACAACTGAGAAATTCTGGAAAGCTAATATAGTGTCAAACCGAAGAGTTAAATAAAAAATTATGTGGCCAACTCCCTGCTTCCCAAATGCATGTAAAACCTATACATATCTGTATACCAACATGAGATGTGTAAAGGAAAAAAATAGGTGACATGAAATTCTTGGCAAAGAAAGAGGATCTTGACATAGTAGCCATTACAGAAGAATGTTGGAATGACAAAAATCAACAGGAGAGTGTAATACCTGGCTATAAACTGAACAGGAAGGACAGATTAGGTCATAGAGCTGGGGGAGCAGTATACAGTTGAGCCTTCTGATCAGGAAACGGATATTGAGTCCAAAATGCTGAAGGAGATCAAAGAATCAGTTAAGCTGAATGAGGTAGTAATAATGGGTGACTTCAACTACCTTCAGCTGGTCAAATGTCACAGTGGCATAAAGCATAAGGGAAGTAATTTCTCATCACTGTGAATGATAGCCATTTTGGAACATTTAGTTCTAGAGCATGCAAACTGAATGGCAATTTGTGGCACTGAAATTCAGGACTGTACCTTAGCATTTTTTTTTTTTTTTTTTTTGTTAAAATCATGGTCATTGTAAAACTGAAGTTCAATATTGAAGTTCCAATAGCTAGAAATAAGTTTATAGAAACAGCATTTAACTGGAGAACATAAAAACAATCTAGGAAAACAAATAAACAAAAGAAACTAAATAAGAATTAAGGAAATTAAATCCTGAGAATTGATACAGAATCCAGTTGTAGTATTCTGTAATAGACCAAGAAAGAGACACAGCAATCAAGGGATTAGAGAAGTATTTGAATATGTGGTTATGTGGGTCAGGATTTCTTTGAACCAAAGATATATGCTTCAGGAATCAGAAACCAGTCCCTAGGGATGTCAGTAGAATGGACTCTTGTCCATGGCATGTGCATAAAAAGTTGTGAAGCTGTGGCATAAGAAAGATTCTGTCAAAAGCATCACCTCCTACCCATGAAAAAAGGAAAAAAATCCCCAGAGCAAGCAATCAATAAGACAGTGGCCTAGCAGAAAGCAAATATGGATAGGAAGGGCATTCCAGTGAAGTGTGGTTTTCTGTTGTATTCATTTAGTATCATAGATACGGTGCTAGTGACATAATGGATTATGATATATTAACAGAATTTAGTGTGTCAGAATAAGAGGATGAGGAGTAAAGAGATAAATTAAAAAGAAACCAGAAACAAACAAACAAGCAGATCTCACTCATTCAAAAAAATATTAATAACCTTAATTTTGTTTAACTTAGGTACCGTTCCATTGTAAAATGGTGAGATGCTTCAAACGTGAGGTAGATACAGGTCAAGAGAAAGATGTGTTTTGCTAATACAATACAACATGTAAACTGTATATTAGAAAGTTGAAGCTATGTTTCAAAAGAGAAGAATAAAATTATTAGAAATATAATTTTCAGCAGGTCTTGAAAATACTGGAACTATTGCATTGAAAAAAAGGGGGTTGGGGAGAACATGATATGGTGATAAGCAAAACATTCTGCTTCTTGACATCATTCAAATACTACACCACCAATTTGAACTAGACATCAGATACAGACATATTTAATCCCCCTTTCAAATTTCAAATGAGTTCAAATCTTTATTATTCGGAAGGAGGTGTTTTTAAGATGCAGTATACAATTCCAATATAAGATTCTGTTCACAACATATACTCTTACTTCTTTAGGGGGTGATTATGGCCATGGCACTATGTTCAGCATGTACAGGAAAAACAGTCTTATTATTTTTGTGTGGTTTAGAGGCATGAGTTGTAATTACATTTACCAACAGCCAGCTATCTTGTGGCTTCATATATATATATATATATATATATATAAAGTTTACATCATTTCCTTTGTGTCTCTGGAAATGCTTTCCACTGAACTCTAGATGAAACCGTGAAAACTGTGAAAAAGTAGTATCTGTGCAAATGCATATGCAGAATGCATGGCCCTACATTAACTAGAACTTTTAATTTAATTTATTTATTTATTTATATTTTTTTGACTGGTAACATATTTGACATGTTTCTGATTCCAGGATCATCTTCCATTTGGAATATGGAAGTTAATTTTTTCTTAGGTACTAACTAGAATGGGTTTGAAACCTTGCTGGTATTTCAGAAAGGAACTACATTGTCATGGGTGATTGGTTACATGCATAAACAGTTACATTACAGCTGAAATGAACTCATATGATATGAAGTGAACCGTGTAATAATTGCAGAATTTGCCAAATATTTAGTAGAGGGCCAAACACCCCATTATCCATGTGAGAAAAGATGAACTGTTTCTGTTTCTCTCCTACCTGCCTTTGTGCTGCTACATCAATAATACAATAAAATATTTTACTTTTGCAGGTAACAGAGCCATTTGTTTTTGAGGGGTTGTGGTGATTTTACTCAGGTGGGTGGCCGAGCTCCACCACAACTGCTCTCTCACTCCCCCTCCTCAAAGAGGTACGGCCAGAATATATGATGAAAAGGGTTCAAGGGTTGAGATAAGGACAGGGAGATCGCACAGTAATTATCATGACGGGCAAAACAGACTCATCATAGGGAGATAGTAAGATGTACTGCTTATTAGTAACAAGCTAGAGAAGTGAGAAACAAAGGAAAGAAATGAAAAGCACCTTCCCCCCCCATCCACCCTCTTCCACCTCCTCCCCCTGAGTGGTGCAGGGGAACAGGGGAATGGGGGTTATGGTCAGTCTGTAGTGTTCTCTGCCGCTCCTTCTCTTGTCCCCTGTGCTGTGGGGTCCCTCCCACGGGTTGCAGTCCTTGGTGAACTGATCCAGCATGGGCTTCCCACAGGCAGCAGCTCTTCAAGAACTGCTCCAGATATGGGTCCGTACCATGGGGTCCATCCCTCAGGAGCAAACTGCTCCAACCTGGATCCCCCACGGGCAGCAGCTCCTGCCAGGTCACCTGCTCCTGTGTGGTCTCCTCTCTACAGCCTACAGATCCGGCCCAGAATCTGCTCCGGCAGGGATCTTCCACAGGCCGCAGCCTCCATCGGGGCAGGTCAGCCAGCTCCACCATGGTCTCCTCCACAGGCTGCAGCATGGAACCCTGCTCCACCGTGGTACTCCATGAGCTGCAGGGGGACACCCTGCTTCACCATGGTCCTCACCACAGGCCGCAGGGGACTTCTGCTCCGGCGCCTGGAGCACCTCTCCCCCTCCTTCTTCACTGACCTTGGTGTCTGCAAGGCTGTTCCTCAATTCTCTCACTCTCCCAGCTGCTGTGTGGCGCAGCATTTTTTTATTTTATTTTATTTTTTATTTTATTTTATTTTATTTTATTTTATTTTATTTTATTTTATTTTATTTTATTTTATTTTATTTTATTTTATTTTTTCCTGTCTTAAATATGCTCTCATAGAGGCGCAAAACAACATCACTTATTGGCTCAGCTCTGGTCAGCAGTGGGACCTTAACCAAGCATGGGGCAGCTTCTAGTTCCTTCTCACAGAAGCCCTATGGCCCCCTGCTAACAAAACCTTTCCACAGAAGCCCAGTACAGAGGAACATGAATCCTTGTTAATAATATATTCATTCTTAATTTGTTTCACAGCTTTTGTTACTTCACTAATAGAATTTTTCTGCTGAAATAAAAGCCACCCAACCCTTGTTGTATGTACAGTTAGCTTGTTTAGCAATTAAGGGAGCAATCATCAAGCTGTTGGTGATGCAAAATCTGTAAGTTGTTGAGTGTCCAAGAAGTACCAGATTTATTTAAATTCTCCTGAAGACATATACTGCATGGTGATAATTTGCCTAGCTGTCCTTTAGGTAAATCAATACTCACAAATAAGTCCCAAAGAAAACTACTGTGTTAGTGTCTGTTCGTCTTACTATTTTAAAGAAGAAAGCAGTCCTAAAAAAATAGGGGTTTCACTTTTTTTCCTTGAAGGATCTGTGAAAGTTGAAAAAGAATCCTGTACCACTTTTTGTGATAAGTGAATTTGTAGAGAATGAGTTTTAACTCCCAAGTGGTCAAAGATAAAGCCCCTATTTGAATCTAGATTTTCAAGTCTTGCATGAAGATTAATTTTTTAAAAAAATTATTTTTATATCATAATTATATATTTTTTAAGTTTCTTTTATTCTAATTTTCTGCTTTACATGTCAGTTAACTAGAATCTAAAGAGAGTCAAATATTGCAATCAAAATAAAAATATTGAACTGAACATGTCCAATGGTAACATAAATATTAATGCAGAAAAGTAGTGTCAGTTGAATGATTGGTTTTGAAGATGTGAATACAGAAATAAGTAGAGTTAATATTTAATCCTCCTTGTGAAAGTAGATGGCTAAGGGAATTTCTTTGTTATAAAATGTTTTACCACTTCTGAACTTACAGTTAATAACAGCATTAGGGAAAAGAGCAAAATTAATCATTGAAGTTATTATATCTGAATTAATCTGAGCTTCATAACAGCTGATGTAAGTATTCTCTATACTTGTTCTCATGACAAGCTTAGAGGAAATGATGAAATACTGAGAATATACACGGTGACATCTATTAAATTACCCTTGGTTTACTTTACACAAATAAAATCTTAAGATCTGTGCTTAAAAGATTCTATGTCGACTTCCTTGTGTATAATATTAGGAAAATAATATTGAAATAACTTTTATATATATATATGTATATATTTAATTCTCTGAGGTTAGGAGACAATCATATGAATTTGCTGTAGTTTTTATAAAGTAATGCAATAACATGTGCCAGCTAAACAAAACTGACTTCTGTTATTATTATCCATCACTAAACCATATTTTCCTGTATAACATGAGCAACTACAATACTGTCTGCATATGCAGTAAATAATTCCAAAATAGAATTGCAGCAACTAATGATAGAAATTTACATATATTCTGCATCATATATATAATAGGTATATCATTTGACAAATTCAGTCTGCAAGAAATCACAATTTCACAAAAAAAAAAAAAGAAAAAGAAAAAAAAGATTATTTAGCAAAAGTTAATGTAGGAATCATACTAACATATCAGGATGGCACAATTCAAAGCAACACTATATTCGATTCACATCAATAGGATGCTGAGTATTTTTTTACTATTTTATGTTCTGTACATTTTTATTTCATGCAAATATGAGAGACTTTGCCTTTGTAGTTCTAAGTGTCAGGCTGAAAGACATAAATACATATTAACAGAAAAAAAATAGTTCTACATGGCCGTGTCACAGATAACAGTGGAACACTACTAGTGTTTTCATTGAACTAAGATTAAAAAATGGTGATACCAGGTTTTCTTTTCATTAACCAGCAGACAAGAGAGGTTCCTGTTTTAATTTACTAGATGACTTTATTTAGAATAAAATGAAATGGCATGAAAAGGTTATTAGTGAAAGACAGACCATGCTTCTGATTCCCTTACAATGATCCCATTGTAGTCAGTCTAAAATCACAGAATCACAGATCAGAGATTCTGGGATTTTAGACTAAAACACCACCCAAATATTAATTTGATTCACATAACCTCAAATGGTAACAGGTAATATAGTAATAGAATACTTCTAGCCTGGAAAGTAAGCCATATGGAAAAAAAGTAATGTAAAAAAATAATAATCTACTTATGGCTGTAATCTTTTATATGATCATCTTAATTAATCAATTCCTTATGCTGAGCTAAGATGTATGAATATAAAATGGATAGAGGACTCTACCACATAAGAAGGATCATAACCATAGGAGGGGTACAAGACAATGGAGAAGACCTTCAAGTTCTGTTTCTTAATTTGTTCTCAGACTTCCCTTGTCTTTGATGGTAAAGGATATGAACGTTGTATTCTAGTCTTGTATGTTTCTATGAATTTTTTAGAACGCACATGAGAACATGAGGAGGAGTCACTAAAGTGTTTTTTTTATTTCTTTCTTTTTGAGAATTCTAATAGTGGAACACATGAAATGGGAAATACACAATTCTTTGAAATGGTATAATGATGTGGGAAAAAATCAGTCTTTGGCCAGACTCATTGCATAGGGGTTAAGTTATAAGCATTGAGTCCTTCAACAAAGAAGATAGATCTGAGAATATTGATCTGTATCAGTAATAACTGTAGAAAATAAACAGAAGAGTAACAAGAGTTACAGAATTTCAGTTTTAGATCAAATGTATCTGAAAGGGAAAATCAACGCCATACGTATCATGAAAATGGAAAGGAAGTTTTAGAATGCATCTTTAATTCTTTGTAAAAGAGAATAGAAGTTACTGGTGATCCTCAAAGATACAGAAGTCTTTTTTTAGTTCATTCTGTAAAGAAAAAGGAGATGGAATTTGAAACTAATAAAAAGAAATCTTTAAAAAGTATTAAAGTCTGCAAAATCAGAATTTGATTGTAGGGACCTGGAACAGAAAGGCATGATTTTTTTTTGAACCCTGAGTTAGTTGCTAGAGAATGTGTTTTTCTTTAACCAATTGTCATTTTTAGGCCCAGCCTTTAGTTTGCAGTCTAAAGTGGCTGTGCACCTGAATGTCCTATTGATTTCAAGTTCAATTGAGTTAGTTTTCTTGCTTTCAGATCATAAATAATTAAAAAAAAATGCGTAAAGAAAACTTATACAAGTAAGTTATGGAGAAAGAAGTCTAAACTTTCAACACTGTTTTATTAAGGGTGTAACTGGAAAGATTCTAAATATGAATTTAAACAAGCAATTACATTTTCCAGTTCTGTCATTTGGAAAAAAAAAAAAAAAAAAAAAGTCTGAATGTCTCACTTGAATGTCTACCAAAATTGGTGTTAACCTTCCGAAAGAGAAATAGAACTAATGATTTGGTACAGTGCCAAACAATTAGACCCATGAACAGACTTTCTTCTACCAGCATCTTTTATCAGAAATATCTTTCTAAATGTCATCTAAATAAATGTACCCCACAAGCTAAGAGAAAGCTGACCTGACCTTTTGACTCCACCTGTTCAAGAATGGGAATTTCTTAAGGATGCTATTCTACCCAGATAAAAAGTTCACAAAATCTGACCTGGAAAGAATGGTTAAAAGGATTAGTTTTGTTTAGTCTAGGACAGAGCAGACAGAGGGAGGATGTGATTACAATCTTCCTGTATGTTAAAGAATGTTATAAAGATGCTACTGATCAGTTTTCTGTATCCAGTTGGGGACAAGACAGGAATGAATATGTTTAATACAAAGCAAAGATATTTAGATTCTGTATTAGGAAAAGAAATTCTAATGCTAAAAATAGGAGAATCTGGTACAGGCTATATTAAGAAAATAGTAATAATGTTTACTGGAAATTTTCAAGAATAATTAGACCCATACATATAATTAGTAATCAAGTTGCTGATGTTATTCACAATGGAAGGGGAAAAGCTAGATTAGGTGATCACTTAAGGGTCTTTTCCTGTCCTTCATTTCTACAGCCGTTATGTTTGGCAAGGCACTCTTATTTTATTATCAGATTTGTTGTTACGTTATATATAAAAGCAATTGTTTAGTGGGAGGCTTATCTGTACAGGATACTTCAATTACAGAGAATATTAATTTTTCTGATTCTGTGACTAAGCTAACTGTGTTAGAAGGCAATAGGTGAGGAAGCTAAAAAGAATACTCATTGACTTTGGATGTAGACTTCCACTGAACAGTGAATTTGCAATTATAAATTTCTTTTTCTCTGTTATTTGAGAGTTTTGGTATCATAATTTTTTTATTTTTATTTTTTTAATTTTTTTCTTTCTGGTTGAGGTTAATAGCAAGAAACTGGAAATTATCATGAATAATCATCCCACACAGGGAAACACAGGACTGAGTTATGGCATACACTCCCTAAAGAACAGAAATAACAGCAAACTTTTGATGTCTTTCCTTAATGTTTGTAAGAGCTACTAGGACATTGCATAGCACGATCAATTAAGAGCCCCAGATCAGCTGAGTAACAGAAAACTAGAGAATGTAAGCTGCTTGTATGCCTTTAATATATATTGCAGAGTGAAAGGGAAAGTGGGTGAGAGTTTTAATTCTCATTCCACATTGCTAACAGTTGTCTGTCAGTGGTGGAAAGTATGACATGCTTGCAGCACAGTTGCTTGTGCTTGATGTTGGATACAGGAGCTTAAAGATATGTTAGACATGTAAAGTCCTACAGAAGCATTTATTGAGATGCATATAGAGAGAGTAGTGTCAAACATCAGGGCTTCCATTTTACATATTAAGTGAATTATGTGAATTGTAGCTCTCTGTATTTTTAGATGTTCTTTGAAAAAACATGATAATATATGCATTTTTTTTTCCTCTTGAGTTTAGGAACTAGTTATAGTTTTTTGATCACATATATTTATTTTCAATAGGTGCTGCACAATGGACTTGTGATGGAAATGAATCATCCAACAGCTGGGAAGATAGTTGTTCCAGGTTAGATGTTCAATTCTTTTTTCTAAATGGAGCTTGAAATTAAATGCTACATGACATCCTGAATAGTTCTGGAACTCAGCTGAGGACATGACACATCTTCACATTTCACTCAAATGAGCAAAAGTTTAACCAGGAAGACATTTATGCTCATATTCATCCTGGTAGCAGAAAAATGGGTTAAAATATGTGTCAGAATAGCTTCTGGTTTTCATCGGTCAGTTGTCATAAAACGTGAACATGGATTTGATAATATTTGCAAACTCCCAGTGCTAGAAATATTACTGCTAAATCATCTGCATGAATATGTGAATCTGTTTTTGATTTAGTTCTATTTTGCAAGTTACACAGACTTCTTTTAGGGACATTTATGTTTTAAAAAATAGAAGGGAGAAGGAAGAGGAGGGATGTTCATACTGAAGGTTTCATCACAGCATTTTGTTTAATGAAACCAGACATAAAGCTCTACAATGATGAAGTCTTAAATATCTGTTTTGGATTTCCAAATAATACAGAAGCAATAAATGAATCTTTTAAGCTCTGAGTGGATCAGGACTTGGAGTTGCTGTAGCTTTACTTCCGTTGGAGTTAGTTGTGGAATGGGGTTAAGTTCATCAAGGGCTGTTATGTAAATCTTCATTTAGATCATTGCAGTTGACTCTGTTTTGATGACTGAGATTTATCTGACAATCTACTAGCTATTTGGTCAACTTTTCCTGTTTCTCTATGCTTTTATCTCTCCCAAGCCACATTGAGAATTGTTTCCTCTCTCATTCAGAACACCATGTCATTTTTATTTTTACAACATCTCCTTACATTGTAACTCTCTGTGCCAAATTCCACCCTCTGACACAGCATCCAGTTGTCATCAATTTCAGTTGACTTGAGCACATGTAGTGGTAAGAAGAATTTGACCCATAAAATTTATCTTAATTTGCACATCCTGGAATCACACTGGGATGCAGAAAGAATTATTTGAAAGAAATTGATCCCATATTAGATCATGTTTTCTGCATTAATAGAGGGGGGTGTTTTGTGTGTGTGTATGTGTATGCTTCATATTTGCTCTTTATCACAGTTTGCATTCCACATTTGGTCCCCCTAGGTTTGGAAAATTGGTTAACTGTATCCAAAAATGCTTCTTTAATTTAGATGCACATATCTGGAAATACCAATTCTTTTGTTTTAGTTTCTAACAGAAAAGTAATCCTGTTGTATTTATACAAAATGGAAAGAGTAATAAGGGGTTTGATTTAATTATTTTTAAGAAGTGGGCAGAAAACACTTGCAGATGGTAGAAAAAGTGTGTAAGGTTTTCATGTTGCATACAATGTATAATCTATCTTAGAGAAAACAGATACTCCTTAAGGGGATAGGTTGAACTGCAAGAAGAGGAAGGAGATGAAAGGAATGTTCTAATGTCTGTCAGCAGCGATAGAGAGTATTGGCAGGAGAGGGAGTTTTCGCATAGGTAAGCCATAGTACTTCCCAAGTCCTTAGTTATTTTTTATTTTATTAAAACTCAAACCAGTGACACTGTACAAAACTAAAATAAATCATCTTAATCTCTAATGATTTGCCATTTAGATGGGCTTCTATGAGGAGTTCATTGTATTGAAGCAGATGGCTGTAATGATTATTGGATGTTTGAGCAGGAAAAAGAGAATTCCTTCCTTTCCTGGCATGAAAGGACGGGGAGGGGAGAGACAAGGGAGGGAAGGGTGAAGGACACTCATTGAGTGTGAGCAGATTGAACCTATTGATATCAATGGAAAGACAAAGCATTATTCTGTCTCAAGTACCGGAGTGCATAAGTAGTTTGGCTATAGTTGATGGTAGGTAATGGAAATATCCTGGAATTGTCCTGGTCAATGATATATATGAAGAGTAGAGGAGAAAGTGTGTTTAGAAGGCCTCCAGCAGATAAATGGTCTCTTGATGACTGTTTAAATTAGTAAAAACTGTTTCTTTGATGTGATTATCTTTGAACGTTAGGCAGAGAAAGGCTTTACTAAGCTCTCAGTTACTGGCTCAGGGTTGCTTAATGAAGATATTAATGTGAATGTTGGAGTAGAGCAGAGTAAAAATACCTCTCCTTAAAGAGACTGGAGAGACTCTGATCCCAAAGTAAAGTGAATAACTGTTACTTCTTAACCATATAAGCAAGATTTTAATATGTATTAATTGAATTGGACATCACTCTTGAGGCTCTTGACAGAGGTCAGACTTGAGCTGCCAAGGAAAGTTGCAAGTGCAGTGACATACATTTACTGAGAGTGAGCATGCTGGCACGTTTTAGCTCTGAATATCATGGCTGACCTCTATCTCTAACATACTGTTTTGGACTAGTCCTTCTTCAGGCATAACCTCAC
The DNA here is from genome assembly GCA_011076525.1 of Nettapus auritus. NCBI lineage: Eukaryota > Metazoa > Chordata > Aves > Anseriformes > Anatidae > Nettapus > Nettapus auritus. Next base: position 58,880,428 of record CM021766.1, on the reverse strand, counting down.
TTTGAGAGTGGCTTCCAGTCTGTATATGAATTCTCACTTGTAGATCTCATGTTTTTTGAAATCCTGAGGGATTTTGCCATTGACTTGAACGCAGGCTACATTTGTAACATTGGACTTGGTGATTCACACCCCTCCTTTGCTTAAATGTGTTTTGAATACTCCTTCTATGGTTACTGAATTTGGTTCTTTCCACACCAAGTCAATGTGTGGAAACCCTTTCCCCCTTGCCTTCTTTTACAATTTCCAGCTTGATATACTGTTTGCTGATAAACACATCCTAAGGTACCTGTGACTGATGGAACTGGAATAGGAGAAGTTGCATTATAAATAGTATATTTCTATTCAGTTGCTTTCAAAAATGTGTGTTGATGATAGGAGAGATACAGATCTTGTGTTTTGATATCTCTTCTAGTGTTAACTGGAAAATGTCATTAGGATAATGTTTCTCATTCCAGTCAGTATAGTCATGTTGTAAAATTATTCAAGAGCTAACTTGTCATATACAGATACATTTGTCTTATACTGAATTATCAGGTATCATCTATACAGAATGTGCAATACTGTGAGAGATCATTGCTTGAGTCCCAAAGACCTGGCACTGTACTGCACTCATTAGTCTTTGCAGGGCTGATTCATTCGATTGCAGGACTGTACTGATTAGATTATTCTTGCTCCATTTCTAAAGTTTTCCTGATCATATTTAGTTCAGGGGATGCCCCCTAGGACAGTCAGGGGCTAGAGTACCTCAGCTGGAGAGGCTGAGGTCTGTATCAGCCTTGGGAAAAGGTTGATCCTGCTCAGCAGCCTACAAGGAGGTTATCAAAAAGAAGAGCCGGGCTCTTCACAGCAGTGAACAGCTGAATGGCACAGATACAATACAGTTAAGTCAAGGGACAAAATTTCAAGAAGCTTTAGCATCTGGAATAGTCTTGAGGTCCTTTGCCAAAGGGTAATGGACTTTTCCAAAGAGCAGTAGCATGTGGGTTTCTGGGAGCCACTGAGTAATTTATTCTGAGTAGCTATGTGGAGTATAATGGATAGCAACCCACAGTGATTTTGTAAAAAAAAAAAAAAAAAAAAAGCTAACGGATGCAATGCAGTCTTGCCCAAACCATCTCCATTATCATATATTTTTTATTGTTTAGGAAATACAAATAATAATACTCTCAGCATTTGCATTATGCAGTGGCTAATGTTGACTTTTAAAAGTTGACAGTTGTTTTTTATCGTCAAATGTGATTGTAGAATGACAAAGAAAAAAAGGGAGAAAAAAACATGCTTTCAGCTGTCACAAACAAATCAACCTTCACAGAATTTACTTTATTAACTAGCAGGAAACTGTGAAAGAAACCTTATTTCTGACCCTTTCTAAGCCTTAGTGAAGTGGGGATTTGGATATAAGCCTACACTTTGGAATCATCTCTCATCAAACAGGAAATAATAGAACTGTAGAAATCTTGTAAAACACCTATTCCAGACAAAACAGATATTCTTAGTTTTGATAGTGTTAGTATTCTGTGTTCTCCTTATACCAGTTTCCTCAGTTGATAAACGCTCTTTCTGGCCTTTGGCACATGATCTTCATCAAGGATGTCTTTATTGCTCTGAGAGGGCAGTTTCATATCTGGCTTCATGAATTCCTTCTGTGCTCTTGAGATAATGTATCTGGGGGACTGATCCAGGCTCAGTTAGGAAAAGCACTACAGGATACCTCTTGGCATAGATTTCTTGGACTGAATTCAGGCAATCTATGTCAATTAATTAACCCACTCAAGAGAAATGTCCTTTTTTCTGGTCTTCTCCTGTCACTTTTTTTTTTTTTTTTGAGATAGCCTTTTCCTGTTGTATGATTAATTTAATGATGTCCTGGTTCCATGGAGACTAATTGCTATCAATCTCTTATAAGAATGGTTTTAAGGAATAAGACTAGGAGGCAAGAAATCTAATGGAACTTCCTTATTGTACCACAGATTTCTTTCTTAACTTTGGACAAATCATCTATCACTCTCTGTCTCACCTTATTAATCATTTGCAGTTTTTGAGATCTTAATAGCTTAAAAATACTTTGAATCCTAAGGGAAAAAAATTGTAAAAATGGTATGTATTATTTTAAATTTATATCACTATTTATTATGTATGTATTTATATTTATTTTCTCCATGTAGAAGGAAGACTAATTAACATTAATAACAATGGGGTTTCTGTATGTTTGCTCATTGCATTTCAAGACAGGGAGCAGATATGGCTGTTAATATCTTTTTCTGTTAATATCTTTTTCTGTTCATTTAAAGTAAGTGAAGTAGAGGAAGCATCAGTAGGGCTTAGATATATGGCATAGAAAAGTGACTTCTGCTTGGGGAGAAGGTTTGCAGGAAATTAAGGAGGTCTGTACTACAAGCCATCATTTCCTGCAGTTAGGAGATCCCACCATATAGGAACAACAACAACAGCATTAAAAAGCCCAACTTTTTTTTTTTTTTTTTTTTTTTTTTTTTTTCCAAGAACCTCTGCTTGAACTCCTGATCCCGTCTGCTTCTCATCAGGCAGCTTTTTCATATGTGTGTGTATGTGTGTGCACGTGTGTATGTGCACGCATGTGCATAACTGATGTTGATTGAAAAATTTTAATTTCACTTCACTATTTATGGTACATTGGAGACAAAGAGCTTCACCGGCATCACTGTTACCTCATTCGCCTTTTTTAGTCATCAGGGCTGACTGTTTATATCTTTTACATTCGCAGAGCTGATTTCAATTTTGAGGAATTCAGAACCATTACAGAAACAGAGCAGAAATTATGTATGACAGCTCACTTAGCTATCCTCAAAGTACTTTAAAAAATCTTAATAAATATCTAAGCAATATATTCATACAGATTGCAAAAGGAGAAAAGACATGGTGGGAATGGAGAGGATTATGTTACAATTTCAGGATTATGTAGAAAAGGCTAGAGTGTCTATCTTAATGTATGATACAGTTACTTGAAAACTTTAAGGTTTCTTTTAAAGTAAAACATAAACAACAAACCTCTTCATATTTTTTCTCCTTTGTTGTATGTGTCCAGAGCATTTTTCTACCCTATATTTTAAAATTTGTTATACCTCCTGGAGTGGTCTTAGTGCCACAGCTAATACTTTTAAAGTTAATTTTTTAAGGAAGAAAACCCAGCTGTCTCTTACCTACTTTTAGGACTTCAGTTACTGAGGGAAACTAAGAAACAGTGGAAGTCTTTCCCACCAGGCTCAGAGTAAGTGTATATGTGCTTTGCTGTCATGACAGCACTGACAATGACAAGCAGTGAGTGATCTGTGCTGCTCAGGCAGTGGCTCTTCGGGGTTGCTGTTAAGGTGTCTCAGCTGGACTCTTCTGTTGGCAGTTTTTCAAGTCTTTCTTTAAGTTGTGTGTGTATGTGGCAATCAAAGTTGTTTTTCTTGCATCACATGCTTCTTTCCAGGTCTTGATTCTGCGGTACTGGGATATGAAATAAAAATATTTCAGTGGACAAGTGAGGACATTTCTCTACTCTGTACATAATGTAATTAACTCAAGTGCAATTGTGGTTGAACTTGGCTGAGTGCTGATCGGTAATTATATTTCTACTGGAGAATATTTTTTCATATTTTGCTCTATATGTCCTGAGATATACTAGGACTTTCTTTAAACTGAACATAACAGTTTCTTATGGAGAGTAAACTAAAAAATAAATGTCACCTCTCTGGTACATGGGGAAAATAAAAGTTGAAGCATTACCTGAATATCCAAATAAATTCATTAATTTCCCACCAAAGGTCACAGTCCCAGAATTCAGCTTTGTTTTAAAGTTTTTTTTTTTTTTTTTCCTCTGTTTAAATGCACTTGCCACTTCTTTTTACATAAGCAACAGTAACTTAGAAAGTACTTTCTTAGGTCCTCACTCAGTAACAAGCACAACCAGGTGCTCACAGAGTTCAGAATGTGTGATTGCTAAAGAGATATCTGCATGCCTCGGGTGCATTGTAAAACAGCCAAATTACTTCAACACCCATAAATTGTAAGTATATCTTTATGATCTTTAATAATTATTGGATATGAAAAGGAATCCACTGTCAGCTAAAAAGTTTGGTTTCATTAAATGTAAAAATATGTTTTAAACATTTAGACAATTTTACTTAATCCCTAGGATACCAAGTATACTAATCGTCATTTGTGTTTCCACCATGTCACTTTGACCCAAGCCCTGCCTCCTGTGAGTGGAAAGAATGATTGGACTTAAGCTGTTTTATGAAAACCTAGACCAAAACATTTAATGGTCAGCAGTGGCCATTAGATCATATATTTTGCCTTCCTACAGGTATGGCCACTGAATTTCACCGATTTACTCCTTTCATGTGCTTGACTACAGTGTGTCTTATCCAGAATTCTTAAAGAAATAGAAAATTCATCATCTATCTTCCACTTTCTTTAAAATATATATATATAAATCCAAAACTAGCTTATAGTGTAGTGTAGCAATTAGGTTTATTGTCTTTCTCACATATGTGAGAGCTTTAACTGCTTTTTTTTTTTTTTTTTTTTTTTTTTTTTTTTTT
>CM021766.1:58824752-58875760 GCA_011076525.1 Nettapus auritus | reverse complement strand
CTTTTTTTTTTTTTTTTTTTTTTTTTTTTTTCATGAAACTACCATGTACTTACATGACAGAAGTCACATCTAGATTACTTTTTTTGGCAAATCATGTAGGGTGTTTTGCTAGGTCTTTTAAAGTACATTGTGTAAGCAAAGTGCAGCAGCTCTGTCTGTTATATTGCAGTCAGTGCACTGCAGATTTACAGGAAAAATTCACAGGTGTACAGATGTATGGAGTGACACTTTTTGCTACAAAAAGAAGATGACTTTGAGAAGGCATAATACATGAAAAACCTTTGGAGTCTACTTGATCAGAATAGCAGAAAATACCAGGGATAGACAGTTTTCCCTGCATTCTGTGCATCTGCATGAATATAATTATATATATATATTTCCCTTTTATGTATATATGTTTTACTGACAAAAAAATCTTATTTTATTTGTGTGTTTTTATAAGATAACTTGCCTTGATTTAATTCCAACTCTAGTTGAAATATTTCCCATCAGTTAGCTTCCTTAGGGGTCAGTGTGTATTTATGTGTTTATTGTTCTTTGTGATGGATAGATCCTATGTGCGTTCCAGGTTCCTGAAACCAGCAGGTTTGGCAGTGGCATCAGCCTGCACTATGCATTCAGCCCCCGTGAGCTTACCCTAGGGGTATAAAGAACAAATTTGGTCCAGAATCCATTTGAGTTTCTTCACACTTTTTTTTTTTTTTTTTTGGTTTGAGTTTCATTATCAATACCTGAACTTGGTTTAGTAACCTACCGTTCCAATCTCTATAGTCTTTTTGAGTTATGTTCTCAGGTTCAGATGGAAAGAGGAGTACTCTAGAGGAAAAAAGAACAACTTCAGCCTTTAATCTGTTAATTTCCCTCTTGATCTGTTCTTCCATTTATTTGTACTACTGGAGGAGTATAAGAGTATTCCCTGGTTTATTCTTCTTTAATCTTTTGAATCCCAGTTGTTCCTCAGCAACTTGATTCAGGTGTGCTGCATCGCAAACCTCTAACCTCATGTAGTTCTCAAAGTTACATTTCTTACTTCTTCATCCAAAATATGGAGATAATAGAACTCACAAGTAAATACAGGGTAGATATGCTCAGGTCTGCTCAAATTATAATGATGGCAATATATGAAATCTGATGCTACACTTTACAGATTGTGGAAGAAGAGATTGGGTAGAAGTGAGGGGTAAAATAAGGGTTAAAATGGTAGTTTTACTGTTCGGTTGTGGAGAGCCTACCACCAATATATAACATGTACCTGACATGGCTTAATAAATATATTTAACTTTTTTATCTGTAACTCCTGAAGTAGGGCAAATTTAACAGCTCTAGTGGTCAACATGAACTTGCATTATTTTTACTCCTTTTCCCTGTACTTTCCACAGCTTTTTTCTTGTACTATTCTGCCCAGAATAAAATCACTGTTTCAAAACAAGCATGGTGATTTGAATCTGTCTTAAATATTCCAAATGATGCTTCCATCGTTTGGGCTGTCAAGAACAAATCATTGTTGCCACTTTACCTCCTGCTGTTTTGCTAACTATTCCGGAGCTTTTTTTTGGAGAGTCCAAAGAGTTTGGAGATTCTTCCAGAAGAGTCAAGAACTTCCAAGACTTTCTGCAAATGTTTTGTGACTTCTGATTTTTGTGACTTCACAAATGTTTTGTGATCCGGATTCTGAAAATATCCATATTTTTTTTTTTTTCAGATTTTTATTTAGATAAAATTATTCATTTAATTTGATGTAAACTTGCAAATTGCGTTTTGTTAAATCAAACATTTTTTTTGAAAAAAAAAAAAAAAAGAAAAGAAAAATAAAACCAGTTTGTCCATCGTATCACTGCATGTGAAAGGTTTAAACCAAGACAGAACAGATGTGAACTCAGTTATTTTAAGGTCTATTGAAAACCTGAGGCATCAGGTCAAGACTATTAGAAAAATCTTCCTGATGCAAAGTCTGTTAAGGTACGGAACCGTGTCCCCTGAGAAGACACAGAACTACATTTTTTTTTTTGTCTGTCTGAAACTAGACTGAATGTAGCTGTAAATAAAAATAGTTTACCCTTATGAAAAGCAGATTGTTCTATTGTTCTATTCAAATTGTTCTATTAAAAGGGATTGATATCTTAATGAATTTTTAAAATTTTAGATTGATATCTTAATGAATTTTATAATTTTAAAATTTGGTGCCAGTTTATTGCTTTAAATTAAAGTTGTTAAATAGATTGTGCCTATGGCAGGCCAATAAAAGCTTTATATTGATTTTTGTATAAGAGTGTTCCTTGTGGGTTTTGAACTGGATGCAGAGATGACATGAGACAGAGGCTTACAGATTAGAACAAGCTTTTTAATATTCTTTGCAAGCTGTTTTTAGAAACATCACAGGGAACATAAAATCAGGCACAGTTGTGAAGCGAGGCAGTAGAATTTACAAACAAACATGTGGGGCAAAGAAAATTTCAAAGCTGAGCATACACAAATACCCAATTCCAGTTGTGTAGTCCTAACTTGCACATACTGGAATTGCAACTGCATGCACACATCTGTTATTCCCAGCCCATGACCATAGACATATTTGTGCAAGCTTGTATCAATTCTTAGCAACTCAATAGCATTCTCAAGAAACTACAAGATTAGTGCTGGAAATGAAGGTGCAATTAAGTGATTTGTGTTGGTTTGACTATGAGATTTAGATTCCTGCGTGAGTAAATCTGTGATGAAAACTCTTGGAGTCCCCTGAATTCCCTAGTTATATCTAGGAGTTGTTTTTCCTTTCTCAAGGAAATGGGTAATAAAATTTTGTGTTGAGCCAGTGGTTTTTCTTTTGAGCCAGGTCAAGTTCTGGTGATGCCAAGAAGCTGTGTCTTCCTAGTTTACAGTCTATGCAATCCATTTTTCAGTGTGGTTTCATATGTGGTTTGCCTCTTGGGACATAAGTTTTTGTGGATGTGCCTAGAAAATGTCACTTAAGAAAACAAAAAAATCTCTTTGCAAAGGTGATCACTTTCCAATGAATTCTACAAGTGAATGATATACTTGATCATATGAATGTATTGCTTACTATTTTGTATTTGCAAGCCAGATGTTTATGTAAATAAATGTTCTGCTGTTTCCTTTAAATGGGCCTATGTTTTAAAGTCCTGCCTTCAGCTCCTAATGGAGAATGTGTTACGAATCAGTCTACTTGACAAAGGAGTCTGTTTCAGCCAACATTCCCATTTTTATGTTTATTCATACTTAGGGAAATAGAGAAGATAAAGTGGGGCATATATTTTCATGTTGGTAGTGTAGTTACCTCTGCTGCCTTCCTAGGTATCTAGATGAGGATTCGAGTTGTAATTCCTGAAAGGGCATTTTTCCTTCCTGATTTTGATTATACTCACAAATCAATGTCTCCAGTAGATCCACTGTATGATTTAAAAGGTTGCTTTTTTTTTTTTTTTTTTTCCAGAAATGTATATGTACTTTAAAAGCTTATGGTTCTGCTCCTCATTTTTGTTTGGATTTCCCGAGAAAATGTCAGAAAATGTTGAAATGTCCTTGTGTTCTCATAGGTTCAGGTACCATGCTCTAGCTTTCACCAGCTCTGTAGGAGTTTTGTAAGAACTTGTGAGTGAAGTACAGATTTGGTATACCTGTATAGCAATGTTAGATTGGAAGATAACATTGTAGGCTATCTTTCATTGTTTCTCAAGTTCTTCTGTAATATTGACACTGTAGATAGAGCTACTGGAGGGGGAGGGGGCACTGAAGAAGAAATTGTAGGAATAGTTCAGAGGCATCAGTGAACGCAAATTTAATAGAAAACTTTTGGTGTCTTCTTATGAAGCCATTCACTTTCTAAGAGTCATTGTTCTGACTTATTTAAAGTCTCCCAAAATGTTTGCTAGTGCAGAGATACCTTGGAAGCTTCCTTCTAGTTGACTTCAAGGAGCAACCAATACCATGTCTACTTTTACTCATGTCATACTTTAGTATGACTTTTAGATTCACACTTCTAGATGGTAAATCACCCAGAACAATATCACCCACCACCAACCTCCATGTGGCAAACTGTTAACATTCCCATGAATTTACATTTACTTTCAAGATTTTCCTGTCAGATGTCTTCCGGTCTTTTTATTTATTTATTTATTTATTTATTTATTTATTTTTAATTAATGTGCGAATGTAGGAAGTTAGCAGTTATTACATCAAGAGGTATAGCAAATACTTTTAATTTTAGGTATTTTCAGATTGCTGTTCCTTTCCCCAGGTACATTCAGAAGTTAATCAAAATGCCTCATTGAGAGTATTCGGAAACTCTAAATCTAAATCTTATCCGATTCATGGAAACCAATATTATACTGGACACCTGCTCCAATGAAATACAATTATATACTCATAGAATCACACAGAATCATCTAGGTTGGAAGAGACCTCCAAGATCACCGAGTCCAACCTTTGACCTAACACCACAAAGTCCTCCACTAAACCATATCACTAAGCTCTACATCTAAACGTCTTTTAAATACCTCCAGGGATGGTGACTCAACCACTTCCCTGGACAGCCCATTCCAAATGCCTAACAATCCTTTCAGTAAAGATGTTCTTCCTAATATCCAACCTAAACCTCCCCTGGCGCAACTTTAGCCCATTCCCCCTTGTCCTGTCACCAGGCATGTGGGAGAATAGACCAGCTGCCACCTTGCTACAGCCTCCTTTCAGGCATCTGTAGAGAGCAATAAGGTCGCCCCTGAGCCTCCTCTTCTCCAGGCTAAACAACTCCAGCTCTCTCAGTCACTCCTCGTAAGACTTGTTCTCCAGACCCCTATCCAGCTTTGTTGCCCTTCTCCGGACTCACTTGAACACCTCAATATCCTTCTTATAATGAGGGGCCCAAAACTGAACACAGTACTCAAGGTGCAGCTTCAGTAGAGCCAAATACAGGGGGACAATCACTTCCCTAGTCCTGCTGGCCACACTGTTTCTTATACAAGCCAGGATGCTGTTGACCTTCTTGGCTGCCTGAGCACACTGCTGGCTCATATTCAGCTGACTGTCAACCAAAACTCCCAGGTCCTTCTCTGCCAGGCAGCTTTCTAACCACTCATCTCCCAGCCTGTAGCACTGCGTGGGGTTGTTGAGCCCCAGGTGCAGGACCCGGCACTTGGCCTTGTTGAACCTTATACAGTTGGCCTCAGCCCACTGGCCCAGCCTATCCAGATCCTTCTGCAGTGCCTTCCTACCCTCAAGCAGATTGACACACGCACCTAACTTGGTGTTGTCTGCAAACTTACTGAGGGTGCACTCAATCCCCTCATCCATATCATCAATAAAGTTATTAAAGAGAACTGCCCCAGTACCGAGCCCTGGGGGACTCCACTAGTGACCGACCTCCAACTGGATTTAACTCCATTCACCACGACCCTTTGGGCCTGGCTACCCAGCCAGTTTCTAACCCAACGAAGCGTACGCCAGTCCAAGCCATGAGCAGCCAGTTTCTTGAAGAGAATGCTGTGGGAAACGGTGTAAAAGGCCTTACTGAAATCAAAGTAGACCACATCCACAGCCTTTCCCTCATTTCTATACCTCTGTAATGTCATTATATATTGCACCTGTGTAATATATATGACAGTATATTATATACTGTTATAAAACATGAAAGTATGGAAACCCATGAAGGTTATTTGTAGTGAGAAAATAATTAGGAAGTATCAATGTATGAAATTTATCAAGGATGATTTTAATAGTTTTACCTTAAAAAAAAAAAAAAAAAAAAAAAAAAAAAAAAAGTATTTTTCTGTGTTTAAAACATTATTTTTTTTATTTTTTTACAACATAATGTATTGTACAAAAGAAATTATTGTATGTGAAAAGAAAGCTAAAGCAAGGTAGTATCATACAGCATTTTTGTATTTGATAATCTTTGAGTAGTATTTAAGTGTAATTCACATCAAAGTGATATCAAAGAGAAGAAAAAGTCATTACTTACTAATTTATATATTCAAGATTTCAAATACTGAGCACCTTCAGGGAATTTGTATGCTCTGATGATGTGGAGATTACACTGTTGAACATAAATGCCTTGGAAAGTTGTGGATAATTTTCAAACTCAAGATGAATGACTTAAATGTTATCTTATTTATAGCAAAGTATGAAATTCTCAGTAACAGTTCTCTGTTTTTTCTGACGTCTTTGGTTCTATTTTCAGAAACTTTGTCATACAGATTTTCTAAATTTACTGTAATTAATTAGAGGTCATGATTGGTAATCAACTTAAACGTACTATATAATATTGAATCTAATACATGCAAGACAATGTAAGTATACCAATTCAGATTACATTGTCTTCTAACTATACAGAACTATTAAGGGGATCCATTTTTGGAGGTTCTTCAAAAAGACGAGAGCTAAGATCAAAAACTCGATCATAACTTAAGAAATTTCATTTTCTTTTAGTACTTAGTAACTCTACATGAAGAGTCTTCAGGAGTTCATATTCTACTTCTGTGTTTGAGTAGTATAGCAATTACCACACCTTAACCCATAAATAAAAATAAAAATAAATATCCCACTCTCACTGATGAAGGTATTTGAGCCATTGCTTTGGGGAGGAAGAACTGTATATTGTTTGCTTGTCATACTGGGATAATAGCTAATTTCCACTTCATTGCTGCTTTTAGCTACTTAACTAGCATACCTATTGGCCAATGACACTAATCCAGGCAGGAATGCAATTATACTTAATTCAGAAGTTATTTCTGGGTACAGATGCAATTGGTGTACAACTCACACAGCCTTTGAAAGACTCACAACTTTTGATTATATGCTGTCTTCTTCCACAAGCCTCATATTTCCAGTCTTTCCTAAATGCTGCAGCTATGAAACGTAATGACTGAGTCACGTTGGTAGAGAAAACAATTTTAATCTGAACTTTAAGATATAATGTATGTACAGTTCACTTACTGGTGGTGGTCTCCCAGTGGTAACATTCAGCCTAAAATAAAAAGCAGGATGATTGAATAGATTTGCATCTCTGTAGATGTTGGAGAGTTATATAATAGGAAAGCCAAATTATTACGACAGTCTACATTTACCAGGGTACTTTTATCTGACAAGTCAACATACAGGATATGATATAAAATTGTATTTTCCAATGCTGTTGCATCAATTTGACAAATATGATAAAGTATATCGAACTAGTGCTTCTTTCTTCTCTAATCCTACTTCACAGGCCCAAAAGAAGCCATGTATGTTGTGTATTGCAGTTGTTATCTATGTGATGCTGAATAGTATTTTAATTGTGTAAAGAAGCTGTTAAGTTTAAACTACTACATTCTTTTTCACATTTTGTTTCATAATACTTGTGTATTGGGGATTACTGCCCCTACCTCCACGCAGGTTTCTAAGGCACATTTTTTTTTCAGTTTGTCCCAGGCAACTGTAGTGTAGGCATCTGTCTTCCATATACTGTATACTTAAGAAGATCTTGTGCAACAGGAATTGCACAGAGTACCATATATGCTATCATTTTGGATTAGGTGGAATTAATTTATCATGAAGGGATATAGTCCATACACATCACTAATGAAAGTTGCTTCCTTTACTGTGTGCTGTAATTCTACAATATCTTTGTTTAGGTCTTCCTTGTATCTTCTGTCCACCTGTGTGTCCACCCAGCTCCTCCCAGAATGATTTACTAGCAAGGGCAAAGTTTTTTTTTGCTAGTCTTTAATGCTGCCCTTTCATTCTGGCATTAATATTCTGGACATATTACAAAGCCCGTGTCAGATGGGTACCTGATACTATGAAGGCCTTTGCGAAATCTCTATTGATGTTGGTTCTCTGATGTACACTAGAAATGGCTCCTTGAACCATGAAAACATCCAGTCTGTGATGGTTCACAGAAACAAAACCCATTATTCTTTTCCCTAAAGTCATAATGTGTCCAGGACCGGCAGAGAATAATAAACTGGGTTGGTTTGGCAGATGGTTCTTGTTATTCTGCCAATTAAGTCAACAATAGGTATTCATAATCCTAGGAAGGCTTGGAGGTCACAGAAATTACAGGGTGTACAGAATAACTTATGCACAAATAGCTGAAAAAGAAAGCCATCTTTTGGGGAATTTTCCCCCTCCTTTTATTCTGCTTGTCCTAGGAGCTGTTACCAGTCAGTAACATTGTGCATTTGGCTTCACCCCTTTGTTCTGGCTGCTGTGCTTAAGGTCCTGAATAGCACAGGCTGTGCTTCTTTGTTACAGTGATGTGCTTTTGCAGTTTGTCTTGTGCTTGGCTTTCAGTTCTTTGTATAAATATGAAAATATTTTTTTCTCAGCAACTAGTTTGAAGTAAGTGGTTGGAATACTTGAGAGAATGGGCAGCCTCTGTGGAACAAAGTCAGTAGCCGCTGTGGAGCATTCTGCCACATAATGCAGTCTTTTGTTTGCCTCACTAGTATTATATATGGGCTAGGGTAATCCATCAGATTCTGACTTTTTGTTCAAGTCTGTTCTTGCTGAGCAGGGCATGGAGCTGGTCGAGAAAAGTGCTGATCTCAAGAGGAAAAAGAGATTTGAAGAAATCATCAGAGAGCTAGATTGTGTACTTGTGGTTGAGATGTTAATTGCAGTTGAAGGATTTCTGCTGGTAATTCTCTCAATACAATACCATTGGACTTTACAAATAGGAGGTACTCTCACTTATTATCCTTTATACTGTAAAGAACAGTGATACAAAAATAAATTGGGTGAGAACGACAGCAAGAATAAAGCATAACTGAAAGACAAATAAAGCAAGAGCCTTAAAGAGAGAAAACCAGCATATACGTACTGAATAAAGCATTGACTGAGGAAGGTAAAAATGAGGAAATTGTGATAAAATTTTACTGTCACTTCTGGTGAAAAAGAGAATTGAATGAGATGTTGATATTAATATTACCTAAAACAGTGTAGCAGCTGATAGAAGTATTTGATATACTGTGACCCCAGAAAGAATGTGCATCTGTTTTTGTCCAAACCCAAGAAACAGAAGGGGGAATAGATGCCTGCCTGACAGTCACATGCTCTAGCATCCACATGTACTTTTAGAGGTATAAAAGGTTGCTTAATGAGAGACAGAAATGTATATGGGGCAAATGATTTCAGCATACAAGTGAAGCTGTTGAAAGAAACAGATCTAAGCCTTGAGAAATTTCCCCAAAAGGCAAGGACAGCTGAATTGTCTAGAAAAAGGATCAAAACGCTGTCACTAGTGCAGAACAAGTTCACAGAGTCAATTTGGAGGAAATTGGGAAGCAGGGCAGAGACAGACTGACCAGGAATGCAGGCATCATGATGCACGGTATGCACTGAGAGAAACAGTTCAGAAGACAGAAAGAAAACTGCCTGGCTCCTGGGAAAGCATATAAAAAGCAGTGAGCATAGCAACACTTTCCGTCCAGTGTGTTCAGCTATCTCAGAAAAACAAACAAACAAAAACCCCATACAGTAATAGAGATGGAGAACACAGAGATTATTGTTAAAAGAAAGATGTCTGCTATGCATAGTAGATGCCTTGCATAGGTCCAAAGTAACTCACTGCACCACAGAAGGATACCAACTATTCTGTTCATTTTTGGAACTACACTATTAGGGCTTTATCAGTTGACTCTGGTTGGATTGTTAAACCATGCAGCACTCTAATCCATATTAAGCTGGTTATTGTCCACATTAATCTGTAGGAGTAGAATCAGGTATTCACAATGCACATGCAGGCACATGAAGTCAAAGAGAAAGTGCAGCCTGCAGCGAAGAATCCTGAAAATCAAGTGATGTTTAATGTGCAAAAGCATTATTTCCTGAACATGAGAAAGGAGACAAAATAGCCCCTGTGGGTATTTTCAACCATTTTCAGAAAATTTAAGATCATATTTCAAGGAACCAGGCACATAAAAGACAAGTGGAAGTCAGAAATAAGCAATCCCTTATATACCTTCAGTGAGATGACTGAAATTCAGAGTTTTGTTATGGCAGAGCTGTGACAAAAAGTTGACAAACCTACTAAGAAAAGACATCACTCTATCCATTAAATTTTCAGAGAATGGCTCAGATGCCTAATTAATGCTGAAGAAATTTTGGAGTAAACAGAGGATCTTCATTTAGCCAAACCACTAAATATATCATGGTAAAGAAGTTGCAGCTTATCACCACCAACGAAGATTGTACTGTCTAATCTATCATCTGCTTAACATCACTGCTTGTGATGCTAAGATGGAATTTTACCATGTTGTGGTAAGTCCTTGAGCAGCATGACAACACTGACTGCACTTTTTGGAAGATAATCACCTGGTGTGAATGCTTTTAACCAACATCTAAGGTGTTCCAGTGTAAACTGAGGCACTAGGATGGATTCCCAGAGCTTGGGGCTGGTAACAGATCTATTAAAAATGAATGATTTGACAAAAGAGAAAGTCAACGTCACTAAGTAAGGAGCAGAATATGAGATGGAATTGTGGTGGTTTTACTCGGGTGGGCAGCCGAGTTCCACCACAACCGCTCTCTCACTCCCCCTCCTCAAAGAGGAGCGAGGAGAAAATACGATGAAAGGGGCTCAAGGGTTGAGATAAGGACTAGGAGATCGCGCAATAATTATCGTGACGGGCAAAACAGACTCAGCATAGAGAGAAAGTAAGATTTATTGCTTATTACTAACAAGCTAGAGAAGTGAGAAACAAAGGAAAGAAACCAAAAGCACCTTCCCCCCCCATCCACCCTCTTCCACCTCCTCCCCCCAAGCGGCGCAGGGGAAAGGGGAATGGGGGTTATGGTCAGTCTACAGCACTTCTTCTCTGCCGCTCCTTCTCGGTCACTCTTGTCCTCTGTGCTGTGGGGTCCCACCCACGGGATGCAGTCCTTGCTGAACTGATCCAGCGTGGGCTGTCCACAGGCAGCAGCTCTTCAAGAACTACTCCAGATATGGGTCCGTACCACGGGGTCCATCCCTTTGGAGCAAACTGCTCCAACCTGGGTCCCCCACGGGCAGCAGCTCCTGCCGGGTCACCTGCTCCTGCGTGGTCTCCTCTCCACGGGCTGCAGGTCCAGCCCAGAATCTGCTCCGGCAGGGGTCTTCCACAGGCTGCAGTCTCCTTCGGGGCACAGGCTCCACCGTGGTCTCCTCCACGGGCTGCAGCGTGGAACCCTGCTCCACCGTGGTACTCCATGGGCTGCAGGGGGACATCCTGCTTCACCATGGTCCTCACCACAGGCCGCAGGGGACTTCTGCTCCGGCGCCTGGAGCACTTCTCCCCCTCCTTCTTCACTGACCTTGGTGTCTGCAAGGCTGTTTCTCACTCCTCTCACCCTCCCAGCTGCTGAGTGGCGCAGCAGTTTTTTCCCTGTCTTAAATATGTTCTCACAGAGGCGCAAAACAACATCGCTTATTGGCTCAGCTCTGGTCAGCAGTGGGGCCCTTACCAAACATGGGGCAGCTTCTAGATCCTTCTCACAGAAGCCACCCCTATGGCCTCCCTCCTACCAAAACCTTGCCACGTAAACCCACTACAGGAATGTAGATGCACAGAACTTGAGAAAAACTCCTTTGTTAGCTGACATGTACATATGTTGGGTGGCTGCAAGATCCTGGAAAAGTCAGAGCAATTAGGAAAGCTCTTGAGTCCTGCCGTTTTTAGAATTAGTGAACTTCTGGAATGATCAGAGACCTTTAAAACAGCGAGGAAACCCAGAAGGCAGGGACTGTTCCTAAGACTCTTTAGGTCATCTATTTTGTTCTGAAGGTGCTTAGGAACAATACTAACGCAAATCAAGCAGCACAGAATGTTTGCTTAAAGTTGGTAAATAAAAAAGGAAAAACAGAGCTGTGCTTTTTGAAACGCAGTTCCTTCAGTTCACCTTTTGGCACCCAATAACTTGTTATCAACTGTCTTGTTTGCTCAAAATCTATCAGGTGGTGCTTCACAGGAAAATCACTATGGCAGATACACAGAACAGGATGTGTCTTCCAGAATACAATACACATGGCTTTATGGAACAAAAACTGCCTCTCCCATGGTAGACTTCAAGCAGTCCTCTAATGAGCAGGCAATAAATCAGCTTCTATACCAACCACAGCAGTCTGAAGGAGCCATTGCCATAGGAATTTACTCCATTTTGCTCTCTTAGGATGAGCTGTACATGCAAAATAGGATTTTGCTTAAAGAGGACTGAACAGTAATCCTGGAAGGTTTAAAGGGTAATATAGTGAGCCTGAAATATACTTAAGAGCTGCTGATAAATGTACATGAAATGAGCCATCTGGTTTATTAACCAGATATGAACACCAAGATGGAAGGTGGAAGCACAGAAAGAGCATTCTGACACTTGGTTGAAAGGTTATTTCTGACACTTCATGAAAGGTTAGCCCTGGTAAAAGAGCAAAAAAAAAGAAAAAAAGAAAAAAAGAAAAAAAAAAAGAAGAAAAAAGAAAAACTGTTCTGATGGTTAGACAAGCTTATTTTTTCAGCTGCTTTAAGGCTTGCTGGAGGACATTCAAACAAAGGCTGTGACAGGAGTTGAGGTATATCTAAAAGCATACTTTGCAAGGTCTTGACTACAAGACAGTGTCTGAAAACTAAACATGCCTGGCAGTTTAGATTTCAAACAATTTAGCACAAAATAGGCCATGTTAGGCTGAATGGTCAGAGAACATCAGGAAAGCAAATTTGTCAAAGAGCTTGCAAAATGGAAACAATAGACCATACGATGAATTAGAGAAGATCAGTGAAAAAAGTCAATGATTTGATACCATTAAGTAGACAACCATATCTGGCCCAGCTACCAAAAATTTGCTGTCAACAACAGCAAATAACTGAAGGCTAATGTTACTAGTAGAGGGAAATCTGAGGATAGTACCCCTGCAAAATCAAAAGCAAAGTGAATGAACAATACAAAGAGAAGCAAAATAATTAAGTAGTTGTGTCAAAAGATGTGATAATTCACTTGAAGGAAAAATTAACATGAAAGTACATATGGCCAAGGCACTCTTGATTGACTGAGTTTCTACAGGTGGCTCTGAAGGTGTGCTGTGGCCATAACCTGTGAGCACGCAGCTGTAGCTGCAGGAGAGCACACCACTTGTGGGGAGTGGAAGTTCCCAGTTTCCCCCCATTACTGTACTGTGTAAGCTGTTTAAACAAGTCTCACAGAAAAATAGAGAAAATAAAAACTCATCCCGAGAGATGCTTCAGATTTGTTTTTGCTTTCACACTCTACCCATTGCAATGACATAATAACTACCCAAAAGTGAAAAACCTTTTCCTCTTCTGATGTGAAATCTTGGACCCAAGAGATCAGATGCAGCCTTCTTCCAGGAAGGTGTCTGACCTGGCAGGTTTGCTTTGTTGGTCCTCAGTGCTCTTTCTGGCAGGGAAAAAAAAAAAAAAAAAAAAAAAAAAAAAAAGGCAGAATGTGCTTCATGTGGGTTAAGTAAAGTTTCATGTTCAGAACCCTACTCTGGAGAAACAAGCATTTCATTAGGCAGCTGCCTGGAATCAACTTAATATGGAAAAGCGAGAAAGCTTGAGAGACTTTAGAGTCTCTGAATAGGGTTTTTCTTGCTGTTTCACACAGTTACAGTTGTGCAGAGATAAACTTTTCTGAAACGTCAGGCTACATTTAAACTCACATACATTGCTTGGTCTAAGAAGTTTACTGTCGCTAAAATCCTTCTTGCAGAGAAGGGAAACCATCTTTGCAAACCTTCCTAGTGAGTGGTTTCATCACTCACAATCATCTCAGGATTGAAAGTTTTTGTTGAACAAAAGCCTCAACATGGCATGTCTACTCTACTTTCAGCTGGCCTCTTCTTCCACCCCAGGTTTAATAGTTGTTACAGATACCTTTGGATACGGCACAGAAAGCTTGTGTTCTGGACCCGTCAGTCAGTGTGATGGTTCAGCTCCAGGATTCAGTCTGCACGGCACTCTCCTGCAGCTCAGGGTAATCTGCACCACTTTTTAGGCCCTTATATTTGTTGTTGAAAAAAAGGTAGTGTGACATCTAACTGACAATACCACAGCTGTGCATTGACAAGCAGAGTGGGATTCACAACATATCTTCTGGGAGACAGTTAGTTGGTGCATATCCTTTTACTATGAAACTTCACAAGACTTGTGGGACCTTTTCTGTTCATCTGTACTTTATATAGCCTGCCTGAATACTCATATTGTGTTAGACATTCTAGATGGATATGAATGTTTAACCATATATTTAATGTATGATCACACATGAAGAACTTGGCACACTATACACAAGGTAAGTGCCGTGTAAATTACATTGGACACTTTTGTATCCTAGTAAGAAACACAGAAGATTCTGATCTAGTATTCTAACTTAGAGTAAACCAACCATGTTAGAGATATTCTGAAAATTTTAATAAAAACTTTTTAACCAGTCAGGAGGTCTTCACAGGACTGTTGGAAAGCTACAAGTTGGGACTTGTAAAAATAGGCTGGAGAAAGCATTAATAATAGATTTTTTTTTTTTTTTTTAAAGAATGACAATTGGAAATAATATGCATTAGTGGGAGAGGAGAGGATAAGCAATTTCTTAGGCCTTTTTTAATCTTATAATCTTAAATTATTTCTTTGAAAGGTTTTCCTCCTCCTTTAATGTAATGAATTCCATAGCAATGATGAGTGAAGTATTTAGGGACTTATACCAGGGAATGTTTAGAAGAGATGATGAATGATTATTGGCCTCGGTTGCTAATTGACACAGTAATCATTGCCAAGGGATTTCTCTCTACTTTTGAAACTATATTCGAAAAAGGAAAGAGAATTGATTTGTTAGATAACACACTAATGGTAAGAGACTAACTTAAGCAGAATGGAGACTCGTGGCATCTCATTTTTTCTTAAGACATTGTCTTCTTCTTGGCTTTATGTTTTTGTGTATTGTAGTTCATAATAGGAAAAAGACGAGCAATCTTATACTACCTATGACAATTATTTTAAGGATGCAGCTACAGTCTACTGAAGAAGATGAGGCTAGAATATTCCTACCGCTAGAGAGCTTGAATGTGTTTGTTAAAACAAAAAAGAAAAAAAAAAGGAAAAAAAAAAAAGACAAATAGAAAAGATGGAAATGCACAAAGGCAACAGGTTTGCTCATCTACCTTTTCTATAGAACCATTTACTTTCACCCTGAAGAGGTCAGGCAGAATTATGGAATAAAACAGGGCCTCAGGCTATGTAACATGATTGTGAGCTAGTCAGCCACTCATTTGTGCCAACTAAATTTTGGAAATGATTCTCCATTGCTGACAGCACCCTCATTACTGATTGTGTAGAGTAATTTATCAGGCATTTCTTAAAATAAACCGTTCATTTATGCTAATAGGACTTGGCAGAGAGGAAAAATTGGCAGGACTTGAAGTTCCTAGTGTTTTTCTTTTTTAAAACAAAAACTGTAAAGTCCTTAGGATTTTGAGCAACCGTTATCACAGCCATGCATAGAGTTTATTCAAGTGACAACTAATTGCATAATAAATTTTCAAAATGGGATAAAATAATTCTTATGTTAAATTTACAAAAGCAAATAGTTTGGTAATACTGTAAAAGCATGGTCATTAGTTTCATACATGGGCATTTTTTATTGGTTAAGTTTCTGGTATTAATGAATCACTTAGTATCTTTTCCATGACTCATCTATTTTGTGTGCAGTACCTCATCTTGAAATATCTCTTTGTTCCTCACCCCTCATGTATTTTCTGTTTGGTAGCTCCCTTCAAGGATATGTTTTCTCCCTGCTGGTGCTTGTTTTTGCTAACACCCATGTATATCAGTAACCACTGAAGCAATTAGTCCTGCTGAACCTGTGGAACTAGTCAATATGTACAGTTACTCCCAAGTACAGGAGTTTGAAGGGCCCAAGTGCATTGACTGTATAGAGCTTAGTTGCTATCCTTTGCAGCTGAACTATTGGTGTGGACATCATTATATTTAGATCAATACAGTTCACATTCAGTTGTCTTTGAAAAAAGTATTTTTAAATACACTAGTTCATGAAAGAGCCATCCTCCTTCCTAGCTCACAAGGCAACTTCTAAAGCTCAGAATGAAAGGAAAACATGTACTGAAACTCACACATAAAGTCTGCAACACTGATAAAATGACAGCTGTAGCAAGTTGTGACTCACCAAAAAACAATGCTTTAATCCAATGCCTGCTGAAGTGTAAGGGGAAGTCTTCTGTTAACTTCACTGGCAGTTAGATCTGGTCCTTATTTAATAAGACAAAGCTAGATATATCTCCAGTAATACATAAATTCCATGATAAGCCATCTTTTTTTTTTTTTTTTTTTTTTTTTTTTCTTTTTTTCTTTTTTTAGGATGTATTCTGTTTCTCAACAAATGGCAAAATCTGTTGCATCTTTGAGCAAAACTAAACAGTGATGTTTTTATTATTGCTTTTTAATAAAAGTAAATATGGTGATGAGTAAATACACTTAGTACAGAATATACTGTGCTTCTTACTATAATAACAAATGGAGCATGGCACATTGACCCCAAATTTTCATCATGCCTCAGCCTTTATCTTCAAATGCCAGAAACCCAAGCTGTGTTTGCAAAGACAAACAACTTAAAACAAAGAGCACCTTGAATTAGAGATTTAATCAAGGATATTTTTTTTAATAATTGGAATTTTCATTGAAGCTGTGTGAAGATACAGATAATTTTTGTTCTATCTCATGGTGTTTTATTTGGCAGGTTGCAGAAGTGAAGGGGTCCAAATCTAGTACAAAGCTTCAAAGAGTGAACATTCATTAAGATTTTGCATATCTTCAACTTTTTAGACTTGAAATTAAATTTTGAAGGGTGAAGCTCATTCCTTGAACATTCATTGAACCTGGCCTTTTCCACTACATGACTATTACTCACCATCATAATTAGAATGTCCCTGCAATGGTTCTAAATGTTTCTATTACTGCTTTCCACTTCTGTCTGCATTCTTTTCATATTGTTTCCTGCCATTGATGCAATAAAAATGTCAGCCACAAATACCAGATTCCTAATGGAAAAGCAAAACAAACTAAAACCACAACCAGCACCACAGCTGAGAGATATTATTTTTCCTTGATACTCCAAATTGTTATGAGGCAAACAATTAATTGAGGTTGCATACGCAATGTATGTTATTAACTAAGTTATATATATTGTTCGTACACAGAGATCAGAATTACTGAGGCCCACTGTAATTGTTTATTGCTGTTGTTTTTTGTTTGTTTGTATTTAATGTACAATGTTTCTTGCATACATTTTGGCTGCTTGATAAGAAAAAGATGCTTTCTCTATTAAATGAGGGGACCATAATCTGTACTTTTGGTTTCTTATGCTCTTGGAAAAAACACCTTACATTTTGGTGTAAGGTATAATGGACAAACATTTGGTTTATTGACATGAAAACAGTGAGGAAGTTAACTTAGAAGGTTGAACTCTATATAGGAAAAATTGATTGTGGTGGTGGAGTCCTTCATTGATCTTTCACAACATATGTTTGGACGTTAGATTCCCATATACATTGTGCCACAACCATAAATGAAATAGAATGAAAAGGTAGACCCTTCTCTGTGGAGTTTGTGTAACACATGAGGAAAGAAAACTGGGTGTAACACATGAGGAAAGAAAACTGTACAAAGCAAAAAGAAGCATTGAGATAACATAACACTAGTCAGCACAGAAGAAATGGTCTCAGCTCTTTGGTCAAATTTATTGTGGATATTCTAATTATTCATAGAAGAATGGGTTTCTGAAAGGCTCCTGAGTTGCTTCTCTTGGTTAAGTTAGAAGATGCAGGAGAGAAAGTCTGTATGTCTGTCTAATACACCCAAGGAAACTTGCCAGCCTATTCTGTAACTCCCATAAAGCTTTCTGTCTGGGAATAGTGTGAGATGCAAATAACATGTTCTGCCTGCTAGCTCTTTAGCATAGACCATCTCGGTTTAGGCTGAAAACCTGACCATTTTCTACCTATTTATTCCACCTCTCATTTCAGTAAATGCATTTTGGTATTTTTTTTTTCTGTATTTTTGAGATTTTTTACTATTACGTAGTTCAATAGTGTAAGTTCAGCCTGAAAACTTTTCAGATTGAAGGTTGTTTTCTTCTAATTGTGCAGTTCTTGGTTCAGCTTGGGCCTCTGTCTAGATTAAAAACAATAGCAATAACTCAACAATGTACTCTGAAGATGCCTTCAGATGTTCCATTTTTTAATGAGAAAGTAATGGAAAATGGTGAGAGGTTCAGAATACAATGGATCCACTGTGCTTCCCAAATTTAACATCTCCTTCTTTCCAAAGCCCCTTAGTGGCGATTCTGCAAGCATTGCGGCATAGGAATTGTCCATTACTGGAGAGTATCCCTGTTTGTTTATTAGCAAGTCTCCATTGCCTGTGGGGACACTGTGCTGAGATGTGCTGCGCAGTAATCAAATTTCATCCCATGTAAGCAGCAAGTCAAATTGCAGGATATAACTTTATACTTATATCTCCTCCCACCCCACCCCCCAAAAAAGAAAAAGAAACATGTAAAGATGCTTTCTCAGGAGTCTGTTTAACAAGTCTTTGCACAGTCGTGTTTAATTTGACACCACGTAATTAAGGAAAAATTAAATGCCACTGACTGCTGTTTTTCTAGAAGCCTCAGCATGGACATTCCAGCTGCAGCAATATTTCAGCAGTTCCATCTGTATTTAGTCTCTGCACATTGATAGTAGGACTGAAACCTATTAACACTTGTGAAGTTCCATGTTCAAGATCTTTCATATGAAAATATAAATGCAATGCCAGGCAAAGTAAAAGTTGAAAAGGTTATCCTTTATCTTCTTAAACCAACGGCAAAGAAATCCTAATCTAATTTAGTTTGAATGGGTGTATCATATTTTTTGGCCTCTCTAGAAAATGACTGTTCCTCATTTTTCTCCAGCTGTAAGTAATATGACTTAAATAGCTCAGTGAAGCAGCTCTATTATTTACTGGTAAAAAACATTACAAATGATTGAAGGGTTTTTATGAAAGAGGTGGCTGAGAATTGTTCTCATTTGCTTCCAATTGAGAGTTTAATGCTTGTGACATATTGCAGGGACAATGTAAATCCACAGACAGACAAAAAAAATTGAAAAGTTATCTCTTTTTATATATATATATATTTTTCAGGTTTAAAAATATTTAGTATATTTAAAACCTGCGAGCTTTTCAGAAATGATTTTTGCATACCATGCTTCTTAAATGGTTATGATTTCAGAAACTGCTTGCTGGTCTGATTGTAAACAATTGAAAAGGCCTAAGCCATATAAGAAGGAACGAGACAAGGACATCCAGGCAGTCTCTAGAACCACAGAAATTGTTGTTAACAAGATGCTTTATCCACTCTGATTTCCCCAGTGTAAAAGGAAGAAGGCCGCAGACCATAAACCTTTTGAGATTCAAGGTAATGCCTTTGCATGACATCTGAAAACCCTGAGAAGTTTCGTGTTTTCCACTAATGAAAATGGGGAGAGCATTAGAACAGATTTGATTGAAACAGTCAATTTGAAATCTAGCTGGCTAATCTCATACATTGCGGGTAGAACAGAAACCTATTAAAAGTTATGTAGCACCATGTCCAATGAATTTCACATGAAAGACAAGTGCAATACTGAGTAATAAAACAGGACATAGCACTGTAAAACTTGTGATCCCTCCCTAGTTTTTTGTCAGTTTACATTTTACTCTCCCTTTCCCTGTGTTTGATACTGAGTTCCTCTCTCTCCCTCCGTCGCTGCTGAAATGAAGTTATTTAAATACTGTATTTACCTTTACATAGTCTTTAACCTGAAGTGAAGACAATATTTGAATAGTGCCCTACTGGTGAGATTGACTAGGAAGAAGGAGATACTGAAATTGTCTATATGTGATGATCTGACTCAGAGAATCACACTGGTCAGAGTGGGTTCAGCACTGAATTGAGACCAGGTCACTTAGGGTTTTGGCTTGAAAAGCCCCAAGGATGGAGATCCCACAACCTCTTCTAAAAGCTCTTGTGAAACCTGCTATCTGAAGGTAGAGTGTGTTGGAGCAGTGGGAAATAAATTGTTTTTTCTCTTTCAATTACAGTATTGCCAGGTGTTACTTGAAACAATACAATGGGAAAAAAAAAACAAAAAAAACAAAAAAAACAAAAAAAAACATCTAGTATTATTTAAAAATTGACAGTGTCACCTTAAAATGATTATTTTCTAAATGTTTTATATGAGTGCTGTGGAACAGTAACACATGTACATACTCCTCCAGCTGTACAGTAAAATTTATGAACCTCACACTTCTGGCACCACTGGTAAGGACAATAGTTTTGCATTAGCAGTTTTTGTATCATGATATGTTGTAGCTCTATTATGGCAAAAAGGGTTAGAAGACATGAACATTAAAAAAATAAACAAACAACTTTTAATTTAAACTACATCTTTTTATTCTTAAGCTAATAAGATCATACACACATATACTTTTTAAATACTCCTGAAGGATACAATTTTTACTGTCTGCAGTTTTATCTTTAAGAGTAATTCATTGCTAAAAGCTGTTCTTGGATGAAATCTTTTGATTGCAGAGGGAATTGAGAATCTATCACAAGTTGCTTTCCGTGTCCTTATGATGCTGTTTGTCAGTGATGCTCAAGCCAGTGCAGTTGACTTTTTTTTCAGACGTAATCCATTCAAATTATGTGTTTGTTGTTGTTGTTGTTGTTGTTTTCCTTTTTGCTGCCTTTTGTCAAATCAGCTGTTGGCTCCTTCCACATTGTCTCTTAGCTCATTTTTTCACCCCTGTTCCCAGCTACATTATTCACAGAGCCAGCCGCAGCTGGCTGAGCACATTATGAAAAATTCCTGTGATCATATGGATTTCCTCAGTTGCAAGTGATGATGACTCTGTTTCATATCTGCCATCTTCTTGCTCCACCAGCATTTCTTCTGAATCTCACTGATAAGCATCTCAGTTATCTTTTGATCACTTTTAACATCAAACTCTCTACTGCTCCTGCTGCTTTCTCTATTAATTTTTGCTCTCATCCTTCAACTTATTTCTTTGCCTCTGTAGCTCTCTGATTTCCCTGCTTTTGGTTGTCTTTTCCTCTATTCTCATCTTCTCCATATTTTTTTTTCTACTCTCTAACTCTCCCCAAACTCATTTTAAAGACGGCTCGTGCATACTCAAGAAACTACGAATGATCATTCTGGGGCAGTTCGAAGGTCTGTATCTCATTCTGAGTTTTCTCTGATAATAACCAAAGTTTTGGCTCTCCCATTAGAAAAACAAATAAACAAAGAAAAATAATCAAATCTTTCCTTTCTGGTGATTTCTTCTGCCAGTTTAGATACAGACTACTTCAACATGTTACCCAGAACAATTATGTTAATTATGTGGACATTTTTCTCCCTCTTCTCTCTTCTAGTTAAACTCATTAAAGAATCCAGGAATCCAGGATGGTGACATTTTGGTTTGCACTCTTGTCTTCTCCCAGAAGTATTAGAGTCCCCCCCTCCGAAAATGCATCATTTTTTCATTTGAACTACAGCAGAGACCCTTGATGGTTGGAGAACTTTGTGACCCTATGATAACAAACCACTTTGAATGGAAACTTTGTGTTCACAATCTCAAGAAGGAATATAATTGAAGAAGGACCTTTTAAGAATGCAATGTACTAAATTAAATGGCCCCCTTTTTAAGGGCTGCAAACTCAAATCCTGGCCTTATGATGTACTGTTGAATTTTTGTTTCTCTGAGTGACCCAGCTGGAGTCTTGCCTTTTCCTTACTAGTCTGCCAAGGAACCTTTGTGCTGAATCACTGACTATTTCTACTGTAATTGGCTTGGACTTCTAGGGTAAGGGATGTGCTGAATACTTCTCTTTTTTTGCCTGCTAATTGTTTTCCCTGCCTCATGGGGCATTTTCTTGAGATTTTCTGTGCTCATGTAATATTTGATTTGGAGCTGGATGTGCAGCAAAATGAAAATTAATTCCATTTGATTAATTTCTTAGATGTTGCTTGTCAATTTAAGGAATTTCTGAGCAGCTCTTCTTTCTGATGAGAGAGTTTCAGACTATCTTAAGACTTCCTGTAGGTAACTAAATATCAAAAAAAATCTCAACCATTTTTCCTCACAGTTATTTCAGCCAAGATTTGTATTTATCCCTTTATTGGTCCTTTTAGAACAAACATGAAATAATAGAGTCATTGTACTTACATTGCCCTATTCCCCACTTCCTAGGCAAATCAGGGGTGTCTCTCAGCAGCAGAAGGATGCGGTACAGTTGTGATTGCAGCCATTACGTGGGGGAGCAGAAAGGTTATCACCAGTGTGCTGGCTTTGTCATTAGGAGCTGGATGGCAGTCACATTGCTCTTTCTACAGCAAAAATAAGAATTTTTAGCAGATGAGTTGGTGCTGTAGTAAAATTTGCATTGAGGAATTGTTCCCTGAAAGTCACTTCGTATCAGTGTAGATGTGCATGTGCACTGATATACTTGCCCACTAAAACTACACCAGCCAAAGGATGAGCTCAATCTAGAGAAAAGTTGCAGAGGTGCTGGCCTAGCTGAAGAAGACATGCAAGTAAATGTAATTGTTCTATCAATATGGTGAAACCTTCTCTTATAGATGGAATGGTGTCACCCACATTTTATGGAAAAGAGGACTGAGAAAAGAAAGTAGCAGAAGACTGTGACTTCACTGGCCCATCAGTGCTGAAAAATGCATCCATGTGTGACCTGCTGCAGGAGAAAAGCAAATCTACAGAGATTGGTGGGAATAAAAAGTAGTACCAAAAGACATACTATGATGAGGACAGAAAAAACAAGGTTGTTTTGGTCTCAAGTCCCATCAGTTTTGGTCTCAGTTCTCCCACTTTCTCTGTAGTGCCTTTAAACTACAGCAAACTTTCTTCTTGGTTATGTTTTACATGCTTTGTTAGGAGTGTGTCCTATGAATGTCAACTTGAGAACATCCAATTGTTCTAAAAAGTGCATTTCCTTTAGAACAACTCAAATGAAAAAAAAAAAAAAATAAAATAAAATAAAAATAAAGCAAGCGTTGTCTGATAAAGGAAATCCTTCACTATTCATAAAATATTTGGGTTATTTGAGAAAAGAGGAAATTGCTAAGGATTAGGTTTACAGCACATGAGCATGTCTCAGAAGTGCTACTCTGTAAAGCTTGTCAAGAAAAAAAAAAAAAAAAAAAGAAATAAATCCCAGTAGGCTTCCAGATTTTGCATCCTGTAGTTTATTACATTTGTCAGTAAAAGCAGCAAGGATTATGGAAGTAGATTTATTAATTTTATGAAATTCTGGCACGAAGGATTGGTGGCCCTCTGATAGAAAATGAAGTGGAAGTATTTTGCAAAAGACAGACATTGTGTACTTGCAGTGAAAAGTTATTACTGCAGCAAACCTGTTGCAAATAAATCGCTGTAGCAAATCCCTTGGAAGTTACTTGCCTTAAAGTCTACGGGATTATGTTTTATGTCTCCTTGTGTAAAGGAAGATCCTTGGTTTCAATGGGTGTTCAAATTCCTCAGGGTAGTGTACAGAATTAGAACAGCTAATCATGACCAGTTTGGAAAAGTTTCCTTTTGGTGTTTTAGCATTTGTTATTAATGCCTTAAAGGCACATTCTCTTCTCAACTGAAAGGTTCATTTTCTCTACTTTCAGTATCACATCCTTCACACAAGATCTCCTTTGGAAGACCTTAAAATATTTTATCCTTTTCAGGATCTGTCATCTGTATGTTGAGAGGAAACTGAGAATAGGACAGTAGGTTGTGCTAAAAAAGGTGTTAATTGAAACATGATGATTAGACTGTTTATAAAGATGATCTGTTTTTCACTCCAAGACAGAGTCCATGGTCCATGACATATAAGAGAAAAATACTGCCATTGAGATCTGGATTGCTAAAAGCTTTTTTTTTTTTTTTTTTTTTTTTTTTTTTTTTCCTTCAAATTTCGTAAGTCATATCCATCTGAAATCAGTTTTTAGGCTACTAGTCTAAAATCTCTTCAAGGACTCTGATCTAGTCTGGTAGTCAGGTATTGCATCTGCGAGAGATAGCTATTTCACTTCTCTCTAAATATTAAGCACATCCAGTGGGTATCACTAATAAAGTTACGTTTTCCCCTAGAAGTTATTATCTATAGGAGAAGGTTAATGCCTTCTGGGCCAGGTCATAGAAGCTGAAAAGGCAGTTTTGCTTTTTTCTTTCTTTTAAATAACCAGTATTATGGGATGCCCTTAATAATCATAACAGTCTATTTCATTTTTACCTTGGGTAGTAATGATTTTAACTCATCTAAAATTAAAAAGTAAGTTTGACTTCATTTGTACCAGTGTTCTTTTCGTTTTGATTTCAGCGTACCTTGAAAATGTTACCTAGGTCTTCAAAATAACCTGAGTTAAATCAGCAAATACCGTTATCAGTGTATTACAGCTGGGGAGATGGAGTCATTTAGACACATGCTGAAATGGTTTGCTGGTTCATATCCACACATAGTAACTACTTGACATGAAGCTGTATAGCAAGTTAGCGAAGGTGCTAGAATTTTATTGTTCTGTGTCTAATGGTTATTCTCCTTTAGATTTGTATTGTGAATGTGAAAGATACCATTTCATAAGGGTTAGGCTTTTGTTGGAAGGAAGAAATTGAAAAGCATGAGCCTGTTGTTGTTAATTATATTCTCCATGAGGGCAATAATCATCTGAATACCTCTGCTGTATTAATGGAAGTAATTATAAGTGTGCTATATAAATACATATGTCATGTAGACATCTTGTATGAATGCAAGTCCAAATGCATTTTTACAATATCAGTAACGTCTATGTATAAATGGGATGCTTATTGAAATGTAAGCAGTTGAAATAGAAATCTTGATTCTTCTGGTATGAAACTTATTTCTTCTTCAAGCTGTGCTTGAAATTTATACCACCAATGAGTGTGAAATACAATTATCCTGGAAGTGTAAGTCTAAGAGCTGATAACAGTATTCATCACATCAGAGATATTGTTTTTTACAATTTTATTCATTTTTTATGCACAATATGTTACAATCCTGTAGTTTTTTTTCCCCATTTTGGCCTTTTTAAACAGTTCTAAGGCACATGTAACCATATTACAGAGAGTATTTGATTTACACTTAAGGGAAATATCACACCTTACAGTTCAGTCTTCTAATAAAACTCCGACCTCCTCCATTTCTATCACTTAATTTAAAATTTCTGAATCTTGGAAAGAAGTTGATTTCAGTGTATTCCCATTCCTATGCTACAGTGCTATAGTGCAGTCAAAGAATTTTTCCACATGATCATAGTACTATTATTGGTATTAATTTTGATGTAATTGGATCAGGATTTAGATGTGGATGAACATGAACAGTTCTGTTAAAAGATTAATAGTGTTTCCTTCCTTTATTTTCTCACATTCACAGTCATTCTTTTATTTCCCCATTCTTTTCATTCATTTCTTAAGAGCTTTTCTATAACTAGTTTCTCGTTGAGATGACATAGTTAACTTGATGCTAGCTTGTAAGGAAATAGCACAGTACTTGAGTATTTTTATTCTGAATTTTATTTAGAAATATCAAACCAAAAGATTTAAAGTGACCAGTGGCTTACTTTGCCCACGCTGTCAGTTTATGCCCTCTCCAAAAGCGACATTATTTCTGACGTGTTCAAAATATCTTGAGGAACACGTAGATTGAAAATATCTATATTCCTAAATACTTTTTATTTTCCTAATTTTACATTGACTTTACACTGTGCTTAAAAGACTAAATGTTTGTTGAATCTGGTCCTTAGTCTTTTATTTGAAAGTGGCCTGTAAATTAAATGTGATGGATAGGGAGAGCCAGAGCTTAATTTAAAAACAGGATCTGAATCCTATTAAAATGTTTTCAAGTTGTAAAATATACCTTAGTATGAATGGGAATAAGGAGATTAACCAATGCTTTAATTAAAACTAATCAGAAACAATGTGATTTTCTTTTCAATCTTTCTCACTCTAAGAACATCCAATGTGAGCAGCTTCTGTGAAAATTGTGGGTTTGCTTGTACACAGATGTAAGGATTATTTGCATGCTGCCATTTGCCAGTGACTTCAACAGCAGTTTCCACATGTTGCAGAAATCACACCATATAAAGCAGACGCGTGTTATTTGTCTATGTTTTATCTATGAACCAAGCAGGACATAATTATTTTAATAGAATTAAGGCTGACATTATATAACGTCTTTAAAAGAATTCAGAAAGCTTTACTAAAGAGGACAGCTACAGCACAAAAATACTAATTAAGATGAACTTTTCAAAGATGTTAAATGTTTAGAGCTACTTTTGATTACACAGATGAAGTTGCATTAAAGACTGAATTTCAGAGAGTGTACTTTCTTCAAATTAGGACTAAAACAGTCATCTCAGATCCAAAAAGTCAGACTGAGCTCCTACTCAGGCATTTGTGAAAACTACGTCTCTATTTCTCTCTAGTCACATTATGAGTCAAAGCTGGTTGGAAAAAGAGATGGGGGAAAGCATATGCTGACGTGGATTAACTTGCGATAGTGCTATACTTAACAAGCTGAGTATCTAGACATTTTATGTATAGAGTCTGATTCTGTTGGTTCACCTAGCAGAATGAGTAAAGATGCCAAGGTTGTGTCTTTCCTCTGAGTCACCTAGAAAAAAAAAAGTTGGATTTCTTTAATGAGAAATCTTGTTTCTCATATCTAATACAGAAGGCTGTGGTACCCTAAGATTGATATTGCATCTACCCAAACAGCGTATTTCCAGAGTTCTACATAATGCAAAATTAAATAAATGATATCAGACAGAGATATTAATACAGAGATCCTCTGTATTAAAGCAGACCCATTTTCCTACTCTATTTGATTTCTTTATCTGAATCTGTTTCTATTTCTACTTTTTTTTTTTTTTTTTTTTTTTTTTTTGGTCAGCCTCTAAGAAGACTGGATAAGCCAGACACAGAAATTACTTTGTGTGTTGAATTGGCATTACATCTTTCAGTATGAATTCAGGTTCTGCTAGCACTTTTAGGAGTCATTAGTGCTTTGCTGAATTTTCCCACACCTGCTTAAAATATGTTGGTTGTAGTGCATGCTGCGAAGTGGGGTTACTTGGCTTGTCATTAAGGATAAAACCCAGCTGCAGAGATCTAACAAATCCAGAGGAAGAATTCAGCAAATATAGTCTTTTTAGTCAGAAGTGCTGCTTCATCTTTCTCTGTTTCTCAAATATTACTTTCAATATACAATGTGCAACTGGTCAGCTTCTGTGAGAAATAGATGAGGGAGTACATGGATTAGTGAAGGAAAAATGTGAACAGTGAAGAATATGAAACATTCACAGTATCCAATACTTAAGGTCAGTAGACAGTTTTGGAGAAGGAGTGGGAGAAGGAGAGAGGGAAAATAAGGTTTAGGGTTCAATGGCAAGTGCCGTGGTGAGTTGTGGGCTTTGGGAACCAGAAGGAGCACTGAAGGCTGATGAGTAATTGAGTTACATGGGATATATTATCTCATGGTGTATTAAGTTTTTTGTGGTGATTATCCTCAGGATGTTAGAGTAGGCGTTGGTTAATGGGAGACTAGGGAGAGAATTGGGAAGAGCAGAGGAGTATGCATTAGAGGAGGGTGGGATAGTGGAGCTAGATGGTGAATTGTTAGACGCGAGGAAATTATCAGGGGAAAATATTGGATGTTCTCGCCCTACTCTTGCCCTCCAAAAACATCTGCATTTGACCTTTGCCAGAGGGAGGTCTAGTGTAGTGAACTTTTATGGGTGTTTTTCTGTCTTTGTGTTGACTTTGATAATCTGTATGGAAGGGTTAATGTTTGCCAAGATGTGGTTAATTGGCAAAGGAGAACAAAGAGTAGTGCCAATAGGAGAAATACAGATACAGCTTAAGCCTCGCTGTGCTAATAGATTGATTAGGCCACTGTAACGTGAGGGCAGATAAGTGTCAGAAGGTGGTAGGAACAGAAGTTAATGATGGGAAGTGCCTATCCCAGTTGAGCTTTATCCTATGTTCCAAAAGAACTGTGTTTTCACAAACACATATCTGTTTTTTTGGAAATCCTGAACTTAAAGATTACCTATTGCTCCAGCCCTCTGCATATCTCACCCTGCTCCATTCAATCCCTTCACCCAGCTAACTTTGCTCTTAGGTTTATTAATGCTTTCTGGCATGGGGATTTGGTTCAAATATTTCAAAATAGAGTACAGGGCTCTTGGTTGTGTGCTAGTGCCAGTAATGTCTCTTGATTGCACTGCAACCATTAACACAACTTAAAACACAACTTAAAACAACAAGTAGCTTTGCCTAATAATGTAGCTCTTCTTGAAATATGAGGTTGTTTTCAACATTTTCAGTACATTTTAATATTATGGAAAGTTTAGTGTTTTGTTGGCAAGATGGCTTTTAACTAGAGAGCCCTAAGAAGATAAGATACAAGCAGAATAATTTCTGAAAGATTTCGATGTTTGTGACTGGCAGTCTGGTATGTGCCCCCTTATGTTCCCATGGGAGAAAAGATTTTGGAGACCAGCTTTTTCTTGCAGCTTGCCAGTAGAGTCTGTGTCACATCAGTGATGTCGGCCATTCACCTCAGTGTGCATGTCCACATAAATGATATATATTACAATGAAAAGTCATATACAAAGATGTACTTCAGATGTGCTTAAAATGTTTCAAATTTCTGTGTGTTTGTAAAATTAAAATGATCCTAAGACAGTAAACCAAAATTACAGTTCATTTTCCATCTCTAAGTTTGTGCCCTACATATTTGGAGGAGGTGCTCAATTAATTGCATTCAGCACAATAGTGTCTGCCTTTCAAAGAGCAACTAAACCAGGCTAAGCAGTTCTGGAGCCACCAAAATCTCAATATTATGTTTTGATAGCTAGTTATTATTTAATTTTAATTCAATTATACTGCAGAGACATGCTTCAATAGAGAACCTAAATTTCCCAGTCAGGATCAGGGCTATGATGTTCAAGGATCTGCAGACAGAAACCAACATGTGTTTTCTACCACATTATGGGAAACAGTTTCCACCCAAGAGTTAGCTAAGAGTTTAATCCTGCAATTAGTATGCTCTCTGCCCAGAAACTATCACTTGGAGCACAGCAAGACAGATGGATTTAGGATTAGAAAGAAATCTCTCCCACAACAGAGTAATGCACAATTTATCAGATATAACTTGGGACAGTGGTTCATACTTTGCTGAAGCAGCTTTGGGAGTCAGGATATCAGAAAATTATTATTTGTATTTCATTCCATTACAAAGTGGGGCCCATTGTGTCAGACAGTAGACAAACAAATAGTAAGAGACAACTCTAGTCCCTCACATTTTATAATTTAAATAGGCAAGACTAACAAAACTGTAGGGGAAATAGAACAGTATGGCAAAGGAACCTGATTTGCCTGTGATCACAGGTTTGTTTGATGACAGAGCAAGGAGCCAAATGCCCCTGTTTAGATTCTCAGCTCCTGCAGTCTGTTCTATGCTGGATCTTACTAATTCTAAATAACCTACTAGATGTTTGTTTCTTCTGACAGTTTTTTTTTTTTTTTTTTTTTTTTTTTTTTTTTTTTTTATGTACATGGTTTTCTTTTCTATTTGGTGTTGTGTGTCAGAGTTACTATAGAGAAAGTCCAAGGAGGAGCATTATGCTAGTTACCCTACTTATATGAAAAAGAACAGAAAAGTAGTAGATCTATAATTAGGGTAAATTTAAATATTTCTATATCATAGCAAGCAGTTCTTGTTAACTGATTTATGTCGTGAAAAAGTGTACCATCAAGGATTACTTTAAGCAAAAACAGCAGCTGGCTTTGAAATTAATGAATATAATCTGTAACAGGTACATACATAAAGCATGAAGTAATTCCTGGCATTCTTCAGTCGATACAGTATCTGAAAGTTGGGGGGGAAAGCATTAGAATACAGGAAAGCTAGACAAAGTATTTTATTTTATGATTTTTTTTTTTTTTCTCTGCAACTAGATGAACAAGCATTACAAACATGCCCTACACCTGTAAGATCTAGTTATATGTCAGGTAACCAGGGAATATTCTGTGTTTTAAAATGAAATCTGCACATTGAATCAGGCAGAGAACAGCTGGCTTAGAAATCAGCCTGAGAATCAGAATAATCTATGAAAGGTATTTTTGTTAGTCTTAAACATTTTTGCATGCTGTCAGTGCAGAAGATAGCCTCTGAGCTTTGTGGGTTAAGGAAGTGGCTGATATGACTTTCTGGAATTGGGTCATCTTGTTAAGAATGGAAAATTCTATTAAAATTTAGTGATTAGAAAACTATGTGAGCCTTTGTGATTTACTGCAGCACAATGCAGGTTCATATTTTAAAAGGCAGAATTTCAGTCAAATTTCTGTTATTAGGGAATAAAGATGCGGTCACTTCTGCAACAAGTCATTGCTTTTTAAGCAAGAACTCTGCTCTGATGTGCATACAACAAGCAATAGAAAGGCAAATGAGTGTAAGAATCTATTCTGTAACAGCCAAATACAAATATGCTTTGAAGACTAACTGAAACACAAACTAGGGATATAAGGTTCCTGGGTATAGGAAACACCAGACGATTAAACTTTGTTAAATCATACGGTGTTCAGGAGAAATCTACCAGCACCAAGGCAGGGCAGGTACTCACTCATTACAGCGTCTCTAATTCTAACATGAGGATGTGAATCCCATTCTTTCTACATGCAAACAGGAATTTACACAGCTACTTTTAATCCAAACTTTTTAGATATATCAGTGTAAACTGAGTATAGATGCTTTTTCCTTGGATTTTACTTGAGATTAAATCTGTACAAAATTGTTTATATTTACTCAAAATGGGAAATTATAAGAGAAAATTAAGTAAAATCAGATTACCCGAAAAGCTAAAATTAAATGGAAACAAAAACTGTTAGTATGGAACAAAAGTGCCCACACACAGACTTTTGCTCCAAAATAAGTAACTGTGTGAAGTAAAACCAACTGTTATTTTGGTTCCAGTTTTTGTGTGGATAAGCCCGGGGACCTCTGGCAATTAAAATATAATTGTTCTTGTGCTACAAATATTCACAACCACTCTAAGGCCATTTTAAATTGCCAGTACAGTATAAAATAGACACAGCGTTGCTGAAAATGAAGAAAGGGACAGCGAGGCCCTTCATATTTTATAAGGATTTTTAGGAGACAGCACTTTCCAATCATATGAGGTAAAAGAAAGGAGATGAGAGACTGAAGGCTTTGCAGTGAAAAAGCAGATTGTAGAAAGAAGAAGAAATACAGTAAATGAAAACCCACAAGTGCAAATGGCAAAGGATCAAAGGTGAGGGGCTGTGTAGGAGGGAGGTGCTACTGATGCTCCCAGACATTCAGAGATGGAAAAATTCCATTAAAACTAAGCACCTGCTGCCTAAGATTAGGACTCCAAAATTACAAAGCATGTCAGTAAAAGCATTTTGCTTTGGAGTTTAAAGGGGAGCTAAAGAAAACAGCAAAAATATTAGGAGGTGGAAAAAGAATGGGGAACTATTTTAATGAAACTGATCTGTGCACATTTAAAATGGGCTATTGCTTAGGCATGGCTGGTTTCAATCTGATTTTAATTTTTGTTTCCCAGCTTTTTAGCTGTCTTCTTGAGAAAAAAAAAAAAAAGAAAAAAAAAAAAGAAAAAAAAAAGAGTCTTTTAAGTTTAGTTTAGTAAGGGGATAGGCAAGTGAGCTTTGGATGGCTTCCTAACCTTGTGCCTCATTCCTCTTCATGGGTGTGTCTGACTTAAATTTCTGTTTCTTAATCCTACTCTAGTCTTTGTGGATGAGGAGAGATGATTTCTGACTCTTTTGACCGTTGTAGGGTAGAACATAACACTGAAATCTCTTCTGACAGAGTAAAGGCTGGCAAATGTTAGAAACCACAAGAACTTAGATACAGAACCAGCCTATACTTAACTAACATACACGTGCTCACATTGGCATGCCCACACAACCAAAAACTAGACTGAAGGCTGCTTGGTTTGAAACGGCTGTTTCTTGTGCCCCATACTGCTTTGATATTTGCAAGTTGATGAGCTGAATATCACATGTCAGGGATTGGCAGCAGACAATGGAAAGCCAAAAAGCTGTAAAGCTGTTCCCAGTTCTTCACACAGAGACAGTATTGATCAAATTGTCACTTACAAATCTGGGGGGGGCCCCCCCCCCGCCCCCGCCGCAGAGTAATCTTCAGTATGCTCCCTCTCTAGCTGACTCCCAGAGCCCAATTTCCTGTTGAAAAACTTATAATTAACCTGATGATTGCTTTTCAATAGGAAATAGGAAAATAGAAGGTCTAGAAAGAGTTATATATCTAGTTTTACTTTCCCCTGCTAAATGAAAGGATATTTGCTCTTGTCTATTTTGAATACTAGATGTCTTTGTACAGTCAAATTGAGACATCCTAAAAGAGAAAGATTTTCAGATGTTCTCAGCTTTTTCTGGAAACTGGGCCCCTGTAAAGATGTCTCAAGTATGATACTCAGAAAGAGAGTTGTCCCAGACTGCACAGTGCTTTTCAAAACTCCGCCAGCATTTTTAGTAGCCTATGCCTCTAGGAGTCTGGGCACCTTACCCAAAAAGAGCTAAAAATGTAATTTGCAGTTCTTCAAGTAATCCAAAACAAAGTATCAAATCCCTTCCCATCTTCCTTTGCCAGGGAAAGTCCCTATGCAGTGGAACTGGCCTCATTCTGCAGCACAGGGGACAACAGAAGTAAATGGAGGGTGGAGTGGGAGAGCTTTTGGAAGAGTGATCAGGCTGTGCAAAGTACTCACACCTGCTTAATCACAGATGCCTTGCTTGAGAATCAAGTTCCAAATATTTCCATGGTGCTCAAACATAGAGTTACCTAGCTGTCATTTGCTCTGAAGAATTTCAACCACCAGAATTTCCTTGGCTGTGCTGCAGCTGATGACTTTTTCCATTATTTTAATACTCACTCAGCAGACACTTACTTGGTGTGGGTCACTAACCAGGCAAGAAAATATCATCAGACTGTTGAATTTTCCAAAAGTGAAGGTTTATATGCCTGTGTATTGTAGCCACAGAAGAACAGTCTGAAGATGTGTAGAATAAACATGCATGGCAATAAGCATGCAACGCGTGACAGACACGATTTGACATCACAGAATCACAGAATCACAGAAAGTCTAGATTGGAAGAGACCTACAAGATCACCGAGTCCAACCTCTGACCTAACACTAACAAATCATCCCCTAAACCATATCACTAAGCTCTACATCTAAACGTCCTTTAAAGACCTCCAGGGATGGTGACTCCACCACTTCCCTGGGCAGCCTATTACAGTGCCTAACAACCCTTTCAGTAAAGAAGTTCTTCCTAATATCCAACCTAAACCTCCCCTGGTGCAACTTTAGCCCATTCCCCCTCGTCCTGTCACCAGGCACGTGGGAGAATAGACCAACCTCCACCTTGCTACAGCCTCCTTTCAGGTACCTGTAGAGTGCAATTAGGTCGCCCCTGAGCCTCCTCTTCTGCAGGCTAAATAGTCCCAGCTTTTGACCAAAAGAAGGGATTGTTCAGGAAAGACTAGTCAATGTAAAAGTGTTTAGAAGTGATTGCAAATAGTTCTGCCACAGGTAGACTGTAAAAGGTTTTTGTTTCTCAATTTCTTTTTCTTAATAGCCTAAGATAGATGCTTTAAGACATTAATCATCCTAAATTAATGAATAAATCACGTACTGATATACAGATGGGTTGTGTTGAGGCTAGGGAACTAAAGCAAAGCTCTTTAATACACTGCTTCTGTCATGAGCCGTTTACCACCCAGTTCATTCTACACCCGTCTACCAACTGTCTCTGCCAAAGCAGCTGTTACGGTGGGTTTTAATACCGCCAGACTGGAATGCCAGATAGACCTCAGATTTTAAAAAGAGACTTAAGGAAAGATGATTGGTATCATCACAAATAATCATCTTAACATCAGTTCCCATTTCAAGCTGTACTTAATAGAGGTGTTTTTTTTTTTTTTTTTTTTTTTTTTTTTCTGTGCAATAAACTGTACCCCATTCTGATGTCCATGCTTTCAAAATGGTGCAGAAACATCTAGGCAAAAACTTTGAGGATAGGACATAGAAAAATGATCCCTAGGAGCTGGAAGATGATGTGATGTGAGCATTTTCAGTGTGTTGGAGCATAAGTGCATTGGCAAAAGTTACTTAGGAGAATGCTTTGAAAATTCTTTCAAATTTATGTTAAGAGAAGGTTTTTAATTTTATATTGTTTTTACCAGTTGTTTGGGAAAAACTTAAAGACTCCTACCCCAAAAAAGGGCATCTTTAGGAAGTAAAGGATAAGAGAAAATTATATCCAGCCTTAGGTTCACAGTGTGTATGTTCTTCAGCATGGATTGTCTTGCATCCCAGAATTAAGAGACTAGAATCAGCTTCAGGTACACAGGCTTCAGCTGGCTGCCTAAAGAGCAAGGAAGAGCTCATCTGCAAGGAAAAGTTAATCTCCTCCTACTCTGATGATGCACAGCTGGCCAGGAGGATTACCTTTGGGGTCTCCGAAGAGCCAAAGAATCTAACCTATAGCTGGAGATAGGACACAGGAAAGGACAGATTGGTGTAGTGAGGAGATGCAGACACTTTCTGGGTTGGCTGACGTGTCTTATTCCAACATGCAGGGTCACACTAACCACAAGGTATAGGACCTGGAAATAGTTTTCACCAGGCTCAGTAGGAGGTCCCTGAGGAGCTTCTTGCCTGCCTGCACAGCTGGGGACATGATTCAGCTTCCAGGATCATGGGAGCACGTTGCAACTAAGCAGTTCTCTGTCCTTTCAAGAGACTAATTTCAGGTGACCACTTTTTTTTTTTTTTTTTTTTTTTTTTCCATGCTTGTAACACACTTTTCACTGATTGCTCTCTTTAAGAGAAAATGAATAAAGCAATGAAGTCTTAGTGAAACAATGTATCGCTTGACCTCTCAAGTATCACAGGAAGCTCAGGTCCATCTTAAACCCAGTTTTGCTCTGTGGAAACAGTTGCGCTTATGGGCATTTCAGAATTCCGTGTATTTTATGCCCAGAAATAACCATTATGGTCACATAGTCTGACCTCCTGAATAGCACAAGCCTTTCAGCCTCACCCCACAATTTCTGCATTAGGTACACATCCTGTGGTTAACCTGCATCCTGTGGTGGGATTATACATTAAGTTTTGTATTGACTAGATTATAAATGGAGAAAAATTACATTTTTATCTTGTATTTTCATTAGTTTAGGCTTGCCTTTGTAGGTTTTTCCTATTAAAGTTGTGTAAAGCTTCTCCCAGTTTTTGCCCTCTACTTATTCAGCTCTTTCCAGCAAGACCAATTTATGTTAAACTAGAAGTCTCTAGTGTCCTTACCTTGGGCTTGCACAGCCTGAATACACCTCCCACAGTGCTGTAGGAATGATGTCTGGAAGAAGTTGTTCAGTGTACAGTGGAATTTAATATTCTTTTCCTTAAGACTTCTCCCCTTTATAAACCCTATGTACTTATGATCTGACTTTTTCTCATGTCCTTTATGCTGTGTCTCTGCAGTATGTGCTGTGATTCTTACATAGTTCTGTCTGTACTTACTAATAAGTCCTTTGCAACCAAACAGGGTATATAATACCCGAGTTATTCTTTTTATTTATTTATTTATTTATTCATACAATGTTATCAAGGCAGTAGTTTGGGTGTCTGTCCTTCAGCAGTTGCCAATTTTTGCAAACCTGGTAAGAACTTAATTTTCTTTAGGATTTCGACACTGTTGTCCAGATTGACAGGCTCAAAAGTTAGGGGTGGAGCAGTGGGTAAGGCAAGGCAAACAGATGATTAGAAAGACAGCACAGACATGTGAACACGTTTCCTTAGGAAATGAAGCTACAGTTTATTACCAAGGGAATTTACAGTTCTTTAAAATTGCTACCTCTGAGTATTCTTACTTCTCATCTTCCTTCCTGCCTTCCTTTGAGTCTTCTCTTTAGGTCTGTGGGGGTTTCATAAAGGAATGGAACTGTGTGAGGCTGTACAAAAAGGCCAAATTTTCAGTGTTGTGAGGTGGTACGTATGGAAAGCAGTAGACACTACTTTACTGTGAGATTCTTAAACCTCTTATGTGCCAAGAGTTCTCTCTCAAAATTATATTGAATGATGCAGTTAGTCAGGATTGCTATCAAATATGTAAGCAGAGTGACTGATAAATGATTGCTTTTACCCCAGCAGTCATGCAAGATTAATTAGATGTAGTTAGTACGGTGACACTTTGAAAATGTAAAGTGTATATAAATGCTAAGTGGTATTTTTACACTGAGTATATCCAGGATGTTGGTTGATAGGAAATACATAAAATGCTTTTTAATGCATTTCTGTATGTGCAGCTTTGGGTAAAAAAAAAAAAAAAAAAAAGAGTACTTTTGTAAGTGTACTTGACAAAGGGTTTTAAGAGTTGTGTAATGGATGTCCTGAACATCTAAGTCCAGGTTTAAAAGTGATTGATTCTTAGATACCCATATATGATTATCTCAAATAAACCTTTTTTTTTGTGCTCTGCCTGTCAATTCCTTCCTCTCACACTGATTCAGCTTTTACATTCTTGACTCGTGTCGTTAATAATTGTAATAATTCTTATAGCTCTCCCATGGTAGTCAACATTTGCCAGGTGTGAAAAGGTAAACAGATCGCTTATAGATATTTTTAGTATTGATATTGATACTTCCACTGCACTACTGATTTTACTATTTCTACTGCTATTTACTATTGTATTTACATCTGTGTTTGTATGGCACCTAACACAAGATTTACCTTTTTTATTGCCATCTGAAAAGGTTTGTCCATCCCCTCTTCCCTCAGTTACTCATTTCTACTCATTCTGCCAAAGTTTTCCACCCTCTCAGCTGTGCTGGGTGCCAGATGAATACTCTGTGTGGCTATGCTTTAAGTGGGGGAGGAAGTGGAACCTGCAGTGAAAGGAGGAGTGAGTTCTTGAATATTATTCCCTTAATTTATTTTTTCCAAATCTGTTATGAGTTGTTCTTAAAAGGTAAATCACCAGCTCTAATGTAATGCAAAAGGAAAGGATTTTTCCAGTGATGAAAAAGATTTATAGGAAGCCCTCCAAGCTTCCAAACTGTCATGTCTATAGCAGGAAGGAAAAACCATTGTAGTTACCCAGTTAAGTTGGAGCAAATAATTTGTTCTGGAGATTTCCTGAAGTGTGTGTGCACTACTTGTACTAGGGTCAATTTTTAACGAGGCTTTTTTTTTTTTTTTTATTTTTTTTTGCCTGTGTGTACTTTCCCTTTGTTTTATCAAGGGAAAGAAGCTCATTGTAAAGCCAGAGTAGCCAGGCTGGGCTGTACTGTATGCTCAGCCACCTCATCCACTTCTCAGCCGTGAATGATGAATTAACAGACGTCATGGCTGGGACAAAAGAGAAGAGACCTGACATTCAAAATGAAGTCTCCCAGATCTGCTCCTGGTAACATATCCCTGAACACATCACTTCTAACTCCCAAGTGTCCTTCATGTGAGCCATTAAGGCCATTTCTCAGACATATTCTGTATTGTTTTCCTTTTCAGCGCCTTAAAAGTTACTGCTTGTTTCCTGCTGATCCTCTTCTTTGGCTGGATTCATAACTAGCTGATTGAATGCCCCAAACACTTGAACTGTAGTGGATATGGGATCTGGGTGCAAATGATTTGGTTCTGGGCCATCTCTGTTGACTGTTAATGATATTTCATTGGAATTGCAAAACTGTTATGTAGCAACACCATGTTATTTGGAAGAGGTACAAGTTCTTAGTTTGTTTCTGTGTGATTCATACATGTATATAGACTACACTGTGAGCTGGAGTAGAGCTAGCTAATGAGGGGTGATAGGTTTGTCACTGCTCTTTCTTGTAAACTTAAGTGATATGTTGGAAGAAGGACATATACACGTACATTACTTCAAACTTCCCCTTCTTATTCATTGTCCCACCTGAATCATAACAAATATGATCTTTTTCCTGAGCTTGGCTGTCCCTGGGCCTAATTTCCTCTACATAATTTGAGAATTAGATTATTTCAGTATGCTTTAACCTGTGCTGCAGAGAAAGTGTTATCTGGTGACTTGTGCACAGTGCTGCAGGATTGCTAATTGGTGGGACAAAGCAAAATTTATTACCTTTATCCACTTTTATATGCTGTGCTTTTCTCCTTTAATATTTGAATTCAATTTCTACTAGTGAATAGTAGAACAAAACTAACTTTGCTTTTGCAGTCCTGAATCTCAGAAACATCCAGTGACACATTCGAAAGCGTGCTATGTATTTCACCTGGTTAGGGTGTATGTTCAAAGGCATTTCATTATTGTTGGGCCCTTCCTCTAGACCTGTTTCAATGGTTTTATCTCCCTTTATCTTTTGCTTTAATGTGTTTAATATGTCTCTACTTCATAGCTCTGCTTGATGTCTAGCAATGCTGTAGCAGATAGGCACAAAAAAAATGGAAACTACTGTGAAGATGTTGAGTTCAAATACCAGGGAAGTCTTCAAGGTAACCTGGTAGAGTTGTCATTGCAGTTGCAACTGATACAAATTTTGACTCTTCGTTGCACTGTTAATCCTTGAGCATTGTATGTTATGCACAGTATGTATTTTAGCAATGTGCCAAAGTCAAATTTATTATAATAAAAAATCAGCCTAGAATTTAAATGTGGTGAAAGAAATAACTTTTTGCTTTACTGGCAACAGTTAAAATAAAAAGAGAAGAAGGCTCCTTTTAATTTAAAAGGACAAAGTCAAATCTCAGCTGCTACTCATTCCTTTGTGGTTTTCTTCAGGTGGCTATATCTGTCCCTTTAACTTTAGGGCTAAATTGAATATAGTGTCCTGCTTACAGTCAGGATGTGCAGGTGACCTCCTCCAACCTGTAACTGCTTCTATCCCAGCAAAGGCCTGTTTTCATCTGCAAAGCTCCCTGTAACTCACCCACATGCAAATGCTTCTGACCTTAATTAAAGCAGTTCACCTCTCTCTGCCTCAAGGGATGGTTTCCTCATAAGGCAGTTGTGTTTAATTAGCATTTGGATAGCATTCTGCTGGTTGCTCTCCGGGAATGTTGTTCAGTAGGAGCGTGGGATTGCTGAAGCCTGACTGGCAAGCTTTACACCCTCCTAATTGACACAGAAGCCAAGTAGAAGTTACACAAGGAAAGAACAGAGAATTGTTAATGATGGATCATTAGGAAGTAGCTCCTTTGAATGAATGTAGATAACTTTATAACTCTATCAAAGTGAAAAGTAGCATGATGAATGATGCACCAAACAATAAAGGCTCAAGAAATACACTGGTTTTATAATTGCTGTGCAAATTTCTAGCATGCTCTAGTTTGTAAGATTAATTTATTTGGGAAGTGTGAAGCATTCTATGCCTGTTGTACACTTAACGTCTATTTTGTTTTCTTTTCATTAGAGGTTTTATTCAGTGTCTTTTGATATCATTTCAACTCCTGGGGTTTGAGATAGGCAATTTTTACACTAGCAAAAAATTGCACAAGCAAATGAAAACCATGTATATCTACTAGTTCCTGTTAGAGTCTGATGATTTCTCTGTATAAAGAGAACATATATGTGGTCTCAGATGCAGACACCTGAAATAAGAATCTTTATATCTATTTATTATATTTTTAATAGAAATTGCCTAATAGTTTTATGGCTACTTCGAAATTCTAGACCAATAAATCTTTAAGGGGCATTTTTACTCTGAAATTGTCTTCATAAGCATTTCAGTTGGCACAGATACATCATTCCTGTGGCTTGCACTAGGGCCAGTACAGCCCACAGGCAGTGCTAGGAAGAGGAGATAATACAAATATTGTTTAGTGATGTCACCTGTTCCTTTAAAATTTACTGATCTCTCACATGAGAGTTCCTCTCAAAATTTAACTTAGTATATTCAAACTGAGTAGAATTAGGGGAATAAGTTATCAGAAAAATTACCCGTGGTGTGAGCCCTTTCTTACTTTTCATGAATATTAGTGGGGGGAAGGTATGTGAGATCACCTAATCCATCAGCAAGCCCCAAGGATCAGACATAGGTTCAAGCTATACCAAAGCAATTCTTGTTCCTAAGGTCCTAATTGGTAGGAAGTCTGCAGCCTCCTCATATGACCTGTTTTAGCATTTCACTACCTGTACCATGATTTAAGTTTATTTTTAAGTAGCC
This sequence comes from Nettapus auritus, assembly GCA_011076525.1. Taxonomy (NCBI): domain Eukaryota; kingdom Metazoa; phylum Chordata; class Aves; order Anseriformes; family Anatidae; genus Nettapus; species Nettapus auritus. Next base: position 58,835,470 of record CM021766.1, on the reverse strand, counting down.
AACTTTCTTTCTTTCTTTTTTTTTTTTTTTTTTTTCCAACTTGAGTCAATTAATTTGTCATCCATCATGGCATGAGAAAGGATTTGCTTTCTTCTTGCAGAAGGGTCATTTTTTTTTAATTTTAAATCTTTATTTTTTTTTTTCATCTTTTGAAAACAGTTCTGAAGTCAGTGTTATTTTCCTGGACTTCTCTTCAGGCCCATGACCACTTTGTTCAGCCTTTCATGTTTTCTCTGATCACTTTGGTTGCTGTCCTGTAGAATCTCTTCAGGTGCTCCACAAGGTTGTGCGGTGGGGGGCCCCCACCAGCCACTACTCCAGCTGTGACCTGCCAGCCCTAACTAGAACAAAAAGATCATTTCATGTGTCCTGAAGGCTTCTCTCTTGTTTGTACATCCCTGTATGACGCTTGCCTTTTTCGCAACAACATGGTGTTGTTGACTCACATTCATTTTGTGATCTAGAGTAACCCCTAGCTCTTCCTACCTTGCTGTTTGTCTTCTGCCCTGTATTTATATTAATAAATGCAGCTCCTTCCCTTTGACATTATTGAATTTCACCTGTTTTATCAATATTTTTTTCTCCAGTTTAGCCCATTCATTGTAAAATTGTAAAATCTTTGTCACAGTTTTAGCTTGAACTCCTTTGAAACCTGAGCGAGTACAATATCTGTTTCATCAGCTAACCCACTAAAAAGGTACTGATGAATGCTTCATTCTGAACATATTCCTGTGGAGCTCACTTAAAACACCCTCCTCTTTTAGAAGACCCTAGGTAGCTATTCTCTGGATATGATTCCCGCTCAGGACTCCACATCACTTTGGATTTACTTAGACCATGTTTCTTTAGTGAATTTATGGAAGATAGCAGAGCTGAAAGTCTTTCTGAAACTCAAACTGTCATTGATCTGACAGCCTGGTGGCTTGGGGGGGGGGAGGGGGGGGGGTGTGATCTCACATGATTTTGGATGTTTGGATGGTAGAGGTCTGCTTCTAAGATAATTCTATGTCCTCTGTTTTATGAAAAAATGTAAGTGATCACAATTCATCTGACAAGGTTTAGGCATTTACCAGTGTCTGAGATGAACTGCACTGTAAGTGTGTCTTCTTGTCTGCAATCACTCAAAAGGGAGTCAACTAAATATCAATGCAACTGAAAATGTATCTCTAGACTATTTGCATCTAAAGATAGATGTGATGTATCTCACATTCAGTGCTTCTCCTGATAGACAGAAATGAGATTGAGTGAACATTATTTTTTCTTAATAGATAAATGCTTGCTGTTCCTCATCTCCTGAGTACAGTGTGATTATTGGTTCCAATATTTAATGTTCCTTCAAGTTAAATGATTTGGTCTGTAATTTCCCAATTCCTCCTCATTTCCTTTTTAAGCACTGGAACAGTACCTCGCCTCTGCCAGCATACTCATTAGGAACACACCTAATCAGCTTGGGAAAAAATCTTTCTAAGTACCCACGAGTGTATTCTTGCTCATTTTGAGGTAAATACCTTTACTGTGTTAAACATTTTATCACTGGTGATCTGTTTAATGAAAACTGCAGCAAAAATGGAATATTTTGGCATGACATTTTTCATCAGCTCTGCTCAAATAAGTAGTAACTCAAGTAGTCAACTTCCTTACTCATGCTCTTATAGGATGACTTCTTGTTGTGATTTGTTTTACTTGCCATGTGATAGTCTATCGTTCCTTCAGAACTAAGTCAAACACTATTCTTACGTATTTATTTGCATTTCTAAGTAAAGATGTAGTGCCATGTAGAAAGACATAACTACATATAATTTTTTCTGTAAAATTTTTATGATGATATAATAAAGGCTGTAATTAAGAATAAAGAAACCATTTTGTCCATTGACCAAAGCATCAGAGGTTGTTGAATATTTTATTAAAGGAAAATTTTCAAGTGACAATTCTGGAAATTATTTTCCCCAGCTTCTCTATAAAACATAGTCTTTCTATGCATACAGCGAGTGTATATCTCAGTTTTGATTCTGGAGTATATCTGTGGCCTGTTCTCTCTTCTGAGACTGATGGTAATGATACAGCTACTTGTCTGAAAGGATCTACACTGAAAACTCTGTTGGGTTCACTACAGAGGATTGGTAAAAAGTAAGACCTGACTATCTGCAGTAGACATAATTCTTCATATCATTGTCAGCTTCCCTAAGCAGTTTCCACCTTTGAAATGATTCTTGCCAGAGTAAATAAACCATTGTTGAGTTTCTTATGCTACCTACATTTTTGATAGAAGACATAAAACAGGCTGGGGAATGTCATTTCTGTGCATGATGTTAGTCCTTCATCACTGCAGGATAATGGAGAACACTGCAGATGTGTTTGAGCTGTTGCTGACAAGAAATGGTGCCCATCATCTTATGCCACTGTGGCAGTAGTAACAGTGCCTTAACATGACTCTTCTTAGGCTTCTTATGGTTGTGCTGCCTCCTGTTGTATACGGAGTGTGGGGATTTCTGCATCACGTCCCATTTTGTGGATTGGGCATATGTTGTTCAGCAAGCAGGGAGTAGTTGATCTGGGATTTAAGACTCAGAATACCAGATATACATACAACTTGGAACAATGGGAAGACTTTCTTAAAGTTGGGCAAATATGCAGCAATTCTGCATTTGGCTGTACTACGTAAAACTGGCTTATAAATACTTTATTGTCAGCAGGAATTTGTTTACTATATAATTCTAGAATATAACATTTCTGTGATAAATAAACACTGTGATAAGACTGTTGTGAAAATGAGATACTTTTCTTTAAACTAACATAGACACTTCAATATTAATATAGACAGTAAATAATTTTATTTTATTTATTTATTTTTTTTTTACAGGACCAGGTGTCAGATATAGTGAATTTGCTGTGTCACATCCCAAACCACCTCCACTTGTTGGACAGCATACGGTGGAGATACTGAAGGGCATGCTGGGGTATGAGGATGATGCCATAGAAGAACTGCTCTGCACTGGTGTTGTGGCTCAGCATGAGGTCAGATAAGGAACATTAGCTACATTCCTTCACACTGAGTTCACATAGCTTTGTCCTGTCTTTGCTCCCCTAATGGGACTCAAAGAGAAGACATAATCTAATTCCTAATTTTCTTCCATGTGTGTTTGTATGATTTTAACACTGATGTATCAAATAAACAATCTCATACTGTCTGACTGAAAGATTTTCTTGGGGGGTAGCGGTAAATGTAATTATATGGTCCTGTGTGGCTACTCATTTTCAGTACGTTGTATGGGAAATGGAGTTCTTATCATAATTACAGTAATTGCCTAAATGTTTGTCCCCAGAAAGACATCATGTTAGTGAAAAGAAGCAGAACCTTAGAAATCTGTGTACTAAACTCTCCAGTTGTAGAAAGCTGGCTTGCACATTTACTTTAGTAGAAAATCAGCCATGTACAAATTGGTGGTTGATCTGAATGATTTTGAACAGAATCATCAGTTATGAACTCTTTGTTCGTCTTTATTTTAAATCAAGGGTAGAGTAACCATTGCAAAACTCACTTCTGTTGTCTGGCATTACCAATTACTGGTATGTCTTTATATTACATTGTATGGTCATGACAATCCCAACATGTTAGCAGAAATAAGCTGGAATTGGCAGAGTTCTTCAGTTATGAAACGAGCCTATTCCAAGACCGGTTGACAGATGAACTATGATTGAATAGTCTTTTGTAATTTTTATTCAAGAATGCCCTGGGTGCTGTTAATTAAACATGGATCCATGCAAAACCACATGCTGAATGTCAAATACCAGAACATGCCCAAGTTTTTAATCTGGTTCTGTGGGTAGGTACTGATCTCTATCTCTGACTCTAATTCCCAACCAAAATGCTTTTCATTCTGAAGAAAATATAGTTAAAATATAAATCTCTGCAAAGCTTTTGACTTGGTCCCACCCCCATTATTAAAGCATGGTCAGAGTTGACAAACCTACCTTGAAGTTAGTAACATCATATCCTGTAAAAGGGTTGTGCTTAAGAGTAAGGCACCACATATTGTGAGAAGGTGGAAGAATCTGATCTGTGAAAAATAGTAAGGAAAAGACCCCTTTTCCCTGAACAAACCAATTTGGCAGTACTTCACTCACAGAAGAAATGCCATGCTCCTCTATCCCAGCATATAATTTACAGCTAATGTAAACTGTGTATGGGAAGGGCTTAACCTTTGTTGTATGCACCCCAGGAGAGAGTCAAAGCCTTTCTATTTCTAGAACTAAATAAAACTAACTCAAATTGACGCTCAACAAATCATGTCTGTATTTTTCCCAAAGTATCAGAAAGTCCTGGCATTATAACTAGCTTGTCACTTTGTTTTCACTCTAACAAGCAACATACTCTGCACTATATCTGAACTTCACAACTCTGTATTACCTTCTGGTGGAAGAAAAGAGGTTATTATGTGATGAAATTGAAGAGGAACCCTATGTGGTGGTTGCTCATTTTTGAAGCCCAGTGTGTTTTGATCCATTTGTTTGCTTGTTTTCTGTGTGTTTTTGTGTTTGTAGTTTGTTTTGTTTTGATTTTCAGATTTTTTTATTTTTTTTTTGACTTGCACTGCATTCCTGACACCAAACTCCAAACTCTTCCATGTGTTAAAGACATCATGAGATCCTGTAAGAGTGACTTCTTAAATAAATATAGAAATAAGTCTGAACTGAGAATAGAGAGACCATAGGGGAAGAATTTGAACTGGATTGGAGGAGGGTTTGATATAGTCTACCTTCCCTTTAATCTAAGGGGAACATCCCTTTCTTAATGAGAAAAGCAGCATTTTCAATTCAGCTTCACATAAATTGATAATCTGGTATTAAGATGAACTTTGTTTATTAATGAAAACTATTTAGTACTTTCAGATAACATTTACAAACAAATTCGATAGTTTTACTTTTTAAGGGTTCTTTTCTTCCCATTTCTAAGAGCTGTATACATAAGGTATATTAAAATATTGCTCAGGAGTTTTTTTTAAGGATTTCTGAAAAAAATGCCTTTTTTTTTTTTTTTTTTTTTTTTTTTTTTTTTTTTTTCCTGTGCTTTTCCAAGCAATGGAAATAGCTAATCACCACATCCTTAGCTACAGTATATTGGCAGAGCTTCTTTGACTTTAACATAACAATACGGGTTTAAATCAGCTGAATATTTGTCTGTTAACTTTGTAGAGTTCACATGCAGTGTTTCCATTTTTTCTTTTCTTAGTGTTTTCCTCTCCGCTATGTTGACAATCAAATGCCTAAGGGGATAATCAGAAACATTATATTGTCTAACTTCCAGTACTTACTGCAATAGGAGCGATCCAGATACCATTTTACCTTTTCTGTGTTTGATTAAGTCATACACTAAAACACAGACTGTTGCTAACTCTTAAAGTTAGAAGATGGTGGGTGTCTGGTAGCCCAAAAAGTCCTGTAACCTTCCAAGATCTAATGGTGAAGTTTTGCCCTTTCACAAAGTTTGGCCCTTTAATTTGGATAATTGGTGGACACAGTCCACCAAAAATAAATAATTATTTTTATAATATTGTTATTATTATTACTATTATAGTACAATTTTCCTTTAAAATGAATGAATACATACAGAAAAAGTATTTATAAATTTTACTGTACTTTTCCCAGGAATCTTCAGGACTATGTGTCCTAGAGTTCAATTGTTAGACACATTTTGACAATCTTTCATTTCAAAGTGGCTTTCTTTTGTCCTGCAAAACTGGACATAAATCATCACATGGGCTTTTGGACCTCATAAGCAAAGATCCCTCCAGTTTCAAGGGAGGGATATAGTTAGGAATGAGGATGCACAGCTCTCTGAATGAATTTTTTTATTTTATTTTTTTCTCTCAAATTGGAAAGGAATCTGCTGCTGCCATGGTGTGAGTGGGATTGGCTTTAATTTGACTTGATTTACACATGGCTGTATTGAAAAAAAAATAAAAAAGGACACTTGTCAATCTGTTGTCTAGTTCAAAACTGAACCCACCTATAACTGTTTGCCAGTTAAACTATTTGAAAGGAAGATTTTCATTTTAACATCAGTTCTGACTCTGGCCTGTCGCCCCTTTGACTCCATTCTCTGCACTGGAGAACCCAATTGTCCTTGTATCACCTTTTCTTGACCATATATATATATATATCCTCAGGCAACCTCTGATAATTGTCTTCCTTTCTTTTCACATGAAAGCTAATATTACTCTTTACCAGGTATAAATCACCCAGAAGACTGAAAAGATGGTGAAGTCAGGACAGTTTTGTGTAGTCATATAGTCTGAGGATCTACCTCAGGGATATTTTAGTGCATCAAAAGAGAATTCGATCCAACAACAGGCAACTGGATAGTGACAGAATTTTCTCACTCCTAAGCAGATCTTGTTCCTGGTATCTCTTCTCTAGGATCTTCCCATGCACTTGGTAAGTCCCCGTATGGTTGCCTGAGAGCATAAGAAGTCCTTGCATGGTTGCCTGCAATGGGTACCCTACAGGTGATGTTCAAAAGTAAGTCCTTTTTGATTAGTGGCCAGGAGGAACAAGTTACTGGCAGAAGCCTTGTCAGATATCCAGCCTATGTGCAAAGGCCAGTGTAGCCATATTCATGTGAAAACTGGTCTATTGATAGGGCTCCCGATTGTGCATGCAGGCAAATGCTCCTTTTATTCTCATATTTATAAAATCAGCAAAAGCTAACAGAAATATATATATATTATTTCCTTATATATATATTAATAAGGAAGGAGAGAAAGGAAAATATCCCCATTCCTGACTTATATACAAAATATAAAGGTCATTTTGTTTTAAGTTCAGTGGAATAGATTATCTGGATGCCTGTTGATCTTAATCGGTTTTGGCCTCACTTCTTGAAAGATTAAAGCTCAATCTGAAGATGTCTAATGACAATGTACTAAGGCTAAAGTAGCAGTCTGAATAACTCTTCTAGTGCATCAGATGTATGAGAAAAATGCCTGGGTTCATTTATGCCAAGGACCCATGCAACTTTTGCAACAAGATCTCTTTTTTGGCACGGTCTCCATCAAGCATTGAAGGGGGGCCAAGCAAGGGTTGAGATGGGGACAAGTTGTTAACTTTTATTTTTTTCTGTTCTCCAGTGTTGCAGATAAGTGAATTAGTAAGTACCAATTAGTCCTTAGCTAATAAGAAATTCTTAAAAATCATAAGGTAAAGGGCATGCTAAACTGCCTTCCTTAAAAGGCCCTCATGATGGTCTAACTTGATGAGTAGTGTCACACTGCTTTTTTAAAAGATGCTCAGGAAAGCAGGCCAAGGAGGAACCCACTTCACTGAAATTGCTTCTGTTCTTCAGCTATTTCACTATTTGTCAATGTAATTACTACTCCAAACTGTCCAAAAGAGCTTTAAAGTACAGGAAGAATTTTGAAGACGTGTAACCTGGTAAAAGAATACATATGTAGCTCTCATCTCTTGCAGAAGCTAAAATTCCACATTAAAAGTTTTCATATAAAAATGCAGGGTAGTGTATACATTTTCCACTGACACTCTCGTCTCCTAGAGGATTGAAACTCTGACTAAACCAGATATCTTGTGACAAAAGTGACATTTCTCTCATTTTTTTTTTTTCTTCTTTTCATCAAAACCATCTCCCAAAGCCAAGAGTGAAGGCTTTTAGCTGAAAGGTGAAAATACTTACTCAGCAATGCCACTGTGGAGCTTCCTGCAAGTGACAGTTAGAGTATCTCATGCTCCCTTTCATCTTCAGGCCAGGAGGCCACAGGATTCTTGTGATGTATTGCGAGTTTTTCATGAGAGTATACCATACCACTTAATGGGAAATGCATCCTAGCCAGAGGAAAATGGAATCATGAAACGGTCACACTACAAAACTTTACATGAGTCACTGGGGCACCATTTTTTCTGAATTCAAGTATAGAGAAACAAAACCCATCATCTAACTGCCTGTACTCCTACGAGGTCCTGCCTGTGGAGTGTAACGTATCCACTTCAATGAATTCTCTGTGCTCTAAGGGGCACATTTTATGGGGAACAGCTTGAGATACAGAAGGGACCTTAAGAACAGCCATGATCAAAGAGCAAACATTGGTTGAGACTTATATTCAGTTACATTGGTATTGACACAGACCTCCAGATTTTGTGGTGTGGTAAGTAAGGCTGATGAATTATCCAAAGGTCTTGTGTACAGCCCAAGTCTACCCGTACCTTTGAAGAAAGATGCTAGTTGTAACAGCAGCACACCTGGCAAGAGCTTACATTACCAAATAGAATGACAGCAGATCCTGATTGCAAACCAGAATTAGTGAAGTTGGTGAACCCATAATGTTAATTGTGTAGGAAATGTTAGTTCATTAACAAATTTACCTTTTTAATGCTTTTGAAGACTCTCCTACCTGCTGATCCATTTTGTGTGATTTTATGGGTCTTGCCTTCTTTGGATTCTCTCTGAATTCCATGCCTGTCCTATCTCCTTTGCATTTACAACTGCATTTGCAGAGTTTTGGGGCACACATCTACTTTCTAATAGTGCATTGCTGGTTTCCAACACACTGTACCAAGCAATCGATTATCCCAAAGTATGAAAACTATTAGAAAACTTTACAGATCTATTTTATGCCATAAACATTGCATAATTAAAAGCCTAATCCATTGCCCTTTGAAGGTAATGAAGGGGAACTGTCATTGATTTCAGTGGGCTTTAAAACTAAACCTAAGTCAACGTCATTAATTTTTCATGTTTTTGAATATGCCAGCTTGTGTCATTTGCTTATAGACAACCTATTAACATATTTCACCTCTGGAGATGCTTTAGAATAATCAGAGACATTGCAGGTACACAAACCCTTATTTCTTTAACTTCCCATTGGAAAGGCTTTCATATTTTTCTATGCTCCCATCGAGAAAACTTAAATCATTATTTTCTTGTTGGTTTTGTTTCTTTGGCAGAGTTAAAATTGTTCTTTCCCTCTTGTCATTTCATTTTCACTTTAAATTACAACACATAATACTTACGTATTTCTTAAATCAAATGCCCCATGAGGTTTTATCTGATATATATAATTACATAAATGATCATACTATTAGCAATGCCAGTATGTAATATCAATAGAAGACTCATTTACTGAACTGTTTTTTGAAGAGAGGAGAAATCCTAACCATTTTTGTGAGTAGCTTATGGTGGGAAGTGTGGACTAGTGCCAACCTTAATTACTCAAATATCCAGAATCAGACCCTAAAACAATCAGGAGCCATTTAAAAATTAATAAGAGAGTTCTAAAATAGTATGATAGAACTATATATCTAGATGAGATTTTAAAAGGAAAATAAGCAATAGCAAGATTTGTGATAAAGTTAATGGAGCTGGTGACGTTTCTTATGCATATGTATGTCTGTGGAACAAAATGCAGGTCATTACTAGCTTCCTTGCATGTCTCGAATTTGTCCAGCTTCATTCTCTCAGTTTTAGGGAGTTCCGTTTTTCAGGGCATTTTTTTAGGAAGCTGTTGGAACTGAATACTGTTGATGATTTTGCTAGCGGTATTTTTTAAATATCTGGCTGCTTATAGTACTACCTGGGCATTCAGTCAGCAACTGAATGCTGAGATCCAGTTGATTTTGTGTGATATATTGAAATAGGTGCTCTTTCATGTTATGCAGCATGCATTTCAGTAAGTTGGATGTGAAAATTTGCAGTGTAAAGAAAATAAGCATTGTGTGATTAAAAGCTATCTTAACTGGACTGGTCAAGTGCATTCCCCACTTCTTCCTACCAGTAAAATTAAAGGCAGTTCTTCAAAATTTTTATTGGAGAAGGAGCCAGAAGTCCAACTCTTAAGATGGGGTGAAGATTGATAGCAGAGAAGGTTTTGAAATAGTGTATCTATCTTAGCTCTGTGGGCTTCCATAGCTTTTAAGGATTTATCCATAAACAAGACAGGTCCATTGGTTGTTGGGCTAACCAAGGGCTATCAGAAAATCTGCATGCCACAGACTTCTTGTTTGATGCTGGGCAAGTCCCATTCCCTTCTTTTAAGCTGTCCATATGAAGTATGGTACGTTCCAATCAGAAGGACAAAGTAGAGATTGTGAGCTGACCTGATAGTGGAGGCCATCTCTGTTTAGACAGATGGAATGCATTGTCTGTCTTGCAGAGCCATTGTGTTGATTTTAGAATGCATGTGTTGCAGCATAGCAGAGAAGTTAAATTGTTTTGCAAAGTGAGGACATTCTATTTTTCCCGTAAAACCAATATGAACAACCGCAGTTTCCCAATCTCCCATTACTGAAGCAGAGTGAAGCCTCCCCAAAGGGCTTGTGAAAGACCTCCACAGATCATTTTGGTATAAACAGATAGTATCTTTGTACCTAGTGATTGCTTACATATAAAACTCAGATCACAAACTTTTAGAATTTGGCCTTTCTGGCAGCAGCTGCAAAAAAGTTCAGGAAGTTAATCTCATTTTCTGACTGGAATAGTGACTAAGGTTAGGGAGATTAGCTGCAACGTATATTCCCAGTAAGGACTACTGGCAACATTAGGGGAAATGGAAAAAAAGATGTTTGTATGTCTAAGGTGGAAAAGAAAGAAAGGGAAAGAAAGAAAGGGAAAGAAAGAAAGAAAGAAAGAAAGAAAGAAAGAAAGAAAGAAAGAAAGAAAGAAAGAAAGAAAGAAAGAAAGAAAGAAAGAAAGAAAGAAAGAAAGAAAGAAA
>CM021766.1:58752779-58824352 GCA_011076525.1 Nettapus auritus | reverse complement strand
GAAGAGAAGAGAAGAGAAGAGAAGAGAAGAGAAGAGAAGAGAAGAGAAGAGAAGAGAAGAGAAGAGAAGAGAAGAGAAGAGAAGAGAAGAGAAGAGAAGAGAAGAGAAGAGAAGAGAAGGGCACAAATGAAACATGGGGTGACAGGTCTTCAGATACTGAGAAAAATCTGTCATATATGTCGCTGTGGTTGATCCTTCCAGTAGCTTAAGCTATAAGAATGATATATGGAATTAATGCCATGATCACAAATTTCCAGCCATGGAAAGACTGACAGAACCAGCAGTAACCTGGGCTAGCCAAAGGACTGATTTCAGTAGCGATACTGGAAGGCCTCAGGCATTGCATGATTTATTCACTGGTGTGTGCATAGTGTTTACTAAGCAGAAAGTTGAAATCACATGGGGAAGGACAGACGTAGGTGGAGCATTAAGCGAACTACCTCTGCCACCAGGGCACAGAGGAACTCAGGAAGAACTGGCTGTAAACAGAAGCTATCCAAATCTTGGAAAATCCACCTAAATGAGCTAGGCAATCCAATATGATCTGGGCCCTGATCTGGAGTGGTGTGCTCTGATCACTTGCTTCAAAAACTTCCCTAGAGGAGTGGACAACAGACTTTGCCTTTTGAAAATCAGAAGGTAATACTGTGTACTTTTCTATGTTCCTCACCCTGCAAAATTTCAAACTAAGGGCCTGGTCCAGTGCCAAGTGGAGCACATGGAATTACTTCCTTTGTCTTTGATACATTCTGGCTCAGCATTTAATTAATAATCTTTTATAAATAGTTTTTGGTTTTGAACTTTTCACTTCACCTTTTCCAGATATAAAGATGGGACCCACACTTATCTCATTAATTTCAGATGGTTTGTTTCTGCTTTCAAGGTGTGCGCGTGGAACCCAATAACTTCCCGGACACAGCAGAGTATGGAATTTGGCCTATGCTTAAAAGTAGATCTGAATCAGTAATGACAAAATGTTTGGAAAGTGAATTTCAGTCTGATTATATTTGTAATGCTCATATGCATTCCAGGAAATACTGAAATACTTGAACTGAAGAAGTAGAGATACCAACGAAAAGTGGATTGAAAACTTGCATGCTCAAATATAGAAGAAATCTGAAACAGCCCAAGCCTGGCTAAGGCTGTCATTTGTGCCTTGCTCATTAGTTACTGAAGTCATTTCCACCCATTAAAAAAACAAGATTCCTTTTGATTTCAGCTAATATCCAATTTTGCAATCTGCTCTCAAAGCGAAAAACGGAGAGAAACAAAATGACGTACACGGCCATGTCAAGCCATGCAGTTTAAATAATCTAGTTTAGTTTCCATGCAAGTCAGTGTGAAATGCATCAGTTTCCAAAGGAAGAAAAATCAGGAACTTGGGCTGTTTTTCAAACATTAATGTCAGTAACTCACCTTTTGACCTGCCACACCAAAAACTTATTTTTTCCCATTTAAAGATGGGAAGAAACTGAAAGTATGTGAAAGATCATTTGGGCTCAAGAGATGCTTATTTAGATACTATATTTAGATTTATTAGAAAAATTATCCTTTTGCATTTCCTGACTATGCTGCTGATGCACATGGGTGTCTGGTGCAGAGGAACAGCTGAGATGTGGGTATCCCAGCAGTGGCTTGACTCCTTTAAGACCAACCCCAAAAGAGAGCATTAAGACAGAGGTGAGAGGGTATCAGGGCTGTCCCTGAGATGCAGCTGTGTCCTGCCTTCTCCTGCAAGGAAGGCTGAGAGTGGCACTGTTGGGGGCATGGACCCCTGTGCCCTTCAGCATGGTGAGCTGGGGGTCAGTTGGGCCCACGGAGCTTACGCCTGGTAAAAGAAAAAGGAAGGTCTACAGGGAGGACTCTGGGTGTGAAGGTTTGGGGAGTGATGATTTGAGGGACAAGATGAAGTAAGGAGGCCTCATGAGATAATAGGGAACCCCAGAGGTGTTTTGGTCCTTATTTCTGTTTCTTTGAAAGCAAAGGCATCCTGAAATTCAGTCCAATGCGGCTGAGATACCTTGTAAAGCTATATAGGATGGGGGAAAGCTGAGGGGGGAGGCTAAGCTGTGCAGCAGGGCAGCTCCTGCTGGCTGCTAGCCAATGATTTGAACCACTCTATCATGCCAAATCTGTGAGCAGCTAGCATTAACTCCTCTTAGATTTATTTTACTCCTCAGCTTGATGAATAGCCTGCCTTTGTTAGAGCAAGCCAGCAAAACTGCTGGAGAACTAGTAGTGCTGCAGGTCTGTGGCTGTATTTATGCCTTGTTCTTCCAAGCTGGGGAATATAAGTGTGAAAATAGTAGGATGCAGTGATGTGTCTCACCTGAAACAAATGAGCAGAAATTTATGGTACGTGGTTTGCTCCCTAAGGCAGGACACTGAAGGGTATCCCTAGAGCTTGCTGCTGAAGTGCTCCATTGAGGGTTGCTGGTGGTTGCTTTTTCCCCTCCTGCTCTCTGTTTTATACAGTTAGTTTATAATCTCTTTGGGCAAGGACCTCCTGTTCTTGTGTGTTTGACCAGCAAAATGAGGTACTGATTTCGCTTGGATGTTACAATTATATGGATAACTTGTGTTTTGTTCATCAGCTATAAATTCTGGGAAAGCTGGCTCTTTCTTGTGTTTTTGAATTTTGTCACCAAGAAAGTATCTGACTTCTTCTATCACTATGAATTTGGGCTACACTCAAAATACTTTTTTTTTTTTTTTTTTTTTTTTTTTTAAACCCTTATGCTTTTGCTCCTCTTTCAGATTCTTAACCTTTAAAACTGCCTTGCACTTATCCCTTATATTTCAGGCTATTTATTTATTTATTCTGAATGCTTTCTGTTGTTGTCAAAAGAAGAAATGTGATAATTTGGAAGGTTCACAGAAAGCATGTTTTGTGATTATTGTTCTTGCGATCTCTCCAATGTAAACTGCTTTAGAAAAGCTCTGTTCTAGCTACTTTAATTCAATTTCGCAGAATAGTGGATTTTCAGTTGGCTAAAGACAAGGGCTTTTCTTTTAATGGGTACTCAGAGAGGAATGCAGTTTAACTGTTCAGTTTCTGTCTTGGAGTTCAGCTCTGCCTGGTGGGGCCTAGGGAAATCCTGTGTGATTAACTAATCTTCCTTTGCCACCTTTTTATTGTTGATAAGGAGCAAATACACTCCTTACAGTGCTTTGAGTGTAGTGGAACAGTGCTACCGGGGCAGTTTGAGGGTGTTTTAGCTCCTAAAACAGCTCCTCTTTCTAGCTCCTCTTCCATAATAAAGTCAAAAATAGCTCTAGAGAAAAGCATTCGCCTGCTGTAGTGAGGGAACCCTTTTGCCCCCAGGTCTGAAAGGGAGATTCTTGCAGAGTCTCTGTACACAGTCATATTGCAAATCTTCCTCAGTGCTGAACTGTGGCCTGAAAGGTCTAGGGGTACTTATGAACGTGATCTTAGTAGGAGAGAGGAAACCAAGCAGCTTGGCTTTCAGTAGGTGGGATTACACCAGTTCACACCAGCTGAGAACATAGCCCGATTTCATATTTTTGCTCACTTTGGAGTCTTTTTACTGGGTGTTTACAAGGTTGCTGATGCTTGCAATGGCAACGCTACATTCCCACAGCTGACTTTCTTTTGCTGATCCTGGAGAATTGCTGAACAATCTCTGGGGTGTATGCCAACTTGATAGGAAAGAATTACCCTGAATCTCTCCCGTTTTGTTTGCTTTGTTGCTGTGTCCTCCTGGCAGCAATTGTTCCAGGAATTAGCTTTTCTGAAATAACAGGACATTTGTTTTCTCTAATCCTTTAACTTCTTTAACTCTTGCTAAATCAAAGCAGAGACATTGCAGAACTTATCCAAGTGTACCTCTTCAAGCTGATCACTCCAGTGAGTGGTTTTCTGATTTCCAGTGTGTTGGGTATACATCACAGCAGCACTGACCATTAGGCAGGAACTTCCTGTCTTCCAGTACAGCTTCCTAGCAATCTTTGAAGAACATAGACTTAACCTCCTTATGGAAAGTAGCCAGGGACATCTTTGTTAAAACCACTTTTAGTTCTAAATGCAGCATAAATGTGAACTCTGGTCTGCCCCACAATCCTGCCTGCTCTGCTGCCACAATTAGAACAATACTCGTACTAGTGAGCAGGACAACACTGGTGTAATGGTAATACTTTGGTGAAGCTATCACATCCCTCATATTAGCATACGTTTCTGCTTCAAAAACATATCCCTGTTAACTAGTGAAAACATGGGAGACCATTGTTCTTGGAGAAGATATCCAAAGAGATGCAGCCATATAACCTAATGGAGTTTAACCACAGCTCTTCAGAGTTCAGTATAGGTGCCAGAAGTTATGTTTGGAAAAAGCAACAGTTTTGTCTGGTTGGTTGCAAGGGAGCTAATGGTAATTCAATTAAGTGATCAAACTTTGAAAACCGTTCTGAAAGTTCAGTTTCTTGTTATTCTTTCTGATGCATCTGTTAGCCTTCAGAAAACAATGTGTTTAAAAGAGCAAGATAGGTGCTGTACCTTAAACACATTCTTTATCTGCTTAAGATAAAGAATGGATTTTGGCAAGAGTTATGGAGACAGAAAAAAAAATTCCACGTTAAAATAAGTAGGGGGGCTGCAAAGAAAGATCAGGAAAGAGTTGATTTTATTTTATTTTTTAATAAAAAGATTTAATGCTTGTAGAGCAGTTCCTTTATGAAGAAGAAAAGCAGCAAGTGCTTGAAGAAAATAAAACTATGTATGTATTCTGATGATGCAAAGAAATTCGTTAAAGGAAAGTTAAATTCCTTATGGAGAAAGAAAGAGTGCTGTTGGTTTTTAACCCACTCCTAAACATAGTATTTTTCTTCTTTTTCACCTTGTTTTTCTTTAGAAAATTGCTATTGATTCATGGATTATGAGATTTGATACTTTTTTTTCTTATTGTCAAATAATGTCATAAAATGGTTTAGTGTATGTAATTAATCTTGCTCTTCAAGATTGGTAGTAAATTCCTTCTGACCTGAAAATTCTGGATTGCAGGTTGACATTTAAGCTATTAATTGTATTACAGTACATTAATAATCAACTCAGTTTTTACTCACACAAGTGGATTCCATGTCTGCTAATTTAATTCAATATTTTTTACAATATGTTATGTATCAACTATTTCTTTTATATAGCATAAACATCAGTAAAACACTGGTCAAAGTTCTGCTCCTGTTGCACAGATAGCTGTAACTCACAACTGTCGGCTTGGGACTAGAATTTGTGTCACGCTGAATTGTATTTAACTACTGTGTATATTTCTTTCACTGAAGTATGCAGAGTACCTACTTGGTTTGTGATTTCTTCTTCTGGCATTAGTGTCCTTGGTGGGATGTTGTTGAGAGCAAAGGTCTGTCTTGTAGGACAAGTCACTTATGCACTATGATGCTCTGGGCTACAGAATATCAGTAAGGTATGGGGTATACTTTAAACAGTAGAGAGCTGACTTACCAGAGCTATAGAGATAATGACAGCTTTTGGTCTGCATGCAGAAATGTGGTACTTTTACAAATAAAGAGCCATTAAGTGAAAACTTAGAGTGCCTAAAGCTGCTGGATTCCATGGAGAGTAGGTTAGGTTCTTGCTGTGAATACATACAAATCTCCTGAATGACTGAACTCATACATGAATGCTGTTTTTCTTCTGTTTTAATTAAGTAGCACTTAAGAAACATTGGTATTTGACATTTACATCCTGGTTTGTAACAGCAGATGCTGTTAGCTTCAGGAGCCTCAGAAGTTGTGAGTTGCCATCCTGAAGCTTATAGCATGATTTTATTAATATATAAATATTTAAATACACACATATACATATATTTTTTGAGTTTCTTAGATGTTTATTTTAGATTCTCTAAATATCAAATTAAGCTTTACCTTAATTGGCCATCCAGAATTATCAGCCACTCTTGGAAATGCAGCTCTGTTGCTTACTGTCCGTGTGCACCATAAACCTCCCTGTAGGGAGGCCCCATGGTGGCTGGTTCTGTCTCCGTTTATGCCAGGTATGTAAGCACAAGCCTCACGGTAAGCGTGTTTAAGAGATCTTCTTGATTACAATGGGAGTGCTCCTTCAGCTTATAGCTGTACAAATGTTTACATACCTGGCTCAGTTTGGTCCTATATAAAGATCTGTCTCTCTTTCTCTGTGAAGGCTTTTCTGCCCACTGCTTTGAGATTTCCCATGCTTCATATTCTCCCATAATCAGAGGAAGGCAGTCCAGGTCCTTACTAGGAGAAGTCCTAGAGCCTGAGATATGAAGATGGCAACTTACTTGGGGTTTAAAGATCTGCTAAACCAATAGAGCATACCTCAGCAAATATGTGCATGCTGATGTTGAGGCTTGTGTTACTGGAGTGTTTTTTGCCAGGGTGAAGTCTTTCAGATTTTTACAACCTTATTCTCCTTTGGGTTTGTTCTTTGTCCCTCCTCTCCTCACCATCCCAGAGAATGGCCTTGTGCCATTCCTTAAAGTCAGCAAATATTACCCTACATACTAATAAAAATCAACCAAACAACAACAACAGAAATGAATGTTGTCTCCATACATCACTTCAGTTCACAGAGATGGATGGATAATGGTACTACAAGTCTAAACACATTTTACATGCATACATGTGAGTACAACTGCACATGTATGCAAAGATAACATTTCAAATAATTTCCCTTCCAGAAGGTAAAATAACAGGAAGACCATGGAAAGGAATAACTTCCTGATTGTTCCAGGAGGTGAATACATTTACATTAGCGAAAAATAAGCCTGGCCCTCAGTTAATCATTCCTTCACTCACTCAGTTTGCTTGAAGATTACATTGTTGCTTTGTAGGGAAAAAAAAAAAATAAATAAATCAAAACTACCAAAAGAGTCTTTTCCGGACTCAAAAGATTTATGTTCTGCTTTGTTTATGTTTTGTGCTAGCACTTATGTCAGTCCTGCTCTTAAACAGTGTGGTGTAATGATCCTTTAATATATTTTAAAATTATTTTTTTCTAGCTCATTTTTTTTTTATTTTTATAAGAAGTGCGTATGTAATAGTTGTTCAGGTCTTTTTTTTTTTTTTTTTTTTTTTTTTTTTTAAAAGATGTTGTTTATGTGCTGTAATAGAACATACGGTCAGTTAACTCTTCTATCAAGTAAATTCTGTCTGCAGTAGAACTTTATGGAACTGAGCTTAGTTTTAATGACTGACAGTACCCATGCCTACACTGAAGGCCCAAAGCAGTTGAATGTACACCTATTTTCATTAAATGACTCTCTGGTACTTACTGGAGTGCTGAAAAGCTGGAGCTTGTACTTAGTTACGTTATATTCCAGAATTAATGGCATGTGGAAGTGGCATGCACATCTGTATTTCCACAGTGCCCATTGAAACATGTTGAGAATATTCTGGAAAAGCAGGTCATCGTGGCCTTCAAGCAGCAGTGTGACGGAAAGGAGGTCCTGAGAGAACTGCCAGGTCAGAGCCAACCACAGTGGGTAACCAGGCCTCCCAGAGTGCCATGGTTACTGTTAAAATGTTTATGGCTTTACCTTTCGCTTAGTTAATGTTCATGTGGTATTTGTGGCATTCTTCAAACCCGCTACTGAGGCTCAGTACCACTGAGTTTGCTTAAAGTGTTTGTATCGCTGAGGCTGTCAGCCATCCTAATGGACAGTTTCCCCCTTCTCCTGTATGTAGTAACTACCTTATGCTGAGAGTTTAGCTGTATGTCATCTCATGTTACTACATTTGGGTTGCTACATTGGGTTCATGGTTGAAGGAATACACACAGATATTCCTTAAAAGAATGGAAAATGTATAATTCTTCTCTCCTATGTTCCTTCCAAGCACTAGTTGCTGAGCACAGGGCTTTTCTGTGCAGGTGCTAGAGCTGTTCCTCCTCCTCCTGTAGTGTAGACCTGCTGCTGCTCCCTGAGGCAGGTCACTGGCCAATATAGCAGCAAGAGGAGCTCTGAGGAGCCTGGTAGGAGACACTGGACCAAACATGATGGCCTCTCTTCTCCTATGTGACCCGAGTCAATGCCTCCATTCTCAGGTGGCATTCAATGACAGATACAGCCCTGGGAATTGACCACGTGCAGTTCTGGCTTATGCACTGTGAAGGGTGATCCATGAAATACTCAGATACATGGGTTTGATCAAGGGCTCTAGGCTTTGGATTTAGTTAAGATGTATTGCCCAAGGCTTGTATTAAGATACTAGAGCAATTCTTATGACTGGAAATGATTATCCAAATTTTAAGCGTAGGAGATACTTAGCTGTGGAGGAGCTAGGTGGGAAGTATTACAAATGCTTCTAATGAACAACTGTGAGCTTTGAATAATGTTAATGCTTGGAATAAGCTTGGGGCTAGAGTTGATGGAGAGCTGTTAAGTCAGTAAGAACACTGCATCTGTGAACCTGCAATGGCAGCTTTAGTCTCTCAAGAGATGACATCAAGCCTGCTGGAAGACTGCAATAGTAGGATATGATAGGTCTGAGTTCATTAAAAAAAATGCAGTCATGCTACAGGTATCCTTTGTGACTGTAAGAAGTTTTTTTTGATCATTCTATGACTTGGGTCTGTATTACTAGAAGCAAGAATAATAGTATGCCCTGTATCTTTTGTTTATATTGTGAGCTCTTCAGGATGGAACGCACTTACTATACCACCACACAGCGCATAACAGAAGAGAGTGTTAAACAGCTAATATAAATAAGAGATATTCTTATTCCAGCTCAAGGGATAACAAAACCTTTAGAAAAGTAACTTGTTTAAATGAAGCTAAACAGATTGGATTTGGTATGATAACCATTGGTATGGCAACTATCTGTCACTACTGCTGCTCAAGCACAATCTCTTTATCTGTGTGGAAAAGCATGAAAATGAAGGGCTATTCAGAGCATTGTACAAAGCCTTAGACTGCTTTTTCAGTACACTTGTAAGCCATTAGCCATACCCACTACCAGTCTGTTAGGCTTTTTTACCCTTTGTGTCTGCTGTGGAACAAACCACACTGGAGAACTGAGCCCAATTGCAGTAAATCTGACATCCCAAGAATCCCTGGCACCTCCCTTCCCTTCCTGTCTTTGCTCCCTCTTAACATTTCTTTCTATTGAGAAAAGGAAAAACAATATTATTTTATGAACTGTTATCAGACATGTACACTTACTTTAAAGGCATGGTCCATTTTTACTGAGCCTGTATTTATCATCTAAGCTAGTTACTTTATCAGAATGTCCTTTAAAAATAAAAGATGTAATCATAACAAACCACAACTCAGAAACTCTCTGTACAAAACCTGATCATTTCAAAGGAGAGGTGTTGCCCAGATGTTGGCCATAATTTCAAGTAGCCATAATACAATGTACCTAATATCTGGGACCTGGATTCAGTCTGCTCATCTCAGTGGAGATACCCATAAGCTGAGAGGTGGATGCTGTGGCTGAAAACATTTCTAATTTTCTGGGAAGTTTGGCTCCCATTAATTCTGGTTAACCAATAAAATCTCTGGTGCTGAAAAAAAAATAAAAATAATAAAAAAAATCCATGCCATGGGGCCATGATTTATCCCTTTATCTTTTCAAGAGGAGAATGTGATTTGATAGAAGAGCGAGAAATTTGGAAAAAAGTTTGATGGTCTGGAATTCAATACGGCAGAACAAAGCTCAGGAATTAGATTAACTAGGTATCTGAAAGCACTTCAGCAAACATGTTAAAACACTTCAGGAATATTTTTCTCTAACAAAATTTTCATAAAACTTGGTTGAGTATCAGTAGCAATTGTTGATTTAGAATTAGGGCTTGATTTATTTATTTCCCCCTGGTGATGAGAAGCAAGAACTGAAGAAGCCATGAAATCCCGTGGAGGCCTTTTACTTTTGTGATCTAATCAAGGAAGGATGAGGCATGCACTCAGACACATAAGACAAAACCCTTAAATTAATGGCTAATCTTCCATTTTTACTGACCCTAAGGAAATATAAAAGCAAATAGCTATTTATCCCAGATGGAAATTTACACTTCAAGCCATGGGAGTAGGTATGCTGCAAGTTTCTTTTCCATAATGTTTTAGTTTCTGGAATAGAGACTGGAAGAGAATCTCAGACTTTATTTATTTGTTTAAGAGGAAGGATGAATGAAGAGAAGGATGCCTGTGTATGAATTTGAAATTCTTGAGTCTCAGAACTTTAATGTGTTGTCATGATTTTGTGGAAATGGTTCATGCTGGAATGTTGAGTTTCCCAGTTTTTGTGAATATTTATTCAAAGTTTCTTTGCCAGAGAACTGAGTGTTCAGATCTGAATGTGTCTGTGTGTCTTTAAAATATCCATTCCTTAAGCATTTCTAGAATGTTTCAACTCTCACTGTAGATAACTGCCAAGTATCTACACCAAGTTAGAGAGCATCTTCAAATAAACTTCAGTTGTGCTAGAAAAATATAGAGAGAGATTCATATGAATTCACTAATATTTCCCTGAATTTACCAAACGCTAACCCCCCCCCCTTCTCCCCCCCAAACAATGCCCTATACAAAAGGGAGAATCTGTAACTTACTTTTTCTGGAAGGTGTTCTTACAGTGAAGATCATCTCTAGCTCAGAAGTCTGAGCTCTATTTTCATAGAAGTCTGTCATTTTAATATTTTTTAACTGAAAATAGTGAAGCCCACCTTTTTTTTTTTTTTTTTTTTTTTTTTTTTTTTTTTTTTTTTTATAAAAGAATACATATTCTCAGAACCCATAAACAAATTATTACTTTGACCTAAAATGGATTTTTACTCACTTCAAACCTGTTATCATAAAATTTAATTGTAAGCATTTCATTTGGAAAAGTGTATGTCTGAAGAGTTTTATGTAATCACTAAGAGCATATAAAATATGCCAAGCACAGTAGCATTTTAGTGTTCATTTAGTGCTTGTAACATGGGAAGGAGAGCAGCTACTCTCATTGTCCCATGTATCTCTAACAGTTCTTCTTGCTGTGGTGTGTGTGTTAAGAGAGCCACCAGTGTGTTACTTTCATTGATAACTTGTTGCTGCTTTTCTATTAATCATTGCTCGCTTAGGAGCTATGTTTGCCTGTATTAGTGGGGCTAGGGCAACCATGCAAAGCAGTGGAAATGCAGAGTTCCTGCTAATGCAGTGATGTGCTTAATGTCCTGCTTGAATGAGTGAGTGAATCTCGGACTTCAAGACGATCTCTGCTTATCATATATTGCTGGTGACTTGGTTATGCAGGAGCAGCAGGCTCTTTGAATTTCTTTTGTAATGGTTTCACGTGTTCTAAGAAGAAAAATGAGAGTTGTGTTTACACAACTTGATGAAACATGAGTAAAACATTAAAGGGATGTTGTAATTGAAAGTTAAAGTTACACTTTAAAGAAATCCAACTGTGCTAAACTAAGAAGGACGCATCCAAGACGCAAATGATATTTTTGGTTCTGCCTTAATTTTAATATATTAGTCTTTTATGCACTTAAAATATTTTTCAAGACCTATTCTGCAGACCACTCACTGTGTGTGCTTTTGGAGCTGCAAATTTGAGAATACCAGCAAGTTAGTGGAAATCTGGTTTTGAGCCATTAAAATGTGGGAAAGCTTTCTAAATATTTAGGAGTAAAGGTGTTACATTCTGAGGAAGAGACCTGTATATAAGAGTGAAGAACGTGGGGTGCTTGTAGAAGAAATCAGTGGGAAGACAAGGAAGGATTTTTAGCCTGTAAGTGCATTGCAGCTCAGGTTCGGTGGTCTCATATTTTTTGTTTGTTTTAAGGCTAATGAGAAGATTACTTCCTTCAGGAAAGTGAAGGTGCTTCAGAAGGACTTCTATCTCCTTCTCCTAAAACTGTGCCTGGAGAAACAGCAAGGATAATGGGGAATGTGCTGCCTCTGTGTCCATCTATGGAAAACCCAGGGTATATATGCTGCAGAAA
Source organism: Nettapus auritus (assembly GCA_011076525.1). Classification (NCBI taxonomy): domain Eukaryota; kingdom Metazoa; phylum Chordata; class Aves; order Anseriformes; family Anatidae; genus Nettapus; species Nettapus auritus. The sequence continues at coordinate 58,812,417 of CM021766.1, read as the reverse complement.
TTGCACTGTATAAACTGCTCCTGGGATGGGTGTCCAAGCAAAGTGTGTGAGCTGAAATAGAGAAGAAAAGTGGGCCATGGACTAGAGTGACTGTATCAAGTATTACTGATAACTATTATGTTGCCACACCTCACTATCACTTCTTGTAATGTTATCCCTGTCTACCATTAGCTGCCTGCCTCATCTGTCTTCTCAAAACCATAGCCTGCAAAATCACAAGGTGGCAACTGTCCTGATGTTACCTTGTTACCTGGTACCTATTGTAGTGAGCTCCTTGCAAAGAATCCTTGGTTGCCACCATAGGGAAAATGGCAGTAGGAAACCATATCCAGAGAGTCCTTTTAATGCATTCATATTCTTGATGCATGTTCTGAAAATGTTAGTGATTGAGGATGCTTCAAGAAATACTTATTCATGCTAAATGCTCATCAGATGCTTAAGAGCTGTAGTGTGTGGGTGTCTGCACTTATTTTGGCACCGATAGATTGCCAGATCAGGCTCTGGTTTCAGGGCAGCATCTGGGGTGGTGGAAAACAATTGCAAGCATGATGAAATGTTGCAGGGCCTCAAGCATCGGTGTGCAGGGGTCAGAGAGAGGCATGATCATTGGTAGGTCTCAGGTTTGTTCTGGTGCCGTAGCACGTGGCGTTTGCATCGGCGTGTTGCATGCTGCTGCTGTTGTTCTGCTTGTTTTGCAAAGCTGTCACAGCCAGTTAGGGAGACACAAACAGCATGCTGCCTACTGCTGTGCGATTTTTATTTTATTTGACTTCTTTTTTTGTTTTTGTTTTGTTTTGGCACACAGCAGCTGAGAGCAGAGCAGGGCAACTGCAGCTCAGCTGTGGGATGAAGGGAAGCTTACTGGAAGGCCAGGCAACACAAGCGCAGCCTTTGAAATGTCAGTGCAGCAACAAAAGGCTGATCAGCCTCCAGCACAGGGGTGGTGTCCCCCCAAGAAGAGGGCAGTAGTAGCAGGAGAAGGCAGTAAATCAAGCTGGTTCCTGTCTAAATCTGTGGATGTGGATGAATCAGGCCCGATACCTGGAGACAATTTGGCATTGCTCTCATTTAAAAAAAAAAAAAAAAAAAAGGCAGATGGATGCCTGGACGCAGAGATGTGGCCAGTTATGGCTGCGGAAGGGATATGTGGGAGAAAAGATCATCCTTGGTGGAACCTATCGCTTTCTGGTCTCTTGGTCAGTGCCGGTCATAAAAATGAGACCTGTTGCACACATATGAGTGAGAGAGCGCCTCTCTGACCTGTTAGGAAACTGCACTGTGGAGGACTGGAAAGACCCTCTTAACTGCGTGCTCAACTTTCCATGCTACTTGCACCTCTAGGGCTAAAGCTTCAAGATTAACTCTGTCCACCCTATTCTAGGTAGTGGCATGGTGACTATTGGAGAGCAGCAAAGCTGCAGAGAAGCAAAATATATCAGGCGTGATGCTGATACCGTTGTCCAAAATGCTGGGGAACTTTATTTAAAATATCACAGATTTTTTTTTAAATAACTATGTTAAAGTAGAATTCAGGATAGAAAATATGTATGGAAAGTTTAGCAAGGTTATTAAAAGACCGGAAAGCCTATCTTATGGGAAGGGACAATAAGAGATTGGCTTGTTTAGTTTAACAAAACAGTTGGGAGACGATTTGACAGCACACTATAAATACATTCAGGGCTAAATGCCAGAGAGGAGAAAAAGCAATTTAAGCCCAAGAGCAATATTTGCATAAGAACAAGTGGGCATAAACTTGGCCCTGAATAGGTTTAAACTGGGAATTGGGTGGTTTCTACCCTTCAGTATAGTGAAGTCCTGAAACTGCCATCCAGCAGGAGCAACAGGGGCAAGAAATAGCTTTTGTGGTCCATGAGAGGGACTGTGCTGTGTGGTGCCTGTATGCACAGAGACTCAGGCATCACGGCTGTATAGTTTCCTTCTGGTCCTATATCCCTAACCAGGTGCATTGGCATGGGGTTAAGGACACGTTCTGCAGCTGGTGGTGGTCTGAAAAATACCTTCTGCTGAAAGTGCTGGTGTTAAACTATGGCTATGTTAATAACGTCCTTTAATGGTCTGGGGGAATTTCCAGCTTTGCTTGTGCCTGTGTAAGTAACTCTCTGTTCATGCCAAAGCCCCGTATCTCTGTGACTTTCATAACAATAAGGTTCCTTTTGTGAGAAAGGGATGCCAAACTGGACTTTAAATCATGTAACCTTAAAGGAGAAAAGTAGCTCCTCTGATTGGAAATCAGAAATACCTCAGAAATGACAGTACTGAGATAAGGGACTTCTCATAACTTTAAATAGTTTCCTGCTGCTGCTAAAAAGCCATGCAGCCTTTAAATATGATGCTCATAATTACACGTTTCCTTCTATGCTGCAGCTAGAATAGCAGTATGATGCATGTTTGACAGGTAAAGGAGCTGAAGCATTGAGGGTTTGGGCACCTGAAGCCTGGCACAATGATGCCAGGACACTGGTCTTCTGTTTTTCAGCCTGGTAGTCTCCCTATTGTGCCATTCGTCTTCCTAAATGACATCACCTGTGAAACTTAACTGTGTTTCTGTTTCCACCTGCTATTTCCTGTTACTAATTCCTTTCTGTATCTTTGACCTTTTGAGCTGAAACTTTCCAGGCTTGCTCCTCTACTTATCAGTGATATTTTAGGAGCTTGTCTCTTTCCTAAATCTTAACAACTACGTACATGCAAACTTGGTTTGGACCTCTTTATTGCAAAATAAGCTGAGGAGAAAAAACTAAAGGAGGCACAGAAATAGCCTCCAGGAAAGCAGATTGACACGTAGTACTTTGGTAGCTTTGATTTGAGTCAGCTGTAACTCACTGAAATACGTATTCTCTGTGCTCAAAGGTACTTTCTGTACTGAGTGTTAAACTGGCAAAATGCATAGCTAAACACAACCTTTAAAATATATATAAAAAAATGGTGGTGGTACCTGTGTAGCAGTGCATGAGTTATAGCTGTTCTCCTTGCTTTTTGATTGCTTTTTGAGAAATATTCTCCTAGCATAAGATAGGAAATGTGTCCTGCCTTTCCATTGTTTGTGGGGTTCTACTGTTTTCTGAGCAGAAAAGCAACCTCAGTGATGGGCTATAGTGAAAGAAAGGCAGGGTGTGTGTCACTTCTACTTATATCTCTGAAAACACTGCTTTGACAGAATTAAAAAATAAAATAAAATCTCATACTGACCTCCATCATTAGCCTCCCTTCTCACTCTGTCCACCACAGCCTGTTAAGGAAAAGGGGAGCTGGAGCCAAATATCATGCTCTTGACTACTCCTTAGGAGGCTGAGATGAAAGCTTTTTTATGTATAGAAATTTTCCCAAGAACTGAGTTTTGGAAGGTTTTAAGGCTTTTCACATATTGGGATGAATTCAACTCATGTTTTAATTGAAAAGAAAGAGAATTTTAAAAGTCTCTTTCAACTTTTTTTTTTTTTTTCCCGTGCAAAAATTTTTACTTGGGAAAAGCGGAATTACTTTAACAGTTCTGAAAAATAGTTTCTGAAACTTTGGTTAAAAGAGGACTGTTTAAAAACAAGAAGAACATGAACTTTTGAAATAACCAAAACATTTAAAATTCAAAACAAAATCCTCCAAGCAAAATGAAGTTATACTTGGGGGGTGTCAAACTAATTTGGAAGTTAATATCAACTTTTTTTTTTTTCTTTTCCAATTCTAATAGGTAAAAAAGTCTTTAATTTATCCATTTACTACTACTTGATGACTGCTGAATAAGGCTGAATAAGTTTCTCTTGTTTAGAGAAAGACATTGTCCTTGGACTTTAGATAATTTAAGAATATATCCATCCATGCATTTCTATTACAGCTGTCTCCATGCTATCTTGGCAGTATCACATTAAGCCATGTTTTAACTGTACTGTATTTGGGGGGTGAAGGGTGTTTGTTTGTTTATGATTTAAAGAGAAAAATAATTTTGTTTATACATAGTTTCTTTCCAGGAAAAAAAAAAAAAAAGCTACAGAACCTTTAAATTCTTTCTGATGTTTAAAGACTCAGAAAGCTGTATGTTGGAAGAACACAGATACAACTAATACCCTTTTTCATAATCATATTTGGTGCCTATGTCTGTTTTAAAGCACATAAATGCCTACAGAAATCTGCTTGCAAGTGTTTTTGTTGTTTCCCTCCTATATAAGAAAAGAAAATGAAATGAAATGAGATAATTTGCAGATTAGCAGATGGCAAATACTTAGCAGCCTATGTGAAATATTTTTTTTTTTGGTATTAGTCCAGTTCCAGGCGGATGGCTGTCCTCATCCCAAAGCTTGCCATAACAATTTGCTAAGACAGCTGAATCATTTGCCTTCTACTTTGGGAAGTTGTTCCTGCAGTCATGAATTAGGTAAACTTTGGAGGGGTTAGTCTGGGGATGCCCACACCTTCATTACCTGTGTTTTCCTTTTCTGTAAAATAAACAGAAGCCTGCAGTCTCCAGGGTTGTCATTGTAGCACCCCTCACAAGCCTTGAAATTAATCTTAAATAAAAATAAAAAGCTACTACGTAGGCACAACAAAATTTACTATAAATGGGTCATAATTACATGATAGACCCAACTGGCTCCAAAAGACTTGCTCTAGGCTATTGTGTAAGCAATACTCCTTTGAGAAATGTATAAATACATGTAATTCAGTACATAATACACATGTTAAAAAACTACTTAATTACATATTTTCCCAGGAGAATGAAATGGCTCCAAAAGAGCTACTCCAGCCTCTCCAGTACACAATGTGTGTTTTATAACCTTTCATGAATCTCTTCCATTCTTTTTCCTTTAGGAGGGAAAAAAACAGTAAGGAAATTAAATACAAAACACCTACTGTACATCTAATTTAGAGGACAAAATGCAATGTTGAAATAACATTAAGGGTGTGACGCAAACCAAGGAAAGCCAGGAAATTGAGTGTAATGGCTGTTACTCCATCCTTAACTCACGTCATTTGTGTAATGTTTCAGGCCACTGTTCTGTAACAGTAGATTTTAAATTTCATCATTTAAAATAGGGTTGTGGCCTATCTACACGCATACAGGTACTTGCATGGACCATACTGCTGAAATGCCTGAGTACTTCTCATATATTTATACCCAGGAATACATACATATATTTTCAGAAATGTGTTTTTTTTTTTTTTGTTGTTTTGTTTTATAAATCATCCTGTCTCTTTTGTATGGCTTTTTTATATACCCAAGAACAGGTTCCTATGTGTAAGCCTGTTAAGGAAAAAAACAAAAGTCAGCTTATCCTTCAGGTCTGACAGCAGCTGCTGCACAGCTCTAGGGCTTTTTGCACGTACCAGGCAGGGTGACATCTGCTCCAAAGTCTGGCTTTGGTTCTGGAGTGCTCCCTGCAGCCCAGGATCACAAGCCCTTCTTGATGCAGGGGTTGGGAGGTCCTTCAGGGAGCGTTCCTCAAGCCACTGCTGCAGAGCCCCAGGGAATGGGGAGCATCTGCTGCAGGGGTGCGGATGCTCAGCTGGGTGCTGCCTGGTTGGGGGAGGGAGACTGAGGGCTTGTGAGCCCGGGCCGAGTGCTGTTTGTAAAACAAGTAAACAAACAAACAAACAAAACATACTGTAGTTTTGCTGTTTATCCCTAGTGCTGCTGATAGGGTTGCAGATCAGCTTACCATTCTTACTAAAACGTTCAATATGTTCTTTATTAACAAGATGCCTTCTCTTCTTCACTGGAATGAAATCAAGGCCTTTGAAAACAACTTTTTTTTTTCTTTTCTTTTTTCCTGGGAGCAAGACAGAAGTCTCATGTTCTAGGAGCTCCAAAGACAGGCATTCATCTGGGAGGCCGGAGACCCAGTGAATTTTTTTGATTAGCAAAGCACAGGTTCCCACAGGAGAAATTCAGAGAATCTCACTTGAGAATAGCCAGGTGGTAGGAATAACTACCTGGTGTATGAAGCCTGTCATTGAGTCTCTAGTTGAAACAAGCACACACAGCTTAGGCCAGGTCCCACTTGTCCCCATGAGGACGTGCTCTAGCTGAGAAGCTGTGAGGGGATCCGGAGTGTGAGCTTCTGGTGAAAACCAGGAGGATTTCTGCTGAATTCAGAGCTGCTGTTTGCCTGCATGTTCTTGCAGGAGGGACAATCTAGTAAATTGGCACTGCTTAATGAAAACTTCTTTTACCCACATACCTTCAGTCATCTCTATCCTTTTCTCAGATTTACTGCTGCTAATTGTTTTACTGTGGTAGTGTTATACATCAAAGTTACAGAAAAACACAATCTTCCACGTTGCTGGTTTATAAGAACAACTTTTAAGTGTATCTCAGCTGTTTTTATTTTTTTCTAGCAGATCAGATTATGGGACTGCTTTTTGTTCACGTCATCCCACTTCTTTGGATGTCAAGACATGGCGATCAGGAAAAGGGAATTTTAACTTTCAGAAGTCAAAAAATTTTATGGGCTCTGGAGGGAAGCTTCTGTGTAGAAAGGCAATGTGGAAGGTGAGGTTAAAAAAAAAATAATATCTATGGAGTGTATGCTTTTCCACTAGTGTGGCAGTCTCCACCTGAAAGTTGATTTAAGAGTGTTTTCCAGGTGAGCGGTGCTGCTCATTAGCAGTATTTAGGGTTGGAGGCGCCTTTCGTATCTAAACACACCAAGAGCATTAACTACTTTGGTATGCACTTAATAGCAGTGCAAATGGCAGAGGGGGAAGGATAAATAATGTCTCTTCCCCCCACTTTCCCTGGTGAATACCCAGTATTTTCAAACTAGATGCATTTGTTTGATTTGGCTCACGGCAGGATTTCAGGTTAGAGGAGATTCCCAGCTCAGGTCAGTGGAGTTTCCAATTTTTTCCTTTGAAAAGGAGTTGGCCTCAGGTACATATAGCTTTAAGTGCTAGAAGGGTCTGGATTCCAGATACTTGCTCTGATGCATTTATCACTTGAACTAGCAAGGGAATGTTAAAGCCTGTAACTACCTATACCAAACATGCAGTGTGATTTTAAGGCTTGGGCTGTGCCTGGTTGCAATTTTACTAATAAATGCATGTGTAAGTGAAAAGCAGATACCATGTTGAAAGCAAGCAATTTGTAATTATAGGATTTTACCTTCATTTCCATAGCAACAGCCTAGGATGCAGCAAACAGTTATGAATTGGATTCTGTTTTCAGCTCTACCTATAGAGCCTCAGAATATCCCCAGATTCACTGGCACCAGCATCCTTATTCAAGTGATGGAGAGACTACCCCAGCTCTTCATTTGGCAGAAGGAGCACTGTGAGAATAAAGAAACTAGATTCCAGACCTGAAGTTTTACTAAGGAGGATAGAAAATCAAATTTTCAGGGATATAAGCACATCAATATGTTGCTGCTGGGTGAGTTAGTGTCTGAATTTATAGCATACCAGTTAATCCTTGCTTACTGCTGGTGTGCCTACTTCTATTGCACAGAGAATGTTGAACATATGACTATTCAGGATAAAGTGCAGAGAACATTAAAGGTTTCTGTGGGACAGATTAAATTAATAAATGGGTAGGCAGGAATAATAACTACCTCTCACTACGTAAAATTATTCTGCATTTTAGGGTTAAATCAAAAACCTCTGAACCCCCTGACTCCTAAGACAGAAGGCAGCAGTGTATGCTTAATCAGGAACGTATCTGTTGAACACCAGTATGCCATTTTTATGCTGACTGTTCAGGAAAAAGAGCCGTACTTGGAAAGGTCATATTTTGCTTGTAGGGCTGGTAACCAAATCTTGTGGGACTGTCTTCTGAGATAAATGCTCAAGTTTCACTGAGTTTAAGGAGAGGAAGGAAGATTCAGTGGTTGGTGCACTGTCCTCGGGCAGGGGTGATGGAGGTCCAGGTTGCTGAATGTCCCCCAGTTCCCTAAGTAAAGAGCACAGGTGTTAAATGCATCTGTGGCATTCAGCCCATGAGAGAGACGTGAGTACTACATGCTGAAAAATGCACATGAAACTTTCCTTGGACACAGGGTCTTACCGAAGTAAAGAGGCCAAGACCAAGTACATGAAGAATAAGAGCATCTCCCTGTGTGCTTATTGAGGTCAAATAACAACAGGCAGGCTGCCAGTGACTATGGTGGTGGTTGTTTTAGGGCAGTAAATGAGATTGATTGCTTCAGATATTGCTATAGACCATGGGACAGTACTGGTAGCCACTGCTCCCCCTTTTGTCAAATGCTTGCTCTCTTAAGAGTGTAAAAACCGATTAATCCCTTATGGGACTTAAGTGGCTTAAAGAGAGCAACATGGAAGGTGAATTTAGCCAAATCACTCATAAATAATCAAAGCCACAAAATTGTTGCAAAACATGATTGGGAACCACCAGTTTTCTGTAATGTCTCCATATGTTATGGGCACAAGGGAATATGTTTATTTTACAAAAAATAAGCCATTCTCTGCATTTTTAGGTTTTTATTTTCTATCTTGCTGTCAAACTTTCTTCTCAGTTCTTCAGCATTTCTCCTGCTGGGCCATTTTCATTTTGCAGTTTAGTTGACAGGGTTAGAAGCTAGAGAAATTGGTACCCAAGCTCACTCATTTTTAACATGCTGAAGAGTAGCTTTGAAAGCACAGGATCCTTGAAACTGCACAATCTGTTAGGGGTCTGTCTGGGTTCAGCCACCTCTAAAATAATAACTGTGTCCTGTGCAAATATGTCCTCTGTAAGTCCCTTCTTAATATTCTTTCCCCTGCTTTTTCTTCCCTGCTTATCACCACGCTTTAGGTTTGGCAACAGCAGCTTGAAGGAAGAGGAGGGCAGAAAGCTTTCCTGCTTGCGTTTGCCTTGTTTAGCTCACATGCCCTGCTGCTGCACACCTGCAGTTTCTGGGTCTCCATAGGGGATTGCTCTTGCTTTTACACTGGAGGGACCCAGCAGGGGAATGGGCAATGCCCTCACCTGGCAAGGGACTTTTTTGTCAAAGCATTGTAGTGACAGGACAAGGAGTAATGGCTTTAAACTGAAAGAGGGGATATGTAGGTTAGATACAAGGAAGAAATTATTTATTCAGAGGGTGGTGAGGCACTGGAACAGGCTGCCCAGAGGAGCTGTGGATGCCCCATCCCTGGAGGCGTTCAAGACCAGGTTAGATGGGGCTTTGGGCAGCCTGGTTTGTGGAAGGTGTCCCTGCCCACAGCAGCGGGGTTGGAACTGGAAGGTCTTTAAGGTTCCTTCCAACCCAAACCATTCTGTGATTCTATGGAATAAGGTAGTAGGTCAGTATTTCTGTCAATAAGCATAGTGAAGCCATGCCACTTTATTTTGGCTAAAGATTGAGTCTTCTCCAGCATAGTAAAACCTGTGTGTGTCCTTGAATCCAACTGCATTTTAGCCTCATTCTTCAGATTGAGAGCATTTTTTTTTTTTCTGTGATAAGGGGAATTCAGAACCATCCTACCCTGCACATACTCTTAAGTGAATGTGATATTGTGTACCAAAGCTTAGAAGAGTTTACAAGAAATGTTTACTGTGACTTAGGTCCCCATTAGTTCCAGTCATGCAACGGCTATTTTTTTGTCCCTTTAAAAACATTCTTCCTCCTGACTGCATTCCAAGGTAGGTGTGAGATGATAACTCACTAAATCACCATCTAATTTATAACTTTGTCAGTCATTCAGTGAGTCATTACTTTATTATTACAGGAATGCATCCCACAAACAGATTTTTTTTTTTTTTTTTTTTTTTTTTCCTTAAAGCTTTAGTTTGGTTCCAAACAAAGCTTTGATGCCACATTACCCAACAGACACTTAAGGATCATAATTCCACCCAAGGTTTCAGCTTATGAACTCTTAGCCTGACTCTTTTAAATCCCCTCATCCCCTGCTATTGCTTCATTACCCTTTTTATGTAGATGTAGCTTCTTGTTGTTCTGTTTGCTGGCACTTGCAGCCCAAGCTTTTACTGGCACCTTGGATATGAAGTCTCAAATCTACCCCTAAATTGTGCTTTTGCTTTTAATCGTTGTTTATGCAGTAGTCAACAGAGACAAATGGCATGAGCACTATCAGTGAGAGCACATTAGAAATTGCTACCTACTCCTCTCTTCCTCCAGTCAAAAACAACAGTATTTGTAACCAGAGACAGTATTATGCAACACACAAACATCTCAAGTATGGTAAATGATTTCCAATTGTTCCATGTGTCTAAGTAATTCCTGGTCCCCCATTTCCAATATCTTTTGCAATTTTTATTAAAACAATTGCTTACTTCTATTCTACTAGTGTCTGGATTTTTGTGTGTGTGTGTGTGTGAGAACTGCAGATGTTTTCTCTATCCTGAAATCTTTGCGGCCTAATTAACTAATTACAAATAAGAGTACGTACTAAAATTAGAGATGGGATATGTGAAAGGTTGTGTTCCAAAGAGGAAATAAATGTATTTGTCCTATACATTTCCAGTCAGAAAAACTGGGTGGGGTGTTGCATGGCAACAGATTTCTGGTGTTCGATATTTTCTGATTAGTGAAAATCCTTGAGCTTTGTTGAGCTAGTATGAGTCATGCCATTGAGGTGTCATTTTTAAGACATTGGCTGAACATTTCCAGCCTGTCTGGAAGACCTTAGAGTGTCTCTGGAAGGTCAGCTCACTTTGCAAGCTTAGATCTGGAGCCAGGTTTTTCAATAAATTGTAGGTAACTTTCAAGTCATTGCTGTTTTGGTCCTGTATCTGAGGCACCTGGAAGCAGGATGTATTCTGGGATGGGTCTTCTCACCTTGTGACAACAACCAAAAAGGAGCAACTACTGATGCAATCCATTTTCAATTGTCTTAGATCCTGTTTGAATGCTCCCATTCTTAATTGAAATTTGATAGTATATTACTTCAATATCTTTCTCCCTATTTTTCATCTCATACTATGTATTGCTCTTTTTTTTTTTTTTTTGAGTTTACCACTTAGCCTAGAAAAGTTATAAAGGAAAACCATTAAAGGTGGGGCCTTTTTATTTCCAATATAAGACAGTTCATTGGGGATTTGTATTCTTACTTGTGAAGCTGACCAGGCTGCTAGGACTTCTGCTAAGACCTGAATTGGTTTTGAGTAATTCCTGACTCTTCCTGACTCTTCACACCACAGATGCAATGGCAGTATCACTGTGATGTGTTAAGCTTCATATTTTTCTTCTTGTGGTTAACCTAGTTGTTCCACATGCAGTGCAGTCATAATCAATCTTTCTGTCACAGCCCATATCTGTCAAAATTTGACCTTCAGAAGTGTTGCTTAGAGTATTGGAAGGAAAATGCCAGTGGTCACAGTGTGGAAAGGCAGGAAAAATAAAAGCCTTGTTGAATACATCGGTATTGTGGTACATGTAGCTGTTGCCATGGAAGAGAGGGGACATCTGGCTCTGGGAGTATGAGTGATATAGATAGAAGAAAATTTTCAGCCTATACTTCCAAGGTGAACAAAATAGGCTGAGATCAAATACATAAAAGAAAGCTGTCTGACTGCTGAGAGGTCTCATTTTGCAAACCATTGACTGTCATGCCAAAGGTACCATTCCTATCACTATTTTGCCAAAAACAAATTTCAGGCAAAAGTTTGAATGAGAGTCTGTAAAGCAGAGGAAGGAAAACTTTCAGGACCAGGATTATCTTTTATGGCCCAAGTAGGTGTTGGTGATGGATTCCTCTGGCTGCCTCATTGATAAGATACTGAAAAGCCAGTAGTATCAGCACGCTGAGTGAAAACACTTCACCAAGCCTGCAGATCAAGAAATGAGAAAATGCCAAAAGAAACATGCAGATTTTATTTCTTCAGCTGTTATCATGAGAGATCACAATTGTATTGAGTAGTAAAGCAATGCTGCCTTCTAAAACATGTAACAAATTAAGTGATCAGAGACAAGAGGTTGATTTTTCTTTATTTTTTTTTTTTTTGTTTGTATTGAGTGATTATTTGAGCTTTGGTGCTGTATACCTTTGGGTTGCAAATCTACACGGTCTGATTTTCTTCAGAAATTGCTGAGCACTTCCCCACCCCCCACCACCCCCAAAGCCATACCTCAGGTTGTGTTAAAGGAACAGAAGGCCTATGGGGATTTCCTCTGAAGCTAGTGTACAAACAGCACTCAGAGGGCTCCAGCTCTTAAAAGTATAGAGAACCTTAAATAGAAGGGTAAGGATAACTGGGAGGGAAAGAGAGACATCTGTTGAGTTGTTGAAAAGACATATGCTCCTAGCACTTCCTTTGTCATGTGTTTTGGAAATCTTTTCTCTCTAAGTTTATTGTTAATATTTAATTTTAAACCAGATTTGGATTGTTGACAAAATTATAACTTGTAAATGGACACTTGCCCCCCAACACTTCCCAGCTTAATCTGAGCAGTGCTCTCTCTTTTGTTTCTTCCTCTCGCTGCTCCAAGCACATGCACCATGGGTCTCCCAGCCATCACTCTAGAGAACCAGGGACCTTGCCCTGGCCTTGGCCTTGGCCTTGCCTGGAAGGGCAAGGCTGGCCAGAGAGCAGGGCAGTGGCAGCTTGAAAGCTGTTAACGCTTCTCTCCTCCTATTACCCTCGAGGCTGGTGATCACGTTTGCATCGTGTGGAAAACGTGACTTTATTTGTCCGTGTGTTTGTCTTTGAGCACTTAATGACATTTCAAGGCATCCGACAAAAGCCTAATTCCTTGGATTGGTTTCGTCAAATAGTAGAATGACTTGACATAAGTATAATTGAAAGCAGATGTGGAGATATGGAATTTTAGCAGTCACACTAACCTCTCCCCTCCCCCCAGCCTCCCCTTTTCTCTTAGTTCTCAGTTCATGCCAGAAATATTTTCATTTTTGTTTCCTACTTCCTCTCCACAGAACAAAGCCTGGGGAGGATGAGTTCTGGGGCAGAAAACCAAAGGGTATTAATTCCACATTTTCTTGTCTCCTTGTGAAGTTTCCACCTTTTCTGAGTTCATTTTCCATTATGAAGGAAAGTTTAGGCTACCTCCCCTCCTTTCCCCTGTTTTTGAACTCATCCTCTAGATGAACTTTGTTATATAATCGTTTCTGTCTACAGTAGCTGTTTACAGCTATTGTGTGAATCTGAAGCTGTAGGTTACGCGCTGGGCTCTGTGGAGCAAGCAGCTGATGTGTTTTCAGCTTTCCCCCTTGGTTGGATTGAATAAGCATTCAGCAGAAGAAATCATAAAGATGCAGGCCTGACCACGTATGTAAACACAACTGTGGGCAAAAGGCTGAAGGGTTCTATCCCAGTTTCATGCTGTAAAACATGATATCTTTACAGCTGCTCCTTAGCCTGAAAGGAATAGGGTGAAAATAGCTGATAATACATCGCTATTATCACTGGTACTTAAATGGCAGAAATGACTTTTTCAGTAGAACAACACTTTCCAATATGTCAAACAAGTGCAACTGGAAAAACTAAGGGCTTAGACTCACAACAATGGTAGTTTAAAATCAGCATTGCTTTCCTTCATTCTTCAACCATACCAGCATTGCAGTATCATTGCTAACACTGCTTTGGAAAGAAACAAAACTTATAAAAACACAAAACAAAACAAAAAAACTTATCTGCTTTGATTTCATCATCTTCTGTAGAATTGTTTTATGTGCTTCAGAAGAGGTGCTCAGTTTCCATTTCAGTGTGATGCAAGTATAATGTCCTGTCAAAATCCTAGCCTGGAGCTTTAACTGAGGTCTTTCATCCCCAAGTTTTTTTTGAGTCTGCCTATTCTCCCTGTGACTTCTGAGACTTTTGACCAATACAGAAATGTTTGAGAGGGTCTGGAAATCTCTAAATTGCTTATGGTCCCACAAGTTATATGCTAATAGGTAGTCAGTTAATGGAGGAAGGAAGAGAGGCTGCATTATGACCACTACTAACGCAGAGGCTGCCAATACATGAGGTGTTGCTGTCTGAGCTTGTCCTTTCTCACTACCCAGAGTTAGTCCCACATAAGTCTCGAATCCATCAGAAATGAGGGTTCAGTCTCAGCTGCCCGTAAGACCAGTGATTTCCTCTTGTAGCATGTTGGGTCTTCAGCTCTGCGAGGGCTTGCCTGTGTATGAAGAGGCTTCAAGTCTGTTTTTTTTTTTTTTTTTTTTTTTATATAATAATAATTATCATTATTATGGACACCAGTTCTATGGTTTCTTCACCTGGGGCACTGTGGACCTGGTTTCCAAGAGTGCTGAATAGAGCTCCAACTGCAGGCACCAGGGACTTCAGAGGTCTTTAGAAATCACAGTCCCCATTTTTGTATTGCATTAGTATTACTGTGCTCCATTTAAAAGCAGTGGATGTGTCTGAGGCCTCTATTCATTACAGATAAAATTTTCATTTAAATTGTGTGAGATGAAATGCACAGGCTGAAGCATTTGAAAACAACTCTGAGTGCAGGAAATCAGCTGAATGCATTTATAGTTTGCAAAAAAGAAATGGGGAATGGGAGGCTTGCAAAGGAGGGTCAGTGAAGCCAGCCAAAATCAAAACCACCAGAAACACATCAAGGGGATAATCTGGCACAGACTGTACAGCAGAGGTGTTAGTCCTGCAGAACAGTGACTGAGAAGAGTGTGTAAGATAAAGCAGCCTGCTGCTTCAGTGTACGCCTGTGCTCTGACGGACAGGCCTACCACTCCCAAACACCCGTACATGTTTTTATGTCTGCAGAGTGACAGAAAAGTATAATGTTGGACCAAACTTACTGAAAGCATTCTCTGTAGCCTTTTTTTTCTTCCCTCTCCATGTTGAACAGACATTGTGGTAAAGCTTGTTGGGCTTATCCAAACTAGCACAATTCTCCTTGCAATGCACTGCACAGCCAGTGCAATACTTTTGTGCTATGGAGGTAGCTTAGGCTCCACTTAGAGCTGAAAGTGAGTGTGCTTGGTAAGTGTAATCTGGTGCTCAGTTCATTATATTCATTTCAAGCGAGGAGGATTTTCAATGACGTTCTGCATATCTTAAAAGAGCAGCATGATGCTATTTTAATTGGTTGCTAGTTTGTTTCTAATTAGTAATAGTAACTTAGAAGGTAGACATCAAAATTTCTGACCTACTGGTTTTATTTCTGTCTGTTCAGGAAAGTTGCATATTGTCCTTTCCAGTACCAGCAGTGCTAAAGAGACAGATCTTATTCACATTTCTTCAGGGTACTGTACCGGATGTGTAAATACTTATAAATCTACCAATTATGCTTACCTGTATAACTACAGTGCATCCTGGGATTAGTCTAGAGAGACAAAAGTTTAAAGCCCAGGTCTCTGATTCATCTGTCAAGAATGTTGGTCAAACCATCCATTTGTTGTGAAACTCTGCTGATTGCATGGTTCAGCTTGTGCATGCAATTTCTTCATCTGTGCACATACTTATCAGATTTGTGTGGACAAAACAGATGCTTGCACAGTATTTATGGAAAGTTCATCTGTATGTTTTCCTTACTGCCATGATCAAAATGTCAAGACTGTCAATCAATTTTTCATTTGTACACACTACTAGTTTTTGAAAACATAATCACTGGGGGCATATAATCATCAGCTCCATCATATCATTTTGTTTTCTGTAGGCTTCTGTGTAGTGTAGTCCTCAGGTACATTTCCTTCAGTGCATCTGTTAAATATGTAAAAGTCAAGATGTGACTGTGTTTTTCTAATTCTTTCTCCCAGACTAACCTGTAATGGCAAGCTGAATGCTGTCTTCTGGTAGGCTGTAAAACAATATAGACTGCAACTATACTTGGTTTGTCTTTATTGAAGGTGGTAAACTTGTGGCCAAGACGAAAATTATTCCACTGTTGAAAGGCCTCCGCAAAGTCAAAAATCTCACAATGCTATGTGCATTTTAGCTGGAATGATAGATGAAAAAAATAAAATGAACTTAAAACACTTGGTAGGCCCTCGTGTAATGTTTCTTCTTCCTTTTTTTTTTTTTTTTTTTCAATAAAATGAAAGTGAAATACTGTGTCCAAAAAGTATTTATTCTGGTCCTTGCTTCCAGTACTTTCAGTATCAAGTGTCCTAAACTGTTGGTTTTGACCTGAAGTTTGAAGGAAGTTTTCAGAACTCCTTCCAGTGTGAATTTGTATTAGTTCAGTTTGTACTTCCAGGTCTGGACTCTTCCGTCCCAGAGTCATCCTTCTCCACTAGTCCTTTCTGTTAGGATGGACACCTTGTACATACCTCTTCCTTCTCACTTCTCACTCCCCTTCTTCACCTCCATTTCACTAGGATCACTAATCATGCTCCCATAAAAAGCATGTGCTCAGGTCATTTATGCTGCTACCCATGTCCCACACCATACGTTTTCCTGCAAAGGCCTGCATTTGCATTCTTCACCTTCCATTTCCTTCCTCCCATTATTTGGGAAAGTAAGATGTTTGTGGGAAGATGGCGTAATAAGCTCTATTGGGAAGATGGGATGGAAAGTGATGAGGGAGTGATACTGTTATTTCGGAAAGTGTTAATGAACATTGTCAGCCAAACCTTTGACCTAAGAGGGAGTGGTGGAAGCACACAGCTAATGATGAAGGCTCTTTGTGTTCCCCATTGCTGCCATTCTCATTTTCCTTGTCTGGGATCATCTGGAATAGTCTCTAACATCTTTAATTGAGCAAATTCAGAATTCCCAAGCTGTTGTGTGACAGACAAGCAGATGAACCTACAAAGAAATGCCATAAAGTTGACTGTATGGGTTCACAAGCTCAGTCAATTATTCACAACTAGAAAAATAAGGTTACATAAATGGTCAAGATTTTTTGAGGGTGACTAATTGTTTTGGATGTCTTATTCTTTGGATGATCCAATAAAAATACCTTAAAAGGGCATGTGTTTCAGCATATGGGTTCCAAAAATTGAGGATCCTTATAAATGTTTCTTGCGGACACCAAGAAAACCCAGAAGTTGTCAAAATTACTTCTCATTTGAAAGTGTTAGCCATAAAGTTATGCACCAAGGTATTGTTTTCTGGTTTAAATCTCTCTGTGAATCCTTCTTGCATGTTTGTATATAGACTCTATACATAAATGTTGACAGAACTTTTTATAAATTACGTTGTAGGTAGAAGCACTTTGCTAGAAGCAGAAACAGTTGTAGTGGTCTCAAAGTTTGTGAAGGGAGACCTAGAGAGAGTTCGTAGGTTAGGTCTCGAATGTGGATCTGTTTACTAACCACACACAAAGTATGTCAAGAGGGAATAGGGCATTGCAGCATCACTGCAGTATTGCTGTTGTCTGAAGCATGGGAAAAGAACACATAAAAATGTCCTAATAAAATGGAAGAGCTTAGAGGTGGAAGGCTCTGGTAGGTCGTTTTAGGGTTGCTATAGGATGAAGGGTGCCTAGGGTACGCAAGAGCTTGGTGGCACAGTCACAAAAAGGTCACAGCAGTACCCTGGGACAAGGCTAGAGGAAAGCAGCAGAAAGGTCACACAGTCCATCAGCTAAACAGTCCTGGTGGGTGGCAGTCTGAAATAATTCCTGAGCTATTAATTAGGAAAATGTTTCTTCCAGGTTCCAGCCGAAGTCATAAGGCATGCCAAGGCAAGGAGCCAAAAGATCAAAAGGACACTAAATATTATTATTATTATTTTTTTTTTAAACCATTCTGTGGAGCGAGGGAGGAGAGAGCTGTTCGGGGCCAGTTCACACAGGACACGCTGGTGGGGCTTGGCTTTGCTGTAGGATGTAAAGAAGCAGAATCTGCCTGGCCCTGCTGTCCTTGGGTTTAGCGTAGACATGACTGAAGGTTATTTTAGCTTAGCTTTACCTTTTATCTTTTTATCTTAGCTTCATTTATAAAACTACTGTTGATCATAGTATTTTTTGTTCCCAGTATTAGGGTGACACATAGCATTTTCAAACCAAGTTACTGTAATTACCTGTATTAACAGGTAAGAGAAGAGGTATTGCAAATATTGTGTCCAGGTAGACTTTCTAGTTAAATGTAAATAAGCCAACTGTGTTGTAGCTTGCAACTTGTCTTTAATAGCATGAGAAATATTAAGTTAATTCAATAAAAGCTAAAGCAGCAATGCCTAATAGTAAAGAACAGAGAAGGATATACATCACTTTTATGGAGACTAGAGACAGGTCAGTTCCCATATTTTAAGTGAATAGCACAGCTCATGGAACCTCATTTCCTACAGACTTCTCTCTAAAAGATTCTTTCTCTCACTTCCCTCCTTTCTACAAGTCTCCTGCTTATATCCTCTGATTCTGGTAAAGGTATATTCTGCAACCTTTCCCACATTGGCTCTGTGTGCTGATTTTCACTCAGCCTGCACCTACCATTGTGTCAGGTTTGGCTGCAAATGAACAGGAAGTTCAAAACTTATTGGGGATTAACTGATAGGAGAAAATGACTGGATGACAGTGTGGTATCTTAGATCCTCATTTCTAAGGAAACTTGGTTAAGCAGAGTAAATTTGGGAAAATGAAAGCATCACGGAATTGATTTTTTCAGGACCCTGGTTAAGAAGGACACCAAAGACCAAATTTGCTTTGTTTTCCATGGATTCACTTCTTTTTTCCCACTACAAAATGCAAGCTAGACATTGAACATAGATGTAAAAGTTGGTCACTTCTTACAGTGAAAAAGAAAGCCAGATTTTTCAACCCAAACAGGAAACATGATGGTAGGTCCTGCCTGTGTAAAGCCTTACTTCTTCTGTCATTTGTCTTGTGGTTGCAGAAGGGAAACCACCTTTTTCAGTGGAATGTTTTTTGTGGGGTCCAGAGTAAGATTCCAGTGGGAGCTCTGTTGCAATCTTAAACTTAGAGCAGCTGCCATTCCTTCTTAATGATGTCAATGGTGTTACTTTGATAAAATCAGAAAAAGTTCTAGCAACATTGGTGGAACTCACAAAGGTGTTTAATGGGATTTTTTTTTTTTTTTTAATTATCAGTTTTGTTTTGTTTTTACAAATTTCATTGCAGAAAATAGTGGTTAGAACAATAAATTTGCAGTCTACCAAATCTGATTTTTTTTTTGGTCTCTCTCTGATCAACTGTATGCATTTCTAAACATATTTAAGATAATTTTTATTATTACTGGAAGGCCTATTATCTCCTTTTGGTTCTTCTCTCAATTTAAGTAGGAAATAGAGAAAAAGGAAAACCTCTCAATTATTTCATGACTTTTCTGCTAATGGAAATGCACCAACCTAACATCTGAGATGAACTGGAATGTTTACAGGTTTTAAAACAACTGAAGGCCTTGGAAGTGAATGTCTTCTTCTAAATCTTCATAAAATTGAAATTTGAGCTTCTAAATGACTCAGAAATTTGGAAAATACCACCTGATAATTCATATGAACATTAATTGATTATAGATTCATATAATGAACCAAATCACTTAGGCAATAGTGTTAGTTTTCACTAAATATAAACTTTGTTCAGATTCAAAGGCAAGAGAAGAGTCTCCCTCCTCTACAGTAATCAGACATGCTTAACATTCCCACTGAACTTAGTAGGATTGCACACAAAAGTAAAGGTGGTTATGCATATAATGCAGGATCTACATAACAGTAGATGCAAAACGTCATAGTATCAAGACACTTATTCTTTTCATTAAATTAAATGTGAAACTAGTCCTCTTCACATAAAATCATATTTTAATACTTGATTTACCCCTGTCTCCCTTTGAAAGCTTCTTGAAATTCATGCATAACAGGCCTTTGTCAATTTAATATCATCATCCTTTTCTCCACATCACTAAAACCATCTTTGGTGTTTGATCCAGCCATTATTGCATGCTTTACAACTCTAAGCAATAAATCTAATGTCTACCCCAGTAATTTCCTTCTGGTCATGATGATTAACTGGCAGTATTTCATTTAGAAATTATATTCTCCTATTGTTGAAGTTTTTATAAACATGAAACTTATCAAAATTAAGGACAGGTGTATGCCCTTTGAGTTGAGGGAGAGCATGCTATTCATTTTCTATTCTCCATACAAATACTGCCTTAGAAGATGGTTGAGTGCGAGAAAGTTACAACATCGCCCTGCAGAATGATAGAACTTGGCTTGCAACACTGATTCTGTAGTTCCTCAGACAGCAAAAAGGAGCACCCCTTCCTTTTCCACTGCTCTAACTCCTGAGGGCTGCACATTTATAACATACAGAAAAAAAACAAAACAACAACAAAACATTTCCTTCCCACAGCAATAGCAAACTGCAGTATCTACCAGAATTTAAAGGACAGTACTCAAAGAATGACCAAGAAAAGAAAACACATTTAGAGTCATTCTGTTTCACAGGTGTGGGCTTAAGTACATATTGCCTGTATTTTCCAGGCTCAAGCACAGTAGCTTTATTATGAAGCTTAAACTTGATCCTCATTGACAGCTATAAGCCTGAAAAATATGTTGGGGCAGGATGTAAATCCATACAAATATTGGAGAAATAGCAAGAGGGAAAAAAAAAAAAAAAATCTTCCCACAGCAACCGTGAGGAGGAAGTATGTGTTTTGGACTAAGAGGTTAACATTGAGGATAAAGTCATTGCTTTATGGTGCTATTACATAAGGCATTGTCATGAATTCATGCCACTTTGTAATCTCTTGGTGATACTGCCTGGCTTTTGTGGAGACTGCAGAATGAGTATAAGTCTGCCGAAGATGGGCTGGACAGCGGTGATAACCCACTGCAAATCCCATACCAAACGCACGCTTATGACCTAAGCAGAGATTAACATTCCCAAAGAGGCTTGGAGAGTGAAAATGACTCTGTGAAATTTGTATTCTTGTGTATTGGGGCAGACTGTAAGCTTCCAGTCTTCTTTGATTTGCCTTCAATTGCAACATGTACTAATTGAGGTCATACAACATATGGGGATGAGCGTGGTTCTCTTGTGATGTCTTCTCCAATCTGTGACCATCACAAAGGTCTTGGGTTGGATAATGGATTCCAAGCAGAGGTCTCTGCCACCAAGGTTCATGATATTGTTTGCCCTGCAATGGCTTCTTTGCTTACATGGGTATTGGAAGAATAAAATTACCCCATAGAGTTGCAACTGTTTTATTGTTCCCTGTGTTGTCTTCCTCTGTCTGGTAGAGGAGATGGTATTCTTGGTACTAGGGAAGATTAAGTCACATTGCTATGTGATTCTTAACAGAGGGACTGTCCCATTTTAAATCAGGTATTGGGATGCTCTGTACAGACTTCTCTGCCCAAAACCATCACAGCTTGTCTAAATGCTACATAGAGGCTGAGCTCTTGGTGTGGACTGGACTGCCTTTTCCACTGCAAGTGAAGTAGAGCCAGCACAAGATAAAGGCTGGATCCCAGGGCCACTGCTGTGATTAATTAAATAAGTCACTGCACCAAGCCTGTCTGAATTTAAGAAGCAATTGGACAGTGCACTTAGTCACATGGTCTAAACTTTTGTGTAGACCTGTGCGGTGCCAAAAGTTGGACTTGATGATCCTTATGGGTCCCTTCCAACTCGGGATATTCTATGACTCTACGATTCTAATTTTGTGTTTTGCACTGCATTCTCTCACATATTAAAAAAGTAAAAATAAAAATATTTGTTTTAAAAACAAGAATACTGTTATACTGGGGGGGAGGGAGGGGAATGTTATTTTCTTGGTACCATTTTTGTCTCTTCCTCTGAGCTGTAGTTTCTCACTTGCCTTTATTTAGAACTAATGTTCATTTGCTGGATCTGATTGTGGATACACACTGGATGTCTTGTTATGGATGGGTTGTAGTCTCTTTGTACATAAATTAATCTTTTTATTTGTCTGACATTGCTCTCAACTTGCTGTGTTGGTGGTCTTCAAGATGTTGTTGCTTTTCTGGTTGATGAAAAATAGAAGGATTTCCATTAGTTTATAACCTCGATAGTCAGGGGGAGATGGAGCATGCTTAAGCAGTTTTTTCAAAGACTTGGGAGAGAGAGGAACAGGACAGCAGGTGATCCAGAGCTTCATCTGTCCTGGTGAGTGGTGGTAGGCAATGGAAATGTTGATGAGAAGATAAGGACAGTACAGCATTCCCATTACATCCCTATCCCTTCTGGCAAACTTTAGGAATGATCTGAAGAATGTTCCTAAACCACTGTGTTTAATAGCTAATGACTTTTGGTTGGAGAAATACAATCCTCCCTTCGGTCAGTAATATGTACTGAATAGTGCTTTCAGATTGCTGCCAGCCATGTTTTCCATGAATTTTTGAAAGTCTGTGGAAATTTTTTAGGCTCATTTTTCAGTTTCTTGTTATTCAGATCAACAGTTTCCTTCCAGCTTGGGCCATCTAAGGATCTGACCCTTGGATTCCTGTCTGTGTTAGTGTGCCTGCTGCCACTGCTGTCCCAGCATTTTGCTGCTGTGTTCATTGCAAGTAGCTAAGTAATGTCATGATCTGTGCAACTAACGACGAGTCTTGTCTGACTGACAAAACTCAAAAAAGGAAGAAAGGAAGGTTGTTTTTTCTACCTGGCTTTTGGGATTGAAAAAGCTTTTCATTAGTTGTTCACTGTGTGTATATGTATGCACGTGTATTTGGGAAATAATGTTCCAAAATTTTCAATTCTCATAAATATGCTAGGTTTTGTCTTTTGAAAGTGTTGCCTTGGCACATAATAGGCAAAAAAGAACTTTTGTTCTGAAGCAGTTTTCTCAGTCATAAACTGTGCATTTAGCTACTGAACTTGCCCACATTTTGTTACTGTTTTCCCTCCAAGTATACAACACAGTGTCAGATCAGACATTCTACAGTATATTACAAGTCTTCCTTTTAGCTTCGCATAAACAGAACTGATAAATATTGTCAATCAGAGTTACTATTTTTTAATTGCATATGGTGAAGTCGTGGTCATGAAAAGTGTAAGCCCCGGCAGCTTTTGTAGCTCCCTTTGCTGACACTTAAGGTTTTGCAATTTTCTTTTTAATTTCTTTGAACTATAAATAGAAGGAATGTACTGCAATGCTTTATTCCTGATGACAGAATATACAACAGTCCATATGCCTGCGTTTTGGCTCAGTAACGGCCAGATAGATGTTTGTAGTTTTTTCATGTGCTATTGATGATTCAAGGGTTAGATAAATTTACTGTAGTGGGAGGTATTGGCAGAAGTAATACTTGTATAAACATGATCCTTTTAGTTATAAAATAAAAACTACCACTAAATCACTTTACTCCCAGTTGCACATGTCCAGAAGTTCTTTCTCATTCCCTGGAACAAGGTTTGGTAAGTCTCTTCTGGTCATGAGTTGCTTCCAGAGGACAATTTAAACTGTAGATAATTCTGTTGGATTCTGTTAGGAAATGTGTTGGCAAACCAAACTGAAAATAGTACATTTACATCCTAGTTCTCAGTGTCAGGAAGTATAACGGAGATAATGAGTTTCAAGGATATTCGTTTTGGGTTCACATGTGAAAGTGGTAAATAAAATGATTATTTAAAAGTAGCTGATGTGTATGTCCATGTGCATCCATGCAGACTGGATAAATCGGTATGCAACAGCTCTCTGCTATTAATACTAAGGCTGCTGATTCATTTCCAGATGCAGTTGCCTGCCTGGGAGCTTTTGTGCAGTGCAAATATCTATTATAATCTCTCTCTTTTTTTTTTTTTTTTTTTTTTTTTTTTTTTTTTTTTTTCTTTCTTTAAGTCCAGTTTTTCACTAATTTGGAAGCTTTCTTCTATGAATTCAGAGAGTCACAGAATCAGAATTATTTGGATTGGAAAGAACTCTTAAGACCATCCAGTTCCACCCCCCCTGCCACAGGCAGGGACACATCCCACCAGACCAGGTTGCCCAAAGCTCCATTCCACCTGGCCTTGAACACCTCCAGGGATGGGACATCTACAACTTCTCTGGGCAACCTGTTCCAGGGCCTCATCACCTTCTAAGTAAAGAATTTCTTCCTTATATCTAATCTAAACTTCCCCTCTTTTGAATGTAAAGCTGTTATTACCCTGTAATTACATTGCCTTGTAAAAAGTCCCTCTCCAGCTTTCTTGTACATCCCTTTTAGGTACTGGAAGGCTGCTATAAAGTCTCCCCAGAGTCTTCTCTCCTCTAGACTGAACAAGCCCAACTTTTCTTAGCCTGTCTTCACAGGAGAGGTGCTCTAGCCCTCTGATTGTCCTCACGGTCCTCTGGACCTGCACCACCAACTTTGTCCTTCTTATACTGGGGACCCCAAAGCTGAATGCAGCACTCCAGATGGAGTCTCATGAGAGTTGGGTAAAGAGGGAGAATCACTTCCCTCAACCTACTGGCCATGCTTCTTTTGATGCAGCCCAGGATATGCTTGGTTTTCTGGGCTGCAAACACATTGCCAGCTCATGTCAAGCTTTTCACCCCCAGGTCCTTCTCTTCAGGGCTGCTCTCAGTCCATTCTCCACCCAGCCTTTATTTGCACTTGGGATTGCTCCAACCCAGATGCAGGACCTTGCACTTGGCCTGGTTGAACCTCATGAGGTTCACAAAGGCCTACCTCTTAAGCCTGTCCAGGTCCCTCTGGATGGCATCCCTTCCCTCCAGCATGTTGGCCACAACACCCAACTTGATGTCATCAGCAGACTTGCTGAGGGTGCACTTGACCCCACTGTTCACATCACTGACAAAGATGTTAAAGAGTGCTGGTCCCAGTACTGATCCCTGAGGAACTCCACTCATCAATGACTCTGCTTGGACATTGAGCTGTTGAAAGCAACTCGTTAAGTGTGACCATCCAGCCAATTCTTTACCCACTGAGTGGTCCATCCATCAAATCCAAGTCTCTCCAATTTAGGAACAAGGATATTGTGTGAGATAGTGTCAAATGCTTTGCGCAAGCCCAGGTAGATGACATCAGCTGCTCTTCCCCAATCCATGAATGCTCTATACCCTGTTTTAGAAGGCCACCAAAGTCATCAGCCAAAATTTACCCTTAGTGAAACCATGTTGGCTATCACCAATCACCTCCTTATTTTCCATATGCCTTAGCATTTTTTCCAGGAGGATCTGCTTCCGTGGTCTTGTCAGGCACAGAGGTGACTGGTTAGCCTGTAGTTCCCTGTGTCTTTCTTTGTTCCCTTTGTTCCCTTTTTAAAAATGGGGGTTATGTTTCCCCTTTTCCAGGTAGTGGGAACTCCTCTGGCCTGCCACAACTTCTCAAGTGTGATGGATAGTGGTTTAGTAACTTCATGTGCTAGTTCTCTAAAGACCTGGGTATGCATCTCATTAGGTCTCATGGACTTGTGTATTTTCTCTGCTTTTTAGTAACAAGGAAGCTAAGGTCCAAAAGATTGGAGATCCACACAATTTTACTGTTCAGAATTTTCTGGGAATCTGAGTATTTGTAGCTCTAACAAAACTGAGTCAAAGCTTATTACATCTTTAAAACAGTCTAAACTTACTTTAGCTCCTAAATACAGAGCTAGAAGCAAAATTTTAAAGAGCTACTTGAAAAATATGTGCAGCTAAATACTACTTTGTATTATTAGGTGTCAGCATTTGTGTGGGTATCTGCTTACATATACCTACATATATGTGCATCTGTAGGTGATATATATATATACACACGGATGTACCATACCCAAAATATAACATGAGGACACATACAAAATACAAGAAAATAGCAATACTTCGAATGAGGTCAGGCTAAATTTTTATGGTTTCCCGCTGGGAAGGCAGTGTCCTAGGAACACTCTTGCTGCTTTCTTCAAGGGATCTTTATCAAGCAGATCTGGAGTTCCAACAGTCACAGAACACAGAAAAATTAAGTGTTAATTGTGGTTCTTTTGATACTATCATCCAAAATAGTGACCTCAGAGGGTCATCAATTGGCATTTCACAGCATGGGGTGCTCTGTTCCCATCTGCTAGGTGATTATATTTGGGCAAAACTTTGAGTTGAAATAAATTATTTTGTTGGATTGATTTCAAGAAGTATTATAAAATTATGCACACAAGCTCTCTCTGTGTGACTCAGGAGTGGTTTTTTTTTGTTGTTTGTTTGTTTGTTTTTGTTTTGTTTTGTTTTAAACTATGAAACATGGTGTTATCTACAACCCAAAAAGGTTTTGTTTAACAGCTCTGGTAATCCCTCATGAACGTCACCAGATTACAATTTTTATTTTGCTCTTTCATTTTTTTTTCCCACCTCTGGCCCCACATTCATATACATCATATATATATATATATGTATATACACACACACACACACACAGCAAAACTGTTCAGTTTTAGTGTCGTGATTTATGAAAGACGACTTCAGGAAGAAACTCCAAGCAAAGATTATTTGGAGAAGCAGTGGATGGCACTGTTGGATTATAATTATAAGCAATAAAACATGCAAATCATAAATCACAATATTTGTTACAAAGTATGTAAGTTACTTCATACAGTTCTCAAAAGGACTGAGATTAGACCTCAGAGGAATGTCACATTCAGATGGGTATTATTGCTCTATGGTATATTATAAAAACCACTGGGGGCAGCTGAGAGGAGCCCATGCTGTTTTCCGTTCCAGCCTTTTGTGGCGTTTCCCTCATCCCAGCACCATTGCTCATAAAGGACGCACCAGCAGCCTGTAGGCTCTTTGTGTAAAAAGGGGGGCATCCTGTGGTGCAAAGGCCTATGCACCTCTTGAGTCCTGTTCATCCTGGCCTGTGCTAAGGAAAGTGTAAATTTTGACTATTTCAGACTGATTATGGGTATAGATGTGGATTTTATCCTGCCTTAGTGTTCCTCCCTTATAATATTTATTGTTCTTGGCTTTCCTCATTAAGGACTGTAAAGGGACTTTTGCTACATTGAGCACCTGCCTTTCCCCCGTGTTGTTATTTCCTTTTTCACCTTGCTGCTTCCATTAATAGATTTGTGGAGATGGAGCAAAAATTTCCAAGTGCTTTTGCTGCCACTGTAACAGTCAAAATAATTCTTTTTTTTTTTTTTTTTTTTTTTTTTTGTGATCACAGCCTAATAATAATAAAGTTAGCTTAGTTAAGTGATAGCCCATTGGAAGTGTCCCAGTTCTTTCACCGCAGATGCTAGATGCTAGAGGATAGTTCACATAGTCTGGGTAGCCAGGGAAATGCCCCGATGGTATTTTCTCCCTTCTTTTGAGAAGTACCATGCCACAACAGCTGGGCTCTGCATTTTTAAAGATGACCAAACAATCTGAGGTGTGTGGTGAAAGCTGTTTTAACCTGCAGGATGCAGGGTACAAAGCTGAAATGTTTTTATGGCAGAGTCAGGCTGTCCCATGCATTACATTTTGTGAAGGAATGAGCAAGCACCTGGTACCACACAAGAAAGAGAAAGGAATTAAAGTAGATTTTAAATAAAATAAAATAAAACAAATTATTGTATTCTGGAGGACAATACCTGCTGGACCAGCCTTGGTGGGAAGCAGCATCTCTCAACCAACTGCTCAAAGCAGGGGAGAAAGCAAGAGGTCCTGAAGAGATTCTGAGAGATAGGGAGGTGGGAGCAGGGGTAGAGAGGATGGGGTAGAGGGCTCATGAGCACTTTGTGCACCTGCCACAGAGCTGCTGCCCTTGCTGCTGCTGCCTCGCATCACCCTAGTTTTGTGAAAATGGAAATTCGTGCTGTATGCTGTGTGGGGAAAGGTGGGGGGAGGGGGAATTAAACCAGATGTCATATGGGGGGGGCCCCGCCGGAGGAGGTTTGTTAGAAATGCAAAATACTGTTTATTTTTTTTTATTTAAAAAATAGTAGGAAGTGTGATGAAGGAAGCTCAGTGTAGGCGGGGAGGAGTGCAAAGCGAAGGGAAGGGAAGGGGGCGGAGATATCTGAGGGGAGGTGAAGGGGGGACCGGGGCAATGCTCTCTCCTTTAACTCTGCATACCATTTGAAATGGCTATATATAGTTAAGAAATGCTAACATATGGCACTCATATAGCATATGGCACTCAAAATAGTTAAGAAATACACTTGTCTTGCAGCCAAATGCTGCCTTCAGTTGCATGGGTGTAAGTGAGGATAGGATTTATTTCATACAAGAATGTTTCTCAGATTGCTCTGACTGTTGAAATCAGATGAAGGGAGGGAGCTCCCCTTCTATTTTATCTTGGACATTCTTTCCTCTGTGAGCAGAAACCAAATCCCCAAAGCAGAGCAGGATGTGTGTATAAAAAACATCCCTCAGCCCCACTCAGCTCTGTCTGGCTTTGAGTTCATAAGGGCTCTTGCTGAGGGCTCACAGAAGTCAAGGGAGAGACATAGAGTCATTTCTACAGCCATTTAATAGGATCAAAATATTCACAAATTATTATTTTTTTTTTAGTTGTTCTTGTTTTTGTTTGGATGTTTAACTTGATCAAAATACTTTTTTTTTTTTTTTTTTTTTTTTTTTTTTTTTTTTTTTTTCCCTTTGGGGATTAAAGAATACTCACAAAGCCATACTGTCAAAAGAAGTCTTGCTTCCCTTTTTGACAAGTGCATGGATTTGTGAACTAAGCAAGAGCAGAAAACAGAAAATCCTGATTTCTGCTTCTCATTCTGTCCCTGGCTGGCCTCCCTCGGTAATCATCTGTATCTGTAGAGCAGTTCTTAAACTTCCTTTTGCTTGGTTGTATTTTACAGTGGAGATGTCATTTGAAATGGGAGACACAGGAAAAAGGAGATGTTATGTGCATATTTGGAGAGAAAGGAGTAGTCCCTGTTCCTTAAGAGTTTATAATACAAAAGGACAAGAGAGTAATACAAATGGACTAGAGAGACAATGGGTGGGCACATGGAACTATTATCATCCCAGGGGTGAAAAGATAAATATTACTGCATGGAGGAAACACTTCCAGAATTTCGTACTATTAAAATAATAATAATAATAATAATAATAAAAAGTCTTTTCCTTGGAACCAGAATAATATTTAAAACAAACAAAACTTTACACCAACAAAAAATGAGGAAACAATAATCATTTTGTCCAAGGAAAGGGGGTACCTTTCCTGTTGTTGTATTGTTATTTAATGGTGGGGTCCTTAGACATAGTGCTCTCCCATTCAACAGGGTGGTCAGAACATAGCTCACAGCTCCAGGTCCCTAGCTGTCTGTTTTAGACCACTGTGGCTTTCAGTCAAGTTTATTAACATTTCTTTTCCCACTTGCACACAGCTGTGGACATCGTTTACCAAATTCTCTGTCCTAAGACTTGCAGGTGATGTGAAGGCTGCCTTGTGCACAGTGAGCATGAAATTATGGAATTTTTCCTTCTCAAAGGAAGGTTGTTGGTGGAACTGCCAAATTGCCAAATCCCTCTGGAAATCCAGAGTTTGGCCTATTTAGAGACCTGGCCAAT
The DNA here is from genome assembly GCA_011076525.1 of Nettapus auritus. Classification (NCBI taxonomy): domain Eukaryota; kingdom Metazoa; phylum Chordata; class Aves; order Anseriformes; family Anatidae; genus Nettapus; species Nettapus auritus. The sequence continues at coordinate 58,783,170 of CM021766.1, read as the reverse complement.
AGAGTCCCCTGGGAGGTGGTTCTGTAAGGTAAAGGAGTCCAGGAAGGCTGACCTTCAAGAATGGAATCTTAAAAGCACAGGAGCAGGCTATCCCAATGCACCAAAAGTCAAGTCATCAGGGGAGAAGACCAGCCTGGCATAACACCTGACATAACAGAGAGCTTCTTCTGGAGCTCAGGAAAAAAAACAAGAGTTAGAAACCTCAGAAGAAGGAGCAGGCAACACAGGAAGATTATAAAGCTGTTGTCAAGCTGTGCATGAATAAATCTAGAGGGATAAAGCCCAACTAGAACTCCATTTGGCTAACACAGTTAAAAAAAAAAAAAAAAAAAAAAATGTTTTTATAAATATATCAAGAGCAAATGGTAGTTTAAGGAGAATCTCCATCCTTTATTGGATGTGAGGGGAAAAGTAGTGGTGAAAGATGAGAACAAGGCAGAGGTACTTAATGCTCCTTGTGCATCAGTTTTTATTAGTAAAGCCAATTGTTTTCAGGATATTTAACACCCTGAGTTGGAAGATGGTGACAGAGTGAGATGAAAACGTTATAATCCAAGGTGAAACTGTAAGTGACCTCCTCCATGTTTTGAATATTCACAAGTCCATGAGGCTGGATGAGATTCATCTAAAGGTACTGAAGGAACTCATGGAAGTGTTCACCAAGCTGGTTTCAATAATATACCAGCAATCCTGGCTGACTGAGGAGGTCCCAGTTGACTGGAGTTTAGCACATGTTACTCCAATCCACAAGAAGGTTTTATGAAAGTTACGTCTTGCTTGACTAGTCTGATCTCCTATGAAAAAGTGACCCACATTGTAAATGCGGGAAAGGCTATGGATATTGCTTACCTTGATTTTAGTAGAGTGTTTGATACTGTCTCCCACAGTATTCTCTTGGAGAAACTGGCTGCTCATGGTTTGGACACATGTACAGTTTGTTGGGTGGATGACTGGTTGGATGATTGGCCTCAAAGAGTCACAGTTAATCTACTTGGCAACCAGTCATCAGTGGTGTTCCCCAGGGCTCAGTACTGGGGCCATTTTTTTTTAAAAAAAAAAACATTTTTATCAATAATCTGGATGACGGGTTGGATTGAACCCTCAGTAAGTTCGCCTATAACACGAAGTTAGGCAGGACTGTTGGTCTGTTTGTGTGTAAGAAGGTTTTGCAGAAGGATTTGGATAGTCTAGATTGATGGGCTGAGTCCAATTACAAGATATTCAACAAGGTTGACTAATGGGTGCTGCACTTGGGTCATATCAACTCCATTCAGCAGCATAGGGTTGAGGAAGAGTGGCTGGAACCATGCCCATCAGAAAAAGACCTGGTAGTGCTAGCTGACAGCCAGTTGAACATGAGCCAGCTGAGTGCTCAAGGGGCCAAGAAGGCCAATGGCACCCTCACTTGTATTAGAAATAATGTGGCCAGCAGGACAGCTTCTGTACTCAGCACTAGTAAGACCGCATTTTGAATATTGTTTGGTTTTGGGCCCATCACTAAAAGAAGGATATTGAGTTGCTTAAGTATGTACAGAGAAGAGCAATGAAACTAGTTAAAGGACCAGAATACAACTTATGAGGAGAGGCTGAGGTAACTGATGTTTTTGGTCTGGAGAAAAGGAGGTTGAGGGGAAATCTCATCACTCTCTGCAAGTACCTGACAGGATTTTGCAGTGGGGTGGGTATCAGTCTCTTTTTTTCAGGTGAGGAGTGATAGGATATGAGGAAATGGCTTCAAGTTGCACCAGAGGAGGTTTAGATTGGACATTAGGAAAAATTGGAAGAATTTCATCTGGGAGAGGGTGGTCAAATATAGGAACAGATGGCCCAGGAAAGTGGTGGAGTCCCCATCCCTTCAGATATTTAATAGACATGTGGATTAGATGTGATGATCTTAGTAATGGGACTGAGTAGCTCATGCTGATGATTAGACTTGATGATCTTGAAGGTCTTTTCCAACCTAGATCATTCTATGACTGTCACTGTTTTACTGGGTTTAGCTGAGACTGTTCTTCAAAAGATGCTCATTGCTTTCATTCCTCAAAAAAGAAGGAATAATTTAAACAGGCTTAAGTGTGAGTTAGAGACATCATACTCAGTTGTGCCAATTTCATGCTTGGCACATAGTAATAATTGCAGCATTTAGAGGGGCAGTGATGATATATAGTAGATTAAGTTGGAGGAGGGAGCCCTCTCTGCTCAACCTGCACTTCTCTAGGACTCCCCAGTTATACTCTTCTCTTGATGTGGTGGTTTTACTCTGCAAACACTATGCTCTCACAGAGACGCAAACAACATCACTTATTGGCTTGGCTCTGGTCAGCAGCAGGGCTCTTACCTAACATGTGGCAGCTTCTGTATTCTTCCTGCAGAATCTGCCCCTATGACCCCCTCACTACCAAAACCTTGCCACATAAACCCACTACACTTGAACAGTACTTTTATTGTCTCTGCAAGAAATTGGGAGTATATATCATGTCTTTCTTCTTCAACTAGCCATTGAAGTTCTTAAAATGCTGTTCAAACTACTATGTAATTTGATTTACAAGCTCAGATTTAGGCAATGTTTTTGTAGTGTTTTATAGCTTAAAACCTAGGTAATGTCTGATTGAAACAGCTAAACACAAGAAAAAGTTAAAATGATTATGAAAATGTCAGGGAAATAACATCACCTTTCTAAAGCATCTTCCTGCACAAAAGTAGGCCAGGAAAAAAAAAAATATAGAGAAGGATTTTTTTTTTTTTTTTTTTTTTTTTTTTTTCTCCTTGATTCACAGTCAGTCTTCATTAGATATACTCGAAAATACATTCTTCATTCCCCTCTAATATGGAGTTTAAAGACATCATTAATGAGGAACTGTGAGTGCTATATATCCTATCAGAAAGTATCAGTTTTGGTCAGGTGTATGATGAAATGCTGTGGTAAATCCATATCTAAAGTACATACATAATTTGTCACTGAACTCACATAAACTAAAAGGACAATTTGGTTAGTGCAAGCCATCCCTTCAGGTTCATAAATCATGCACAACATCCTGAAGCATGACTACAATGTGTTATCTTCCTCAGCTCTAGTATATCTTGTAAGAGTTCTGATTTTTATTTAAGTTTGCTGCTATCACTATCTTTTCAGAGCTTACAAACTTCCTGGCTCACTAGGACAGCAATGTCTCATCCAACTCAATTACAGTTATATCACTATCACTCCCTCACATTCTACTTCTGAACTTTTATTGCTTCCTCCGCCTGCGCATCTTTGGTTACCTTTGTAGTTCTTGTGGAGATTTCCAGAGTGTGAGCCTACACACCACGAGATGACCTGAAAAGCCATGCCACACAAAGTGCTTAGTGATGTGTATGTTAGTCATCTGCCTTACTAAGAGTTACATTTATGCCAGTTGTTTGCAGATACCCTAGGATGCTCTTTTGCTTACTATAATTTCTTCTTTAGAGTCATTTCTTAGTCATACCACCCCCAAGGGAAAAAACTCTGCCCCCAGACTTCTCATCTTCTTTTTTTTTTTTTTTTTTTTTTTTTTTTTTTTTTAATGCAACCTCCAGAGTAAGCAGATTTCACGAATGCACCTTGCAGCTTTGCATTAGTCAGAATGCTCTAATAAATCACATCATCTTGGAGCAAATACGAAGGGTTTAAGCATCTATTTCCAGTGTCAGCTTCTAGACTGTAAAAATGAACATTATTGAATTCTCCTGTTATGGAATGAGCAAAACTCTTTTTTTTTTTTTTTTTTTAAGAAGAGTCCTTAGAGAAAGCAGTTGAAAAATGAATGTGATTAACAAGCAATTTCTTCTTTTAGCCATCAAAAGGCTACTTTTAAAGCAATGATTTCAATAACAGCAACATTCCTTCACCTTAAGCCATGTAGCTCATCAGGCTCTCAACATCTTTGCTCCTGATCTGGAGCCCAGCATTTTTGCTGTAAGTCACTCTTCCCTCGCCCAGTGTTCAGAGGTCACAGATGCCCAATGCCAGGTCATTGCTGCCTTCTCCCTGGCTGTTTCAGGTCTATTATATCAGAGCCTGTTGTATCTGTTGTGCTGAGTATCAGGGAATAAATGTGTCCCCTCCAGAACCTTAAACCTACAATCATAGGACGATTTTTCCATTCAAGAAGGGGAAATAATTTGAATAGCCTCTTCCATTAATATCCCGCAGTCTTTATGCAAGTTTTTCTAAAATTAAATTCAGCCATGTTATGTCTATTCCTTTCTGATGTTTTCCTGATCGCACGATGTGATTCTTCCAGTGGAGACGACTGGTTTATATTCCCTTGTGAGCAAAGTGGAAACTTGTTAATGAAAATGTCATCACAGCAAATGCTTTTAATTCTCTCACAACCACAGGCAGCAATATGTATAACACTCACTTGCCAGCCTCCTGTATGTCTGTCCGTTCCAGCTACTGCTTGCTCTGGGGTTGACTGCGTGGTTCTCTCTCTACAGACACTAGCAGAGTTTTGGGCTTTTCATACAAACTACATTGATTTCATTAGCTGAATTTTCACCTGAAAGAAACCTTTTTCCCAGGGGTACTCAGTCAAAGCTCTGGGTGGAAGCTCATGATATCTGGCAGGAACTCTATGCATTTGAATAATAAATTTTGCAAGTGCAAAATACCCCAAGCAGTAGTGCCCTCTGTCTTCTTATTCTGTTAAAATTAAGTAAGTATTTAGAGGTGTTCTTATCATTAAACATTTGGGTCCAATAGCATACTTACAAGTAAACAGGTCATCTCTTGTCCAGAAAACCTGTTTATCAAAACTTATAAGTGCATTCTTAATGAGGATGCCATGCTTAACCTGATCCCAGTGCCACAGGTGGTGGAGTTACAAAAAGTAGACAACAAAGCAGTCACAAGAATGGAACAAATGTACACAGTTCTTCTATGCTATGTATAGACACAATAGCTATTTGGTTTTGCATGCACGCTTGTTAATTTTTATGCATAGCTGTTTAGTTGTTCTTAAGGCTGCTGGCCAGAAGATGATGCTCTGATGGGTCTGGGAACAAAAAGAAGGTGAAAAAGCTTAATGGGGCTTGTTTATCAGAAAAACAAGCAGAGCTCCAAGCTGGAAATGGAAATACTGTACCGATGTCTTTGTCCTCAATATGTTGTTGGAGGTGCAGCTACCAGATTTGCACCTCATAATTTAAGTATTCTGCTGCTCAAAACTTTTTCCCAAGGCACATACCCTGTATTTACCACTGGATTAACCCCCAGCCTACTGGTATGATATGCTGGCTATTTTCTGGCAAACACAGTTTGAGCTGCCTTTTCCAATAGCTCACACCTCATTTTATACCCTTAGATAAATTGGTACCTTTTCAGTCCAGCTTCTATTTTTAGTAGAAAATGTTTTCCCTTATGGAGTCAAGAAGATATGAAGCAGCAGCATTTACTAAAAAATCCATCTGTCCTTTTTTCTCTCCTGAATTTTAGGAATTTTTTCATGTGACTTAACGTGAGCTTCCTACGCACATTCTCCTCCCTCTCACTATTCTCCTGATAAGTCATATATTCATTGTCTTAGGAGACATTATTAAGGCACAGAGCAGCATCAGTTCTGCAAAGGTGAACAAAAAAAGGCCTTCAGCAGAGGACTCAGGGAGCCGTCTTCAGCGGGTGGACCAAGCCAAACTATGTATTGTGTGGGTAATGCCTGACAATGGTAGCTACTCAGAGTTACAGTTAAATGATCTTTTATTTTATATTTTCAGGTGACTCTTTAGTAGCAGCAGCCCAGTTTATCACTCTGAACTCTCTCTGTCATTCACCAGGGGAATGAACCTGAAAAGCGCTGTTGCAAGGCAATGTGATATTCTTAAGGACAGGAATGTGCATCAATTACTGAAGCTCTGCTAAAAGTGGTTGAAACACCGTTAATCATTATGGCGAAGATAATCAGTGTCTGGACCATGTTGTGTTTTTTTGTTTGGTTGGTTGCTTGTTTAGTTGGTTTTTTGTTTGTTTTTCTTTTGAAATTGCTTTTAATGTGTCAGGTTTGGCCATTAATTTGGAATGAGTTATGATAACACAAGGTTGTGTATTGCTCTTAACGATAACAGAACTAGAGATGCTAAAAACCTAGATTTACAGATTGTCATGCCTTTCTGACTTGACTGAGATCGAAGATAAATGAGTGTAGTGATGGTATGTGGCAGATAGAAAATCAAAGCTCTGTATGCAATATACGATGTGTTCAGTTACTAGGTCCCTTACCAAGTGCAATGTGAACATAATAATAGGAAAATTAGATTAAATATACAGGAAAATCATATAACAAGAGAAATTGCTCTCAATAGTTTAAATGTCTCCCATTTCCCACACTTGAGCCAAGCTGCTTGTTTTCAGATACAGAGAGATATACTGCTTAGTTTTACAAGGTATAACGTGTTTAATATGTATGTTTCCCTTACTTCTCTGGAGTATCTGAGCATTTTCCAGACAATAATGGATTTACTTCCACTATTGCTAAGAAATTTTTGTAACCTCCCTTTTTACAGCTCGTCATCAGGGATACTTAAATCCTCCTAGCTGCCATGGTTTTAACTGTACTTCTGAGTGCTATGAGTTAAAGCCACCAAGGGAGCTCTAATTTTTTAGGCATCTTGGTACTTTTGCCTTAACCTGGAGTTCAGTGTCAGGGCTATATGCACTGTGAGTGGGAAGAACCAGGTTCTTCAAAGTGCAATTCACAACAACTATCCTCAGTGATATGGCAGTAAATAAGGGAACAAATTTATGTGTGTGGTGACTGGAAGTGGGCTGATACTAACATGCCTGTATGAGGGGAGCTGGTAAGCTCAGTATGTGTGCACTTATTTCCACCTACAAATACATCTGGAAGCTAGCTGACTGGAAATAATATGGATAAGCATGTCTCCCTCTTCAGGCTTATGGGCTTTAATTCTGGTCTATTAGAAGGTATCTTTTTCCTTCGGCTTTGAGGACACCTGACGATGCTTTGGTGTTTGGTACTGGCAAAGATCAGACTGGCCTATTTTAAGTAGATCTAGCTTCCATTCCTCTTGTCAACGTGAAAAGCAAATTAGCTTGGGTCTCCCATAGTCCAGGTTAGTTTCTTAACAATTTCCGATGGACAAAAAAATGGCTAGGCTGGGGGAGAAGGCAAAGGCTCAGCTGAAGTGCATCTACACTAATGCACGCAGCATGGGCAACAAACAGGAGGAGCTGGAAGCCATTGTGCAGCATGCGGGCTATGACTTGGTTGCCATCACGGAAATGTGGTGGGACCACTCTCATGACTGGAGTGCTGCAATGTCTGGCTATAGGCTCTTCAGAAGGGACAGGCAGCACGGAAGGGGTGGTGGAGTGGCTCTCTATATTAGAGAGTGTTTTGATGTCATTGAACTTGAGGCTGGCAATGACAAGGTGGAGTCGCTATGGGTTAGGATCAGCGGAGAGGCCAACAAGGCAAGCATCCTGATGGGGGTCTGTTATAGACTGCCAAATCAGGATGAGGGGGTGGACGAGGAGTTCTACAGACAGCTGGAAGAGGTTGCGAAATCGTCAGCGCTTGTTCTTGTGGGGGACTTTAACTTCCCAGACATATCCTGGGAGCATAACACAGCCCAGAGAAAGCAGTCCAGGAGGTTTCTGGAGAGTGTGGAAGATAACTTCCTGATGCAGGTGGTTGGCGAGCCTACCAGGGGAGGTGCCCAGCTAGACCTTCTGTTCACTAACAGAGAAGGACTGGTGGGAGATGTGGTGGTCGGGGGCTGTCTTGGGCAGTGACCACGAAGTGGTAGAGTTCTCGATACTTGGCGAAGTCAGGAAGGGGACCAGTGAAACCGCTGTCTTGGACTTCCGGAAGGCTGACTTTGAGCTGTTCAAGACTGGTTGGCAGAGTCCCTTGGGAGGCAGTTCTGAAGGACAGAGGAGCCCAGGAAGGCTGGGCGCTCTTCAAGAAAGAAATCTTAATGGCTCAGGAGCGGTCTGTCCCCACGTGCCCAAAGACGAGCCGGCGCAGAAGACCGGCCTGGCTGAATAGAGAGTTGTGGCTAGAGCTTAGGAGAAAAAAAGAGGGTTTATAATCTTTGGAAAAGAGGGCAGGCCAGTCAAGGGGACTACAAGGTTGTTGCGAGGTGGTGCAGGGACTAAATTAGAAAGGCCAAAGCTCATCTGGAGCTCAATCTGGCTACTGCTGTTAAAGACAACAAAAAACGTTTTTATAAATACATCAATACCAAAAGGAGGACTAAGGAGAATCTCCACCCTTTACTGGATGCGTGGGGAAACTTAGTTACCAGAGATGAGGATAAAGCCGAGGTGCTTAACGCCTTCTTTGCCTCAGTCTTTAGCAGCAAAACCAGTTGCTCTCTGGACGCCCAGTACCCTGAGCTGGTGGAAGGGGATGGGGAGCAGAAGGTGGCCCCCACAATCCACAAGGAAATGGTTGGTGACCTGCTACAGCACTTGGATGTACGCAAGTCAATGGGGCTGGATGGGATCCACCCGAGGGTAGTGCGAGAACTGGCGGAAGAGCTGGCCAAGCTGCTTTCCATCATTTATCGGCAGTCCTGGCTATCAGGGGAGGTCCTATTTGACTAGCGGATAGCAAACGTGACGCCCATCTACAAGAAGGGCCGGAGGGTAGACCCGGGGAACTACAGGCCTGTTAGTTTAACATCAGTGCCAGAGAAGCTCATGGAGCAGATTATCTTGGGCGTCATCATGCGGCAGTTACAGGGCAAGCAGGCGATCAGGCCTAGTCAGCATGGGTTTATGAAGGGTAGGTCCTGCTTGACGAACCTGATCTCCTTCTATGACAAGGTGACACGTTTAGTGGATGAGGGAAAGGCTGTGGATGTGGTCTACTTTGACTTCGGTAAGGCATTTGACACCGTTCCCCACAGCATTCTCCTCAGGAAACTGGCTGCCCATGGCTTGGACTGGCGCACGCTTCGTTGGGTTAAGAGCTGGCTGGATGGCTGGGCCCAGAGAGTTGTGGTGAATGGAGTCAAATCCAGTTGGAGGCCGGTCACTAGTGGAGTCCCCCAGGGCTCGGTACTGGGACCAGTCCTCTTTAACATCTTCATCGATGATCTGGATGAGGGGATCGAGTGCACCCTCAGTAAGTTTGCAGACGACACCAAGTTAGGTGCGTGTGTCGACCTACTCGAGGGTAGGAAGGCTCTGCAGGAAGACCTGGATAGGCTGGACCAATGGGCCGAGGCCAACGGTATGAAGTTCAACAAGGCCAAGTGCCGGGTTCTGCACCTGGGGCACAACAACCCCAAACAGAGCTACAGGCTGGGAGATGTGTGGATAGAAAGCTGCCTGTCAGAGAAGGACCTGGGAGTTTTGGTTGACAGTCGGCTGCCTATGAGCCAGCAGTGTGCTCAGGCGGCCAAGAAGGCCAACAGCATCCTGGCTTGAATAAGAAACAGCATGGCCAGCAGGTCCAGGGATATGATTGTCCCCCTGTACTTGGCTCTGGTGAGGCCGCACCTTGAGTACTGTGTTCAGTTTTGGGCCCCTCACTACAAGAAGGACATGGAGGTGCTTGAACGAGTCCAGAGAAGGGCTATGAAGCTGGTGAAGGGTCTGGAGAACAAGTCTTATGAGGAGCGGCTGAGGGAGCTGGGACTATTTAGCCTGCAGAAGAGGAGGCTCAGGGGCAACCTAATTGCACTCTACAGGTACCTGAAAGGAGGCTGTGGTGAGGTGGAGGTTGGTCTGTTCTCCCACGTGCCTGGTGACAGGACGAGGGGGAATGGGCTAAAGTTGCGCCAGGGGAGGTTTAGATTGGATATTATGAAAAACTTCTTTACTGAAAGGGTTGTTAGGCACTGGAATAGGCTGCCCAAGGAAGTGGTTGAGTCACCATCCCTGGAGGTCTTTAAAAGACATTTAGATGTAGAGCTTAGGGATATGGTTTAGGGTATGATTTGTTAGTGTTAAGTCAGAGGTTGGACTCGGTGATCTTGTAGGTCTCTTCCAACCCAGACATTCTGTGATTCTGTGGTTTTAGCAGAAGTAATATTTTAAGTAATGGAGTAGTCAAAGACAGGATTCAGTCTTCTGAGCTAATTAGCTACACATTTCAAGTCAAAGAAGTTAAGCATCTGCTCCCCTCTTTAGCATTCTCCATTGATCAGTGTGCGGGTACCCTTCTCTGGCCACAGTTTGAAGTCAGTGTACCCAGACCTTTTCCCAGGAGTGACCTTCCCAAAATAACCAAAGGGCTTGTTGACTTAAAAGAACAAAATTTGCTTAGAATAAAAGTCAAGAACTTTTTATTTAGAAAGAGCTCAAAGCAGTGACAGCAGATGGAATAGTAATTTTAAAAAGTTTATACACCTCACCCTCTCTGCCATGTCTCATTGGGTTGATTGTTGCTTCCAGACAATTTGGTGATTTTCTGAGTAGCAGCAAGTGTTAGCTGGTTGCAGGAAGATGCCTCTTCACACCTTGACCCTTTCCATTATGTTTTGTTCTATGAAATCCTGTATTTCAGACTTTGTTGTCTGCTACTGCACCTTGCAGGCTCAGTAGCTGACAAAGCAGGTCTTTATGCTCCCTGTTTTAAAGGCACATAAAATATACATTCATCACAGAATTTCAGTGGCTTCTCTCTCATTGTGTGGGATATGGTTTAGTGTACCCAGACAGACCTCTCTCCACCCATGAAAAGGGAAGTTCAGGCCACTGGATGAGAGCTGTAGTTTCTGTTGTGAGGGTCAAGTGGCTAAAAATCAGTTACAGCCATGCTCAACAAAGGCTGTGTACAAAGAACTGGGGGGAAAACCTGCAGCTGACCCAGAAGGTGACTTTTTTTTTTTTTTTTTTTTTTTTTTTTTTCCATAATGCCATGGGAGGAGATTTTCCACAGGTGACTTGCCCTCCATTTTGAATCCACCTCAGAAACAAAAATTATTTTTTAATGGAGCAGGTTACTAGGAAGAGGTGCATTTTAAAGCACACTGCACAAAAGAAATGCAAGTTCATAAATGTAAGAAATGTTGCAAAACTTGCACCAATCCTGCTTTCTGCCAGTCAGAGAAAAAGAAACTGGAGCAAGGTAGAAGAAAAGAAACTAACAGAAACTTTAGATTTTTCTCAGGTGTGGGGGCATGTAAGGCATTGTCTGCTATAATTCTGATACCATTTGTGCCTTTGGTTTTAAAGGAGAGTAGACTCTTGATTTAGAATAACTCCTCAGAAGCAAAACTTCAAAGTTCTTCTGAGAAGTTAATCTATAACAAGAATATTTGATAGACTCTATTTAGGCTAGCTGAAAAACACTAGACCTTTCCTATGTAGCTATTCTTTTGGTACTGGTGTTAATACCTCCCATTTTTTATGTCAAAGTGCTATGGGGTAGTAAGTACGTCATCCTTTAGAGCCAAAAGAAGCAACAAAACTTGAATTAATTCTGGAGGGATGTGTCAGGAAGGATTTCTGAACAGCAGTGCATAGTCCATAACCTGAGTTTTAACTTGGTGTTCTAGATATTTATACTCCAGGCATTAGCAGGTTTCAGGAACATGCTTCTCCTGATCAGAGTGTACTGGAAATGACATCTTGGTCCTCCATCGCTTTCTGGATTTCACCCATGAACTCTCTCTTGTTCTCTGGGACTACTGCCCCCCACAAGGGTCAGTAGATAGGCAGGCACTTGTTGAGTTAGAGCTCTGATGGTCCTTGGAAACAAGATGCAAGTAAACGTTCTGGCTTTCCTGTGCTGGTTCTCTTGCTCTATGTGTTGAAGCCACCCAGCCATGGCAAAGAAAGAGGCAATTAGAGCATGGGTATGTAGTTGGCAGAAAGGAAGGATTTTAACGAGAAAGAACACACACTCCTCCTCCTCCAACTCCTCCTCCCATTTTTCCCCTTTTTAGAATGAAATTACAAGCACCTTCATTAGGGGACAGCTGGGAAAAGCAGTTTCTTCTTTTATCTGAGTCTTTGCTACTTCTCCAGTGTTTGTTATCCTGTGCTCAACCCATACACTGGCTCAGCTCCCTGCACTTTCAGCCTTGTCCCTCCTGGGGTACAGCACTCCAGTCCCTCACCTTCCTGATAACAGCCAAACCCTTGATCCCATTTAGATTACAGTACTCCTTTTTACTCCTTTTTACTTTTTACTATTGCATTCCTTCTTCCCCCCTCTCTCCCACAGAAATATATTCCACAGGTTAGAAAAATCTGTATGAATTGGCCCCTCAGGGTCTTCTATCTCCTGTTTCAAGTCAGCGTGCTGTAGAAGCTCTGGCCCCACCAAGCATTCCCTTGCGGCAGTAAATGGTACTTTACTCTGTACCTCAGGAAGATTTTTTTCCCTGTGTAGCTGAGAGTGTTATTGATAAGACTCAGTTCTCTGTTATCTAAGGACCATCTGTTACTGGAAGAGGCAAATACTTTGCATTTTTGGTGATAATTTGTTCTATGAGAAAAGGCGACTGCTGAAATGAATTGATGGCTCAGTCCTGGAAAAGCGACTTTAATGTTAAACTCTGTCACCACATTTGGTATTAAATGGCATTAAATGGCATTAAAGTGAGAGTCACAGTGACAAGGTCCAGGACTGTGCAGGCAGGGATCACTTTTTTAATTGGTGAGTTTTCTCTTGAAGCAAAAGGTCACTTCAGAACATGCATTTAATGGATTAGAGAAACCTCTTAGGCATCAGTACTGTGCCTCATAAAATTCTTGAGGTGGATGCCAAAATGATGCCAGCTGACACACTGCTGTGGTTTATTTCTTTATTTTTCCGTCCCACAGTGAGGGATGTGTAGGTTAGTGCTGAAACATGTATGTTAGGTCCTGGTAGAAAGCTCATACTTGTTCTCACGTTAAACAGATTTTGGACTCAGCTAAGAACTCTGCTTTTCATACTGGTGCTGACTTTGCCATGAACTGTCAAATGAAGAGGGAAAATCTTGTACAGAGTTTAGTAAATATTTAACTCAGAAGGTGCCAGCGCTTTTTCTACAGTTGCTTGTGTAGTGTTTAGGTTTGCCATCAAATCCAGTTGTTATTGGAAAGTGCTTACCCCACAGGCCTGCACAGAGGGAGGTGCTACGTCTAGGAGGGAACTGGCAAGTTAAACGAGTATATCAAGCAAAAAGGTCTGAACAAAGAATGAAACTGAGGCTCCCAATCTCATTTAAGAGTTGTATTTGCTAAACCAGCAATTCCCAAATGTGTCCACCAGGGACTTTGTATGCAACCACTTTTCACTTTTTATTGCTCTTTTGTGTGTCTGGCAACTATGACCAATGTGAATTTGCTGTGGCTACATGTGCAACCATAGCAGAAATTAGTCCGAAAGCTCTTGAGTCAAAGACTGCTTTTTTACCACCCTCCCTTGGAACTGGTGTGGGCCATCGTGTGATTTAAGTGATTATAGATATCTTAAAACTCTACTGTTCAGCAGTGAGATTGGAAAGTTTAAAAATATATCCAGTCACTTCTTAAGAGACTATATTGTAGCTTAATATTTTGCCATGTTTAGGATTATACTGCCTGCAGTAGCATGTGGTTAAAGCTGATGTTGTAGGCTGTCATTTTTAGCTGTTCCTAAAGCTTTCTGTTTAGGTAGCTGGCAGTAAAGGTTTTGTGTGAGTAAATGGAGCATTTATACATGCTTTTTAGGTTATAGGCTTGAATTTCCATGGTTAGTCCAAAGGAAAATACCAGCAGCTGAGCTGTAAGTACTGGAAACATGACATTTATAGTAGGCATATTGATGCAGTCTTAACTGTGGTAAGCAGCAGGGTAGGAACTGTGTTAGAAAGGTCTACAGGAATAGGAGCCGATGAGAATTAAACTTACCTCTTTGCTAATCTTTCAATAAGTGTATTCCTGAAGATTCTATCTTCTGTCTTATCTTTAACTCTTTAACAGTGTTTCTTTGCAGTAGTGCTGGAGGATAAAACACAGAGGCACATTCAACATAAAAGGTTCTTTTATTAATGTGATCTCTCTTTAAAAAGTTAGGCTTTGTGATAGGTTGAGTATTCTGGTTAAGGCAAGATTTATGGCATTTATTAGTTCTGTGAAGGCTCTACAAACAGAATATCTAAAACTTCTGTTACCATGAAAATTTTTGCCTATTCTGAAGTCTTCAACCAGTTTGGATTTTAATATTTTTAAGAACACTGGAATTGATATACGGCATTAAAGCACAAAGCCCCATGTCATTCTTGACAGGAGACATATCTTTTACAAGAAGATGGAAGAAACAATGTAAATAAAGCCATAAGTAGTCAACGAGGATTGGAGCATTTTTCTTTTAACTCTAATTGAAGTGGCTAAGAAGATAATACTTCTACCTGGAATGGCCAAGAAGAGGGACTACTTAGTTATACATACACACATACACAAATACTGTTACTGAATTCTTTCTTCTTGAATCAAAGATGAAGTTTTACTTACTGTAATTGATTTTAAATCTGTCATTTGTGATTCTCAATTTAAAAAGTTTCCATAGGATAACAGCGTACCATGCATACAAAGTGTAGCTATCCCTGGTTATGTTGTTGTGAGGTGATTCAAGGCTGTTTACTCTTAAGTGAAGAAATAAGAAGCTATCTCACGTCTATAATGTATTGATAGCATTTACGGGGGTGGTTACTAGGGAGCAGCTGACTTGAGATAATTTGTTCTTGTGTCCATAATCCCTATCATTGTAATGCTGGGAAAAGCATGTACAGTACCAGTCTCCTCAGTATGAGCATATGCTATACTGTCTTTTCCCTAAACGAATCCTGAGAATTAAAACAACTACCCTAGATTCAGTGCCATTTCTATCTGGATAACTGGAGAAAACAGAATATTATATCAGCAGCTCCTGCACTAATTTGGTCCCATGTGCACTGTGAATACACACATTAATGTAGGCTCTAACTGTGTAATCTATGATGGTTGTTTCCCCCTACTTCTCTGCCTTATTCAGCACAAGCAATTAGCTTGGCAAACTATATGAAATTGAAAACAAGATAGAAGGCAATGTAAAGCATGTGGGACTGTGCAAGAGGGCACCATTCAGTATCCCTATGTAATGCCAGTGTACAAGTTTGAGTAACAATGCACAAAAGACCATTTCTGCCTCTAGAAAGGCTGAAATAAAGGAAAGAGAGGTGCCAAGGTTGTGAGTCACCATCTGTGACTTTACAACAAAGCAAAATGTGATCATTTCGATCTGGTAGCACTTTCCTACATGTTTAAAGTAGTAATATGCTGGTAGTATGGTTTGTTCTGATGTGAAATATTGATGGGGAATCTGACGCTTGTGCTTCTGTCCCGGCTTCTTCCTGTAGGCTTATGAAAAGTCTTTTCTGTGTGCACTCATGGTATAGGTCTATGCAAGGTGGACTGACCATGCTTCAATACCACTGCTCAAATGCCTTTGAGCTTTGATACTAGCAGGTCTTGGAGTAGAGCAAAGTGTTTGGCCCTCATCAAATTTGATCTCAAGCATGATCAAGCATGACTACCTTTTGTTGGGGATCCTTCTAATTTGTAGATGACACTTGGCAAACTTCATAGCTCTCCTATCTAATATTTACTGAGGGATAACTGTTGATCTAGTCAGAAAAGAGATAAGACTCAGTATGGGAGAGGATATAACAAACTGGAATCAAAAGTAGTGGCAAAGCTTTGCGTAGGAGCTAGCACAGCATCTGCTTCTACTATATTGACTTAGGTCACTGATATCAGATTATTCCCCTCCCCCCTTCCATGAGGACTGAATTTACACACAAAGCTTGAAAGAAAAGAGGTAGGAGAATTTGGAAGCATTGTCCCTGGGTATAAAGGATGTTACTAATCAATAAGTTCAATAAGCATCAGATTCAATTTTCTATCATTTCAGAAAGCAAAAAGGAAAAATGCTATGGAAAATTTTCAAACTATGTTTCCAGTTGGCTTTGAAATGAGTTAGCAGCAGTAAAAAATCCCCCTCATCTCCAAGTGTTTCCAAGAGTTTTGTTATCAAGGATAATCGTTTTGGGGGAAAAAAAGAAAAACATATGCCACATACAATATGCTCTCAAGATCACTGATCAAAAATACTGTCATCATATGATGGAGTCTACTTAATGTATGCTTTACACAATATAGCTACTGTAAAACCCAATGGTATGAATTTGAGAATGTTATGGGAGTAATCCAGAATATATAATTTGAAATAAAGACTGTAAATGTTTTAATATATTTAATTGCACGTACTTGACTCCAATAAAATATTGGGATCTGACTGAACAGTTCCTGGAGAATGATCTGTTTAACACATTTTACTGTTACTCCTGCCACGAAATGTCCCTGACCAAAAGCAAACAAAACACCTTGTTGGCACTTATGCAGTGTTTTCCATGCTCAGGGCACTGGAAAAATATTAACTAATTTTCATGACTCTGTTGTTATATTTGCGTTACATTGGTACGGACCAAGATCAGAGGTTTCAGTGTGTGTGGCAATGTACATTGATATACTGAGACCTAGTTCAGACTCAGAGGGATTTATAAATGGAGTGAACAGATGAAGGTCATGATAAGAAGCCTCATCACCACTACCTTGGAGAACAACTACTTTCATCTATTTTACAGAGGCAACCAAACCAGAGTGATAAATGACTTGTCAAAGGTTGCACTGTATTTCTAGTGGTATGGTTATGCTTTGCCACTACCCATATATTAATGAGAGAAATTTTGACAGAAGATGAAAAATCTGAGCACAGAGCTAATTTTTTTTCAACAAGTTACAAGTAATCTAAGGCATTGTTTTAAATTTCAGAGGAAATGGAGTTCAGATAATGCATCTGATATCTGGACAATGATCTAGCCTGAGAGCAGTCTAATATTATATACTTACATCTCTACATATGCACGACTTACAGAGGTTGTCTTCAGGCTGATATACCTCCCAGAATTAAGAGTGAGAAAGTGATGACCATTTGGTGAACAGAGAGATGGGAAGTAGCCCTGTGTTGTGAAGAGGAGCTGGGAGGGGAGGAACAATGGGTGAAAGACATCAGAAGGATCCTGGGGAGTAAGGTTAGGCAACAGGGCATGGAACTCAAATAAGGGAGAACAGGCATAAGTAGAGATTACCATGGAAGCATGAGAAATTTCCCCTGAGTATAGAAAAGCCTACTGAAGGATTTGAAGAGAATAATATGATTAGATGGGTGGGGGAGGAGGGTGATTTTTTTAGCAGCATAATTGGTACTATTGAGTGAGAAGGAAGCAAGGCAGGCAATGGTAGTTAATCAATTCTAGAGCTGGTAGAATATAACACACAGAGTAGTGACAGTTTTGCAAGATAATTTTTAGAGGGAGTAAGTTTTTTAGACCTAAGCTGTCATCAAGGGAAGAACCCAAAATTTACAGGTGCTCCTCTATCTGTAAATCACAGAGATTTTATCTAGAGATTACTATACAAAAATAGCAGTTGTAGAGGTGAACCAGACTAAAAGTTTTAACCAGCTTGTGAGTGATCTTTGTGTTCTTAGGTTATGGTTTTCATTAGTCTTGTAATCAAAATGGGAAGTCAAGTGAATAAGTTAGCTGTCTTTCCTATAGAAGTACATCATTTGCCCTTGCTTAAGAGTTTCTGAGGACCACAGCATGATTTGTAGCTGAAGTATTAAGCCTTTGCAAGAAGGAGGTTGTGTTACTCTCATGCATTAAACAGCAGTGTGTGCAGGAGTCAGGCGATATTATGCATATCTGCTCAGGAGCTGCAAATCTGGTTAGGTAGCTGGGTTTCCATAACCAGTCAACTTGTCTTCACTTCGAAAGAAAGAGGGAGAAGGGGAAATGTGGCATTTAGAACATGTAGGCAAAAATATCTGGCAGATCATACTAAGAACATCTACGCTGTGTGTAGGTCACTGAACTGCTCCACCGGCATGCAACTGGCTGGTACTGCAGAAGCCAGGTGTAGCACTCAGGAATCTTACACCAACACCCTCACCATGAAAAACCATGGTGCAGCACTGCCTGTACAGAGACCCCTCGGCAGTCATCACCTGACAAGTGCTGTGGTTTGAGATTACCAGGGTCAGCAGTGTGGGGTGGGTTCGAACAGAACAACAGGCTCAGAAAGCATTTGAATGCTTAAAACAATGTGACAATGCACATAAATTTTAATCAGCTCCCTTCATCTGGGCAATGGACAAAAGTAATATGCTGGAAGGAGAGGGAGAGTGAGACAGAGAGGGCAAGGGAGCAAGAACTCTGCTTGTTGGAATAGATATTAAATTTCAAGTCTCAAGAAGGAAGTGTGAAAACAAATAAACCATATTATAAGGAGTCACGAAGGCTATGCCCTGGTAGTAAATCTTCCCTAAATGACAAATGTGTGGGGGGAGGTATCCTTTAATTGCACCCCTTAGCAGGTTGGCATCCTTGCTAACTGGTTTCAGGGTGGGCGGCAGTGCTGGCTCCACCAGCACCGCCTGTCTGGTCGCCGCACAGCTGCATTTTCTCAAGACCTGCATCGTTCTTGAGAACCGGAAAAAGTCCTTTTGAGCCCTGGGCTGATACACTGTACCATCTTTTGTGCAGCTGTAATTTTGACAGGGGGAGCCAATTTGAACTTCTGTAATCCTCAGCCCCAGACACCTCCAACGCCTTAGACTGTTTTTTTTTTTTTTTTTTTTTTTTTTTTTTTTTTTTTTTTTCCCAAAGGTTTTTCAGCTGTGCTCTTGAGAAAGTCATTCCATCCAAAGGAAGGGGGAGGGGGGTGGAAGAAAAAAACATCTGTCTGACTTTGTCCAGGAGATTGTTTCTATAGCTGTAACATTTTTAAGAAAAAAAAAAAAAGTTATTTTTCCAAGCCTGTCTACCCATATTTTTCATTTTTTATATCCTCCACTGTGATGGACATCATTTCCTGCCCCTCCTTTCTTTTAATCACTGTTGACCAAAAAAGAAAAAAAAAGAAAAGAAAAAGAAAAAGAAGGAGAAGGGGAAAAATAAACCTAAGAATTTGATTGAAACTTGACTTAGAATTGCACCATGATCTTAAATTTTCCCAAGACTTATATTTTGGGAGGGAGCTGTTTTATGAATGGATATAAGGCTGACACATGAAACGCGTGGGAGCTGTCTGAGTGCCTTGTCTGGGTCAGCTGTGACATCTGGCTCTTATGAATCTGGCGTATTGTTGTGACTCACTAATACACAAATAGTAATCCTTGATGGTATCCACTTGTGATGCTTCGCGGGTGCTGTCACAAACAACGTCAAATGCCAGAGAATGGCCCTAATTCTGGCCGCTGCCACAGACCTGGTGGCGCTGCCCAAATGGGACAGCTGGTGGGCTTCTGCACTGGGTGGGGGAGTCTGGGGGGTTCACCCTTGTCTCTTGGCTCTGCGGTGGTTCTCTGTGCCATTGCCAGGCACCTGGTTAGTTGCAGCTCACCCTCCTGTGTGTTTTTCTTTGGGTTTGCTGCAGGGGAAAACTGCACTGGTCCATGAGTGGTGAGTTGCTACTGCTGAAATAGACAGGGTTCCTGTTTGGTGCTTGTTCTCCCCAGAGTGGTTAATGGCAGCAAACCTTTCAACCTCTCAGCCCCTCCACCTCCCACCCCATATCTACACTCAGACAAAGGTGAACAGCTCAGTCTGTCGCCTCTATGGAGGGAACTTTCTGCCAACACCTTTAACTGTGGGTGCAGCCAGTGCATCAAGGGGTGTTGTCATGGTTGGTGAAAGCTTGCAGATTAATACAGCTCTCCAAACACCTGCAATGTTGCCTAGACAGGTTTAAGGAATCTACTCCAACATGTTGCGATACAGTTCAAGGTAAAATACAGCTGGAATTGTGTGAGAAATTCAACAACAGAGTAATATGCTGCATTTAAAAGAACTATTTTTTTTTTTTCTAATGTGTTCCTGAAACTAAGAGATTGGTGAATTTGGGATGGCTCAAAAGCTAGAGGGAGCACAAATGAAGTCTGGCACATCTTTCCTGCTCTTCTTCTAGCTGGAGGGTGAGAACCTGAGGATGGGCTAAGTGCTAGCCCAGCCTTTACAGCTTTGGCTGTGGAAAGCCTGACAATTTTCTGAAGTGCTGCACAATGAACTAATTATTGCTTTAATTTGCAAAATTTGCTGTCTTAAGTGGGGCCTCTAGCATATTATTACAGAGTAACAAACATGATGAGGGAAGGCGATAACACCCTGAAGGACCATGCTGACCCTAGCTCATTCTGGATGGCTGAAATATCATGTGCAAGCTCAATGTTTAGGCAGCACAAGATGATTTCATCCCTAGTTGCAGAAAAGTAGGAATCAGTGTTACCTTTGCTTTTACAAGGGGCTGAATTTCAGAACGTTAGACTTCAGGATAACTGGAGTCCGGTTCTCTCTTTCTGCACCTATCACAGGAGCAGTATACATGATGTAAAAACTGACATCCTATTTTTTTTAAGGTATTTTAGTATCACTGTTTTTGTCTACCCAGCTGTTGCCCTGAACAGCAACCCCAGCTGGTGGAAGATGAGGGATTTTTGCTGGGAACCTGCTCTTGAGACTGCAGCATTATCCTCTGTGGACTCAGGTGTAATCCTGGATCTTCTGAGACTCCTCCACAGGCTGCATTCCTACTCTCTTCATGGTGATGGTTTGAATCTGCATAGGAGCTGAGGTCTGTGATGAACTCTGAGCCCCACATGGCTGCTTGGAGTCCCCATACTCTCTCCTTTCCTCATTTACCAGACACAGTGGAAGGTAAAGGAGACAGCTGCACTACAACAGTGGTGTTTTTTTTTTTTTTTTTTTTTTTGGGTTTTTTTTTTTTTTTTTTTTCTGTTATTTTTGTTGTGGCAAGTGGAATTATTTGAGGATTATGGCTATCTGGAGAAAACTCTGCTCTAAGTCATTTTTGATATGAGGAGGGATAGACAGGTTGTCTGCCTGTGGCTAGAGCTCACACATTGTTTTTGTAAAGTTTTAGAGTGGATAGTAGGCAGTGATTTATTACTGTTCTTGTATTGTAGCACTGCCTAAGATACCTTCTGATGGGTGAAAGTTCATGCAGCTCTGCTTGTTAATTATGCTAAGTAAGTAGCATGCAAACACATAACAAAACACAATACTGAAAAGCTGACATTTCAAATGCAAGAGAGGAGACTCGTGCTTCAAGGGAATGAGTGATAAATTTTGAAATAGGAGAAGAAATGTGTTTCAGAAGCTTTTTTGTTGTTGTTTTGTTTCCTTAAATTTCCCCACACATGAACAAAATCAATCCAGAAGAGCCAAGAAACCTGTAATGGATGAAATGTTTTACACATATGTGATGGAAAACTCTGCTCTACTAAGTCAAAAAGCAGCTTCTGAAGAACTTAATGTGGCTAGAAAGTCACAGGTGCCTGACCCCTCTGGCCCTGTTACATCACTGCTGCATATGCTTGGACTTCTTTCACCACTTTTTCAAAACTGCCATATGGGGAGATCATATTCTGCTAACCCGAATCTTCCAGAACAATTTGTGGGACCTCATGCCAAAGAAGATTCCCCACATCTCACCCTTTTATCCTCACACAGGAGCATTAGCGAACCAAACATCTCTCATTTCAACTTCCTCCCAGCCCCACTTTTTTGGCTTGCAGATTCTCTCTCTTTTTAGCAGCTGTTTTTCAGCTGACATTTAAACTAAGCTCACATCCTTAAGGTTGATTCTTAATGTTTCCATGGGAGAAAAAAATACTCACTCTCACACACACACAGGCATGCACATACCCTCACTGTATGAATTCTCTGTCAAACCTAAATAATGTTGACTGCATGATGATACCTCCTTTTGGAGACTGCTGGCATCCTAAACTCACATTTACAGTTGGTAACAAACCATCCACCAGAGGAATAACTAGCTCGAGGGACTAATAACAGGCTATATATAAAGCTTTTGCACCTCTAAAATGCTGGTACAAATCCAGCTCAGGTCTGTAGTGACTGTAAAAGTTTATTACCATCTGATAGCTGTTTGGTGGTCCTCCACCAGTGAACAGGTGTCCAGATCATAAATAGAAGCAGAGGAAGAGCACTGTGGTTAACACACTGGGCTGAAGCACTGGATTTCTTGGTCTTGTTCCCAGCTCTGCCACAGATTGTATAGCCATAGGCAAGTCCTCTGTAAATGGTGATAATATCCATGTGCCTCATGGGAGTGTTGTGAAGAGATGTTCATTAATATCATGGAGATGCTCGGATATGTTGGGAATGAGGAACTTGGTAGAAATGGAAAAGCAGCTATCTTATATTGGCAACGCCAGCAAGAGGTTGTGAGATGAATGGGTGAAATAAATGGTCTGCAAATGAGCTATATGCTCATAAATGACCTGTACACTGTCAGTGCCTGGATGTAACATCTCTAAATGGGAGATGAGTTACTGCCCCTGTGTGACTTGTACCGTGGATAAACAAATAGGAAACTGATGGTAGATGTTATATGTGTTTTTTTAAGGGGAGGTAGCACTTGGTACAAATACTCTGAGGTCCCTGGCCGGCAATAAGCAGAATCTATTAGCCTCCAATCCTGTCATTTTGGTATACTTCTGCAAATAATAACAAAGCTGCTGTTTGGCCCTCTGTAAAGAGAAAGCTTCTGTGTTACAGACCATGGGAAATCCTGTCCAAGGGGCTGCCTAGAGACAATCCTGCCCCATGCTTTCAGGTCTAAACCTTTGCTGTCATCTCAGTTCTGTATGAGAAGTGGGATGGGATCCACCTTCAAGAGTTGCAGTTCTCCTCCTGCCAAGAGTTGCTTTTCTCCTACTGTCAAGAGTTGCATTTCTTCTCCTCCCAGGATGGAGAGAGGGGATGGGGTTCAAAATTTGCAAAGCATCATGGCCCCGCTGCTCTTCTGCCAGCAGTGTGAGCTGGGGAGGCAAAGCCAAGATTCTCTCTGCCTTTACAAGATTGTGCTTGTTACTGCATGCCCAGGGTCCTGTTTGAGCACAAACACACTGGTGGTAATGGGGAGCAAGGTGGGAAATGCTACTGCTGCCAGGAGTGATCACTGCTGGGACAGTTACTCTCTGATGAGGATAGGGTATTGAGGATGCCAATACAGCCCTCAGAGGCTGCAGCAGGTATTTTTTTGAAGCATTATCCATTTTTGTGAGGGTTTTAAATCCCAAATTTCAGCTACGTTGTAATAGCTCATCCCCTCCATCTTCTGAGCACTTGTGCATGAGCCTGCCCATGCCAACAGTCCTGTTGAAGTTAACAGGATGACTCCTGTGAGGAAAGGTAGGACTAAATTTACCAAACCAGGTCTTGAGGTCATTCTGCAGCCTCCTACAGTGGTTTTGAAGCTTTTTCTTTTTTTATCTCTAGCATTTTGCTTAAGATACATCAAAAAGTTAGGAGGGGTTTTGTGTGTGTGTGTGTTTTGCTTTTTGGTGGCAACAAGAGCAAATGTTGTGGCTTGACATTTGAGAGGAAAGTGGCTAATTATTGTTTCCCAAATTAGCTTTGGTTAGAAGTAAACTTAAAATGTAGAGTCACACTGAGGAGACTTTCATTTATATTGGTGTGCAGTTACCAAAGTTGTTCCATTGATTCACTGGGGCTGTGCCGGTACACAACCTGATCCTGCAAACTGAAAATCCTCCTGCTAAGCGTGTGCTTCAGACAGGCATGCTGAATCACTTCTGTGCTCTTCCGAAATTCTCAGAGTCCTTACCAGAATATTTGCAAAACCTTCAACTGGCACAGCTAGGCCACTTTGAATAACTTATTTTCCAGTGCACTAGCAGTCTGGACACCTTGACTCTCAGATATTTCAAATGAAACAAACTTGGGGTGGGAAAAAAGGTATAAAATGGAATACCAATGAATTTGTATTCTGACATTGCTAAAAAAAAAAAAAAAAAGTATTTAAATAACTTAAAAGGCAATTGATTTTCAGTTAAAAAAAATGCCAGGAAAACATTCAAACAAATGTTCAGCGTACAAGAACTTAAGATACTATTAAGATGTCAATGAAAGCATTTTAATGAGTGAAATATTTTAGTGTGGGAAAATCTACCTTTCTCTCAGAAAAATATTTTATTTGAAAAGTATTGCCTAGCTGACTGTGAGAGCAGTCCTTCCCTTTCAGCAATACCTAGTTGCTCTAGGTTGTGGAACAAATTTTGCACTGGAAATTTAGGACATGGATTCACACATTGATTAATAGCAAAGTAAAAAGGAAGTTTCTCATACATTATTAAAAGAAGCAATCATAGATTAAATTGGATTGTGATTCAGAGACTCCCTCTTGATCTTTAGCAAAACCTGGGACCTGAATACCCCATGCTCTTGAGAATATAGGTTCACAATTCTTATCTGAATATTGTGCTGGCCTAACAATACTTACTGTCACTTGCATGAATATGTAAAATTACTATATGTCATCTTGGATTTCCTTAACCTGTAAACATCAGTCATGGCTTTAAGTGTTTTCAGGTCTTGAACTTTTAATATTATTTCCAGTGATCATAGCATTTGGATGGGGGGAGGAAGGAGAGAGAAAGAGAACTGAAAAATATTATGTTGAAAATTTTATTAAACAAGGGGAAAGTATCAGGTGTAACTGTTGCTTTGTGCAACCTGGTAGAAAAATGTTTTGAGATGTGGGTAAATGTTGCCAATTTCCTGTTACAAACTCTTCTTCTGTGCTGTGTAGCCTTGCTTTGTCCCTACACAAGTCTCTGAGATGACACCAGTCTTGTGTTGCACTCTTGGAACAGAAATCTCCCTTTTGTTGTTCATAAGCAAATGTTTCCTTTACCCAATCACCATCATTTTTATCCCTTTCTGAACTTTGCTGTGTTACATTTGGATTGGGTCATACCAGGCAGGAGCTAAGTACACGTTTCTCACAAAGTTTGAGGTGCTTTGGAAGTAAGTTTTGTTGTTGTTGTTGTGGTTGTACAGGCTGTTGTCTACATATAAATTTAATGTTCATAAGGGATTAAGAATTCTGATAAGCTTCTTAAAAGATGTGACAAAATGTTTGTAGGAGATGGGAGTGTCAGAGCAGGAGAAGAAAAAAAAAGTACATTTATTCCTGATGGTTATGGCCTTCACAAAGGATTAAACTTCAGGGGGTTCACTGATGTTGTGTTTTTGTTGCTGATTTGTGTCCTTTCTTGGAATAATAATGTATATTACCCAATTGTTTATTACAAAATAAAGCCTATGAAGTCCCCAGACAGTATCTTATAGTCATGACAGTTGTGGCTTTGTCAAGTTCCATCCTTTTCTCTCATTCTCAGCTTCAGTCAAGAAGTCTCACCTATTACCACAACAGTGACCTCGATGCAATGCCAGCTGAGGGACGGCTAATACTATCAGCCCACAATAATGAATTTATTTTGCTCAATAAAGTTAATGACTTTTCTGGTTCTTTTTTCATCCAAGATATTGAGTTATGATCTATGCCAAATATATAGGAAATAAATGAGAGCCACAATTTCATCCAAAAGCCTTTATTAGACATAACAAAAGTCATATTGGCTCTCAAACTGGCTAGGGTAATACAGGAAATCTATCTGTTTAGAAAGCAATTTCCAATTTATTTATTTATTTATTTTCATCCAAATATAGGGGAATAGAAGATATGCAGTCATTATGTGTTATCTTGATGACTGGCTAATTATAAACTGTTGAAAGCTGTTTATTCTCAAAGATAGGCTGACTCTGCTTCCAACCTCTCCCAGTGTGGTAAATACACTAGTGGAAATTGTTGGCATGTGTGATGTTCCTGCTGTACATTTGTTGACATGTTGACTTAATTATTTGGTGACCAGTCAGCAATGTTACCAGTTCTTCCAGTTTTTGAAGTGCTAATTTTTAGACTCATGGGATAAGAAAAAACATCTGAAAAAATGATGTATATATAACTTGTAAAAGGGAAGAAAATCTTGAAAACCTAAAACTTTGTCATTAAGTGGGCAAAGGTGAAAAGTGCCAACTGAATTTTTTGGTAGAGGTTAGCAATATTTTTCTGCATGTGCAGGCTTCAGAAAGTTTCACTGCTTTTCATGTGCAGCCACATTATTTTCAAGGATAAACAAAATCCTAAAGTAGTAATATATATATACATATATATATATTTCTGCCACAATGTGGAACTTGTGTTAATAAACAGGAACAAAAGGGTGGTACTGGGGAGGGACAGTACCTTCCCCATCCTGCCTATCTACATGCCTGCCTTAGGACTGCAGTCTAAGCTTCAGAGCCACCTGGATATATATGCATTGTGCTCTCCATAGCTTGAAACATAAAAGGCAGTGCTAGCAAGGGTCAATGCATCTGTGGTCCTGAGGGAATCAGCTTGGATTTCAGCCACGAAAATGCCAAGCTAGGCAAAGCCAGCATGGCTGGACCTGTTTTGATGCACAGAAGACCTTAAAGTCTCATTCACCACCCTTCATTGTATTTCCTATGTCAGGAAGATTTTCCTCTGCACTGAAGTATAGCAGCTACTCTTGGTCTCTACTGGCCAAAATAAGAATTTCTCATGAAAAGATGTAGCAGCAGCAGGTATATATTAGAATGATTGCATGATTATGATCATGAGGTGGACATTAGCACTTCTCTCATTCTCAGTTTTGATGAGTTAAAGCAAAATTCACAAGAAAGTTGCACACAGTAATGATCAGTATTACTCTGTGCACATTGTGAACATTAGGGCTTTAGCTAACAGGTTGATATTTAATTCCATGACAAGTAGAATGAATGTGTGAGAATTAAAATGCAGGGGTTATTTTTTTTAGTTTTATTTTTTGTCTGCAGTGTCTTATTGACTTAATACGGACCACAGAAATGTCTTTCTGATTTGCCAAAGATCTGGGGGAAGTCCTCTGACTTGTGCAGGAATACTGGGCTCAATAGAGAAATTTCTGAAGATTATTTTAAGGTTTGTTGGGTAGGAAATGAGACCAGCTGATTGCACTGGTACCTTCTGACCTGCAATAAATAAATAAATAAATATCCTACAAATAGGTTCTTAGAGAAGACAAGAAATCTGATTAAAAGAATGTTTCTGGGTGATTATATTTAGATATACTTGCGTTATTTTTATATAAATTATTTTTATATATTTTGTCTTGGACAAAACAAGGTGTCAGTATATATTTTTGTGCAAATATTTTAAGTTGTTAAAATAGTCTAGTTTGAAAAACCATAAACTTCTACAGGGCAAAAAGGGTTCTAAAACTGAGGTACTTTCTGAATTTAGAAGTTGTAAATAGGGGTTAATATTTTTCTCCTTTTACAAAGTTCTCTTCCTTCATCTCCTGACAAAGTTCTTCTACCAGGGAGCTCGTGGAGCAGTTAAGTACTGGAATGGAGGTTGGCTATGCCTGGTGTGCCTTCACCACTCCTAGGGGGAATCCTATCCCCATTGCCTTTGCTTTTGCTTTATTCATTTCAGATGGAAACTATTCCAGGCAAGGGCTGCCTTTCTGTGCATAATCTCAGCAGGCTGTAATCTCAGCTGAGCCTTGTAGGTGCTAATGCTTAAGCAATTCCAAGGTTTTTGAGGGCAGACAGGGCCTGCCATTAGATGGTCTAATCTGACAGTATATTCACACTGGCCATAGGATTTTGGAATGCCTTCAGGAAATAAACTCTTGGATAAAGAGCAGCTGGCTGAAGTTGAACGCAGGCAAGACCAAAGCAACACTAGTCAGAAAGGGGGAATGCTTTGAAGAGTGGGCCAAGGCACTGTCTCCACCTTCCACTCATTGAAGACATATGGCCTCCATTTATCAAAGTTGTGCAAAGCCTCTGGGTCCTTCTTGGCTTCAATGACCAGGTAGCTCTGCTTTCTAAAGATTTCACAGCTAGCTAGCTAGGAAATGTCCCCTCTTTCCTCCCAGCATGTGATAACCTGAAAGCAGGAGCACACAGCTTTGCTGCTTCCACTCTAAATTATTGGAACTCATTTGATCTGAATGTGTTTCATCTGAGTGTAAAAATGATGCTTGTGTTCAGGATCAGGCTAATGCAGCTGCCCAGTGGTGTGTTAAATTTCTGTAGATGTTGCGGCCTTGTTTTTCTGTGGTTTAAGCTACTTTGAACATAGCAGTTCAAGTCTTCTCGGGGTGCTTGGTGAGCTTCTGATGTCACTTTCAGTACTGAAAGTGGTTAGTGAATCAACAGCAACTAATCAAATCCAAATTTTTATGTATGAACCATCATGACCATCAGTACTCCTACTGGCTGAAGCAGAATGCATTGCCCAGAAGAAAGTATGTGAGAATTGGATACAAGACTTTCTTAATCAGAGAATGTGAAATCATCTTGCAGAGATCAGACAAGCCCTTAATCTGACTGATCTTCAGGAAGGAGGCTGTCTCTTTTTCCATCTGTCATACTCATGGTTCAAACAGTGTTTTATTCCTTAACATTTAACAGTGCTTCAGTTTATATTTGTTCTGCACTAAGGATTTTTTTTTTTTTTTTTTTTTTTTTTTTTTTTTAAGTATACTTAAGGTTTTTAAACAGATATTTTTAATTGAAAAGACTGGAAGTTTCTACTACTTCAAAACGTTCAGCTCTCAAATAATAATAATAAAAAACTTAAGGAATTATCAAAAGAGGTTTGATAGTAAAAACTTCCATACATTTGTATTTTTTGCAATGTAGTATGGGAGAAAATGCCCCTTGAGAAGTATCTTGTGAAATAGAACAGCGATTTTAAATGCCTTTGCGAGAGATGCTGAAAACACAAAAAAAGGTAGATGACTTGGAATTATGTCCTCCCTTAAGAAAAAAAGAATCTGTTTTCCTTCAATTTTAGGCATATGTGATGAATTTAAATGAATTACATTGCATTATAGTAAAAGAGAGAATGTCATGTTATAATCAAGATTGTCCAGATTGGATTAGAGATTTATGACATTTTTTCATGTGCACATTTTTTCTGTGGGGTGTAATTGTCCCTCACCTATTCTGCTTGCTACTCAGACATTTCCTAAAGAGGAGAAATCTGGAGTTTGAATGCTAGAAGATAGGACTTAGGATTCTTCATGTGTCTTTAGTGTGTTGGGTAGAAAGCTGGAAGTGTTCAATTTAAAATATGGATCTTGATTTCCAAAGTTTTTGAGACTTTGAAATAATTTAAGACCTGGGATCTGTGAAGCCTTTCAGATTTTAGAACCACATTTATTGTCCTCAAGCTAAATTGTCCCCAGACAAATACAAGACAGAGGCAAGCCCTCATTCTTTTCTGCTTCCTGTAGAAATATCAAAGTATTAATGGCCTTTCTGTACACTTCTTCCAAAGCTACTTTTACTTGATGAGAGAAGCCAGGGCAGGTGTTGGAGCTGAGGACATGGCTGTATTAAAACTGAATAATAATAATTCTTCCCTCCAGCAGTGTCCCACAGGGGCAAAAGATACAAGAAATCAGACCTATTCTTCAGCTGTGGTAACAACAGTGGAAAGGCATAACAGTGTTGTATAAAAGCCAGTTTTCCTCTCTGCAACTGTTGTTACTTCAGACAAATTCTCCAAAGATGCCATGAGTAAGAAGGAAAGCTCAGAAGAGAGAAGAACAATCTTATTTTTTTGCAACTTAGACAACTCTTGAACTGTGAGAAGCAACTCTCTCTGAAGAGTGAAGAGATATGAAATGTATTCTTTAAAGTATGAAATTTGGACTCTGTACACACGCACACAAAAAAAGAAAAAGAAAAAAGAAAAAGAAAAAAGATTTCCACTGATTTGTTTTATTTATTTTATTTTATTTTATTTTATTTTTATTATTATTTTATTTTATTTTATTTTTTAATTGTGTTTAAGGATATGAAAAGATGCCTGTGTTCTGGGTGCAGAGTCAGCAGGGGGTGCCGTGCTCCTTCAGGATATGGGTGAGGATTTCCTGCCCTAGAGAGAGATGGGAAGGGTTTGGTACCTATGGTCAGGCACCACCTTCTGTGTCTTGTACTTGTGGGAGAGAATTAATCACTGTGGGCCATGTCTGTAGTTCTTTACTGAGGTTTTATTCAATCCTTCTCTGTCTAAGGAAAGTTTAGCTAAGAAAGTGAGTCAGGTTTGTGTGCTCTGTTACTTGCTTCTGAGTAATACCAGTATGATCACTCCATTAGAGAGGATGTGGTGCTTTGAAAAGGTATCAGTGAAATTAAATTATGGATAAAAGCAGATTCCTACGTTTGCTTTCATCACCAAAAAGACTAAAAGCAACAGGGGATGATTTTTATGTTATGCAGGAGGAGAGTCCAAACTTGTGACTGCTTCTTCAAGGGACAGAACTCCACACCACACAGTTGGTGTGTGGACCGAAAGCTGGTACATAATGCACTTTCTGTGTTGTGATATCCTCTGGAGACTATGAAGAGATGTGTTGTAGATTGGGCTCTGCAAATGCCACCC
>CM021766.1:58736561-58752679 GCA_011076525.1 Nettapus auritus | reverse complement strand
CCCCCCATCAGAGCAGTTAGCACAGGTGGTGGAGCAAATCACATGTTTGTATCCATGGTTTTTCAAGTTAATCTGAGATTCTGGAGCAGCGCAGAGGCACTGACAGCAAGAAAGATCTCTAGCCCACTAATCCAACCTCACAGATTCAGTGTGATACTCTTGGTTTTGGATTTACACATCCGGGGGTGCACCTGCAAGTTACAGGTTCCGGCATCGCTTCAGTGTGAGGTAATGGGGCAGGAAGATTGGATGTGGAGCAAAAAAACAAAGAAAGGAAGTTACTGTTGCCACGCAGATCTTGAAGGCCCCCAGAGTATGGGATTTGGCTTGTGATGACTCGGCCCTTATATCAAGGGATTAAGAAGTTTCTATTCTTCCTGAAATAGTTACAAATATGAGTGGATGTTTGACAAAATAAACTGTTACTAGCTCTCTTAAGAAACACTTGCAGATGAGTTTGCCATAATGGAAAATCCATATTTTGGAACATAAGATGTATCTTCATTATTTTTTGTTGTTGTACTTGTTACGGATTTCTCCATTTTGACTTTCAAATAGTCCTTGATCTATTCCAAATTCTAATAGGAGGAAGGAAAAAACATACAAAATGTATTGGACCTTTAAAAAAAAAAAAAAAAAAAAAAAAAAAAAAAGTTTAAAATAAGTTCCTATGGTGCAGCTGAGGTCAGAAAGTAGCTGATCATAGCGGGAATCTGGACCAATGCCCTAATATGTCTGAAACAAATCTGGTTAGAGAGAGGGAGAGGATGTTACCTCTTGACTGGAGTAATTTACACCTGAACTGTATAGGAGAATTTTTGTTCTACTTCAAAGAATATTAGAAAGACAGAATCTTCATAGGAGAGGAATTTGGTGAATCCCTAGTCAAAACAGATCAGTAAAATTTAATGCTGAAAAAGAAGGGACGGTTTTGCTGATCTGTGAATCTCTGTTCCCTGCAATAATGCTGTTTGGCATGTTCTTCACTTAATATATGAAGTACAGCAAGAGAAGGAGGAAAATGCTAAGTGAACTTTACAAATTTCCATTTTCAAGACACTGAGCAGCCTATGACCTGGCAGCATGCCATTGCATGACTCAGGGCTTTGTAGAAATCAAGTTGCAATGGTGAACTACTTGAAACAGAGTGCTGAGCTGTCAGATAAGTCACAGTTGGTGAATGTTAACTTATATTTGTTATGTTTTGAAGACAAATACCATGCCCACGTACCAGACAGGGCAGGGTTAGACTGCGGGGGTGAAGAAGGGAGGGAGGCAGACCAGAGGAAGGAAGATATCCTTTGTAAATAAATAGAAACATAAGTCTTCTTGGTTTGCTTAGCCTGCCTTGCTCATGACCCTGTTGTACCAGCAGCCAGCAGGGCGAGTCAGTGGAAGACCATTTCTTTCCTCACATTTACCACAGGATGCAAGTTGTGATAAATGAGACTTAGATTTTAATGCAATTATTAACAAAACTTTGAGTTGCAGTCATCCACATGTGAAAAAACATCAAAAACTCCTGACCCTATCTTGTTACATGTTCTTTGCAGAAACTTTGTGTATTTTTAGCTCTGTAAACTACAACAATAGCCCATTACTATTTTATTGTATTTAATGTTTACATTACAGTAGTGCACTGTGTTTTCAGTCAGAAAACACTCTTCTGCAATTAGAATACATAATAACAGACAGGAACTAGTGAAATTATAATATAGGGTTCCGTTTATATTTAGGTGTTCCAGAAATGCGTTAGTGATTAACGATATAAATAAAATGAGTATTTGCAGGTTTTACACATTTTATTTAGTACAGCTTGTCAGAAAAAAATTGTCTACATTTTCAATGGAAAATAATGAGAATTGTTATTGAAAATGATGCCCCCAAATCTCCAAGAACATAAAGAACAGGCTTTTTAAATGGTTGAAGAGATAACTAAAAATATATAATTAAAAACATGTTTTCAGTTAAAAATGAAGTTCTCTAGGAAAATGTTTTTGTTTTCCTACTTTCACTTTTGTGACTGGCTATGCTAATGAGCATAGAAGAAAAAGAACAAGCCAGCCCTTCTGTTTATTTTATTCTTGGAGCTTTTACCTAACAACAACAAGGCTTGTATTCCATATAGGTGTATAACTTAGGCAACACAGGAGTGTTTTATAGATGCTCTATTATAAAAGTAATGCAGATAGAAAGCTTATTTCCAGGCATTGGCTGGTGTAGTCTATTACAAGCAGTAGCATACTGTAAGCTCTCTGATGCTGTTCCAAAAGGTCCTAATACACCATGTCAGGAACAATGGATACAATTGGGCCAACTGTATTACAGCTCTTTTCTCGTGCCTCTGGCAAGTAACAGGATTTCCTAGGTCTTTAATCTGGTTCCGAGGCATAGGTCTTCCAGCCAACTTTCTCAGCATCTTCTGAACGAGTTGGAGGCACCTGGCTTTGGAGATCAGAGGGACACAGAGTAGTGTCCCCTGCAACTCCCTCAGGCAGAGGGGACTCGTTACACACATATCAGGGAATCTTCCTGCAGTTTCCACAAGTTAGGTAGCCTCAAATTTTCTGAATCTATTCCTTAATGTGTTTTGAACTGTTCAGCAAAATGGGCTGATTCTTTAGCAAGTGAAGAATGTTATGCCCTCCCCACCACAGATAGCAATTATCTGTCTTACTGTTTCAGTGAGTGAGCTATTGACATGTTTTCACTCCAGGACTTGTATTTAATTATGCACATGAAAGCTAACCGAGGCATATGAATGTTACACAGGATGTGCTTATCCCAACTTGTTCTTTCACACTGAGTTGACGCTGACTGGGGTAACCTACAAGGAAGCACAACATCTTTCAGACCCTTAAATAGAATCAGGTGCTTCACTTCCAACAGCAGCACATTCTTGTTTGGTCCCATCGGGGTGTTTCATCTTGTATGTCTAGGTGAGCCCTGTGCCCAAGTGCACATTAAAGTCAAGTTGTCAGGAGAAGCAAGTAGCCTTCCATTCCCAATCTGGCCAAAGTAGCACCTTCCTTCTCTTCCTGAGGGCAGTCAGAAATATCTTTTTGCCCATCTCTCCCTTTTATCTAGCCAACCAGACAAAGATGTCAGCAACAAGACATCCTTCTCCTCCTTCTCCAGTCCCTCCCAGGAGGTGTTCCAGTAATGGATGTGTTTCATTACAGTGTTGTGGATAAGGTCCTGTGGAGCAGTTGTTCTCATTGTTAATTCTCTGTTGATATGCACAGGGCAGTCCACATCTTTCAGTACCACTGTTTCAGCCTGTCTGCAGATTTTTTCAGGCCTGTTACATTGATTACATATGGTCATGTTTTCAAGGTTTTCTCTTTAATCAGCAAGGGCTTGAAAAACAGAAACCAGGTGCTCCAGTGTTGTTTTTTATTTTTTATTTTTATTTATTTATTTTTAATAAAAGCTGAATGCCTAATCTCTTTACATGTCTTTGCATGTGGTAGATATAGACACAGGTATGGGATTCTTCAGTCTCATCCTTGTCCAATGCATGATTCAATACAGTAATTGCCTGCAGTCCATGGTTTTGTTTTACAATGAAGTTGGCAATACACAGTACAGATTCAAAATCAAAGGCTGACTTTGAAGTACCAGAGGGTGTTGAGATGGTGTGGTGCTTTCTAGATGTATCAAATGCGCTCCACTTACCACCATTCTCTCTGCCACTTTTATGTGAGTTTGGTAATCATCCTGTTAATGAATGAACTGCTTGGACATGGTCTATAGCTTCTTGAGCAATTATTTTAGCCTCTTCCATGGCAGTCTCAATTTGGCTAGAAATAACTATAGCTTTCTGTAAAGTTAGTTCTGGTTCATGCAGTAATTGCTCACATAACCGTGGTACGTCTGTTCCTTCCACAGGCTCCACAGACATATTTCCACGTTAGGATGTGTTAATTTCCTGTAAGTCAGAATCATTAGCATTGAGTTCCTCCATTTTCTGAAAATGATAGAATACGTTAAAGAGTATTTCTTCATATTCAGTTGCAATAACTAGATGAAAGTAATAGCAAAAGTCAAAAACATGAGAATTATTCAGAAACCATACAACAGTGGGCATTAGTAAAGAGACTGGCTTCACAGTATATTGGTGATTGTTCTCTTTAGTATTAATAATTTATTTCTCTGATATTTAAAATAAAAATGTTGATATTATTATTTTTAATAGCGGCTGTGCTTACAGTCCTGAGCAGGTTCAGAATTGTTGTAACAGGGACAGCAGAAACAAACATGAGACTTTACATCAAAATGCAAGGCATCAGAAAAGGCAAGATGGAACAGGGAAAATAAATGAATAAGCAGGTTACAGAAAATAAGAAGATGAAGTCACTAAAACTAGATGAGATTTTAGCATAGACTGGTCATATGCACAATTTATAGGAGTCAGATAGGGTACTTTCTGTAGTCCCACTTCTCACTCAGTCAATCAAGTGTTATAGGGCAGAGGCATCACATATGTTTGATGCAGTCATTGGCAAAGATAAGGAATAAAATACCCTGCTTTACCCTAGGACCTTTTAGCTAACAGGTAAGGTTTTATTCCAGAATGTCAAATAAGGTATTTGTGATGTCTCTTAACAAATGTCTGAGGTAACCCTTCACCTAATGTGATGGGAGGGAACTGAGGACCTTCTAGGAGGGTTGACTAGAAACACTGAGCCATGTAATAAGGACTTTGGAAAAAGTGCAGTAGTATGTCTCAAAAAGCTGATATATTTTGAAAAGGCATCCAGAAATCTGGGTGGTTATCTGAGCTAAACTGAACCTTTTAAGGTTAAACCATCATTAATAAGTTCATTCCCAGGATTAATAGCCATGCAGTACAGTACGTGCGTGTTTAGTGAAGCCACGAATAAATTATGAAGGTTAATAAGTGTTTCTCTGAATAAGGAGAATTATTCCTCAGGGAACCACAAAATATGCTATTAAGACCTTAACAAAATAGGCGGCCTCTACCATTTTGGGATTGTGGCTTGTTTTGTTAAATAAGGCAGTAATTGTTTTTGTTTTAATAGTGTGACTGGCCAGGTATTCCTGCTTGAGCACTTTCTCTGTTTCTCAGGGTGAGAAGGTCAGATCCAACCCTTTAAAATTTGATTTGGAAAATAGAAACAGGGTAGAGGGGGGAAGTCAAACAGAATGTGGTTATGTGCGGAGTCACGGTTCTACAGGAACACTTGCTAGCCAGATGCTGTGTACGCAAGCAGGCAGTGGTCTTCACCGGGTTGCCAGATTGCTCTGTCCTTCAAAAATACGTGAATGCACAAATGAACCAATGCTGCAGATTTTCCATTCAAATGGATGGGGATGACCTCTGCATGGTCACAAGCTAAAATGCTGCTACATGAACTCTAATATGAAATATCTAAGATGATATTGTAACATAACAGCATTTTAGTATAATTTCCACATTATATGAATTGATGAATAGTATCATTGGTAGGACTGCGTGGTACTTGATTAGCACTGTGACACAGGGAGGAATGCAGATCAGAGAGAAACACTTGCAAGGATAATAGAATAAGTAGATACTGAGACTGATGAGGAAACAAGAATATTAAGAAACCAGCAAAAACAGTATTGGCAGTTATTTTGGTACTTATGAGAGGCCTTTGAGGTCAATCTTCAGAACATGTATATATATTTTGAATATATCCAGCATAGAACAATTTTGGTCATGCCAGCTTGAGTTCTGTGCTTTCATAGTAGGGTTCAGAGTTTCACTTGCTGCAGCTTGAAATGTTGTCTTGAAGGACACACAGACTCTTCTCCAGAAGACTCTTCTGAAGTGACGGAAATTAAAAGATCATTGATTTTCGGAGACCTACTAATGAACATTGCTGTAAAAGCTACTGTCTCTTGATTCGGTCTGCAGCTGCAGAGTTAAGATGAACTGATGAACTGTGCAAAGCTTCTGTTGCCTAGTTTCACATGGCACTAAACTTTTATGACTCCATAGTTTCTTAGAACATAACCCAGAGAGAGAGAGAGAGAGAGAGAGAGAGTAAGGAAGAAAGAACCCAACCTGGCAGTCTTTTGTTGGTGTGATGAATTTCAGATGAACTGGTCCAAAAAAGGACCCTGTGGTCATCATGTAAAAGACAACACTTTCAAGGGTAATGACACTTTGTTATCATAATATTTCCTTAGGGTTAAAACAGGAAATAAATGCTCCATCCCAGATACCATTGTGTGATAACTGTTGGTATACACTCACTCATGCAAGTAGTTCCTGATGTTAGATAATTGTGTCATGAAATTAGGTGAAAGGAGGTTGCTTCAGCTGGATTCTGCTGCAAGTTTCTGGTTCTAAAGCTAGTAACAAACCTCAAGGCATGAAAATGAAGGCAGAATGACCTCAGCTCAATTCAGATGCTGTATATGAGTGTTCTGTGGGCAGAATTTGAAATTTCTGTCTTGATCTATGTCCAAATACTGTGGCTAGAAACTACTCTAATCAAACTAAATACAAAGCTTGCATAAACACCTTCAAACAAAAACAGCCGATTTCTGTAGAGTTCTGCTGACAAGCAGTTATTTTCCCTGTGTTAATATTGTTAGAGGAAAGTATTTGAACAAGAAAATAAACAAAAAGGCGCATTGACTTGAGGTTGAGTGGAAGAATGAGGATAGCTGAAGTCGGTGGGAGTTTTGCCATAGATTTTACTGAAGCCCAGGCCTTCATGTTTCCCATTCTGTTTCCCTCTGAATGTTTGTGGAGAACTGAGATGCTGAATACTGAAACCACTCTCCAGGTGCCAGTTGCTGTCAAGAAGTTTTGTGTGTGTATGTGTCTGCACATGTATGCTTGCATATGCTTCTTATTAAGATGTCTTTTCACTGTTTCAGTTTCAACTTAGAACCTTTTTCTTTTATATGAAGGCTAGATCAAAGTGGTACTGACAGAAGCATGGGGGTGGACCAAAGTGAACTACTTCTGAACTCGTTTCAGTGTGTATTCTGACTGGGAAAAGCCTTGCCTTCTGCCCCTCCTTTCCTTGCAAATATTAGGGGCTGATCATGTCACATCTCCAGGTGTTACTTTGTCATGCTTGTACATAGAGATCACCCTCTTCATTTCCCTTCAGAAGGAAAATTGTAATTAATTACTTTAACTAGTGCTGAAAGATTTAATGTGCATTTTTACTTCAACCGACAAAGGGAAATAGATTTTTTAAGAGAGCTAGACATCAACTGTGCCAGTTTTGACTTCTCAGGAAGAAGCAATAACTGGTGCATGCAGTAAGGAATCGGATATTGTGATGGATAAAAAGTGAAGTTTGGGAAGGTGATAAAGATCAGTTACTCACCCTACAAAATGTTTTGAGAAAATAAAAAAGAAGTGTGGGCAGTAGTGGGGAAAAGCACAGTTTCTGAAAGTGGATGTTGTTATTGGTGGAGGATCAGAGAAAACAACTGAAGACTGGTTCTGAGGAGAAGTGTTGTGTCATTTCATAGTGGAAGCCAGCCAGATAAATTAGTGGAATATGAAAAAGTCCCAAGGAAGAGTGAGAGTCGGTGTTTTGGGCTGATGAGTAGAGCATGTTCCCTGGCTCTAACTGGCTCTAAGGCTGTAACACTGGGAAGCAATCAAAATTGAGTTCAGGGTTGCTTTGGCACAGTAATATGGTGAAATGCAAAGGCATCTCCACTGTAAGGGAAAGAGGTTGAGCATGAATCCCAAAGTCAAGAAGTATGGAAAGCTCAGTCAGTTGTAGGAGATATTTGTAATCTTAGTTGGAGGTCCAAGTGACCCTTAGTGGTTTGGTAGCCTGGAAAAATTGGATAAACTTTTACAATGATCTTGTGACGTCCTTTCTTGGCTAGTGTCAGCTTCTTAGCTCACCACATAGCTTCTTTATTTCCTTGCTCTGTCCAAAAGCAATTTCATGCCTGGCTTGTAGGTCTTTAAATTATGAGGATTTAAGTGTCTACCAGTCTATTTCTTCATGTTAGCTCATTGCTTTGTTTGCCTTGAGCAACTACCACCACTTCTGAAGCACTGTTTAGAAAGAAGAATGTGGTACTGAACCTATAAACAAACAGTATACATGGGAATAATAGATAATTACTATGTCAAAGTAAACTATGATCTAGTTAAGATGGAAAACCCTCTTCTGACCACTGCTCTAATGAATGATGACATTAAGAACAGATAACTCCATAATGGAAACTGCTCAGAATTGCTTTATTTTTAATGGCAAGCACTTCCTTAAACATAACAATGAACAAACAAAATCATTTGTTGAGACTTGACTCTCTGTTAATTGTATACCATAGAGTAGCAGGTGTAAGCATGTAATGGTTTGTTTAATGTGTATTTCTGGGTTGTTCTGAGGCTGCCAAGAACAAATATTCAGTCCTGGAAATGAAATCTTAAGAGACAAATTAGAAAAGGCAATTAGCTTTTAGGTCTGGCGGGGTTGTAATGAATATCTTGTGAATATCTTCTCAAACAAGAAAATGCTCAGTCAAGACCCAAGCCTACCAAGAATTCTGGAGTCTTGTGCCTGTACACTGTAGGCTTGATTTCAATAAAGCAGAAGAGTTTTGGCTTGGCTTTAGTCATATAAAGAATTTTGTAAAACGTTTTTCAAATTGTAAACATTCACATACACTTTTGCTGTCTCCTAACCCAGCAGTTTTCAAAGGTACAAATGGGTTTTAGACAATCAGAAAGGCAATGTCTAACATATCTTCAAAGGGAGCTATACAACACTATCCAGTATGCTTTTCTAAGAATATGTATATAGGTTTTCTATGAGGTACTTTTTTATTCTCCTTTTTGGTACAGCCTAGTAGAGTATAAATCACAACTGAATGAAATGTGATAGGAAATAAAATATGTAATAAAAGTTGATTGATAATATACTGTTTGCTAGTGATAGTTAAACATTTTGTTTTAGAGAAAGCTTTCCTAATGATTTATATTTTTGCCAAACTTTTCTATTCCTTTGTGATACTTCAGTGCCAGATTTTAGTGGGATTAGTTTGATATACATAATCACATGAACAACCCAAAATGATGCTACTTCTGCAATATAGTGTGAAAAAGATGAATATATTTAGACTATAATATTTTAATAAATTACTTTCTAGAACAATATATGAAGTGCTTTTCCAATTATTCTACAAAGATATAAGAATAAAACTAGACATGTAATTTCAAGGAATTAACTCAAAGATCTGATCTGGTTGTATGAGTGTGTGTTGGGTGCAGAATGTTACCATCATTTTCTTTTGATAGCACTTTGGTTAAGGATAAGTGATAATAAGTTGTGAGAAAGTGGAAAACTGAGTTTTGGTTGCATTTCTTGTATGTTTCAATTTTATCTTCCTTAGGATGTTTGCTTTCAAGGACGGCTTATGACAGTAGCTGTTTGTAAATATGTGCTGTCTTGAGAAGATAAAATTGTTCCAATAGTACACAATATATTAATTTCAATTTAGCTTTACACCTAGCAGCATCAGAGAAATGCAAGTGCAGTCTCATAAATGTAGGAGATAAACCTTTGTCTTCACTCTTCCAAAGGGAGAACCACATCCTGTGAGGTGCTCAGCATCTGCTGCCCTAATCAATATAACTGCAAGTTGGCTTTTCTTGATAGGTTTGTTCTTTTAGCCAGCAACTGTTCAGCTATAAGAAAGCATCATTGTTTGGCATGAGGAGGGAAAAAGAATTATATCTTTTATGGGAAATCTAAATCATCTTGTCATCATATAACTCAAAGATGACCAAGTATGTTTTCCCTCAAATTTCTTTAAACAAACAAATATAATTCTTAGGTTTAAGCCTTGGAAGCCAAGTTTCCGTCCAACATGAATTTAGGGTATAAAGATTTGTTTGTGATGGAAACAATGCCAGACACTTCTGCATAGCAGCGTAATGGAGCGCCACTAGAATGTAGCTTATAAAAACCGGATTCGGGAAAACAGAGCTACTCTGTCTAATTTGGCCTGCGCCATGTGACTACAATAGCATAATTGTGCAGCTTGGAAGCCTTTCCTTCTCTGCTGAAATGATGTAGTATTCAAACACGTGTGAGAGTGTTTCTTCAACAAAAGGCCAGGGCTGAAGTCTGTGCGTCCCCCAAGCCCTCCTCTGAGATGGGTCTTCCTGTGTGGCAGTGGCTTCCAGTGGTGGCTGTGTGCTGTCACCCACACGTGGCTCTCCAGGCACCCCAGCCCCCTAGTAGAACCACACTGTTTTGTTAGGACAGCTGTTTTTCCTGCAGTCTGTAGAATAAAATTCCCCCACATGGGAGTGTTTGATCTCCTGTGTTAGCAACTAGCATCTATTTAGCAAAGATCATTAGTGCATTTGGTCCATATTGACACATACATTTTCAAGGGGTGCTCACTTAGTGGGAACAATTCTTATTTAGCATTCTTTGGGAACCTAGGCCAAGTTTTTGGAAAGGTTTTCTATTTTTTGAGAGAAGCTAAGGTCCATGTCTGAGGCAATGTGTGAATATAGAGTGATCTTTTTCCAGCAGCAAAACTATGAAAAGAAAGAAGAAGAAGAAGAAACAAAACAAGCAAACAAACAAAACAACAAACAAACAAACAAAAAAAAAAACTTTTTGTATTGCAGTATTTACCCCTTTGTGTTCCCTGTTTCTGGATGTTTCATCTGGTTCTGTTATCAGTATGATAGCACTTTGTCTATCATTGTCAAAAAAAATGAAGATAGACTGCATTTTGGTGAAAATAAAAAAAAAAAAAAAAAAAAAAAAGGAAAAAAAAAATGTGATTACTTAGTTGCTAGAGTGAGAAATGTGTTTTTTTGTTGTTTTGTTTTGTTTTTTTTTTGGTTGTTTGTTTTCAGCTACGTATCATTAGAAAGAAATTTACGGTACTTTCTCTTCTTAAAGCAAAACTATATAACACTATACTTCCTAACTTAAACTTTGAACAAAAAAATATTCATTGGGGTTCAAAATGTTCCTCTGCTTGACCTCAGCCAAAGGTTACTTTCTTTTCTGTTTGGAGAAAATGTGAGGAAATTTTATTTATTCTTTTATTGACATTAGAAATGTTGGGAATTAAACATATTAAAATATATTTGTAAATATAATTATATGAAGACTAAGAAATTAAGAGCATTAGTTACCACTTTTTGAAGCTAGCACATAGCTATATCTTCCTAAATAGAGAAAAGAAACCTTTCGGTTGTCTTTGGGTTCTTTATTTCAGAATAGAGTCTCCTGAGAAAATTGAATGAAATGCTGCTCAATTACTTGTATAGGAGACTTTTCTGAACACCCTGCTGATGTAAACTAAGGTTAACATTTCTTTTACATATATAAACAACTAACAAAAATAAATGCATGCTTTCCTTAAAAAAAAAAAACAAAAAAAAAAAAAAAAAAAAGAGAGAGAGAGAAAAGAAAAAAAAATGAATAAGTCATATTCTGGGGGCTTGTTTCATTCTGAAAAACAGACCTTCTATCATCTACTTTTAGAAGATTTTGAGAGTTTAGTGGCTTTTGATCCTGATAACATCAAGGTCATGGCAGTCAGTGCAAAGGTATGGGCCTGATGCTGATCTTACTCTATGTTCAGATTTTTTTAATTAGAACAGTTAATGAAATTTTTAGCCTTTTCCCATCATGACCTCTGGTCAAGATGAAAGTTAGAAATACCAAAATTAGTTTTTCTGGGGTCAACTGGGGATAATAGAATTGGTGGCACAATCTCATTGCCCATTCCCTGTCAAACTATGAAGGTCTAAAGAAAGCTTAGGTAGATTAGTAGATTTGAGAAGCCTCACTGCCAGACTCTGCAGAAGGGGGTGAGGTCTCAGCCTCCACTCCAGAGAGTCACCTCATCAACCACAGAAAGAAGAGGAATTTGAATTCCATGGTATGCAGTTTGCCATTAATGGTAGCGGAAGCTGGAGAGAGACCTGACATTTTATTCTACATCTTAGTCATTTCTTATTGTGCAAATTTAACATCCAGCTCAATGGGAGTCACTTCTGACTTGGTACTGAGTAAGACCTGCTGAATTCCCTGCTGATGGATTTTCTCAAGGAATTTTAGAATTTACATTTTAGATTTGCTCCTTGATAAAACTTTTTGAGATGTGTGTATTACCTTGACCCACCCATTCCAGGGAGTAACATTGTCTCCTGAGAATAGACACACTATGTATATGTATCCTGTGTGTTTTTCCTCACTTTGGAGTGACTTTCATGCTGATGTAAAACATGTCAGTTTAGAGGCTTGGAAACAACTGCATGTTGTAGAAAGATATCTGAACCACATTTCAAGACAGAAAATGCTGAAGGATCCATTGCTTCAGTGGTCATATGCTTTTCTTGGTAAATGTTTGTACATATTTCCAGCTTAAATTTGTCTAACTCCAGCTTCAACTTTTGGATTGCACACCTCCTCCTCCTCCTCCCTTCAGAAATGAAAATTTCTAAAATGAAGTCTGGTGTTATACAAACTATGAAGACACTTCTTTGAGAATAAATCCTTTTCCTGGTTTAGGATAACAAGGGAAATAAGATCTGAAACCATAGACTAGTCTTGGCATCTCATTTTGCCAGAGCCAAATGGAAATTGGACCACAGGTCTTGAATTACACTTCTGAGTCCTGAAATGAGGTCTGTTCAGAGGAGCCATGCTGACTTCAGTAAAGCCAGGACAGGCACATGTGTCTCCCTGAGCAACAATCTTTGCCATTACAAAAATGAAATTAAATCTCACAGATTTCAAAGAGGTGTCCAAATATGGTAAAAAGCATGGAAATATTTCCCTTTCCATGTGCTGTCATTTATAACACTAATACAAAGCCTTCAGCAAATTCCAGGAAGTTTCTTACTACTTGAAGGAAGGGAAAAATGCAGCATAATAAGGGTTGTATCTGTCTTCTGTGACTACTCTCATGGCTCTGGAGGTAAACAGGAAGGAGGATCTAATACACTTAAAACTATCAACATACTTTAAAAGGGGGTGTGATTCTTGCTTCCTGTCAATGAGACAGAGTTAATCACTCTGTAGCCAGCACTGCGGGTTTTATTATGGAGAAACCCTTTTGTGTCATTTCACAGAATGCACTTCAGTGACTGCTTCTCTCTGATGACACAAGATGTACTTTCCTTTCTTCGTCATCCTGGGACCTTACGGGTTTTTCCTGCCCTCTGGGAAGATTTTTTTTTCTTAGGAAATATTTTTTTCTCTTAGGAAAAGTGACTAGGTAATGAGACTGAACAAGGAGATACCTTGCAGTTCCTATGCTGACACGCCTCCCTGCTGGTGACTCACCTGCTGATTTAAGACTTTCTGTTGATAATTCTATTAATGACAAAAATAAACATGTGATAAGAAAATTACTTGATTGGATACATGCATGCTGAGCTCTTTCACAGACTCCAGCTATTTAGTGTTAGGAAATAATATACTAGTATTAAAGGTCACCTATACTGTGGAGATAGATTCAATTTCAC
Organism: Nettapus auritus; assembly: GCA_011076525.1. Taxonomy (NCBI): domain Eukaryota; kingdom Metazoa; phylum Chordata; class Aves; order Anseriformes; family Anatidae; genus Nettapus; species Nettapus auritus. Next base: position 58,739,193 of record CM021766.1, on the reverse strand, counting down.
CTGTAGTCTGTATCAGTATTAAAGATTTTGAACTAAGCTAAATGTGATCCAGTGTGTTTAAGTTCTGTTCTGCATCCAATTCAAACTCTCATCTGGTTGAGGAATACATGTTTGGCATAACAATCCAGATCTTCCTTGGAAAAGAATAAAAGGAAAATTCTTATCACAAGCAGGTGTAGTCAAAACCCTGGTTTATTTCTTTGATTTTGTTTGTGCTGCAAGATGAACTGGACTGACAGTTTTTATCAGTGATCTGGATGCAGGAGTGGATGTAGGAGTGGAGTACATCCTCAGCAAGTTTGCTGATGATACTACACTGATGACGCTGAACAAAGGAAAATGCCGGGTTGTGCCTGTGGGACAGACTAATGCTGGACACAAGTACAGACTGGGAGATGAGTGTCTGGAAAGCGGCCTTGCAGAAAGGGATCCGGGGCTGCTGGTGACAGCAGGCTCAACATGAACAGTGTGCTCTGGCAGCCAGGATGGCAAACTGCATATTGGGTTGCACTGAAGACAGCACAGCCAGCCAGTTAAAAGAGGTGATCCTCCTGATATAGTTAGCATTGATGCAGCTTAACCTTGAATGCTGGGCACAGTTCTATCCTCCACAATATAAAAAAGATCTTAAGGTTCTTGAAAGCTTCCAGAGGATGGTGTCAAAGCTGACAAAGGGGCTGTAAGGCCTTTCCTGTGAGGGGAGGTCAAGGACGCTTGGGTCCTCCAGTCTGGAGAAAAGGAGGCCGAGAGGCAACCTCACTGCTCTCTGCAGTGCCCTGGGGAGGGGAAGCACAGAGGGAGGTGCCGGTCCCTGCTCCTGGTCATCCATGGCAGGATGCATGGGAACAGCACAGAAATGCACTGGGGATGTTCAGACTGGGCACTGGGAACAGTTTATATATCTGAAGGTGGTCAGGCCCTGGAACAGGCTTCCTAGAGAGGTAGTTGATGCCCTGTGCCTGTCAGTGTTCAAGAGACATTTGGACAGTGCCCAGCATAAAGTGTTTTAAATTTTGATTAACCCTGAAGAGGACAGGCAGTTGGACTAGATGGTCTTCGATGGTCCCTTCTAACTGAACTATTCTGTTCTGTTCTTTCCTACATCATCATAGAGTATCTGTGCCATTATATCCAAGACTTACGTAAATGAGTGTGGAGATAAGCCTAAGTAATAACGTCTTTTAAAGGTCCAATAAAACAGACACTATTGAAGGTAAAACAACTGGCAGCACTTATGGTCCTGTTTTACAGAAGACACAGTGGAAGAAAAAATAAGCATTTGGAGCTTGTGAAGACCAGATCAGATAAATGGAAGGGCACGTAACAGTGTTAGTCTAAAACTGGTAGCTTTTAATAAATTTAAGTTTAGGTAATCACATGATAGTTTGTCTTTCTTTTTTCTGTTATTCTCCTTTGCCAATGTACACCACAGTGCATCACCTCACATATCCAGATCAACTAGGTCACCTTCTCCTTCTTGGATAATTTTGGTCTCATTAAAACCACAAGATGTATTAATGAGTGTGGAACTGGCCAGTACAAGTGCTGAACAAGAGCATTCATAGGATAGATTTAGCTACAGGTAAAACCAGAGGATATAACTTAGAGGTTTATGGTGAGAATCAACATCAGCACTCCTAAATGTGAGTATTATTTAGTAAAAGTTCAGTTTCCTAGCTGGTCTAAACGGGGGTAAATCCATCAATTTTTCCAGCACTGGTCAGTGTCTATCCACCTTTAGAAAACCTGTTGATACTCTTGATTGACTCCTTTAACATACTGACAGAAAATAAGTACAGCGACATACAGCATTTGCATACATATTAGGATTAGGAAATTAAAGAGGCATGAAAAGGAGCTCTTGCTTTCTCCATTTCCTAGGTACTAACAGAATTAGGTTGCTCAGGACTAAGGATTTATTGGACTTGAATCTCAGCTCTGAGATATTAAACATCTGTATGGATTTCACATGCCTTTTCAAGATGAAATCATCTGTTTCCAAATCCCATAACAACCTGAGTTGTTATTGGATTATCAAAATTATGGGAACAGTGAGAATTCATTGAGTATCACTTATGTGTCCACTCTGAAGTGACAGAGGCTGGGCATTTCTGCAATTGCAGGGTTTCTGGCAGGCCATACAGACAGGAGTTGGCATCAGCTGGCAGTGGAGCAGACAGCACGGGCTAGGATGCGGCAAAGGACCATTGCCATCCCACAGTGCTCACTCTGTCCTTGTAATCCATAGACCCTGCTATTTATATCCTTTGCCTACTTGTCTAGCTATGACCTCTGTTAGCATTGAGGGTCTTGCTGCTTATGCATTATATTCTTGTAAACAGATGTCATACTTTCATGTTTCTCATTTAGAAGGTGCAAAATCAAAATAGTGGTGCAACCTCATGACACTGCAGTGCTGACTCTTTTCCTTACAGCGTCTCCAGCATGTGAGACCTGAAGGGTCTCTCACTACATAACCTGTTATGGTCTTGTCACTTGGGCAGAAAAAAGGGCTACCAAATACCTTCCACCATTTCTAAATTGTACCTTTACATCTCTAGAGAGCTTCTGGATAGCAGACATTAGAGACCAAATTCCCTACCACATTGTGGTCATAAAGCTCAAGAAGGGG
>CM021766.1:58707301-58728133 GCA_011076525.1 Nettapus auritus | reverse complement strand
CCCCCCCCCCCCCCCCCGCCCCTTTGAATTGGAAATGCAGTAACTAGATCTGAGGTAAACACCACAGCTCATGATGTTGTTAGGCTGACTACTTAAAAATAAAAAAAATCCACACACTATCCCTTGAAATCAATATTGACATACCTAGGTCACTTCCTAGGGAATTTGTCTGACAGCTCATAAAAATTCCCAATAAGTAATTTTCTACATCCTCTCTAGGTAGCCTTTCCAGTGTTTCACAACCATTATAAATGGATATTTAGAGAATTTTACTGTGAATTTAGTGAAATTCTCCCTGAGCTACTCTAAGTACATATGGAAAACATTGATCACCATTGTGTCTATATAACTGTTTTGTACATATTTGAAGCCTGTCATCATGCTTCTGCTCCTCTTTCCTCAGTCTCCTCCAGAGTAAACAAGACCAGTTTCTTCACCCTTTTCTCATGCTAGCCATTCTTCTGGTCTCATAACTTGTATTGATGGCTCCTACAGTATGGTTCTGAAAGCTTGACTCACTTCTACCTTTGAGGTCTCACCAGAACTGAGCAGAGCAGAACAATTACTCTTACAAGCCAAAACTGTTGAACCAAAAAATGGTTTCTTCAAATATTATGATGCTATTGATTTTGTATCGGTGTAGGCTCAAGTTGATAGTGAGGACCAATGAAAATATCTTTTATTTTTAATTACAGAGGGTAACTAAGCAATTAAGCTAAAGTTCAGTTTGAAGAAATTATGACGACATCTACTTAGGTCTTTCTGTGGTCAAGTGAAATAGGTGAATGTGCTGTATTCCAGGAGACAGAATGAGATGCAAGAATGTACTTTCCTGATATGTAATTTTACATTCCTGAAGGAAGTGAATTCCATAAGTTGCCATTTTTTTTGGTGTTTGCTATAAACACACGTTACAACTTCCCAGACGTAAAACACATCTGAGCATACCCACAAGCTTATTTGATGAAACATCTGAATTCATATATGTATAATAAACCACAGAAGGATTTTTTTATATATATAAAAGGTAAGAGTAACTGTATAACTTTTTACTGTCTTTGAAATTATTTCAGTGCTTTTGAAAGGAAAAAAGGAACAAAGTAAAAGGGATGTTTATAGGCTATTTAAAAGAGATGGATTTTCCAGTTTTGCAGAGCACCTTTTGATGAAAAGGCTGTTTTGTTGATCACTTAATTTTATATCTGAGGAGAGTCAGCATTTATTTATGGTATTATTTGAGAGGAAATGACTTAGAACATGATGTCAGGTTCCTGTCCTTTTTAAAGCTCAGAGGCAGCTTCTCAAACTTTAAATTTAGGCTTCTGAATCTAAGTTTAGGGATGTTAAATCTTTGCATTTTTTAGGGTAATCTAAACTACCCAGTGATGAGTGTGGATGTTTATGGAAACTGCATGTTCTTATCTTATTACAAGAGGCCTATTTTAAAGTGTCTGAAAGTAGATGTTGGTCTGCCAGATATGAACAAAATACTAGGAGCTGTTTTAAAAATTTCATTTACTTACACAGTGTTTGTTCTGCCAAGTTCAGCACATTTATGGAAGTGAAGGATATAACATAGGATCTCAATTTTAACAGTATTTTAATTCAGGGGTGTACTTAAGCACTTGTCTACCAATAAGCAAATAGTAATATGAGCACCTTTCCCTGGGAGGTATGCTGTCCTGAACTCAGGTCTACAAAAGTATATTAGGAGCAGGCTATCCTATCCCCATGTGCCAAAAGATGAGGTAGTGGGGAAGAAGACTGGCCTGCCTGAACAGAGAATTTTGGCTAGAGCTCAGGAAGAAAGAGTTTATGACCTTTGGAAGAAGGGCAGGCCACTCAGGAGAACAACACTGTTTTGCGTCTATGTAGGCAGAAAATTAGAAGGGCCAATGCCTGTCTGGAAATTAATCTGGCTACTGCTATTAAAGACAATAAAAAAATACTTCTATAAATACATTAACAACATAAGAAAGACAAAGTAGAATACTCATCCATTACTGGATTTGGAGGGAAACAGTTGCAAAGGATGAGGAAAAGTCTGAACTACTTAATGCCTTCCTTGCCTCAGGCTTTAGTACTAAGACCAGTTGTTCTCTGGGTACCTAGCCCTCTGAGCTGGAAGATAGGGATTGGAAGCAGTATGAAGCCCCCATAATCAAAGAGGAAAGGTCAGTGACATACTACACCACTTAGGTGTACACAAGTCTATGGGGCCAGATGGAATCCATCCAGTGATGCTGAAGGAGTTGGCAGAAGTGCTCAGCCGCTTTCCATCATTTATCAGCAGTCCTGGCTACCTGGGGATTCCCCGGTTTGATTGGTGGCTAGCAAATGTGACATCCATCTACAAGAAGGGCCAGAAGGAGGATCTGGGAAGCTATAGACCTTATCAGCCTGACTTTTGAGCAAGGGAAGTTAAGGAGATGATCATCTTGATCGCTATCATGCAGCACATACAGGGCAACCAGCTGATCAGGGCCAGTCAGCATGCCTTTATTAAAAGCAGATCCTGCTTGACTATCCTGACCTATAGCAAGGTGACTTGATTAGTGGATGAGGGAAAGGTTGTGGCTGTCTACCTAGACTTTAGTAAAGCTTTTGACACTGTTTCCCACAGCATTCTCCTGGAGAAACCTGCTGCTTGTGGCTTGGTTGGTTGTACACCTTTGCTGGGTAAAGAACTGGGTGGGTGGCCAAGCCCAAAGAGTTGTGGTGAATGCAGTTAAATCCAGTTGGTGACTGGTCACAAGTGGTGTCCCCCCAGTCCTCGGTACTGGGGCCAGTTCTCTTTAATATCTTTGTCAATTATCTGGACAAGAGAATTGAGGGCATCCAGTAAGTTTTCAGACAACACCAAGTTGGGCATGAGTGTTCATCTGCTTGAGGGCAGGAAGGCTCAACAGACATCTGGATAGGCTGGACTGATGAACCTCGTGCAGTTGACCTTTGCTCAACAAGACTAAGTGCGGGGTCCTGCACATGGGGCACAACAACATCACACAGTGCTACACGCTGGGGAAACAGCAGCTGGAAAGCTGCCTGGTCGAAAAGGAGCTGGGGGTATTGGCTGGTAGTTGGTTCAATATGTGCCAGCAGTGTGGTCAGTTGGCCAAAAGGGTTACCAACAGTATACTGGCTTGTATTAGAAATGGCCAGCCAGCAGTACTAGGAAAGTGATTGTCCCTCTGTACTCAGCTCTGGTGAGGCCCCACCTCAATACTGTGTTCAGTTTTGGGCCCCTCACTATAAGATAGACATCAGGGTGATGAACGAGTTGTTAGTCACTGGAATAGGCTGCCCAGGCAAGTGACTGAGTCACCATCCCTGGAGGTCTTTAAAAGACGTTTAGATGTAGAGCTTAGGGATATGGTTTAGTGGAAGATTTGTTAGTGTTAGGTCAGAGGTTGGACTCGGTGATCCTGCGGGTCTCTTCCAACCTCGACTATTCTGTGATTCCGTGAAGGTGCTGGAGAACCCCCAGAGAAGTGCAACAAAGCTTGTGAAGGGTCTAGAGAACAGGTTTTATGAGGATTGGTTGAAGGAACTGGGATTATTTAACTTAAAAAAGGAGGCTGAGGGGAGATCTTAGTACTCTGTACAGCTATCTCAAAGAAGGTTGTAGTGAGGCGGCAGTCTGTCTCTTCTCCCAAGCAACAAGTGACAGGATATGAGGAAGTGTTCTCGAATTACACCAGAGAAGGTGTGGGTTGTGTATTAGAAAACATTTATTTGCTCAGAGGGTTGTGAAGTATTGTAAAAGGCTGCCCAGTGAAGTAGAGTTACCGTCCCTGAATGTATTCAAAAGATGTGTAGATATGGTGCTTAGGGCCCTGTGTTAGTGACAGACTTGGCAGTGCTAGGTTAACAGGTGGACTTGATGATCTTAGAGGTGTTTTCCAATCTAAATGATTCTATGGTAGAAAACACAGCGTGTTAGTGGCAAAGTGGCTTCATTGCAATCACCATGATGATTTATTTAGGTGTGTTATCTCATGTGCACAGATACAATCATGTTATCTGCCTCTTTCACCTGTTGCTCATTAAAATTATTTTAGAATTTCTCAAACCTTCCTTTTTTGGCTGTTATAAAGACTAGGAGAATAATGTTGTCTCCCCTCTGTTCTCCAGTCCTCCACACAGGGCAGCAAAGGTGTTCTTTAACACTGATTTCTTCTTGTTGAAATTTTTTTTTTTTTTTGCGGGGGTGGGGAGGGGGTCATTATTTATTTATTTATTTTATTTTTTCTGCCTGGGGTGTGTGGGGAACAGAATTGCCAGGAAACCTTGCCTTGGCACAGCTTTATCAAAACTATGCATGATCCATTTCCCTTAGAGCATGACATGAGGAAAAAAGTTCCTATGGTGTATTTGTGCTGTGATTATGGAGAGCTCTCCATCAGGAATGGAGAGGAGAATTTATGCTTCACCTGAATGAGAACCATTTTAAAAATGGTTCTGTGGAGGTCTCAGACAGACTTCTGAAGTTGTATCGAGGTCTCTGGGAGTGAAAAGTATATTTAAAGAAAAGAGAAGAATGCGGCTGACAGCTCAGGTGTATTTCATACCAAAGAATATATATCTGTTGAAAGGATTTTTTGTTTTTCATTTGTCCTTATATGTTGTTGTTCCATGTTTCTCTTTCTATGAATTACCCAGGAATATTAAACAAATTTACAGAAGAAAAATTTATGAATTAATTTAAGAAAAATTTAAGAAATTTATGTATATAGGTGGAAGTCAGTCAGTCTGTAGATATGGATATATTTTTCAGTGTATCCTCTTAGCTGACTAGAGTTTTCCTTCTAATCCCTGAACAGATCTACCACGCACAGCCTGGGGTGGAATTGTTACCCAGACATTCACTACATGACTCAAAATATAATCCCAATAAAGCAGACTGTTTCACATGGAGTAGTACACCTTTCAGATGGATGACTAACCTGGGCATAGGCCTGCATGACTATGCTGTATTGTTCACACCACGCATATTAAGATAAAAGCATTGGAAAGTGAAAAAGTATTTTCTTTTCCCCACTCCAAAGGACAAAGCACGACCATGCTTTTTTTTTTTTTTTTTTTTTTTTTTTTTTTTTTTTTTTAGCATATAGTAGTAAAGACATACTGTGGTTCAGAGGTGTGAAGTGTCAAAGTAGAAAACATATCATCACTGAACATGAAGGAACCCAGGCAGCAAATCACTGTTTAATTCTGATGGAACTCTACTAAAGTCTTGACCTGTAGTTAATACTTTTTCACATTATGTCTCTTCCTCTAATTGCTGTTCTATAGCAAAGTTATTTTCAACAAACTCAGTCCTGCGGTGTGGTCTGTTTTAGTCAGATTCTCTTCTATACTTAAACCCTTTTCATCATTTCCCTGACTCTTCTGTTTTTGTGTGGCTTTGTGCTATGTTTCTCTATTGTAATGCTGATTAAGATAGAACCCTATAAAACTTCTGTTTAAGTAGCTATTGGAGCTATGTTTTAGGAGATTTCAGATGGTGTTGGTTCAGCCTTCTTAAAAATAAATAAATAAATAAAATTCTTGAGTTTGTGCTCTGGCTTCAAACATCCTTTTAGATGTCAGGACTATAAAGATTGGTTGATCAGTCTAATATTCACTCCTCAAGTGGTGACAGGGCAGGGGAAGAAGCTCATTTACTGTTAGTTTATTATACTATTTACTATATGTCTATAGTATATTTATATTATTTACTATATATCTGATTAAAGCAGTACTTAAATGTTTCTTTGGTGCTGCTTGTTACAGTGGGTGTGCTGAATGCTTCTGGATTTGTTTGCTCTAAAGAGGATTTTTTTCAGATGGTCTAAGTAGTTATAATGTACAGTCGGCATTGGTTTAAGACTTCTGTCTTAAGATGACTTTTCTAGCTTCAGACTTGTGTTGAGATTGAATCTTGCAAAGAAGTTGCTAGCAATAAGCCTGTCTGATGCGAGTGCAGCAAGTTTACGTATAAGATGTTAACACAGACTCTGTATAAGCCATAGCTGTCTGAAGTTCATACAACTTTTCATTCAACAATGAATGGGGTGCTGATAAAGCCCCAGATTTCTTAAGGTTACAGCCTTGGTGAGTAAATGTTACGTACAACCTATCAAGTTATCCCTGTTTGCTTTTATAAATGTAGATGGTATAATATAAATCCATTATCAGCGGTTTGTGGAATCACTGTGTTAAAACAGTGTCACCAATGCCAAATCTTGACATATTATTGGAACACAATAATTTCCTTCCAAATGTATTCATGTAATGATCCCCAAAGGCAGAGTAACAAAGTTGTCCTAAAATCCGGATTTTTTTTTTTAATTTCTTATAGCCTTTAAATAAGTTATCTTAAACTTATCATGAAGTCATTATTCATAACTTCAAAGTGATTTGTAATCCATTAAGAGGTGAAAATGGGCAGATTGCTTATTCTACTTTTACATACAGTACAGTTCTCAGCAATAATGAATAGATTAACCAAACAAATGAAACCTTGATTACTCTCTGAAGTATCCTGACAGCATACTTCCTGAACTCCTCTGAATTCCTTTGTGGGGGAAGTGGCTGCTCAACCACTAGCCAGTGGCTAGGTTCAGTTATTCATGGAGATACTGCTACTGCTCAAATAGCTGTTTTTTTTTGTTTGTTTGGTTGGTTTTTTTTTTTTAGTGCACTTTGCTTTGTTTTTGTTGTAAGTACATCACTGCTGGTATTAAAACTTAATATTGTTTATATAGTTTATACAATAAAAGCCTTGTAAAATTTCTAAATCATGGTGCAGCTTTGATTGCATTTCATGTGGTTTAACATGTTTGAGAGAAATATTTTAAAAAGTTTTAACATTTATAAATGTCTGCATTTAATAAAATGTTTCACAGCTGAAAGTTGTGTTTGGCTGATGTGAGGTCTGAAACTAAATCAGCCTGGTTATGCTTTATTAATGAAGAAAACTTCATATTTATAATACTCTGACTCTGTGTAAAGTTTTATCACACATTGAAAGGAATATGTTCTTAGCAATGTCTTCAGTGACTAGAGCTGCAGGCTGTAGCCCACCTCTTCCTGGAGAGTCATTAAATGAGCTGTTGCAGCATGAAAGTTCAGCCTCTCTGCTGCAGAAACCTCCATATGAGCTATTCAGAGTCACTGTCGCTGGCACATCTGCCTTGGCATTATCATCTATGTGGCTTACTTGGGCAGGTTTTCAGTTTTGGCTATTTTCCTTATGGAAAGCTGAAGAGAAATCTATGGTTTTTAAGGTGTCTGTCATGAAGAACAGAGGCTAGTGTTAGGTTTTATTTCCCCCTGAGTTAACCACTATGGTGACATCTTAGGAGCAGTATAGAGGATATAGAAATTAAGGTAATGGAGGTCACTTCTAAAAAAAACCTTGTGATCCAAATGTAGTAACTGGAGGATTTTTGTTGCCTTTGCAGCTGGCAGTGATTTTGAAAGCTGGCTTGGTTTATTTTTGTTCCTGTCCTGGAGGTCCCAAGAGCAACCCCCTATTGGGACACCTCTGAGAAATTCTGAAGAACAATACTGATGCCCAATATAGATGTTACTCCAGGCGCACAATTATCTAGAGAGAAGGTATCTTGTCTTCTTGTCTCTCTCTGGTTCAATGAGGAAAAGATGAAGATTTTCTTCTAGAGGCAGAGAGGTGGTGAAAAGAGTATGCAATGGTTTTCTAATTTGCCTTCTTAAAAATTAAGGGAGTTGATCATTTTCTAATGAGTAAGTAAGGAGCATCAAAATAAGAATCACTTGTTAGAACCAAGTCCTGTGCTATTACTTTTCTTACTTTTTAAGGTGTTAGCTCCTTTAAGGAACTTTCAGTAGTTGATAGATTATTCTTGCTTGATTAATTGATACAAAGAAACAGCCTGTGAGGAAAGCCCACAGTATTGATTGGACTTCTCACTGAAAATTCAGAGAAAAGTTTTCCATTTTTTTCCCTTTCTCCCCTGAATGCACTGGGAACTTTCCATGCTTTGGGTCAGAAAAAAGATCACAACCAATTTATGATTTTTTCATTTTAATGAAGCTGATCTCTTTTCCCAGAATATGCACTTTGCAGTCCACTGATTTGGACAGGAAAATCTGTCCTTGTTAAGAAAAATAGTGAATAATACAGAGCTGTCAGAATATTTTTGGATGTGGGTTATGTTTTTGTTTTTGGTTTAGCTGGAAATGCTACATTAACTTTGCCTCAGGACACTAATTAACAAACTGGCCATTAATTGCTGGTAATAAGGAAGTTGTCAGCAGTCATTGTTTCCTTAAACTGCCTAAATTCAAGAGGACAAGTTTAGAAGAATGTACCTCAATGAAAGATCCTTGTCTTCTTCTCCCTAACTAGGGAAAGCAAGTAAATGAAAAGGACCTTAGGACTACTTACTGTCTGATACTGTTAGTTTGTGAAGCCATGGAAGATTGTCTAGAAATGACTGGTAATGTGATACTGGAGTAAGATGTTTTCTTGGTAACACCTTGTATTTGACTGGAAAGAAAGCTTACTAGAAACAGTCATGAGAATGTGATTTCATTTGTGAAGATTGAAATGAATGGTAGCCATCTACTTATTTCTTGTCTGTCTTCACTTGCTCATGCAGTAAATGGAACAACAGATATGCATGGTGATGTTAGAGCCAGCAATAATGTTTGTTGCCATTTACTCCCCAGGTGAAATTGGGCTGAAAATTGCAATATGTATACGGGGCCCCAGGGCACTTGGATAGAATTTATGGATTTAAGGGCGGAAAGTATTCCTCTAAAGAAAGATGACAATAATTTTCAGGGAGTTCACAGACAATTTCTGTCATCTTGTATTATAGAAGCATACGCTACCTGTATTTTTCACAGTTTCTTATTCTCAGAAAAGATGTGGAAAAGGATATAATCACAGAGAAAACTGATTCTGGAGAGTTAGCAGAGGGCTTTCATATGCTATAGGTTATGTAGATTTTTTTTTTTTTTAAGTGATTTCTAATTTTAAAAAAGGCTTGTATTCTGCTAATTTATTTGCTTTTCTTATGCTGAACTGAGGAGGTCTGTTTCCCATTTGATTAATAATGAGCATACCTCTATCAACTAACTTTTTTTTTTCCACTTTAAGATTTCTAAATATATGATATTTAGGGAATTTTACATTCTCAGTTCTTTGAGAAAGGTAAAATTAGATGATCTACTATCTTCAGTCCTAATTTTAACATCCCATAATACTATTGTATGTTGAGCTTACTTACACATATGTTTGTATTTGGATTATAATAACTTTTCAAATTAACTTTGCAAACCAGAATCATTGAAGAAGTAAACTTTGCTAGCATATTGGAGTCAAATGAGAGTAAATGCCCAAAAAGTTGTGCTACATATCCAAGATGATAGGTTTTCTTAACCAGATTTTAATTTGAGAATATCAGTCCGGATTTTTAATTAGATGTAACCCCTCTTTTTACTTCCCTTTACTTAAATTGCTTTCACTGTTTAGAAATCTATATATGTGTATCTTTATGCCCTGAATCCTTGTTGGTTTACCCACTGCACTTCCAGAAGTCATTTGGGTATTATAGAGAAGATTGCATTTCAGGATCTTGAATACAGTTTTGATTAATCTCAACCTTTTTTCATTTTGGCCTTCAATTCAAGGTGCACGTGAGGAAAGAAGTGTTACTTACAAAAGCTTCCCCAGTTTAGATATACCTGAAAGAAAATGTAAACCACAGGGAACAGGAAATGCTGAGAATAAATCTCAAAGAAGACTTTTTCTGTTAAAGGACTGTGCATTCATCTCCATTAAGCTGTATTTGCTTAAATGAATGCTGAAAAACAATAGTTGCTTTTGAAGAATGTGAGTCATGCATCCTAATAACTGAAGCAACAAAGAAGCAGCAGCAGCAACAACAGTATTTGCCTATGTTATTTGTGAAAATCAGGCCAACCTAATTCAGTGAGGCTTTAAGCATGAAGAGGCATGGCAGTAGATGAAAGTATGTGGCTGTGTTAGACTCTACAGGAAGGACTGACTGGAAAAACATATTTTGAAAGAGATTACCAAGTTTCTCTGTCAAACCTTGTGCCTTTAACAGGGATTGGGAGAATAGAGAGTGTGCCTCACCAAATTTGTAGGTGATACTAACACGGAAAGAGCAGGGATCCTAGGCTGGAGAATTGGATTAGATTTCAAAATTATCTTGATTGACTGGTGGTACCTCTTTAAAACAGCACGAGTCAAGTCAGTGAGGGCAAGTCTAGCTCCTGCCCTCAAAGGGAGAGTATATCTGATCAGCTACAGAGACATGATGGACAAGAACTGGCTCAGTAGCAGTTTTATAAGACTGCTGTAGCTGTTGTAGCTTACAAACTGAACATGAGCTGAAAATATATTGGGGGGGTGGGGTCAGGGGCAGGTGTAGTTGTATGAGGATACTCGGGCAACATATCTTGTGGAAGAGATATGACCAAAATCTTGTACTGTGCTAGGCATGCCATAGCAAGGAACAAGTTGGAGGACTGTACTGAGTTTTGGAGCTTGCCCTTCCAAAATGATGAGATCAACTGGAGAGGGTCCAGTGGGAAACAAATGACTAAAGGCACTCCCAGTAATGGGCTGTTATGATCCTTTAGGGCTTGCTTAGTTTAAAGCAGAGAAGACTAAGGAAGGATGTGCTTTGAAAGATGGCAAACTGCAAAGAAATCTTTTGTTTATGGCTGCATAAGGAGAAATGAGTTTATAATGCATGGAGAAATATGGAAGTGAGATGGTAGAAAATATTATCTGTCAGTAATGATACTGATTAATTACTTCATACTGGTGAAACCTTCATGTCTGTAGGCACTGTGGATGGATTTTCCGTGGTAAAGTTGAACGAACATCTGTCAAAAGAGGCATAAGCATTTTTTTTTTTTTAACAGTTTTAATAGTTTCAGTTATTGCATAATAATATAATCAAATGATAGCATGGGGAGGACAAAGGGTTTATGTTGCAGGACCACACTTAAGCCCCATTCTGGAGTTTGGCTTGATTAGAGCCTACACCAAGTTATAGTAAAGAGATGACTGTGCCTCCAAAAGCTTAAAATCTAAATGAATAACAAGCAACAACATGTGGATGAAGCAAATTGGTAGAAATGGATAGTGGGAGGATGAGCTCATTTACCATTAGTTATCACCCAATTCATCTCTTCTTGGCTGAGTGTTACTGGCTGTCAGTCTGGTAGGCCTTGTGGAAGAAGCAAGCCTTAAGGTGGGATGAAATCCAAATTAAATAGCTTGTTATTTTGAGCTAAACATATTCTAAACTTATTAAATGTTTAGGGGAATTTCAGGGAATTTTAGGGAGGAAGGATTGGTGGGTTAGGCTCAGTAGCTGGATGAGTTCCTGTGGAAAACCATTTCTACTGCAGAAAAGGGAGTACTGGGTGGGAATTTAATTCCTTTTTGTGCTTGCTGAGGAATGGTTCCACCCTTGTTGCAAAGCCATATTGGTGAATGAGTTGCTGAGATGCACCTGTGTGGTGCATGTTCTCCCTGAATGTGCTGTTTATTTAGAGACTGAGGCTTAGGTGTGCACTGATTAAGGTTAATGCAGCTGTTTTCCCATACACAGTTAATGAAGCCAATGGCTTTAGCATTGAGGTAAACCTCAGAAGCCTTTGAATCAACAAGAATCAAGTCTGAAACCAAAGTGCAGCCTTGAAAAAGTCTTGTCAGCTTCTTTTTTAATCTTTCTAAAATATTTATTTACTTTGAAGGATTTTGAAGATTGGTGAATTACCTTTATAGTTTTAAAATTAAGTCCTGGACATTGTTATCAATAAAACTGTGAAAACCTGTACCTAAGTATTATGTACCCAATGGACACTAATTTGGTATGTGGTAAACTGTATTTTTCTTTCTACTTTTAGAATTTACTTTATTTTCATTTTATTTGTTTTTCTTTGGGCTATTTTAACATCCTTGGGAGCTAAACGTGACAGGTTGTACATGAAAAGAATTGCACTGGAATAGGATTTACCACATTTTTCCCATGTCACAAGTATACAAATTCCTGCTTACATAAAAAAAAAAATATATATTTGAACATAAAAAACAATAATTTGGAATTGGATTGTGCAGCATGAATCATGAGACAAAATCTCATTAGTGATCTAAACTATATTCTGGTGTTCCTGCCACAGTGTTTTCATAAAACATTTTTTTCTAAAAAGGAATTACTCAGAAGGTAATAATAAAAAATAATAAAAGAAACCAAAAGGAAACTAAATCCCAAAGTTGCAACTTGCTTTTGCATGTTTAGCTAAATTCTGTTGCAAGGAACAATATATTATACGGAAGAGGAGCAGGGGTAGATGAAATCTTCTAATCTTCTAATCTTTCCTCTGACATAGATTCCAAAGTCCTTTTCTTTTACAACTTAAAGACATGCCTTTCCCCAACCTCCTAAATAAAGAAACTCCACTGTACTGTCTCAGTCTCCTTTATCTATATATGGCTATGAATGGAATTCTTGGTATAAAAGGCTAGTGGAATCAGGTCATTTGTTCTCTTCATACTGATTTGTGTTCCTGGGCTGAAACTAACAGTCTGTTTTCAACTTTCAGTCATCTTTTTTGGGAAACCCTACACTATTCTAACCAGGATAGCAAAGGGTTCACAGGGATAGCGATTTTCACCTGTGTTACTAGGAAAATGTTGCAGAAGAGTATCTGCAAGTCTCTGATGGGACTCTTGTTGAAACTGAGGAGGGCTAAAAAGGAATTTGGCCATTTTTCTTGGAAAAAAAATTGCCCTTTTCAACATGTTACATGCATCTAATTTAAAATGTATTGTAAAATAAAAATTACTGCTGTAAAGACTACAACATTAAAAAAAATAAAAATAATTAATAAATGTGTGGTTATCTTGAGCTGATTGGTTATCTTAATGTGATAGAAATGGTAACCTCAGTCCTTTTGCTATTTGGCTTTGAAGCTATTCAAAAGAGGATGTCTCATTGCAACTGGAATTATATATATGCTATGGTCTTACCTTAGGTGAAAGACTTGACAGATTTTTTTCCAATTGAAAATAATGGGTTAAATAAAAAGTCAAAATGTTCAACTTGGTTTTGAATTTACCAAAATTATTTTAAGAACCAATTATCCATTTGGCAACTTTGGACAAATTAATATTAAAAAACTTATCAGAATTGATTTTTGAAAAATGATAACATTTTCATGTCATTAGATTGGAATAAAGTTTGTTTTTATTTCTCTTGGAGATGTATTGAAAAACTGAAGTATCAGAACAATTTGATATTTTAAACATCCTAGGAAAAACAGGAAATCTGTTTTCTGCTCTTATGTGCATACACTTCTATATAACTTCTTTACCGAAAGGGTTGTTAGACATTGGAATGGGCTGCCCAGGGAAGTGGTGGAGTCACCATCCCTGGAGGTCTTTAAAAGACATTTAGATGTAGAGCTTAGGGATATGGTTTAGTGGGGACTGTTAGTGTTAGGTCAGAGGTTGGACTCGATGATCTTGAGGTCTCTTCCAACCTAGAAATTCTGTGCAGAGGCACAAACCTATAGCCACGTTACACATAGCGCAACTAGGTGCTATGCTTACAAGGTATTATTTTACCTATTAGGTACAAATAAGTATCTGAAATGAGGCAGAGTGATTACTGTTTAGCAAGTGTCTCAGAGCCAGGTCTAAAAAAAGCTATTGTCCTGATAGCAAACACGTTGGTTTGTCAGCTTATACGGCAATTCCTGTGGATCACCTTTCTGATGTCCTCCATATTTAGAACCTCTATAGAAAGTTTGTATAGTGGGGGTGCCTAAAGGTCCTTTTGATTCCCCTTGCTTTTTGCAGAGAGGGTGGGCAGTCAGCAGATTGCTTCTCATCTTTTTAGTTTGGTTGCATTGTCTGTGAAGACATTTTCTCGTGTATTCTCCCAAGTAACTTTTGGATCCACTTGCTAGATTCAGGCAGATTTGACAGAGAATCTGTGTTGCTGGGTCCCTGCCAGCATCTTCAAAAGGGGAAAGATAGTGATATGAGTTTTCCCATAGTACACACTAGAAGAACAGGACAGAGACCATCAGAAACACCACAACTGGGGCAGGGAAAAATGATGTGGCATTTACAGTTTTCTAAGTATCTATTTGATTTTTTTTCCACAAGAAATATGTGGAATATATATATATAGTACAAAGAATAGTGCTAGTGAATCCTTGTGTGTTCATAAACTAGTTGTTTCAAACCTTCCTTTATTTTTTTCCTCCTCCTTTCATGTCCCTTAGTCTCCTCTGTAAGCCTCTTTGCACAAAAACAGTTTCCAAAGTAAATTTTTTCCACAGGCACCTGGCAGGAGCAGGGATTCTGCATAGGGAACGTAGTGGAAACACTGTGGTGGAGCAAGGTGCCTGTGTGGATGGAAGGTATGAGCACAGTACACAGCTAAGGATATCCCAGCCTGCCACAGGATGCAGGGCTGGTGATGAGGGTCCTTGTGCCAGCAGGCAGTGCAACGTTAAGGACTTGACTTTGGAAAGCCGTATCCACTCTTTCGTACACTTTAATCATTTTAGATATTGTGTCATGAAGCCAGAGGGAGTGCTTCTGGAAGAGTATATAAATTAACTGAGCTTATATAAGTTTACTGAGCTGCGTAGGAGGGACTGAAGTGGTGGAAAGAGGGACTTACAATAAAACCTCCCTCTGTGCACTGCACAGAGGCATTTGAGCTGCCCAGGTCCAGTCTTATGTAGTATTTTCATTAGACAAAGGTGGCCTAGAACAGCTCCAGAGGTTGAGCTGCTGAAAACGGAGACCTGGCTAGCAGCACTATTTCTCAACAGTTGCATTAATGTTAGAATTTTCAGCTAATGTGGGTGGAAGATTCAGGACATGAATCCAAAGATTTTCTCAAACTGTTGCAGATCTTGGAAGCAGAGTTTGCCTAGAAATGTACTGGGGGGGAGGGGTAGGGGAGGGAAGGCAACTTTGTAGAACTCAAATCCAGTTCAAGCTCTCAAATGTCCTCCAAAATTTATAGGTATTTGGACCAAGATTTTTGGTTACAGTCCGTCTCTAACTTTTCCAAGTGTTCCAGACTTTCAAATCCCCTTTACCTCCTACTTTTCTTTTCTGATTGTATTTTGACTGTTTCCCGTCTTATTCTTGTCTGTTTAAAAATGTCAGGCAGGATTTTACTAGGTAATTACATTACTCTATTTGTCTTGTCATCTGTTCACTTTATTTTCCCCTCTTCTTTTTAATCTGACACTTCTGTTCCACAAATGTTACTCTAAGGAATAAACATCAATAGACTTTGTCACCTGTACTTTTCACTACACTATCTGCTTCTTAGCACACATTAACATTTCTGCTCTATGTTATTAAGAAGTGTACAGAGGTTTTTATATATATATATATATATATATATCTTCAAAATATCCAAATGTGTTCATGTAGAAGTTGGAGTTATCTTGAACTACTTTTCTTGAATTTGGTAGCTCTGGCGACAGTAAGGATAATAAGAAAAATAGTCTGAAATAAGTTTCTGGCAAGTCAGATTTCAACTGTACTTAGTATTTTGACTCTGTTTATGTAAAACTTGTGTTTAAAATTGAGCTCAGTTCATTAATTGATAGTTTTATTGCATGTAAAAGCCATGAATCAACCCAGATAGATGGTTAGAAAAATACTGGTCTCTCTATTCTATGTTTTAGTAACAGTCTAAGCATTGCGAAGACGAAAGTCACTGTAGTGAAGACCATAGGAATTTCCGTTAATGTATTTGTATGATAGCTATGGATATAAAATGTAATAGAGAAACACTTCTGGGGGGTTGTCTATAGGAAATAGAGTGTATGAATGATCCTAAGGACAATGCAATTGTAACAATAGGGAAGTAAAAGATGGGCTAATGGGTCTTTCATTCAGACACAGAGCAACAACTTCAATACTAAGGAAAGTGTCCACTTCTATATAGATGTGTGTGTCTATGTGTATTGGACGCTTCTCTAGCATTAGGCAAAATGCCTGCATTATTTTTGTCAAGATTTGGAGATGGTGTATATCGCTATTGAAAAAATAAATAAATTATTTTTAACTCTAAATGCTAGAAAAATTTGGATGTCTGTTCCTTCTCAAAAAGCAGTAAGAATCATCATTTCTTTAAAACTTAACATTAAAAAATCACAGGAGGTGAAATGCAGAGAAATCTTTATCTGTTTGTAGTCTGATACCACTTTTTGCTTGTAATCACACTAGTACAAGGTCATATTAGCACAGAGATTTTGGTTATGTTATGTACACCGCTTAGTACGATGATCCAAATTTGCATGGAATCTTCCAATTTCATCAGTGGAGATTATGTACAGAAACTTTTCCTTTGCTTCCAAAGACTATTAATAACCTTGTATGGCCAAGTACTCAGCAGAAAGTACCATCGTGTGAGGCTGTCAGTGTGTATTTAGGTCAGTCCCTTATGTATTTGTATTGATGAAGTTTTATTCAATCACACAGTCATATGCTTCTCTTTTTCTGCAGAATCGTTGCATTATTCAGGTAAAAGGATGGATAATGTTCCTGGTTACCAATTAATTACATTTTTTATTGTTATTCACAGTGTGGACCTTACTCATTTACTGCATTCATACTATATTTCAAATACTGAATTTTTAATTTCCCCAGAAGTGTGGGGTTTGGTTTGTTAATTTGGTTTTAATTCTTATCACTGCATTTTCAAATTGCTTCAAGAACTTTTCCTTCATATGAGTAAAAGGAAGAAAGTGTTATCTCAGGTTTGCATTCGGGAAACTGATATGCAAGAAAGATTAAGTTAAATGTATCCATTCATTTTAAGTAAATTTGAGATGCCCAGGACCTGATTTCTTTTCCAAGTTTTCTTTTTCCAAATTAGCTTTATCTATGCAATGCAGGATAGATGTGGCCATAAGTGACCAGCACATACATAATTCAAAAATCAGCATTCAAGTTAGGCATCCAGAAAACTAGTTAAACAGAACTTGTACCATGTAGCTTCTCGAAGATAGTTAAGTGGCTTAAATGATATTTCAAAGACCTACAGTTTGAGTGGAGCTATAGGAAGAAGGCTTATTAAACTTCTGTTTTGTCAAAAGTGATGTAAACAATTTTTCTACTCATCTCTAAAAATTGCACGCTTAGAGATAGCCAACCTCTTGTAATTGAAATGAACTATAATATATAATTCAGCCCATAAAAGAACATAGTAAACAATTAAAATATTTGCAATTTTTGAAGGTCAGAAGCAAAGGAAAATGGTCTTATATAAGAGATTGCACTGAGCAAATGTTAATAGGAGGGTCTCTGATTGTGATACGTTTGTTAAAGTCAGCTTCTGAGATAGACTAATCTCAACAGCAATAATGAGCATAAAAAGACCAATGGTTTATACTACAAGTATGAAGAGAGAGAAGGGATGCTGCTGTGCTCAGTCAGAAGGGATGTTCCCTGCGTTCAGGCAGAAGGAGTCAAACAGCAGCTGAGCCAGCTCCTGTGTCTTTGCATAGGCTTGCAAAACTTCTCTGCCAGTTGATAATTGATCTGCTCACAGGGATTATAGCATTATGTGCAGGGCTATTTGGGGATGGCAGGTCAGCAAGTTGATTCTTTAAAGGAAAACAAAGTTTGCTTCAGGTTTGGGAGGTTTCCAGGAGGAAAAATAACATTGGAAAATACCACATTTATTTGTTCCTCGTTAATTTTATGTCAGATTATCTTGATTCCCAAATATAATTGTGCTGATTTTTATTATTATTATTATTATTATTATTATTATTTCATTTATCTGATGGGTTTGATAAATAATAAGAAAAAAAACAACCCTTCAATAAAGCTGGATTCTTTCTTCTTCGTATTGACTTGGTTGGACAGGAGTTTCCAGGGCTAACTTGTGTTTGCACAGAACCCACACTCAAGAGGGTGCACAAATGCAAGCCATTGCAAAGCTGGAAGAAAAGCCATTTGTGGGCAGGAAGGCTCAAATCCAGTGTATCCTCTCCTCCTTGCTTAGAACTTCAGGGAGGCAAAAGCAGTGTAAATTTAGGCTTGCCTCTCATATGCAGACCAAAGCTTGTCTGTGAAGGGGGCCTGTTGAATGTGGTGTCAATTTCATTCTTGGTTTTAAGTTACTTAATTGAGAGTGGTGGTAAACTGGAGGGGGATGGATGAGTATTCCTGTTTCCTCATGTTCCAGTGGGGTCATCAGCTAATTTAATTTGTCTGTTTCCCTCCTCTCACACACATGTACCCTGGCAGCCATTCAGCCAAGGAAGAGCAGAAGTTTGTCTGCTTCAGCAATACTTTCCATGTCTAAAGTCAGTTGTAAACTTAGGTGAAATCTCATTGTCAACAGTGCTTTACTGTGTAATGATGAATTTCTAAAGGAAAGTCAATTTTGGAAGAAAATATGCATTTTTTTCTTTAAACTAGTTTTGTTTGTTTGTTTGTTAGTTTTTTAGTGGAAAAATATGGATTTTAAATGTCTGGGGTTTGAGAACAGCAGCATCTTTAGAAAAGGCTGTAACAACAAACTAATTTATACTTCTACTCCAATGGGAGAAAATGTGATTTAAAAAAAAAAAAAAAAAAAAAAAAAAAAAAACTACATAAAGAAAACATAGTCATTGTTTGCTGGGGAGAGATCTGAAAATCAAAAATAAAAAAAATCACTTAAAACAATTAGCTTAAGTCTAAAGTCTAGATTTGTTCCTGTTGTCTGGAGTCGTGAACCTGAAAACATTTAACAATATGAAAAATGTCAGGAATGTAATGTCAAGGTTTTATATACATCTTACAAATCAAGCTAAACTCACCAGGATGGAATATAAAACAAACCAACTCTTGTTTAAAACCTTTGTGTGTATATATCACTTGCTCTTATTTTATTTTTGAAATTTTCATGAACTCTAATGGTTTATGACTTTTTAGGAAATACAAAAAGGCTTATCTTTTGTGAAAGCTTAAGAAATGCCATGATGTTATCAGAATTCTTGGGGTTTCTTAAATTCCTCAGTTCCCTAATTTTAAAATATATATTTAATGTAACAGTGTCACGTTCAAATTATTGAAGTAAGGCAGTATAGAAAGCCTATTTGCTACAGGTAGTTCATATAAATAGCACCATATTGTTATACAAAGACTACCGAAACAACACAGCTGAAAAAAGTTTTAGTAAATAATCTACTTGAGGACATGGTTTCTACAGTATATAACTCTATATAACTGCTATATAGCTATAGTGTATAGCAGTATATAGCTGAGGTGGTTCCCTCAGGCCCAGTGTTACCTTCAGCAGTTTGGCTTTGTGGTGCTACATGTCAGTTTGCTACTTAAATTCAATGGGTCATCCTTTGATATTTCCAGTCTTAGTCTCCTGAGACTGTGGTGTCTCCCTGGAGCAGCTAACATACTCCATCTCAAAGTAGACTCGTATTGCTTTTACCTCCTCTATGTGGAGATAGGGGTATGGATCTTGGTTTCAATAGAGACCTGACATTTTTCCAGAGTTTGAGTAACTCATACCTGAGGTGCGTTTGAAGTTCATCTACCTTATGAAGGTGTGCAACGTACATTTTGTGACTGTCTCACTTCTGAATGTCTTAATTTGGAACAGATCCCAAGATAACATTTTCTCAAAATTAAATGTATATTTTCTTCATATAGTACAAATGCAACAATCTGTGATTAATGAGCAGCTTTCCACAAGAATTAATATAATCTCATAGTTATAACCATTAAGTATAATCATTAAGGAACGTATGAATAAATAAACAAATAAAGCCCGAAGCCCACTTTATTCTACACCATTTGTAAAAACTACAACTCTAATGCCTGACTGTACATGTTTTCCATGAATTTTTGGCAGGTGTTCAGTTACTTATGGTCATGATAAAGGTGATTAAAACTTTACAAATAAAAACAGAGGTGTGTAGTTAAGTCACTTGCATTTAATGCTTTCAGGAAAGGATGGCTAGCTGCTGGAGATTTCATAAAAACTCTTGTCAATTGTGGAATACAACATAGCAAGTCAAATGTAGGGGGAAAACCCCACGGTATGTGAGCTTTAGTTGAAGGCATTATCACAAAGATCTAGGTTTAAACTTCATAGTCAACATTAATTCTGGAAGCTATCCAAATGCTTGCCTGTATGTTAAAGATCTTCATTAATTATATTCAATTTACAGCTTATACAATATCACAATTGCCAACATCTGCAGGCCTTCTGCTAACGTGATGCAAGCAAACCTAGTGAAGCTGACAGGACACCAATTTACAGTACTGATCAGCTTGGTATTATTTTCCTCGCAGACCTACTGTGCTTGGGGAGTCACTGACAGCACAATATCACCAAGTCATTGGTCAGTTCATGCCTGGATGCCTCTGCCGAGGGCTGAACTTCCCCTTTTGCCCCCAAACCCATCCCTAAACAAGATTTCTTGTAAAGCACGGTCATGCTGTGATTCACTGTATGGTGGGGATTGTAGTGTGACTCACTCATCTCCAGTCTTCATGTGGTCATCTCATATCAAGGAGTGAAGGAACATATGTGGCTAGAGAAGGGAAGAAGAGCCAGGAGTTCCATCTGCCCTGGTGGAAGATGAAATGTGTGACCACCTGGAAATCAAATTACCTCCTTGCAGTTCACTGAACTTGAGAGACTGAATGTGCAGTGTTCAAAAACCAAATGCTGAACCTGCGGTGAACTGCCTTGTATAAGGGAATAATATAAAAGGAAAAAAAAAAAAAAAAAAAAAAAAAAAAAAAAAAAAAAAAAT
>CM021766.1:58676720-58707201 GCA_011076525.1 Nettapus auritus | reverse complement strand
AAAAAAAAAAAAAAAAAAAAAAAAAAAAAAAAAAAAAAAGGCAAAGCTATTTTGTTCTTGGAACGTTTTGTTTGTTTGTTTGTTTGTTTGTTTTACTTTTGGAATTGGAGGTGGTTCTTTTACATTGACTCTCCAGAAGCTCTTTCTGGCAAAAGGGACACAGATTTCACAGAATGGTTTGGGTAGGAAGAGAGCTTAAAGATCATTTAGTTCCAACCCCTGAATCTGTAAAGGTGTTTCAGGTTGTTGCCTGCTGTTTCAGGATGGACCTGATTAATTATGAGCACAAGAACTGGCAAAAATGGCTCAGGTTCTTTCATTAGACTCATAAATGAAAGATTGTTTTGTTAGTGAAGGGCTTTATCAGGACCTAGGAAACAGTTCTTCATGACAGGGATGAGGAAAAAATCAATTCTTGTGGTTGAAAACTTTTCTTTCTAACTTCTGATGTTTCAGTTAGTGAGACCCTGTATTCAGCTGCTCTTAGGGTTTGCAAGAAACAATGCACAGCCTCTTTCACTTGTTCCTAGACTTTCACCATTCATGCTTTAAGTCTCTGTAAGATATTATTTAGTTTCCATTCATCTTCTATCACAACTCATAGTTTAAGGTTTTTAAAAATAATTCTCCTGGCCAAGTGCAGATTGCTAACTCTTATGTAATGCTCCGCTTACGCAGTAATAAGACTTTTCCAGCATTGCTGAATGGGTTATTGTTAACATTTCAGGGAGGATTTGCATTTTGAACTGTGACTCCTGAATAACTGGGTTAAAATATTGATATAGTATTGCTAAAATGCCATTTTAATATTTCTTGAGTTTAATCTTTCTTAGGCTGAACATCTGTTTCTGCTGGGGTATAAGTTTCTCATTCATAATTTTAATCCCATGAATCACTGAAACTAGTCCCAACTTGGTTTGAATGATCTACCTGCTTCTTGCTAGTACAGGCATCATTGGCACTGTTTCAGAAGTTATGCTCAAAGGTTTAGCTGGAACATTTCAGCACACTCAACAGAAACTGTCTGCCAGGGGTTTGACACTTGTTAGTATATTTTGATGGTCCCGAGTATTTAAGAATTAGTAAGTTTCATCACAACCTATACTGATTCCTTGATTTGCCAGCTATGTCAGTCTGTATTGTTAGACTTTCCAATATTTGCTTTATGAAAATGTTACTGCTAAGTGAGGGATTCGTCAGCTTGACTTTATAACAAGTCCTAGGTTCAAGTGAGATCTATTCTTCCTTTCATAATTCGTCTCTATCTACAACTTGAACACTACCTTGTGATCTTTAACTAGTCATTCTCATTCCTTTAGAGATTAAATCAAAAGTCAAATTTCTCACATTTAAATGTCTTTGATTCCAAACCAAAATTTTATTCTTGTAATGGACTTACAAGAATAAAGTGGGCTTGCCTTTTACATCCAGGTAAACCAAATGCATGATGAGTGAAAGGCCATATAAATTGTAGCAGTGAAAAATCTCAGCAGACCAAATCATACTAAATGATTGTTTTTTACTTGTCTGGACAACTATTGTTTGTCTACACTGGACTATTTTTTCTTTATTCAGGCTTCAATTACCTGAGTACCAATTTACTCAAGGCAGTTAACATACTTCTGCAAGTTAGTCTGGGTAGATTTATGTCAGGGTAAGAATTCTTGTGCTCCAAATAAGTGAGGTCCAAGTGTTAAAAAAAAAAAGGTTGAGTGTCTCAGACAAATATCTAGTCTATCTTTAAAATAAAGTTGTAAAAAATGATGTTAATTGGCAGTAAGCTAACCGATTTACTGGCATATTCTCTAGGACCACATCTACACTAGGAAAGAAAGTTTTTTTAATGTATTAAAGAAAAAAAAAAAAAAAAAAAAAAAAAAAAGTATTGTATTTTCTCCAGCAAAGGGTACACTGTTCTAGGCATATACCCAAAGTAATGTTATATACCCCAAATTAAGTTACTACTTATAAGCAAATGAATGTCAGTTTTCCAGAGCAGATTAAACTTATTTTTCTTTATACAAGTTAATAATAACAGTAAAAATGCTGCACCGTTTAATGTGTCTCATGTCTGACATGATGAAGGGTGCATATTTGGAGTAGAGAGAAAGGAATGCCAATTTATAGCTCACTGAATTGTAACTATAGTTAGATACAACAACTTGGCTATAGTCAGTATAACATTGCATAGGCCTAGTGGGAGGGGTCATGAATTGATGCATGTAAAGGTTTTTGACATCAGTTCTGTGCTGCTGAGACTAATGAAAGAAGATCTTGCCATTTGTTGGGGCTACAATTTGTCCTCTGTGATGTAAGCTCAAGACAACTCCTGAAGCAGGGCAAGAGAGAAAAAATACATGAACAGATTGTTAACACTGAACACTCCTTTCCTTTCTTTAGAAGTGGCAAGGTAAGATTATTCCATACAGGAGGTACAAGTTTCAGGTTTAAAGCAGCTGGAGAGCTCTGGTGCTATAAAGCTGAAAGAGCTACCAGAAGTTTGAGAGGCAGAAAAGGACAAGAGAGAAACAGGCAGAGCATATGGTTAAGATGTTGCAACGTATGCCCACTTTACTGGCTTTTTCTGTAGCTTCATGAATGAAAACGTTACTGAGGGAAGTACATGGGCATCTGTGTGGCTTCAGCTACTGATCTTCCATAGTCAATAGTGGGAGAGAGTAGAAAAATGAGCAATAAATTCAAGTCCTGAAAGAAAGATCAGCTGATTATATGGTGACTTATGTCAAGTTTACCCTACATCAGCACCTTAAGCTGATCATTACCACCATGGGACAAGCTACAGGGGCTCACTTGAGTTTGGGGTCCATCATCACTACTGAATGTTTTCACAAATGGAAGTGCTTTTTGAGGACTTAAAATCTTTTTCAAGTTTTAGGGTCAAGAATTCTGGGCTCAACTCCCCGAGGTTAGTTCCTAAGTCCCTGTCAAGAAGCTATGTTTTCAGTGTGTTTATCATCTTCAGTTCACAGGGTTGGGTCATTTACTTAGAAGTCTATATTTTCCTTTGCTAACAAGTGTAGATACTCCATACTTAGAATTCTGACTTTTGAAATTGAGCTGAAAAGTACTATCAAAACACTGCATCTGTGCAGCTTTATAATTTTCAGGGAATAATGTCACACCCTCAGAAGAAGGCACTCTGGAATTCACTGGTATCATCAGCCTACATTTGGGGTGATGTTCTAACACTTATATCTGTCATGGGTGGGTGTCATGGTTGCTTTGCAACCATGAGATGCTGTGTCTTCTGGCCAGGCCTCATGTGCAGCAGCAGAGCAGCGTGGTGAGCTGGCATTGCTCATGTCTCCACTGCACTTGGCACAGGGGTTGTGCAGAGGGCAGCTGCCTCCAGTCTCTTTACTCTCTTTGTTAGCTAAGTAGTGAATCCAATAATAATAATAATTAAAAAAATAATTAAAAAAAAAAAAAAGTAATGACAAGTAACGACAAGGGGGAGGAACTAGATAAGAGAATTTTGTGAAGCAGCAGCCCTTTACACTCAGTTCTGTTTTTATCATGTTTTCTTCTAGTGACAAGGCTGCAGTTTGTCCATTTAGTTGGCATTCAGGGGAGGATATTTAGTAAAGGACTTTTCCTTCTGTGCTATTGACATCCATGACAATTTAAGGCTGAGCTATGGAACTGAGCTTTCCTTTACAAAAGCAGATTAAAAACAGTGAATGGCTTAGTCAGCAAACCACAGTTACTTGCTCCACAAAGAGAAGTAGAGTACAATTCAAGCAAGCTAACCACAGCCTTGGACACCTGATCATATGAGTCCGGGAAGTGTAAAAATCAATGTTCCAAAACAGAAGAATCGAGCTGTGATGAATGGAGCACTGTGCAAAGTTTGGCTCATCTACCCCTGAAAATTCTGTCCGAAAAACTCTCTTATGCTCTGAAATGGAGAAACTGAAGATGCACTGCAGAAGAGGCTGGTGGGCAGTTTTCTGTGTAAAGGAAATATACCTGTAAATGCTCTGCTCTGGATTCCAGTTAAGATGAGATACTCGTTCCATCAATGCTGTTAGTATGTTAGAGGATTTTTGGGCCTGGGCTTTTCATGATTAGATTATTTTATGGCATCTAATTTTGTAGGATTTATTTATTTATTTTATTTTATTTTTTTGATTTATGGGTGTTTTGCTTCGTATCATTAAAGCAAGCAATTGAAGGGCAGGTATGTCAGAAGGATGTCACAACGTTTTCATTAAGCTCAGTTCAAGGCTGTTCAGATTTTTTTTTCTCTCCAGCTCAATTCTGATAATTAGTCCTGGCTTTAGACAAAGTGGCTCTTGTGCCAAGACCTTTGTACCTATTCTTGCAATCACAATGGTAACATTCTTCATATTCTTTGTTGTTTGAGATATCAGTGAAAATTCTGCTTTTGAGCCTACAACATAAAAAAAAATAAGTCAAAGCTGTATTAAAGGAACTTTTTATTTCTTTTTCTATGGCCGCCGGGGGGGGGGGGGGGGGGGGCCTTATGGAAGCATCTTTCTGCTTCTTGATTGACGTTGCTGTTCTGGAGGGCAGTCCACACTGCTTGAAAATGATCGTCGCGATGCGGGGATTCATGCTAGATTTCTTTCCAGTTATGCAACACATTGGTTATGTGCCAAAGCAGAATAATCATCATTCACAGGGCCATGGAGAAAAACACCAGACATGAGTTCTAACCTGGGGTCCACAGGAAGGCTGATTCAGGGTGGTTACTAGGTCTCTGGGGAACACCCAGAAGGTGCCCAGGTAGGACAACAGAGATGCTGGCTGAGCCCAGCCCTTCTTATTTATTTTTCTCCTACCCCAAAAATAAGTGAAAACGACTTTGGAGGTTATTCTGTACAACCTGTTAAGGCCACAGTGAAGCAAAGCTGGGTTCATTTGTTTTTGTTTTCTATTGTAATTGTTTTACCTTGGGTTATTAATTGGCTAAACTCTTTTTTGGATATCAACATTTTTGAACCATAAATAAATCAGTAAAATGAACAAAATGCCTTAGGGCAGTAAGCATGAAAGTGCAGACTATAAAGAGATAAAATGACTTCCCCTCTTCCCCCCACCCCAGATATTGGAGCCTGGCAGAAACACTGAAACAAGTTGTCTGCTTGGTGGGGTTATTCCCTTTGGATGATGCTGAGGTGTATAGGAGCAGGTTGCTCTTGATCTGAAGAATGTGTAGTTGTGGTCATTTAGAAATCACTTAAACTCATGAGGCTAAAGGCCCAGCATCAATCCAGGTCTCTTTCTGCACCTGGAGGAAGTGATGGTCTGGAAAGCAGCTGCAAATGTCTAATCCCATCATAGGAAAACTCCCTGCTGGCACAAGCATGTTGGCTCCTGCCTCCTTTACCCCTTTTCCTACCACGTGGCACTGGGGAGGGGGGGGGTAGAATCTGTGGCAGAGAGTGAAGGGCAGGGAGTGGCCAAGCTCCTCTTTACCTGTCCATAATCATGGAGCAATTTAGAGCTGTCTGGCAGTATCTATACAGGTGCTGACTCTCATCATGAGCTAATTATGGCTACATTCCTGCTGTGCCCTTCCACCTTTTCTACATCGGACTGCATATTTCTTTAAATCTCTTTTTTAAAATCCTCTTTTTTTAAAACTTTTCTTTACAACTTTTATCTTAGCCCAAAATCTGTTGTCTTCAAGGTAGTTGTGCTACTGATTGGAGAGAGGGTAAAAGAGATGAAAATTGGGCCTTGATGGTTCTCAGTTTGCCATATTAAATTGTGGATTATGGGTCACAAGTGGCACCTCAAAGTCCTTGCAGTTGCTGGGGAGCCCCCTCCTGATGGAAAGGACTTTAAGAAATTAGCCTGTAGGGAAATGAACAAAGTGCTCTAGGAAGCTCTGCAGCTCCCAGAACATTTTTCATTATTTATGTCACTGTTTGGAAGGGTGCTCTAGAATAATATTAAGGATAAATGCATCCCTAAAATTAGATAAATGAGGTGTTGGGGTTTGTTTGTTTGTTTACTGTGCGAAAAGAATTTGCAGGTGGCTTCGCGTTGTTTCACGCGTCCCTGAATTAGAGATAATGAGGAAGCAAGTGGCAAAAAACAAAAACTTGAGCAAGGTTGAGATAAAGAAAATTGGCTACAGTGCTAAGGATGAGCTTTGGGTGGTGGCCAATTGCAGGCTGGCTCGAGGTCCGTGTCTGAGGGTCTCTAACCAACTGTGTGTCAGATTCGGGCATGTGGACAGTATGTGGGGCTACGGGGAAAGTATATGTAGGAGTGAAAAATAGCAAAAAAGGCCTTCTGTTCAAGAGCCATCAGGAGTCTGTGTCTTGCATCCCTTCAGTTTACTTTGTATGTATATAACATGGTAAGATAGATAAAGGAATACTTATGAGAAATCCAGAAAAGCCCAAAGAAAACTAACCTTTTGGACAGAGGTCCAAACTAAATTCTTAAAATTATTTTGGTAGCTGGAGAAAACATTGATTATGACAGGTAAGATTTTGTGGGGTCCTTTCTCCTCCTGAAAAGGGAGGTAGGCTATGTCTTTTTAATACCCAATGAAAGCAGTAAGTCAAGTCTGTATATCAATTTTCTCATGCCCTAGATCTTGTCATTGATACCACAATTAAGCTTCTCATCTGGTGATATTCACGCTGTAAGGTGTCAATTTTCTACATGATTTTGCTGTTAAACGATATGGGGATAAGTAAAAGTCTGACATAAGTAACCAGAGTCCTTAAAGATATGTTTTTACTGATAATCTTTTATCACAGGATGAATTGTGCTGTGTATTTTCTAACTTTCAAACAAAGAATGAGGAACCTTCTTTTAAACAGAAAAAGGAATTACATTTTAATTACAGCATTGTACTGTCCTGATGAGTAAGGCCTCAGGGCATTTCTCTGTGAAACCAAAGTTAAAAATAGTCTCTCACCTCCTTTCCAGCATTCCTTTAGGTTAGCTTCATAGATGCGTGACAATATGAAGACTGGGTTTTCTTTCACCTTTATATAATAAAGACAAGCATGGATTTACCTGGGGGAAACTCAGAACTGTTTCCTCCTCATACTCCTGCCTCTCATTGGCAATCTGTGTCATCCTAGCTCCTGTTTGACACTGGTTTACTCTAGTTCCATCAGCACTGTGTATGAACTCCTCCCAGTGTGGAGTATGCCCACATACATGCTGTGGCTTAAAACGTGCCCCTGGAAAAAGGAGAGTGTTGCCAGCTCCTTCAGCCACCTTTTCATATGTCTCAGCAAGTTAATGTTGTCAGCTTGGTCTTTTTCTCAGTGTGGGGCATGGTCTTTAAAGAGCAGGACAACATAATGCAATTCTGGAAGCAAAAATATCTTCTGGTTTCTGGATACTAGTTCTTTTAGAAATCAGAAGTATTTAGATAATTGTCATTCCATATCCTATGTGTCCTGTCTCAGCACTGAGAACACTTTTACTTCTTCCTGATCTCTCTTGAGAAAGTCTCTTTCTTCATCTATTAGTATTCCCAATGAGGTGGCTTCAAAAATAACATATTTTTGGTCTTTGAAGGCTTGGAACTTGTGCTAAGAGACAGATGGTTCCTGTTTCAGGAAAAAAATGCAGATACACCTTTCTTGCTCATCTTGCCTGCCCAAAGATAGACATTCTGGACTTTCTCCTACTTCTATGGGGCTTACATCCTTGCTAAAAAGGATGAGGCTCACCCAAGATGGTCTTCAGAGTCAGGAACCTTCACATTCTTTTCTCACTGTTACCAGAGGGAAAATGGACAGATAGGTATGGACTTGGAAATGTTTGTGCACATTTGTTTCCCACAGAAAGGGAAACTTCAGTGCAACTGTCCTTGATTTCTTGCAGCTTTCACTTCTATTCAACTGTGGTCTGAGGCAAGGAGGTTACTTTTGTTCCCCTGATGTTTTCCAGCCATGGTTGTCTGTACCAACCACCATCAGAGCTGGTGACATATGTTTCATGGCAATTTGTTCCCATTGAAGATACATTGCTGTTTCTGCTTTGTAAGGAGGTAGTCCCTTTTCCCCTGCTTTCACAGACTGCTGGTTCAGACTGGACAGTAGCCAAAGGGAAAACCCTGTTGTCTATATTCAATACATGGATAAGACCCTGCCTTTTATTCTCATGGTTATTGTAGCAATGTGAGGGAGGCTGTCACCAGCTGAACTCATCTGTTACCCAGTGGTCTTCTGTATCCTGACAGTACAAGGAATTCGCTGTGCATTAACAGTAACCAGTTCCAAACAAGGAAGTTACATTTCTGGGTTTGTTTTCAGCCCTATCCAATTGTGTTCTTTCTTCTGGAACTTCAGTTGTATTGTTCTGCCCGTTGTCTCCTGCCTATCTGACAGCTTTGTGGAGCTGGAAGATAGAACTATTCAGATTGGAAGAAGCCATAATTTAATTCCTGCGTTTCTAGAGAAAAAGAAAAATAGCCCATTCTGGCAGTGAGGTGCAGGGAGTTGGCAGAGCACAAACATATTCAGTCAGTTCCCCAACTCAGCTGGAGGGCAACTCCATTAATCCAAACTTTCTGTGATGCATGAACTCTCCTTGCTCTGCAGTAACCCTTTGTCTTGCATTCCTATCTCTTTACCCTATCTGACTTTCTCTAGTCAGATACCCAACTTCTGGATATCTTATTATTTCTATGTTGCTCAGTTTTTGAAGTCATTTTTTTAAACTTGTGGCCTTTCTCTCCTCCACACTTGTTCCCAATGCCCCCTCTGTCGCAACAGGACTCTGTGCACAGTCCACTGTCCTCTCTGCTGAACAGCCTGGTATCTTCTGGAGAGTGAAAGCAAGCTTCTTTTCCTGAGCTTTGTGTACTGATAATGCAGTCTGCCTTGAAGAAGTGATTTAGGACTCTCATATTGTTCCACCTTTCTGCTCTGAAATGAAGGGTATGTTCAAGTGTGAGATTGTCACCTCTATAGTCTTCTGTTGCTGCTCAGGTCACACAAGGACATGGGATTACACAGAGACACTGTCTAGAACACCTCCATGCCCCCATTAATTAACTGTTTGTATGGCAGATCCATATGTGCAGGGTGAAGGTAAGGAGAAGAAAGGCAAAGAGGAAATGAGCAGTAGAGTTGCAGTGTAAATAACCCCTTACACAGCTATTGGCTATCCCAATATCAAATGAAATACAGCTGGTACCTTAGAGGTGGGAGCTTAGCTCATTTTTTCTTGTTTTCGTGGCTTAACAACTTACATTCATTTAGAAATGCCACTTGTTTCTTTTTCTGAATCACCCTGATATAACTTTTTGTCATAAAGATGTCTGAACCTTGCTTACAAATTAGAATCAAATCTGTTTTATTTTATTTTTTTTCCAAGTGTCTTCTAAACCAGAAGTAATGAAAGTCATCTTATGTGGTCTGTTTTCCTGGCACTTTAACAGAAGACTAGAAATAGCAGAAATCTGAGATGAATCTTTTTCATAAGTACTTTCTATGTAACTCTCTCCATACATGAGCTTTTTGTATCAGAAGATAGTAAGGAAATGTACTAGGACTGCCGCTGACTTCAGTTCTTCACTTTCTAGTAACTACTCTCTATGACAGGATTCAGATTTATAGATCTGAAAGTGAAGACCAGTTCAAAGATTGCTAGCTCTATTCGAAAAAATACTATTTCAGAGGTTTCGGAGAAAACTGTTTATTTTGTACTCATTTTAGAGTCAGAAGATCTTTAAAATCTGAATGATATTCGTATTCTCATCCTAATATTTGGGTGCCTACCTGAATTTAACTTCTGTTTCTTTGAAGTTCATCATTCATAGTAGAGCTGGGATGTAATGTCTCTTTTTACTGGAAATCTCAACAATATTATCAACAGAAGGTTATGATTAAGTAAAATCAATTCAGAATTAAATCTGGATTTCTTGGCTTTAGTGGTTTAAGACGCACAGAAATTGTCTGATTCAGAAAGAAATTTTTCATTGATCTGAATTAAATGAACCAGGGAATTAATTAATTTTCAGAGAAAAGAATGGGGTATTATTAGCATGAGACCTTCCAGTGCTTTGAAAAAGTGAGTGAAAACATTATTTCAACTTGATACTGTATGTGCAACTGGATTGCAACTACTTTTTGTAGTACAGTCAAAGCCATAGAGTACTGATGAAACAAACTGTAACTGATTTTCTGGGATAGGTAATGAAAAAACAGCCCCTGTAGAAAAGGAACTGTTCAGATGCTCACTGGAAAGCTCTGTTAATCATGATTAATAACAGAGGCTGAATTTGCTGAGTTCAGACCTCTTTCAAGACAGGACCAATTTCCAGTTGCTCTGATATATCTTGCCCTGGCTTGGTCAAAACTAAGCTTACCATGAGTGAAGACTGCTGGGAGTGAGTAGAGCCAAAGTTTTATCCTTTGGCCTGCTGTCCTTTAACAACCTGTGAGAGTGGACACTGTCTAACTCAATTATCTGTGACCTGGGACTGATTTAATTCAATTCCACAATGGCAGAGAACCAAGTGTTGGAGACCAACAAACCATTATTCCTACTGAAAAAATATCCTTGTGTGGTGGTATTATTTGAGGAGGGCTACGGTCTGATTTTTGTGCTGTGCAGCAAAGTCTGGCATGAATTTGGTATGGATTCATTCAATCAATGATGTTGGCAAACTACAGAAGTTGTTGCCAATGGAGTCTCATGAAGTGAAACGTAAAGGGCAATTAGTTTCATATACAGGATTTCAAATCTGATTTACTCACTTTTAAGGATCCATGTGAGTTCTTTCAGGGTAAAGAGGATTTCTTCATGAGACGGGTGTATGTATGTGTATGTATAATGTATTGATTGTGGAAAAACACTAGCAGCTGTAAAAGTTGAATGGATTTTAGGCACCATATGATGTAGCTGTGGGAGAAATTTTCTACCAAATGTAAATGAAATTACATTAGGAAGAAAAGCAACTCTGAACATGTTAACAGTAATAAGCCTGCCATTGATTATTATAGCATGTTTCATTTTAAATAGGGATTGACATGGGAGAAGTGAAATAAACCAGTAGGAACATATCTAGGCTATTAGACATTTTTCAGCCTGTCAAATCCAAATAAAATGGTGGATGATCAAAAAATTAAAATAAAAAATCAGGTGCTTTTGCATCAATAAATTCAAAATTACAATTATATCCATGCAGATTTAACGTCTCCTTAACTAATGAAAAGAGTGGAACATTTTCTAGCTGTTTAAGTGTTCGTGCTGCACCTGGTTTTTGTGTAGTTTCATGATAGAGTTTGAATTACTTCTTGATGCTGTTGAAAACTGATGCAGTCTTAAATAAAAAACTGTTAGTCCTGGCAGTTCCTTAACCTAAGGAGAAAGTGAACAATACGTGAGATATGGCCTACCTTCCTGGGGCACACTGTTATGCACAAGGCTCCCATTTCAATTTATCTGATCACAATCCTAGCCCTGTCCATTCAGAAAATCATTTTAAATATGTATTCAATTGGTACTGACTTCATATATGCAACTGGGTGTTTTGCAAAGTAGAAGCAGATTGCTTGAAGCAGAGCTGAAGGATTTGATACTGCATTCATTGAAATCATCAACAGTTCTCCTTCTGACTTCACTAATGCAGGAACTAGTTCTAAAACATATATTAACAAGGATATGAGTTCATTTATGGCCTTCATTATATATATATATATATAAAAAAAAAAAAAAAAAAAAAAAAAAAAAAAAACAGGAAAAAAAAAAGAAAATAAAGGTTTTTTTTGTATGTTTTTTTGTTTGTTTTCTTGTTTGTTTGTTTTTTATGCTACTTCTGCAAAGTGCTTTTCCAAGCAGATATTGGCCTTTTTATATATGAGCTTAAAACAGTGGTTAACCATCAACACATGAACATTGAAATATGAGTATTAAGGGCTGATTAAATTGAATTTCACCATTAGATGCTTTGCACTTTTAGTGCAACTTTTTGAGAACATTCTGAACTATCAAATAGCTTGTGGGTGGTCTTATTTACACAAAGCATGGCTGTGATATGGTAGCTGTGAAAAAAAATTAGTGGAGCTTGTTGCACATCAGTGAAAAGTAAATCAAATATTAGTAACATCTTCTTAAGAGACAATAGATTTAATTTCTGAATTATTTTCACCATTATAACTAAATAATAATAAACTCCGGAAATCTGATTCTTCAGCAGACCAATTCCACTGAATTGGGCAGTGTGAGAGTTAGTGATTATGTGGTTTGACCCTCATATGGTACATCAATCATGGCAATGTTCTTTCCCTTTGCATCCAAGTAAAACCACTACTTCCCACGCAACATGTCATTACCATCACAATAGGATCTGCTTGGTAATAGCATTTGGAAAGGATCCTTCACTTTAAAGCACTGTTTGAAATCAAAGCTTCCTTCCTGTTGCAACTTAGCTTTAAAACAGACTTCTAGTGATCCTGACAAATATAATTCTCCTTTTCTTTACCCTTCTCAGTTTTGATTCCATTCATTGCCTTTTGGGCTATTTTTTTTAAATGGAAAACCAGAAAAGAAGTTTTCCAGATCTTGAAATAATATTAAATTCTAAATTTCAGAGGGGGGAAAAAAGAAGATTTTTCCAATTGACATTTGCCTGTGATTTTGAAACCTCCATAGTATGTCCTTTAATTGGAACCATTCAACAAACTGCAACAATCTCCAACCTCTGTTCAAATGACTAACTCGAATAAGAATTACACCAAGAAATGCTGCTTTCACAAAGTAACATTATAAAGATTTGACAGAATTAAATTGAAAAAAGAGGAAAAACTCAAACACGCTAACTCCACCTATTGCGGTAAACAGTAGCAAATGGTATTCACTTAGTCTTTGCTGTTTGCCAACAAATTGGGCAATGATTCCTTTTCTTTCCTTTTAATTTTAAATACTGAGTCATTAATTGCTAAGATTTGTTCTCTCTCTCATATTCAAAGGCTAATGTTGCAAAAGAAGATAGTTTACTCTTTATGTTTTGATCTTTTAGTATACACTGCTGCTGGTTTTTTGGCTATTATCTAACCAAGATTATTAAAAGTGCACCCATCACTGTGTCATGTGGGAGGTCCACATAACATAATGGAAATAGTTATCTTTCTTAATTAAAAAGGATAAATATTTTCTTCCTTTCTCATTTGACAGCTGTTCTCCTAAGAAGGATAAAATCCCCAAAGGGTTTTTGGGACAACCTAGCTAGAGAACCATTCATTTATTAGGAGGAAGAGGGCATGCCCAAAAACACGTAACTTCTGTCATGTTTTAAAGCTGTGTCAGTCTGATTCCCAGATGGAGAGGACTCTGCAGGTCAGGGCCCTCTTTTGAGAATATCCAGACTTTCTGTATTCACATAAAGCTTCCCCACCATACTATAGGAGAGCAGAGGAAATAGATGGGTTAAGATAGTACAAGACACTGTTAATTTTCATGTCTCTGTGTTAAAACTACAAGATTGACTTACAAATGGAATGTGAATCAGTCTGGTCAGCTGTCATTGATATGCCTTCTCCACTTACTTTTTACTTGAATTTTAATGCTGATTTTTTTTCTTGTGTACTTCCCAGTGATGCCCAGATTGCTGGATGTTAGGCAAATTAGGATTGATGAAAGCACAGACTGCTATATCAAGGTCCATAACTGAAAAATATGTGTGCCATGACAAGATGTTCTTGCAGAGCAAAAGGAATTGTGGCTTTGCACACAAAAGCCGTATCAAGTTGTGTTTAGCGATAACTGGTGCTCTTTACTACCTCTCTGCTTCCATAAATATGTACTCATGGACCGGCTCCATGCCAGGGCACACTTTTTTTTTTTTTTTTTTTTTTTTTTTTTTTTTTGGTAATGTCTTTCTAGATATGTCTATCTTCATGTAACAAAAGTAAGGACTAAGAAGGTGGCAACAGCACTGTCTTTAGAACTTTCGTCATTCTTGACAGCTGTGCTAATTTATTTATTTAGGACTAGGCTGGTGCTTTCTATAACCAAGCAAACTTGAATGGAATTACTGCATCCTCATGTTTATCCAACAATGGTTTGGTGTCATTTCTAATAAAGATGATTGCTATGCATGTGACCGTAGTTATCCAAAATGGCTGAGACCCTTTGACATTACTTCTCTAATGAAGAAATGAAAAGGAGCTT
Organism: Nettapus auritus; assembly: GCA_011076525.1. Lineage (NCBI taxonomy): Eukaryota > Metazoa > Chordata > Aves > Anseriformes > Anatidae > Nettapus > Nettapus auritus. The sequence continues at coordinate 58,693,056 of CM021766.1, read as the reverse complement.
TTTCAGGAACTCATTGTTAGCTATGAGTAACTTTTCTATACCATAAAAGCTTTTTATGTCTACATGCATGAAGCCTAAGAATAGGAGAGACCTTCCCAAGGTCTCCCTGAGACCATCATATGCTGTGGGCTGGTGGGCCCCTGTGGTCCCTCGTGACCCTGTGGGTCTAGTGGTAGGAGTTCTCTGTCAGCATCTCCTGGAGAGGCAGGGAGAGCTGACCAGGTCTAAATAAATATCGTTCACACACATGCTCTTTTTTAGGGTGCTTCTACTGAGTCAGTTAAGCTTTGTCATAAATATAGTTATGCTCTCTTGGCAAAATGTGTGAGCAACCCACCTGTACCTAATGAACCAGGGTCAGCCAAGCTGTTCATTACAGCCTGGGACAGAGGATCCTTTGGAAAAAAAAAAAAAAAAAAGAGTTGATAGACCTGGACCTGTCTGGAAGAGAAAGGTTGTGTTTAGGAAATCTCTGTTGATGCCACATCAGTGTACAGAAGTTCTGTGTCATTATAGCCTCTTAGAAATTGCTGACAACACCGTGGGTGGGGAAGTGTAAATTTGCAACCTGCAAACTTGTAGACTAATAGGGCTAAGAAGCACAGTAAGTAGCAAAGAAAGGCAGCAATTAGGTGGAGTAATAAATGAATCCAACCAGTATGAATGACCAGGGGCCAGCGCTGTTACTGGCAGCAAGATAATAGGCAACCTGGCTAGTGGGTGCTGGTGGGGAGTGTAATCCAGAGCAACTCCTGGGACTGTTTGACAAACAGCATGGTAAAAACTCATCACTGTGGAGTGCTGATCTAAGGGATTATGCTGGAAGAGCATCAGAAGCAAAACACTCTATAAATACATGATTGGGCATTACACCTGGGAAAAAGATGATGTGCTGTTAGGGGCAATCAGATGAATTTGCCCCTTTGTTGAAATCTTGGATGTGAAACAATGAGCAAGCTGCACAAGGAGATATTTCAACAGCTTTAGGACAGAGGCTATTGCTAGCATGCTCTGGGGAAAATATAGTATTGCCTATTGGATTGTTTAGGTTTTCCTAATCCATTTCCAAAATGTTTTTGTTCTTTTCCAGTATTTATTGAAAACCATTTGTCTAACTTATTGCTTATAAGTGGGGAAGTATGGCTCATTGAGTACCATAGAAATATAATTTGATTGCCAGACTGATGGATAAAGGTTTGAGTATTTTATTTTGAATCTTTTGAAACTCTGTTGCTATTGCCACAGCCCTGCTACTTGCTAATCAGTGTCTGACAGAAAGGTTAGGTCTGTGAAAGGACAGGTCAACAATGGAGGGTTAGTTGGATAGGTTGCACCTCTTGCTGTTTTTCATGGAAGTTGCCTTGCATAGACAGACTGGCAGGGAAAAAATAACTGACCTGGAAAAGGGGGCAAGCAGTGAGGTGACAGTTTCTGACAGTGCTTAGTAATTCCAGGTATTCAGGACAAAACCAAACTGAAGAAGGATCTGACAAGACTGAATGACTGATGAATAAAATAGAAGATTAAATTCAGAGTAGGTAGAAATGAAATTATGTTCACAGTGAAGAAAAAATAATATTATCTTCACATCAATTTAAGGACAGTTGGAGGAAAGACATTGGGATAGTTAGACCTTTGGTTTAACCTAGTATATCTTCTCTTGTACATTTCCCCCCTGTTCCTAGCAATAGCAGTTTTACAAAAGCTTTCCCTTTACAATTTGTAAGTCATGGGAATGCACAGGAATTCAAAATAAATAAATCTTCTCTTGGGCCTGTGAAGAATCTCACAGGCTTCAAAAGGACCTCACAGAAAAGCTTGTGCAAACCAGTCTCTCTGTGTAGAACCTACTTTTGGCCTCTTCCATGTGAGCATCTTTGGAGAGACAAAGTTGGGCTTGGTGTAGGACATTTCCATGTCATGGATCTTAGCACTTCTCTACAGGAATTCATACAAGTCTTCTTCTTCCTAAGTTCAGAGAGAGGAGGGAAAGAGAAGTGTTTAATCTGCAGAGAAATGCTGTGGGATACAGGTTAACTAGGTCTCTTTAGGTCTTCGTCATTTGAAAGTCAAAGAGCACGTGTGTACAAATGAGGCAGTGATAGTCAGGTTTATATGAACAGGCTGAGAAAAAAAAAAAAAAATAAATGGTTTTCTTGGTTCAGGAGGCTTATAAGACCTGTGGAGTGCAGTACCTAAGGCAGGGAATATCACTTACACTGGCTTGATTCTGGCCTGGTCAAGGAGGGGTTTGTACGGCTTGTGCTTCTCTATGCTTATGTTTTAGGACTCTCAGTTTAGTCTGGGTTGGAAAATTTGGGCTAAGATCTCTACTCTTAGAGTATTCCAAACATTTCAAATGTCCTATCTCAAGTGTCATTTCCTTTCTCTAGATAATGTTTTTGTTTTTTTTTTTTTTTTTTTTTTTTTTTTTTTTTCTTTCCTAGATACAAAACTTAGCATGAGCATCCTTGTTGCAGACCACTAAGGCTGAGATCATATACTTTATACTTAAAAAATAGTTTATAGCATTTTTAACAGCAATTAATTCTATGTTATAGAATGCTTTAGGAATTATTGCAGTTACAAAGTACTACACAACTTTAATATATGACTAAATTTTCCAGCCACTTTGCTGAAATGCTCCAATGCTTTAAAACCATTAGTGGGATATGGTAATTTGCTTCATGGTTCTCTTACGTAGTTATGATTTTTTTAAATGCATCTGCTCTTTCTTCTTTTTTGTTGTTTTAGTTTTTGCAGGGCAGTAACAGGAATTTCAGTACATGGTGAACTAAAATCAGCTTAGCATTTAGTTCAGTAAGTGCTTCTTTTGTAGCATTAGCTTTTATTGATGCCAATTTGTATCTGATGGAGACAAAAGAAAATCACGACAAGTGGAAATGTGTTTCTAATTGTAGTGAGAATCTGAACTGGCTTCAAGTTCAAATGTTTATGCAATATAAATTATTAGAGAGGTTAAGGCATTGCCAGTAGCTGAACTTTCTAGTATTGGATGGAAATTTAGCTATAGTATACCGTGAGTTGAATCTTTCCTGTGTCCATATGTACACATGTGATAAGCTACTGGGATAAAGTTGATTCTGAACCCAGAAAGTTAGTCTAGATATAGTTTTATGGTTATAGAGATGTTGGAGTAAGAAGTGCTTGAGAAGCTTTCACGTCTTGTAGCTTATTTCATCCTCTTCCTGGAAACGCTCTGTGTGCTCAGTTGCACAAAAAAAATGTTTGTGGGATTGACCTGCAAATGGATCACTGAACGTTTTCAAGTTAAAACCATTATCCCCCCATCTTAGTCCTCTTTGGATGTAGTAGAGAATAAGGCACAAAGACTTGTGTGGTATTTCACAATAAAACTCAGAACAATTTTCTCCTGAATTGAGTATTATAACAAGAATACCCTGATACTAAGTCACATACGGATGTTTAGCTAAATTCTAAACAATTTGGTACACTTAACAATGTTTCAGGTGGTGGAAGGACAGTCTTCCGGATAGAGTTTGCAGGGCCTATTCTCTGAATGCTGATGGGCATTCAGAAAGACCGTGAAAAGTGAGTCTGATTACTGCCTGAAAATCAGAAATTGTAATGTTTATCTCATAGAGATGTTGTGAAGTCTAATAATTATTCTCTGCAGAATTCTATCCTGTTTGGGGCAGAGGATATGTTAGGTATGAATCTAATTGGTTTTGAAATGTGTAGCCTTTGCCATATGTCATGGATCTAGCTCCTACAGGCTTGGACTTCTCAGGCACTTGGGTCTGATCAAAGGGACAATAAAATAAGATTTGGTCAAAGGGTTTCAATTGATGAATTTGAAGAATAATTAGTTGTAATTAACATCTACTAAATCCTTTTGATTTGTTGCACTTTTTTTTTCTCTTTGTATATGTGTCTGAATGATTTCTAGTTTCTATTTAAGTGTACTTATTTCCTATGACTGTCTTTTTAAGAATTTTTGTTATTGCTTCTAAGCAGATGCTTTATTTTGTAAGTGTTTCTATTTCAAAATGGAGAAATACTGTCTGAATTTGACAAGCATCATTTGCTGTTGTAAGGGCTTAAAGTTCATAAGCAATGCTGTTGCTGAAAAAGTAATTTTGATACAACAAACTTAGTTGAACCTCCTATGTTGGGAGATGCCTTCAGTATGTTGCTATTTTACTGCTATTCTTTGATGAAGTAACAGAAACATATTTAAGATTATTGTAAGATAGTGATATTGAAATTTGACTGAAGAAGAAATAAAGTGTTTGAATTATGCTGTTAATGGCAGCAAACCATGTTGGGAATAATGGTTGAAACGAAGAATGGAAGTGTCAGAAAATAACATATCCAGTAAACTAAAAAACCTTTGTGTACTCTGTTTGAATACTGGTATGTATGCCACCATGTATGGACCCTTTCCGAATAACTTTTTTGAGATGATTGTTGTTGACTGACTTGTCAGTCTAGCCTAGCAGAAGAGACCTTGCATGGGAAGAGATCTTTTTAAGTAAGATGCTACAGGATATTTTATGTTACCATGTATGTGTAACTGCCCAGCTGCGCAGAACTCATCATGTGCCACTGTTTAATGTGACTAGCTCTTGCTATGAGTGGGGGCAGTATACCCTTTTTTTTTTTTTCTGCCAAGTTTGCCTATACCCTTTGAATTTAAAAGGAAGAAAGTTATCAATTGTTATGCTGTATATTTACTAGTAAATCTTCTCCTTTACACACAGACAATACATAAATACCTAGTTTCTTATTCTTGCATGTAATCTCAATAATCTCAAATAAGAGGAAACTTTAACCCTTAATGTAAATCTCCCAGCTACAGGAAAGAGAGAGACAAAACAAACTTTCTTGGTGGTGGTGGTGGTGTTTTAAACTAAGACACGAAGGTAATAGTAAAAGTGAAGAAAGAAAGAAACTGTAAAAACTGTTGTAATGGATGTTGTTGTACTCGTGTGTTTGTTGATATCGACATTATTAAAAATATTTAAATCAAGTGAGCTGATTTAAAGTGAGGGAAGAATTAAGGAAGTGCTTTTAGGATTGACTAGATTTAAATGCATTGTCTATAAAAAATTCTTTTACCTCTTCCACTGTATAAGTGGGTAGCTTTGTACAAATCAGTGCATCATTCTGAGCCTGAGATCTCCATTTCAACAACAGAGATAGCATTGCCTTATTTCCACACATCTTTTTTTTTTTTTTTTTTTTTTTTTTTTTATGTTTTGATTTTAGTAGCCCGTTCTGGGCCATAACCTTTTATTTCAGTGTGAATATGCAGAATCTGAACAAAGAGACTCTGATGAAGACTGACACCTCTAAGTATTAATGCAACATGAAAAATAAACATTGATTATTTGCATCTTTCTCATCCCCTTCAAAATATAGTTTAAATTATGCCTTTCTGTGTTAGTGGACTTTTAGTTAATGGGTATGTTCGCAATTTAAAAGGCTGAATAATGTAGCAAATTTTTATGTACTGCAATTTAGTTTGTTTTTTGTTCTGTTTTTATTTTTTTATTGAGGTGTTAAGAGAGCTAGTCAAGAGAAGGTGTGACGCAGAAGCAGTTATTTGCACTTAGATATAGGCCTTTGGGGATGCTACCTAGGCCACTCTAAATTCAGTGGCAAAGCTTTCTGCTTTCATGGAGCCTCTTGGAAAAGGATCACATTTCTGACCTAGTTCAAATGTAACAAGGAAAGCCATTTCAACTATCATTCAGAAAGAGGGAAAAATATTAGATGTATCAAAAATGTGTATTTCCTTAATTTATAACAGTGAAAGGCCATGGTAATTTTACGTTTTAAATATTTTCCTCCTGTTCCACAGAACATTTAGTGAGAACTTGTGCAGTTTTGGCTGTATGTTGAGATAATTCACTGAGATGAATTATTATTGTGTTTTGTAGTGAGTATGTATTACCTACCCAAAATCAAGCTTTTATGTGTGGTATTTCCTTGTTTCAAGGAGGCGGGGAGAACCCCTGCTTGTTTGTAAAGCAGTCCAAAGTAGTTTGCTTCCCGTGCTACAGCAGACGGCAGCAAGAGTTACAAGAACTATTGACCACATTTAGCAAAAAGCCATCAAGTTCCTTCTGTCTGTGCCCTTCACAACTGCTGCAAAAATCACTCATTAAACAGAGCTCCAGAGAATATGAGCATCATCTGAATGGATCTCATATTCTCTTTTCAACTTGGAGAGTAACCCAAGGGATATTCTATCTCCTTGTTTGCCTTGCTTCTAACTATATCCAAGACCCTTATCAGATATAGAGGGAGGTCAGTATGTCCTTTTGGCTAAAATAAGGTGCATCATCATCAGAATATCTAATACAACCTTGTTCTAGGGTTATATCATATACATGTATATTCCTATATACACATAAAATATAAATCCCTAAAGGTTCACATAACTATATAGCAAAGTTATATGCCTTTGGTTTTAATAAAGTAAGCAGTTGATATCAAGTATTCAAAAAGATCATTTTCTATCACAAAATGAGAGAGGGGAAGAAAACTTTGTTCCTATCAGGAAGTAACAACTAAATTCAGCTTTGAATTCATCTTCAAGCTTAGAAAGAGAGGAGAGAAGCTAAGATGTTTTCATGTGTGTCAGACTTTTAAGCTAAGGTCTCCTACACTTGCTTTATGTGAGTACTAAATAACTCTGTATTTTATAAATTAAGTAGGTGGACACGATGATAAGAAATTATTAACTGGCAGTTGGCAGGTGTGACTGAAAGATGATGGAGAAGTACAAGCAATGTAAGTCTCCTGCTGAATTTCACAACTCAAGCATGTAGGTGTGCACATGGACAAAATTAGTTGTTAAATAGAAAAGTAGTAAAAGAATATAATGTTATAAAATGTGTTGACTACTTTAATTTGCTTTCCATTCCATTTTATTCTCTGGGCTACAAAACAAAATAATGCCCATAATGAGAAGTTTATGATCAGTGAAGGCAAGTGGGACAAGGGCAAAAGTGCAGTTATGATTTTGAGTACATGATCAATTATGTAATACTTGATGGGATAATTTGTGGTGACAAATACAAGTAACACTTTAGCTTTCAGGCAGTTGGAAGAGAGAGTGAGATGGAACTAGTTATTCATGCAAAGCAACTACCATGGGTAAAAATGTTAGAGCTACAAGAAAAAAATAAATATGTATGCCTGGTCTCTTACTTTTCTTGCCCCTAACAGAGAAAGGAGGAAGGAAGGTTGTGTGCATTACATGGAAATATTTGGCCATCGAAGTGACTGCTTCTAGAGACTTCTAGACACAAAAATATCTTGGTGGCTTTGAATTTAACTGTGAAATTACAGTGTTTCAGTTGTTCCTTTCCCCAAACACAGAATACAGCAAGAAGAAAACAAGCTTTCTCTTCTCATTACTAGTAGGACCTTTATTTTAGTTTCTACCTTGTATTTGATTCAATGTTGATTTGTTTTCTTTTTTTTCTTTTTTTTTGGATGAATTTAAGAAGTATTTTGATTCAAATTAACTTGGGTGGTTTTTTGCTGGACAGGAGAAGGACAGAGGGGAGTTGGGGGGGAGAGAAAGAAGCAAAATATTTTGTTTTCTCAAGCCTTTAAAATCTTTTTAATTGAACACTGGCAATTTTCTAAACAAAGATGTCACTTTGAAATGAAAACAGATGAGTTCATTTCCAAAAAAAAATTCAAGCTTTTCTGAAATTAAAAAAATCCACTATAATAAATTCACTACAATGATAATAAAACTTGTCTAATGATAAAACTTCTTTTTTAGCAAAAGATAATAGAGCACTCCAAACCTGCTCTACTTCTGTTTGGTTTTAGTTTAAACTCCTGGCAGACAACACCTCTTTTTTGTTGTTGTTGTTGTTGTTTTACTTTTTCTAATCCCACTGTTTTAAAAAGTTTCCTTGCCCTTTCTTTTTCTCCCTTTCATCCTTCTTTTGTCTTTGAGCTCTACTTTTTTCCATGTTGCTTCTTGTAAATGCAAGTTTTCAAATAAAATCAATGAAGGTATTAAAGCAATCACAGAAAATTCAGCAGGGCTGTAACAGATACAGCTCTGAGGTGAAGGTTCCTCCTTCACCTCAAGCCCTCCATGAGTTGCAGTGAGAAGAATATGGTGACTCAGAAAGGACTCCTGGAAGGTTATCTGCAGGGTAAGCCAAAGGAACGAGTTAGTGAGCAAGTAATATCTTCCTTTATTACCTTCCTCAATTGTGTTGTTTCCATTGTATTCAGCATACTACTATGCATAGACTACTACTTTGTCTTCTGTACAATATCCCATTGTCCTTTCCCACCATACCAAGTTTACATCCTGACAAGCAGCACAGAGCTGTCTTGAATCTTTTCCCTTCATAAGCTGAAGAGGGTGGAGGTACGTATTTCTGCTCTTTGTAAAGATTTCTGTGCTATGCTACATATCTGCTACTTTGGGAAAACCCAAATCTAACCGTGGTTCAAAGAGAGAACCCATCATACTCTCCTGTTTCCCCACATTTTCTGTTGGGCTGCACTACTCTGTGCCTCAGGACTTCAATACTCTCCTCATGCTGGTTAGGTGTGACTCTAGCAGAGAGTTCATGTGATATTCTTGACTGTGAGGTTTGACATGTGCAAGAAGGTCACATGAAAATAGTTGGAACTCAAGTATGGTGTGAAGAAGAGGTGTAGTGCAGAGCCAAAGCAAGAGAGTTAAATAGGTTTTTCCACTGTTGTGGTGGGTGCTTGTTTTGGTTTGTTTTCCTGTCCTTGGTACAATGATTTAACTCAGACCCTGGAAACATGGCAGTAAAGAATTCATAAACTGCAGGCATTACATCCGTCATTTCCTCTCTCTTTTCCTAGTTTGTAGAAAGTCTGTCCATATAAATTGTGATAACACCACATCCTTGAAAAATAAAGATGCTTTCAATATTAAAGGCAATATAATAATAAAAGATAAAGATTAATTACAATTTTTATTTTTTATTATAAAGATGGTGTAAAAAGAGGATGCAACATTAAGGCTGTGTCCTTTTAAAATTCAGTACGACCCTCCCAGCAAGTTTCATTGAATTTGGGATCTATTTATGTATTTTTCAGTTCTGAATCTCCTGGCTGCCCAAATGGAGCTTTAGAGGCCTACACTTAAGCTCCTGTTTATTAATAGCTTGGTCTTAATTTACAATATTATTGGATTGTTGTAGTCAAGAGCTCCATTGTTTTGATTAGGTTGGAAGTAGGGATCAAAAAGAAGCCTTAGGAGAGAAACTAGAGAGCTTGTTATTTAGCCTCATAAACTGAAGGCTGGAGGGAAATATATAATAGATCTATACAAATGCGTAGCAGATATGAATGCTAGGGTCAGAGAAGGGGTACTTAAGCTAAGGGGCACTGCTGGCCCAGAAAGAAAAGGTTATTAATGGACTAAATTTAGGCTGGAAAATGCTCCTCTGATGGTAAGAATATTCTTCTCATAAGGTGGAATTGCCTTCGGTGGCTGCAAAAAGACTGAGCCAAATCCAATTCAGAGGTAAATTCTGATGACTTTCTGAATTGGGTTATATAATTAACTTGCATTACCAGAGGTCTGCTTTGGATACATTTTTTTTTTCTTTCTTTCTTTAAGGCAAAAGTTTGAAAATGAAGAACTTAAATTATTTTTATTTAGAATATGATATTTGGAGATTTATATAATAATTACATGAATGAATATTTTACTAAAAAGAATACATTATTGTTTGGAGTTTGTTTCTGGCAACAGATAAAAATGAGTCTTGACTGTATGATGTGTCCTGTATTGCTACATTCTTGTATGATGTTTCTAGATATAACTAGTAAGCTATGGAAAGACATATATTAAAAAAATACAAAGGACCCTTATGTTCCTTTCAATACTTCATGTACTTTATTCAAAATAGAATCTTGTTATGACACAACCTCTTAGATATGTTGTAATCCTATGTGGTTTGTGGTCATAGTTTAGTAATTTTGGATTTCTGCCTCAGGTGAAATGAAACAGTTAGTCTAGGTGTCACAAATGCTACCCTGTTTCCAAACAAAGATTGGTTTCCTGTGCTTCTCACCTTGAAATGTTTGGAGATGTGACCTTTCTGTACCTGTTTGTTTCAGACAATGATTTTTTCTGGTACACCACATCGTTTAACATAGGATTTGCTTTTTACCTTCAAGAAGTGAAGTATATGATATTCCATGCACTTCCCAACAATCCTTTATTCCTGAGTCAGACATTTGTATTTCTCTGGACTCAGCTGCACTGTTTTGATGTCAGCTTCTGATGTGTAACCATTCATGTTCTGAGGTCTCTGCTGTAGACAAAGCTTGATTAACTTGCACAAGATACTTTTTTTCCTGCTTTGTTAGCTCTAATAGCATTGCATTATTTTATATAAGCAGTGACCCGTAAAAATCCATGAATGTATGTTGAAAGCTAGGTTATCTGAATATAGAAGGTCTAATGAAAATTTGCCACTCTGGACAGTGCAAAGCTGTTGAAAAAAGTTTTTGTAGGAATTTATGCCTGGGTCAGGGGAAAGTTTAAGCAATGTACAGATGGTAGCTATGGAAACAATATCTACATTTGTCTAGATGGTCATTAGGAAGATAAATAATGAACAAACCGTACCCAATAATTGTACAAGTTGTGCTGAAGCTGAGGTAAAACAAATTCTCTAAGAAAACGAGAGCTAAAGGTTTACTGGCAGCTGCACGCTTGTTTCTGTTTAAAGTATGTGCAGTGAATATAATATTAGCCAAGGGCTGGGTTGCACATCTGCCTTGACCCTAATGCTACAGGCTCCAATATAAACGTTAAAAATCTATCTCATGCCTTCCAGCGTAGCACACAAAGTCCATTGCTCTCTCGAGTAGTTTTAGTAAGTACAATTGCCCTTGCTTACGACTTTTTTAGCTTTCAATTTTCCCTCCCTCTGCTCTGACGTGTCACTTACCAGTGATTTTGTGTGTGTGTTGAGATGAAGGGAGCTGGATTAAATACAGGGAGAGTGTCCAGACTGTGTAAAAGTTTTATCTGCTTTTTGCCACTTTCTTAAAAAAAAAAAAAAAAAAAAAAAAAAAAAAAAAAAAAAAAAAAAAAGTGAACTGAAAATTCCCCCTTGAAAACCTTGCTTAATACTACCATCAGAGCTTTATTTGAGGTGGGATGAGACTCGAGGGCTAAGGCAATACACAGAGAGAAGTAAGAGTAGAAACTATTAACAGTCTTTAAACTTTATAGTTTAGCTTTGGTCAATTGGAGAACCAAACCACGTTTCAGTATTAAGCTTTTTAATATTTATTTCTCCATTATTATATATTAAGGCATGGGAGAATTGAGCAATGAGATTCAGCAAATAATTTAATTGTTAAACCTTATGTGATAAACTACTTCATCAAAATAGTTGGAAAAAAATATTTCAAAAGTTTGAATTTGGATGTGTGGGACGTATTTGTCTAAATGAGTTGAAAAGTAAAACATATTCAAACCGTGTAACAAAAAATGTGTTGTTTGTAGAATGAAAAAAAATCTTTCTTCTGGGCCTCAGTTAGAAAGGTGAAAAGCAAGGCTGAAGCACCACGGCTTATTTTTTATGCCACAGCTTGTGGGGTTGTTTGCTTATGATTGTAGCAGTCTTGGACAAGGACAATTCCCCCTTCTCTGAGGGGTTTCAAACTTACTCTTACTTCCATGGGGGGAGCAGGGCAGCAGGCAAGCCCCATCTCCCAGCTTTATGTTTTTTTTTTTTGTTTTTGTTTTTTGTTTTTTTTTTGTTTGTTTGTTTGTTTGTTTGTTTTTTTTGTGGTCTTTTAAGTGTTTTAATATCTTGAAATTATTCAAAATAATTTCTGATTTTAAAAAAATGACTCTACAGTGGTGATTGGGACACTTATGTAAGTATGCATAAGAATGAACATCAAAGTTTGAAATCACCATCATGTAATCATCAGTTCATCTGGATAGCTGCCCTGGCTGTGGGTTCATGTGTCCTTCAGCAAAGAATTACTTCCTGTATTTCATTGTAGCTGACAGGCCAAATCCACTTTCCCCTAGCTACCAACTATAGGGTTAAAAAAATGTTAGCATCTATATTTTTGTGGGGTAGTGATGGATGAGAATGAGTGATTCACCAGAAACACCCAGAAAAATCAAAATTGATTGATTTCCGAACAAAGGTCTTTGACTAATTTGAGCTGAATTTGTGAAAGTTTCATGCTGAAAGTCCATTTCATGGCAATTTTACATTTTGTATTTAAGTTTTGCTTAGCTCTCATCTTTGTGCAGTTCAAAGCAGACTCTAATGTTGCTCATTCAGTCATCATCCTGCACAGATGTAGAGAACTGTCTTTTAATATAGGTGGCCAAATCAGCCTACTAAAAATGTTCTCCTATGTGCAGTTGTTCTCTAAAGGTAATTTCCTGGATGATCTCTGACAAAGTATAAATTTGTGAAGAGAAAATTTTATAGTTCACTGGTAATCATAATAGCAGAGCTCTTGTTCCAGGAATGAGGGCTTAATTACCTTCTGAAATTCCAAAAAAATTAGACTGACTACAGTATATTTTACATCATGTGCTAAAGTTATTTTAAGATATGAGCAATTTAAATCTTTTTTAATAAAAGCTTTTTGCATGGCACTTTAGGAAATCTGTATATAAGTGGGTTTACTGAATCACTTTCTTGGCATTTATTCAGGGGATGCAAATCCTGTTAACTGGCAGCTATATATAGGTGTCATAAATTCACAGCCATAATTTAATTAACTTTTTTTTTTCTTTTTAGAAATCTCTTTAAAAGAAAATAAAATTGAATTCTGTGCATCTTCTTTGTGGTAATTTTAAATAAGGTTAATTTACAATCCCTGGGCAAAGGCTTGCTTATATCATTCTTCAAAAGTCTGATCAATTTAAATTATTGCCCTCCATTTAACAATGAAAACAATTAAAAAAAAATACATTTTTAACTTTTGTTGTTTTCACTCATGAAAAGATTGAGAAACAATTAACAGAGTTCACTGTTTGTGGTGGAGATAATAATAAAAAAGTCGTAATAAATTGTGGAGTATTGTGAAAAATTTCATTGCTTGTAGTGCTTCATAAAGTACAGTCTTTCAAAGGCTTGATCCTGGTCCATTCAAACTGGTGGAAGTTCATCAATTAAATGAAAAACAGCACTGACACAAGTTAAAATGAAGTTGGTAGCTGGAGTGCAACTTTAAATTCTGCCTCAGCAGAAATTAAATCCATTGCCTGCTGAAAGAAACTGTTTACATTTACTGACTAAATTTTAATTTTAAAGCATGTGAAAAGGAATTTTTTAAGTTCTAGTGAAAAGAACCCCTGTCTTGCATCTACCTGGATTTAATCTTCATACGCCTCTGTCACAGGTTTCCTGTTTGTATATTAATTTCTTATCTGTTTGCCTGTGGGTTCTTAGTGACTAATAAGTCTTGGAAGACCAGGTAGTGCTGCCTTTCGCACAATTGCAATAAAAAATAAATTACTCCAGGAATGCTACCTAAGGTGCATGCTGCCTGAACACATTGGCTTTAATTCTCTATCATTTAGCAAACCTTTTGAAATAGAGATATCAAGTAGTTCGTGTAATAGTGCGTAAGCATAAAAATGGTTTTAAGACCATATTAGGCAACACAAGAGCATATCACTTCTCACTGGTGTGGGTTGACCTTGACCATCTGCCAGCTGCCCACCCAGCTTCTCTCTCACCTACTCTGTAGGATAGGAGGAAGAAAACAAGATGGAAAAAAACTCTCATGGATCTTGATAGAGACAGGTAGAGCACTTACTGCAATTACTGCCATGGGCAAAATGATTTTTCTCACTCATTTGCTTACTGCTGGGCAGTGTTTTACCCTTTCCAGCCTCACTTCACAGGGCAGCCTGTCAGGGCCCTGCCACTGCCTGGGCATTCGTCAAGAAACACGTGTGTGATGCTGTAGATGAAAGTCATTTTAGTTGTGTAGCTTCCTACACGTCACCCTATTTCTTTCTGTCCCCTTTCTGTTCCCTTGTTGATCAGAGTCTGTCAGATTAACAGCGCTGTCTTTCCATACAGCATTTGAAAAAAAAATTTTAGTCCTATCTCATGAGCTCTTCCGTTCCTTTCTGCAGCTTTTAATGTGGCTTCCAATAGCAGTTCATTGTACACGTAGCTTTCCCTGAAATGACTAAACTAACAGTGGATTTTCTAATCTCTATCTCTTTTGTAACATTTTATTTTTAGTGATTTTATTCTACAGTGGGCTGTTGTCTTACAGGAGTATTTTCTCAGTGGATTTTGAGCATGCCCTGGGAAACGGGCTCATCTGCTGGGCAGAAGTGTCTTGGTTTCTCTTGTGGATCCTCCATGGTCTGGAAGTCTCTCTCATATCATTGCTTCAGCATGGTTTTCTAAATCAACAGCCACATAACTCCTGTGCAGACTTGTGCACTGTTGCAAGACAGAGGAATACATCTGTCTCCAGTTCTCTAGGTTGCTAGCATGAAATGCAAAGTATTATAATTGATTTTTGTCAAAACTGACATGGCTAAACATGGATTTTATAGGTATTTTTGCACTGTAAATGACCTGGGGATTTCTAATGATTGTGGCAATTACTGTGAGAAAAATCTAAACAGTTTTTACCTGTTAGAAAAATGAACCTGCAGGTGCAGTTTGGTTTTGGAGGGGCCTATTTGAAGGTGGTTCGTCCATCCCTAATGGCAGGGTACCACTACCAACACTCTGATCTTGGGCTTTTGCTGTTTGTTGACGGACATCTGCCACTTTTTCCTAATCTGTGACATGGGAAGAATATTCTGTGTGGGTGGTTGCAGGGACTGCTAAGGAGCTATATAAATGTTCATTAAACATTAAAACATCTCCTTAGTAGAGTCAGGGTAGTGGTAATAAGTGTAATAATATACGATTAGATGGGGCTTGTTGTGGTAAAGAAAATATTGTATATTTTCATATTAAACTTATCAAAGGTCTCTGTTTTTTTGGTAATGCTGTCAGATATGTATGCATGCTTGCATACAGTGCTGACTCCAACACTAGGCTTTTCACAGAAACACAGAACAGCTGCGGTTGGAAAGGATTTTGGGAGGTCATCTGGTCCTTCCCCATACTTGAGCAGGGACACCTAAAGCAGTTTGTCCAGGATGATGTCCAGGTGGCTGTTGAAGATCTCCAAGGAGGGAGACTCCACAACTTCTCTGGGCAACCTGTGCCAGTCCTCAATCACCTGTGCATTAGAAAAGTGTTTCCTGATGTTCAGAGGGAACCTCCTCCACCAGCATTTCAGCTGGTGCCCATTGCCTCTTTTCCTGGCACTAGACATAACTGAAAACAGGCTGGCTCCAGACCCTTTGCACCCTCCCTTCAGATATTTATATACATTGCTGAGGTTTCCCTGAGCCTCCTCTTCTTCAGGCTGAACAATCCTAGTTCTCTCAACCTATCCTTACAGGAGAGGTTCTCCAGTCCCTTCATCATCTTTGTGGCCCTCTTTCCAGTATGCCAATGTCTGTCTTGTACTGGAGAGCCCAGAACTGGATCCAGTGCTTGAGGTGTGGCCTCCCCAGTACAGAGCAGAGGGGAAGGATCACCTCCCTTAACCTGCTGACAATATTTTGACTAATGCAGCCCAGGATACTGTTAGTCTTTGTGACAAAGGCACGTTGCTGGCTTATGGTCTTGGAGACAAGGAGTTTTTACTAATGATTTTATCTAAGGCTTGGTGAATGACATGCATTGATCTTGACTTGAAATTCATCCAAGGAAATAGCAGAATGAGGTTTTGGAGTATTTTTCTCCTTAAGATACCTACTATGCTACGTATTTAAGAGCAGGAGATAAAAAAGTGGATTAGGGGAGTGACGGGGTGTCCTGGTTTCAGTTAGAACAGGGTTAATTTTCCTCCTAGTAGCTGGTAGAGTGCTGTGTTTGGATTTGGATGAGAAGAGTGCTGATAACATGCTGATGTTTTAATTGTTGCAGAGCAGTGCTTATACCAAGTCAAGGACTTTTCAGCTCCTCGCTCTGTCCTGCCAGTGGGCAGGCTGGGGGTGCAGCAAGAGCTGGGAGGGGACAGACCCAGGACAGCTGACCCAAACTGGCCAAAGGAGTATTCCATACCATCTGACATCATGCTAAACAATATATAGGGGTGGCTAGCTGGGATGGGGGGGCCAGCTGCTCGGGAATAGACTGGGCATAGGTCAGCAGGTGGTGAGCAATTTCATTGTGCATCACTTGTTTCATACACACTATTATTATTATTATTATTATTATTATTATTATTATTATTATTATTA
>CM021766.1:58654128-58675233 GCA_011076525.1 Nettapus auritus | reverse complement strand
CTGTGCTTCAGAAAACTGTTCACCTTGACATCCCTCATAGAAGATCACAGAATCACAGAACTGTAGGGGTTGGAAGGGACTTTGAAAGATCATCGGGTCCAACCCTACTGCCAAAGTAGGTTCCTCAGAGCAGGCTGCCCAGGTAGGTATCCAGACGGGCCTTGAATATCTCCAGAGAAGGAGAGTCCATAACCTTCCTAGGCAGCCTGTTCCAGTGCTCCGTCACCCTCACCATGAAGAAGTTCTTTCACATGTCGGTGCAGAACTTCCTGTGCTGCTCTATCTTGCGGCCACTGCCCCTTGTCCTATCCCCACAAACCACTGAGAAGACGTTGGCTACATCCTTCTGTCTCCCACACCTCAGGTATTTGTACACATTGATGAGATCAAAGATGTTCTGATAAACCCAGAAAAAAATGCATAGTTGCCCCCTCTACTGCCTGAAAGACAATAGAGCTGGATGTCTTGCTGAATCACCCTAGTTACAAGCATCAACCTGTGTTTTGCTAAGGTGGGAACAAAATATTAACAGTAAAGCACTGAAGGGGACAAATTGTTTTAAGGGGTATTATACGTGATCACACAAAAGGAACAAAAACCAACCAAACAAAAAAGACACGTCCTCTTGCAGCCTGTGGTAGTCTGAATGAAGCATGCTGGGGGATTAAGGAAGATGACAATCTTTTAGAGCAGCTGAAGCTGAACCATATTTTAATACATAGTCTCTCTTTTAGAAAATATGGTTGTGCTGAGAATAACAAGTGATAACTGTAGGAGGGACAAAAAAGCAAAGCTGAGAGCTGATGTAAGGATTCCCAGCTTCTTAACTTTATGGATGACATAATTGCTGTCACCACAATCCATCGATGCGAAGAGGCTGGAAGCAAGCTGGCAGGAATACAAATTTTTCAGTGACTTGACTTATTTAACTGTCCTTTTGAGCAATGTTAGGACTCATATAGGCTCCCCATAGAACACATACTGTATATCCTCCCTATAAAATATGATGAAGCACAGATCTTTTTGAGCACATTAGCAACCAGATCCAAAACAAGAGGGCTATAATTTTACAGTTACTGTGCATGATCCATTCCCCCGCCCCTTTTTTGGCTGTTACTTTTTAAAGCATGAAATATATCCTGTACTCTAACCCTTCCTGAAAAGAATATATTATGAGTGCTTCTGTGTAATGGATGGAACTTTCTAAAGATTTCTGTTATGTTTCTCATCTTTCCAGTCTTTTTCAAATAGTTTTGAGAGTGAGACAAATCAAAATCACTTGAACTAGGACATGGAAAAGGAGGAGCAAGAATTTAGTGCACTATGTACTATGATTTAAATGACTATTAGGACCTTCTGTGGTTTCAACAATACTAACAGTATGCTGGCAACTTTGATTCTGATGCAAGGAAATAAAGTAAATGCTTTAATTGCCAAAAACAACTTTTTTTTTTTTTTTTTCACTGCCGTTGACTGTGATTCTGCACCACCTAAGAGAAGTGGAATGGAAGTCCTGTCTGTTGTACTACATAGCAGTGCTTATGCTCCTAGAAAGTAGGAAGCACTGCTTTGCAGTGGAATCTCCAGAGGCTGCCAGTTCCATTTTTTCTTCTAACAGTTTTCCAGAGTTTGTAAGCAAATCAGCATTTATTTATTTATTTATTTATTTATTTTACTGTGCAGATATTAACAGAGCATTGTCCCAGAGGTTTGTTGCCTTAGGACCTGTCTCCTTTGGCTGAGGTTGCACTTCCATTTTCTTGGCAGCAGCTAGGAAAACTGTTAAGCTTGTAGAGCATAGAGAACCTACTGTCTTATCCCAAAACAAGTTGCAGAGATGGCATGGCAAATTTATAACTTCTCATGTCTCTTATAGACACCTCCTGTTGAATAGACCTGACACTGATGCATATGGGAAAGGAGTCTGATGGGAGGGCACATAAAAAATACTCAGTATTTGATGTTTGAAATTACAGGTGGCCAGCTGACTGAAGCCCCTCCTTGTCACAGGCCATGGAGACAATATCTCACGCATTTCAGTAGTTGAAATTTCAAAAGCAAGCCATGTGGTTCTAGTCAGGAGATATTTTGATCCATTGAGTGAATTACAAAGAACAATCCAGTAGGAATTGGCCTGAAATTCACTCATCTATCATTCAATATGTAACATGTTTTTTGCATTATGATTCATGCTATCATTGCAATTGCTCTAACTATCAACTGATAGCTGACAGTGGGAGACAACCTAAATCTCAGGATAAATATGGCTACCTTCATTGCTTTCAGAGGAGTTGTGCCTGCTACTCTCCATCAATTAATTTAATTAGCTTTCTGAAATGCCACACAGTTTTTTGTTGCATTTTTTTGAGAGAAGACAGGGATTTTAAAGGATGTGTGAGTCTTCCCTCTGGCTATGTAGCATAAACTAGTGAGTATTGCGGTACAGGGGAAAAAAACATATGCTCTTAGAGTGAAATCCCGGTCAGGGCTAGGATCTCTGCTTCAATGAGGGAAGTTTCACTTTCAAAACCAGCAACCAAAATATGAACAAACTTCAAAGTTGACAATAAAGATAATCAGTTACACATAAAAGATACTGACTCTTTTCATCTCTGTAGAACAACCTGAGATAATTACTTTAACAAAATAGGTGAAATGACAGTTCTCAAAGGTCTGCTCTTTGAACGTCATCTCTATACATTAGTGTTTACTGTGTTTTCTTACCGTGTTCTTTTTTTGCACACAAAACCCCTGTTGCCTGCAGAAAAAAAAATTTGAGAGCCCAAAGAGGATCAGGTAGAAGCTAGGTGTGGACATACCAGCTGTGTTTTCTGAACATGATATATCATTCTCATGTTAGTTTTTCATCTTTCTGGCTCAGAGAGTATGCTTTAAGAGAAAGCAGTGTAGCTGGTGTATGTCGCTGGGAAACAGCACAGATGTGTGTTGAGGACAGGCAGTTTGCAGCACTCTGCTATTTGTTTTCACAACATGTGTGTGTCATGGAACTGCACATACATAATTCAAATGCAAGTGGAAGCCAGCTTCCTGAGCATCTCTGTTGAATTGTAGGGTCTGTTTAACTCTGTAGAAGCTCACAGTGGCAAAGGGCAAAGGTAGTTAGAAATGCCCTTGTCTTTCCTGCAGGTCACATTTGTTTAAATTCCAGTTCCTAATCTGGCCTAGTGTTCTCAGAGAAGTATCTTTTAAAACTTCCAGTAATATTAATAGGTGATGAAGCTAACATGTTTCAGTTTTGCATGGCAAAGGATTTCCTTAGTTGAACTTTTAAGTATGTACACCACCATTTTCTATCACCTATCACTACAGCATATTTGTTGTATAAGAATGATGTCTCTTCATTCCTCCCACAGCTACCTTTCATTCTTTGCCAATCTACATAATGAATTTTGGAGGATGAATGAAGAAGCTCTGTCTGGGTTCTTAATGAAAGCTCCCTTTTTATCTTATCTTCCACCCTCAAAGAAACTTTCTGATAAGTTTGTTTGTTAGAGAGAGTAAAGTGTTTGCTTCAGCTCTGGTTTAATGATGATACAGAACTATAAAAGAAAACAACCAAAAAAGTCATGGAAAATGATTCTTGGTCAGAGCCACAGCTGGAAAAATATTCCTGCATTTCTACAATTACTCACTTAAACCTTGCAATTGACTTCATCATTTGAGATTGCTTGGTACATAAAATATAGGAAAATAGTTTACCCTCAGAATATTTGCAAAAAGAGCAGTCTGGACTTGGAATCATTCAGCTCAGTTCAGGTTTTAACTATCTAATCTTATTGGAGTTTTCTGCTTATTTTTTGCTTGCCTGTTTGTGGTGCAGGACATAAGGAATTCAACCACAAATGTGTGCTCTCTTGTGCTTGTTACTCTATGTGTGTAAGAAAATGATGGTCCCTTCCTCTACAAGTTTAAGCTTAAGCCTACACTGTGTCTGGACATCTCTGAGTATGTGTTTTCTCACCAGAATTCTTGTTGAAATAAAAAGACTTTGGACATTTGTCCAGGATGTCTGAATATCCCAGAGGCAGTGGGTCTGATCAGTCTATGGGGCATGTGGAAAACACATTAAGGCACAGACTTCTGGTCTGTATTTATTCAGTAAACTGGGCTCAAATCACTGATGCAGAACATCACTGATAGGTCCAGCATTTAGGAGGTGCTGTGAATGCACCGCTAAGTGTAAAAATAAACTTCCCAACCTATGGGGCTGAAGTCTTGGGGCCACAGTCTGAAACATCACAGCAACAGGAGAAGCACAGTGACTTGCAACAAGTGGTTCAGGAAGAATCTACATACAGCCAAAAAGAGAAATATATTCATGAGCAGAAAGACAATATAGAGCTTTGAGACTTACTTGAACCCTATTCAGAGGATTGAAGTGATGCATATGCCTTATGCTGGTCCTCCACAGAGGAATGAAATGAATCCACTGTGAATAGTTTTGAATGGAGAATGAATATTTAAACCACATGGAGACAACTGATGAATAGAAAAAGAGGATAAATTATCAAATTAATTAATATTAGTAGTGAGTGCTTACAAACACTGTTCATCAAGGACTAGACCTTTTATCGCTCTGACTGGGTGGGCGTTTGCTGGTTTGAATTATCTTTGCAAGAAAACAATCATCAAAGAAGGCAAAACATATTTTAAGAAGCACTTTTAATACTGCACAACTCAGAATAAAATATTGCTGTTGTTTAATACAGCTATCATAGTCATAATCCTGAATATATAAAAGTTAGACTCTTGGCCTGAAAACAGAGCAGTATCCTATTCCAGAATATTTATTTATTATGAGGATTTTCAGTCAAATATAATGTATTTGTTCATAACAACCTGGAACATAGCTGCCCCATAAAAGTGGAAGAGGGAGCAAGCCAAACACTAATGTTTGAAGTTCTGTGAAGTTTGTGAAGAAGTACTGAATAACTTATTTATTTATTTATTTTTAAATTAGTACTATTAGATAAACGATAAACTCTCAAATGTAAAACAAACAGAAAATAATTCAAAAGTTCTATACTGTAGTCCAGAAGATTTTGGTGTTGCCCTAACTTCTCTTTTTGAATACTGTAAAAACCCCTCTATTTGAATCACTTTCAGCTCCTTTAATACATATTACTTTCACTTTTAATTCTGAGGTTTTGTGTAAGGCTTGAAGTCAACAAAAATGTTTTAGGGTTATTTTGAGTAATCTTAAATTATTTTAACATTTGTTGATGAAAAACGTCATGCTTGTATTTCATGAACAAAACATATATCATTTATTAATCATAACCAGAAATTTCTGCAGTGTAATATTTGCCCATTCATTTTAAACATAATAATTTCAAGAACCATTATACTTCATTAATAAAGCTTTTGTTCTTGCAGTTTGTAAATTCTTGCATCTTAAGGAAGAGGGAAGCTTTGAAGATTTCGAAGTGTTTAAACATACTCAGATTATCAGGCGAATGTAGACCAATGGATAAAAAGGCAGCTTTCAATCTTTGGTTTTATGAACTGCACAAAAAAAAAAAAAAAAAAAAAAAAAAAAAAAGTAGTTCCAGATGGAACTATTATGTTTATTTGACTTAATTTCTCAGTAAATAAGTTATTCAACTCTTTTTCCCATCTCCTTTCTAGATTTCCCAGCTTTAGTTGTGGTCTGTCTTCCTTGGCTGGCACCTTGTATAGTGTGATTTTACTTCTTCCCCAATTTCTTCCCCACACCTCCTCCCAGAATCAATGGTAGTAGCTTAGGCCATTCAACAGTGAGCTCTGAAAATCATAGAAACATTTAGGCTGGAAAAGACATCTAAGATAATCAAGTCCAACTGTTTGATATCTCTCTTAACTGTCTACTGTCAGAATAGCAGTCCATCCTTAGATAGTTAAAGTAGTCATATTAATATTTAGTATAAATTTAAAAACATAGATTATGGTTCCACCTATGCCAATTCACTAAAAAGAGATATTGCTCCTCCCGCTCAATAGACACTCAGATTATTTTTCAAAGCTTACTTTCCTTTTAGCTAGATTGTGGGTTTTAATTACAAGCCTTTGGTTTCAATGTACTATAGTGTCATTGGCATTACACTACATTATATTGGCTATTACATTACATTATATTGGCTATTGGCATCATCAGCACTTAGAATTTCTCTGTAATAGCATTGCAGTTCATGCAACACAAATCTTCTCAGTTAGGAAGAGACTCTGACCTGTGAACTAGGAAAAAGTCCACGTGCTGTGGTCTAGAGGGTAGAGATTGCAAATATAGCAAATAAATGGTTCAGAGATAAGAAATGTGCTCTGAAGCAATTTTAGCTGCTCCAATAGTCCAGAAGATGAAGCAGAGCTGAAGAAGATGGAAATGTTCACAAAAACTAACCTGAGAGGAAAGTTGTTGAACCTTCTCAGGGACAGAAGCATGGGAGCTAGCAGGGAATTTACAGCTAGCATGTGAATCCAAAAATCCCACAGGGATTTCAGCAGGTAAGAGCAAAAGAGCCAGGACTGAGCATGAAGATTGGAGCCCTCTCTCTGACTTCCCTGTCAATGGCCATCTCATTGCAGACACCTGCCTCCCTCCCTATGGCTTGTGCATTGCACTCCCCCCCCCAGGGGACAGGTGATATCCGGTGATATCCTCCATTCTCTTCACAGGGCCCTTTTATCTCATCTGCACATTTTATTCTTTTTCCTGTTAGTTACTAACTTGCTTCTTTGTATTACTTTTTTTTTTTTTTTTTTAACTGTGCCACATTACATTGTATTTAACTTCTGTATGCCTTAAGTGCTTTTTTGGCTCTTCTTCCTTTATTGGAAAAAAAACAACATTGCATATTAGGTTTCTGATAAGCTGATAGACATGTACCCTGAGTCAGCCATGCTGTGATATTAATCAACCTGTGTTATGCAATGATTACATCTATCAGCACAGCACAAGTTACTCTTCCACAAATAGTGCAGACTTTCACCTGGTTGTTACCTTACAGCTTTTTCCCCTTTTATTTTCTTCTTTGGGTTTTTGGTCGGTTCTCATTTTGATGTTCTTTTGTGAATGTCAAAATCAGGTTTACCTTTTAATTTTCTTCTTTATTATATTATTTATCAGGAAAACAAACAAACAAACAAACAGACAAACAAAATACAAGCTTGTACAGCTGAACTTCCAAATGTCCATGATGCAACAGACAAAACTTTCTCAAATGGTTATAGAAGTTTTCTTTTCTTGTAAATTGCATCATGACTGCTTTGAAACCCAGTGCAAATAATTAAAAAGTGGCAGAACATTTGTTGCAAGACCATCTTTAACATATTAAAATCACTCCTGAAACAATACTGGCTATGGACAAAAGGTAGTGTTTCAAGAAGAAAACACAGAAGAAAATAAAGAATTGGCCTGCCACTCCCAACACATGCATGCGCAGGCTGCCACAACATTTTTGTAGATTGTCCCATCTTGAAATCACCAGAATGCAAAATGCACACTTGTTTTGTTTTCCGCATTTGAAGAAGATAGATGATGTCAGAGACTGCCTTTTTATAAATGATTTTCTGTAACACAAAGTGGATTCAACAAACAGGTGAACATAGCTTTGGGCATCACTAATTCATAAGCCATTTTACTGCTGGTGGATATGGAGAGACATGGTACCCTGACTTTGTCTCTGGAATTGTATGGAAATTTAAGTATGAACATTGCGTGGCAAGAAGGGTTTTCTCCTGTGTGCATAGCAGATACAGTGTCCCAATGCAATGTCCTACAATTCCTGGTCTAGGACTTCCATAGATTTATCACTGAAAGTCACCAGATAGTGACATATACAATCATTAAGTTTGGAAAAGACCTTCAATCACCTGGTCCAATCATCACCCTACTACAAATATCACCTAGTAAACTATGTCCCTAAGCACGAGGTCCAACCTTTCCTTGAACATCCCCAGGGATGGTAATGCCACCACCTCCCTGGGCAACCTGTTCCAATGCCTGACTACTCTTTCTGAGAAGAAATGTCTCCTAATTTCTGACCTGAACCCTCCCCCATAGTGCAACTTGAGACCATTCTCTCTTTTCTTATCTCTAGTTACTTGTGAGAAGAGGCCAACCCCCATCTTCCCACACCTTCCTTTCAGGTAGTTGCAGAGAGCAATAAAGTCTCCTCTGAGCCTCCTCTTCTCCAGACTGAACGATCCCAGCTCCTCATAGCACTTGTGTTCATGGCCCTTCACCAGCTTCGTAGCCCTTCTCTGGATACACTGCAGGGCCTTCATGTCCTTCTTACATTGAGGGGTCCATAGCTGAACACAGAACTCGAGGTGCAGCCTCACCAGAGCAGAGTAGAGGGGAACAATCACCTCCCTGGCCCTGCTGGCTACACTATTCCTGATACAAGCCAGGATACCATTGGCCTTGTTCACCTGGGTGTACTGCTGGCTTATGTTCAGAAAAGTATCGACCAACACCCCCAGATCCTTTTCCTTTGCACAGCTTTTCAGACACTCTGCCCCAAATGATCTATAAGGCACCAGAAAAAATAAAAATAAAAATAATAATAATAAAAAATATTCCAGTGTAACAGCAAATCTATTCTTAATGTTTTTCACTGGTGGTGTCTTCCTGGCCTGATTTAAGTAACTCCTCATGAGGTTCTGACAGGGTGAGAAAAAATATAATAGATCTGGGATACTAACTAGTGCAAAATAGTTTAATATTTAATTCCCAACAGTGGAGGTATAAAAGTCTATAACTGTAAGGAAGTATAAGGCCTATAACCAGTGAAGTCCAATGTACTATAATTACAAAAGTCCTGTTACTCATATCTGAGCAATAATATACTTTTTTAGCAGCTCCCATAAATTTCTGGACTTCGCCTCTTATTGCTTTAAATATATGAATTAATTCTTAATCTTTTCTACATGCTTTTGTATATTTGTCTAGTATTGAAGGTAATGTGAGGTTTGGCTTTTTGTATGTCTTACAGAAGAAAGATTACCTGTTTTCCCCATTCCCCCATCTAATGCTGTTGTCTGTTATTTACTTATTTATTTTTTCCTCTGTGGAGATACAAGATCAAAGATATCCAATCCACATTAAGGAACTTAACTGGAGATTTTCTACTGGAAAAGGGGTGTCTGCCAATTAAGAAAATCCTTGAGTTACATATGGAGGAGGAGAACAATTTTGTCTTCATACGGTCTAGTTTTACATACCTTTAACAATCTGGGGGCCATTGCCTACCTTACCTGAAAATCCCAAACACTACAGCAGCTCTTTGGAGAATTCTCTCCTTCACCTACCCTCCAACCGGGCCTTCATCTCTTTACTTGATGCTGTTTTGAAGACATAAATAAGATCAGCCATTGTGTTCCTACCTTTGCCTTCAGGAGTTGTGGATAAACATGCAGGCCTGGAAGGGGCAGCCTCTCTCACTTTAGATGTAGACCTGGTGTGTTTCCAACCACATGAAGTGTTTCCAGAAGTATAATTTAAAGCTAATTCAGTTCCAGGTCTAGGCTGAAGTTTAAACTTTTTTTTTTTTTTTTTTTTTTTTTTCCTTAAACTATATTCAACACCTGTTTGCATCTGCAGATCTATGTAAATTAAAATTATTATTATTTTTTTTCTTTTTTTTTGAGGCAGGGGCAGGGGATGTTTTAAGTTAAGGGAGAGGGAGAGGCAAGGGAAGGAAAGGAAAATGATAATGATGCTGGAATTCTATTTTATTTTATTTTTTAAACAAGTCATCCCTTTCTCCCCCTCTCCTCCACCCACACTCTGTCAATAGTTTTGGATCCACAAAAGTATAGCAGACTTGACTGATTTAGGCAGGAAAAAATGCATAATGCTTTCTCTATAATTTACATTAAAACAAAAATAATATGCTAAATATAATAGTGTAATACCCAGGATGATTACCCTTTCAAAGGGATATACTTTTGCAGAAATTACTTCATGTGTAAAAACAAAAGGGATTTTTTTACAGAACAAACTGCCTGATAGTTTAATATATCCCACACGTAATGACTCCTCTGAAACCTTGCAGTATAGGCCAAATGTGACTTCTGAATGTATGCAAATGAACATTACTGAGGTAGTTATGAAGAGTCCATCTCATATCATCTCAGAGTTAGGAGCTATGTTGGTGATTCTGACTGTAAATGCTCATATGTTACTGTGAACTCAAATTTAATTTGACATACTGGTCATTGTAATCACACCCAACTGAAAACCAAGAAACTTACCTGTCAGGTACATAATGAAATATATTACAGTTTCTATAATAGATTCCTGTAACTAACGTACTTTTTAATAAGCTGCTCGTGACTACTTTATCTTTGATATACTGCTATGGTAATCCCCCAGTTATGGGATAAACACAGATAGGATCTCATAGTCATGAAATATGGTTCTCTGATAACCATTTGTGTGAAATTAATCTCATTTGCAGACAGTACCATATTTCATTATCTTCTGAGTGTATTCAGTGGGTAAGAATCTAGATGGAAGCTTTAAAATGGTAAAACACAACAACAAAACAAAAGAAAACAAACAAGAAAACAACAACAACAACAAATAAACAGCAACAAACAAATAAAATAAAATACTTAAACTCAGGAAAAATATTCACTTGTCAGACCATTAATGACATGACAGTACTTCACAAGTCCACAAGATAGCTTCCATATATCAGGAGCTGGATTCAAAGATCCTTGTGGGATCTTAGCGAATATAACTTGAATGGAGTTGAGATTATAATAGACAATCAAGGCCATAATTAGGTTGGACCAAGACAGACACTGTAGCTTTTGCTGCCATACAGAAAAAGAGATTTAGGTCTACTGGAGACAGGACAGTGGGATGGAAAATCCTGGTGGAGGTGAGAATGTAGAAGGGTAACAAGCTGGAAAAATGATAAGAGAGATCAACATGTACTTCCCTGAAGTACATAGCCTAAAGGAATTTCATTTCACTAGTAATGATGTCCAAGGATTGTTGCCATTGTGGGCAGTGTTGAAAGTAATTCTGTGCTCCATAAATCAGATGTGATTCCAGATTTTAGTATAGATCTCTATCCAGGTTTTCCTAAGAAGAATCAGGGATTGTGTTTCAAACTACAGTATCTCAGAGCTCCATTTATTTTATTTTATTTTTTATTATTCTTCCTCACCAATGGAGAGTTTTGTGCTATTATCTCCCATGTGTGGTAGTATTCAAGAAAACTCAGCGCCAATTTCTTTTCAGTGTTATAATTTAGAAATTTTCTTTTTATATTTTAAATACGTGATAGCTCTGGATATCTCTAATCAGGTAACTAGAAGTCTTTTGGATTTTGAGTACTACCATACTGTAACTATATTAAGACTTCTCCTGTTTCAGCCAGTTGTACCTGTAAACTGGAAAAAGAAGAATGTGAGAACAGCAGTGTTATTTTAAGCCAAATCAAAAACTTACCTGTTTTTTTTTTGTGTGTGTTTTATAGGAATCAGGCTGTGAAGAATGTTTTTTTCACCGATAGAGTCAAAGTATGTCAGATTTTTTTTCAGTACAGTAAATGCTTTGTTAAAACAGTTAAGATATATCTTCCTAATTATCATCAAATTTCCTCTGCTTTGCCTCTCTAATTTCTGTGCATAACAAATGAAACATGCTTAGTACGTTCTCAGCTGTGTATTTGTTCTTATCTTCATTGTCCTCACATCAGGAACAAAGGGAAAAATCAAATGTAACTGTTGGTGATAGCGATGTTAGTGGCAGCTTTGGAAGACCTTTTATGGGCCTTCTGCGTTGCTGAATGCAAGTTCCTGGTTAAATGTTTGTCTGAATGGAAGACAATATTTCAGATATTTGCTGCTGTTTCATTGTTTTGCCTTTTAAAATTGGTATGAACTGAGGAAAAGTAAGAATTATTATTGGTGATGCTAGGCTATCCTTAGCCTAAAAATGATGGTGCATATAACTACAAACAACAAACGTTTTTTCTTTATTCTTTAACTGTCATGTTTCTACAAAATATATCTATTTTCTAGGAAGGCATAAAAACTATATTGTGTGGGTAAATTAACAAAGTCTTGATGGAACCTCTTAAACTTCCTATGTATTTGATAAATGCTTAGTAACTTTCTCATTAGGTTTCCACTGCTATCTGAGATTTTTGACTGCTGTACAAAATATGGGAACATGCTTTTCTCAGTTAGGGTTAAACAACTGTCAAGAATAAATATATGCATATCTTAGATCAAGTTGTTGGTGGGCTATTTTCT
Organism: Nettapus auritus; assembly: GCA_011076525.1. Taxonomy (NCBI): domain Eukaryota; kingdom Metazoa; phylum Chordata; class Aves; order Anseriformes; family Anatidae; genus Nettapus; species Nettapus auritus. The sequence goes on along the minus strand of CM021766.1, from coordinate 58,662,960 downwards.
GTAACTATTTTTACTGTGATATTTTCTTCTATAATAAGTTTGCTGACAAGTTATTTTTCCCCACAGGAGTAGTAAACTCATGGAAATTAGAGATGGAAAAGACCTATTAGATCATCTTGTCAATTTTCCTGCCAACACAAGATTGTTCCTTGCAAAGAGTTTTTTTTCAGTATTCCTCACTGCTGAACCATGTAAACAGTTAGCATATGCATTTTCTGATGTAACAGCAGCAGTGAGCAATGAGGATTTACTATTTAATTTATTTTTTGCAGGTGAGTGTGGTTAGAAACAAGTTTGAAAGAAATTCAGGGCAATTCTTTACAAAGTAAGGAATATTCAGTGAAGTGGGAGTGAGTTTCTCTTAACTTCATTCACAAATTACCAACATTGAGGTAATGATGCTTGATTATTTTTATTTGCAAGACATGATTGTTGCAAGGTTCTGGCTGCACATAAAAAATATACGCATTGGGCCCTATTCCTCTGGCCATCACACATAAAAACTTCTTACTTAGGAATGTAGTACCACAGATTGTATTGAGGCTAGTCATAGGAATAAGAGCTGTTTGTACAAGTAATACATTTCAGTAAAAATTGTATTAGCTATGAAGAAAAGTTTTAGCTCTACTGGTTTTATCCATTGGAGAGGTAACTTTGAGAGCTCGGTAGCAAATTTGTTTTCTGTTCCGGGAAAACTTTCATGTAATCAAAAATGTTCCCATTGCATAGTGGTGGAGGAAAAACAACAACTTCCAAAGTTTTCCATCTAGCAGAGAGAGTGTGGGTGTACTTGTGCACTAGCACAAACACGCAGACCAGCCAACACCCCTGTGCTCAGGGCACATATCCAGCTCTGTGCTATCTTCCAGCAGTCTCATGATGGCTATTCCAGGGTGGGTCACTCCCAGGCTCCTCTTTGCAGCTATGGGAGCTTATCCAGTGTTAGCTCATCCACATCACCTAATTTTTTTGTGCAAAGCAGGGCAGCTGCAGTGAGAGTAAGTGCCTCCAGGATGGTCTTATATTTAGAGCCTTAAGTGAGATGTGAGCAACTATTTGAAAAGGAGCTCTGAAGCCAGGTCTCGCATCCTTGGTGAGCACTGTAACCACCTGCGAACCGTTGGCTGTCCTTGATCCTTACACCACTTTGGATCACAGATTCACACTGAGACTCCAAGGCTGTTTTTTATAAGAAAATCTAATGATAACTAGTATGTTCCCACAGTGTGTTTCAGCTTCAATGAATTTGCTCCATTTTTTCCTTTAAAACTTGTTACACTGAAATATTTGCCACCAGCTCCATTTTTCCAGATTGTCAACCTGTAATGTCTTATGCTAATAGCATGGGAAAAGGGTGTTCTAAGACTGAAAACAACCTACATAGCACTGTTTTGAATCCAGAAACTCTGGCCTGTTCAAAAAATAAAAGTTCTGCAATACCAAGAGGCATTAAAAGTACCAAAAGGTCTCGTGCTAGTCCCTTTCCTCAGGTGGTATTTTTGGGTATTTAGGTATGCCTGTTTACATGGATTATTAGGAGGAAAAGGAATATGTGAACTTTGCCATGACTAGCCATGCTGTCCTTACAAGAAGTAACAAAACCATGGATCTGGCTGGGCTGCTGCAGATAGAGTTGTCTCTGTGAATGTATTCCAACACCAATGTTATAGCCAACTTCATCAAAACAGATTTTCCGCCTTACATATTCACCATTACATGATGTTTCTAAAACGGATCAGGGAAAAACACATGGATCAAACTGAAACCAATGACTGCACTTCTTCAGTTAATTTTTGTTACTGGTTATGGTTGTTATTATTAGCTTCTATGGCTTGCAGTGGATTTTGCTTCATAATCTGTACTGTGACATTGAAATATGCAACCACTGAAATATGTGACATTGAAATATGCCATAACAACTTTTTTTTTTTTTAGTGATGTGTGTGCTTGCTTTTGTTTTAACTTTTTCTAAGTACATGACAATAGTTTTAATAATATATTTTTAAAGTATAATTTTGTCTGACTTCCAGACGAATATGTATCAAAAGACACAGTGTGCAAAATACATGGTGATCTTCATCTAAAAGTATTGGATTGCTTGGTATGTAAAAAATTCAGGAAATTGTGCAAATATTTAACGTATTACTTCTTGAGTATAAGATACATCAGAACTGATACCTTATAAAGAAGACTGCTGAAAAGCAAGAAATACTAAGTGTTGCCTATGGCCTTTATAATTAGGATTTTTTTTAACAATTATTTTAGGTCTTACTAAGGGCTTTTAACTACTTGATATTTTGAAGGAAGTTTTAAATCTTTGTCTTGCAATGCTGCTTTATCGACAGATATGCATTATCTGCCTCTGGCTGCATATATTTTATTCTGTTGCTTTGCCTCTGGGATCTCTTAAAAAGCTGTCTGAAGAAGTCCAACTATAAAAGTAGCCTCTTTGCTCATTTCACTGGTTATTCTTTAATGCTGCTCACCTGCAGGATCATTTTGAATTCAGTGGGAACGTATCCTTTCATGGAGAAGTGGAAGCTGGTTTCTTTTAAATAGCAGTGCTTGAACACATGCATACACATACTCTGAATATTGCCTTCAGCAGTCCAGAGTACTGGGTAACTATAAATAAATATGAATACATAGTTTTGTAACACAAATTTGTGAAATTGCTAACAGGGATTTTGATAGAGGGGGGAAAGTTAAGATTTGATGAAGTGAAGATGGAGGGAAAGGCAACCCTGGGTCCAATGAGTTAACAATGCTAGTAACTGACATACTAATATGACAGATTTTTCAGTTTGTGCCCATTGCCTCTTGTCCAATCACTGGACTCTGAAAAGAGCCTGGCTTCATCCTCTTCGCATCTTCCTTTCAGGTATTTATATACATTGATAAAATACCCTCTGAGCCTTCTTTTCTCCAATCTGCACAGAGACAGCTCTCTGCCCTTCCTCAGTTGAGAGGTACTTCAGCCCCCTAGTAACCCTTACTGGACACTTTTCCACGTCTATATATCGCTCTTGTACTGGGAAGCCCAGAATTGGATACAGCAGTCCAGATATGGCCTCACCAGTGTTGATCATAAGGAAAGGATCACCTCCATCAACATTCTGGCAATTATTTTTCTCACATAACCCAGGATGCCCTCACCTTTCTTTGCTGCAAGGTTGCCTCAGCCTGCATGGACAGCTTCTTGCTCACCCCAGGACCTTGAGTTCCCTCTCAGCAAATCTACTTTTCAGCTGTTTATACCCCAGCATATACAGTTGCCTGGGTTTATTCCTTCCCAGATGCAAGAATTCATATTTCCTTCTGTTGAACTTCATAAGATTCCTCAGCCCATTCATTCAGCCTGTTGAGGTTCCTCTGAAAGGCAACACAACCCTCTGGTGTGTCAGACACTCTTCCCAATTTCATATAATCTATGAACTTGCTGAGAGTGCACTCTGTGCCAGTCTCCGGGTCATTAATGAAGACGCCGAACAGTACTGACCCCCCAGTATCGACCCCTGGAGTATACCACTGGTGACTTGCTTCCAGGTGGACTTTGTGCCACTGATCACAACCCTCTGGGCCTGGCCATTCATCCAGTTTTTAATCTACTTATCTAACCTGAACTTTGTCAGCTTTGTTATGGGAGACTGTCAAAGGCTTTACTTGAAGTTCACGTAGACAACATGCACTGGTCTCCCCTCATCCACCAAGCTGGTTACCTCATTATAAAAGTCTATGAGGTTGATCAAACATGATTTCCCCTTTGTAAGTCCACGCTAACTACTCTTGATCACCTTTGTGTCTTTCATGTGTTTGGAAATGCTTTCCAGGAGGATTTTCTTCGTCACTTTCCAGGAACTAAGGTGAATCTGACTGGCATGTAGTTCCCTGGGTCTTCCTTCTCAGTGATGGAAGTGATATTTCCTCTCTTCCAGTCTTCACAAACCTCTCCCAGTCTCCATAACTGTTCAAAGATAATTGAGTGCCTTTGTAATGGCATTCTCAGTTCCCTCAGCACTTAGGGTGCAACCCTCCAGGCCCTGAGGACTTAAATATTTCCAGTTTAAGGGCTTCCTAACCTTGTTGTCTTTCACTGGGGTGAAGTCTTCCTTGAGACAGACCTTCCCTCTGGTTTTAGGGACAGATGAGAGAGAAATGTCAATACTGCAGTAACATCTTCACCACCCCCATTAGATTTTGCAGGTGCTCCCCAACAGAGATGGCACTTAACAGGTGTGGGACTAAAACCGGGGGTTGATAAATATTTATTATTACTTTTCCTCTGTCACAGATTTTATTACACGCCATTGAAATTAAAGCTGATTAGGATGTGTCATCTTTATCATTTACTCAAGGTAGTCTCTAGAGTAACAGAAAAGCAAAGAAGATATGGTCATACTATGTAAGGAACATGTCCAGGAAGTAGAAAAGAGGCACAAGGGAGAATGTCTATGCAAGTAGAATAGGCCAGAAGGAACTCCAAGGAACATTTAAAACTTCATTGCGAAACAGGTCTTTTACTTTCAGGCTTTGAATAGACTGACTCCTGCTCTTTAAAATCTGACCCACATATGTATATTTATATAAGATGAAAAGATTTTTCAAGCTCTTTAATATTTCAGAATACTATTTTGGGGATTGTATGTGGATGTTGTGAATCATGATCTTTTATCGGTTCAGGTTTGTTAGTATTCTAGCAGAAGACCTGTAATTTTCTCGTGGTCATTTATTGTGTTCAAGATAAGTATCTCAAATATTTATATTTAAGTTAGTGGAACCCAAATGCAATTTAAACCTTAAAACAAAAAGAAAAAAAAGTCTTTTTGTTGTTGTTGTTTTCGGTAGTTTTTGTTTGTTTGTTTTTTACAACAGTTGTCTTCCTGAAAGGTTCTAAAGCATGTAAAAAGCAAAAATTGTTTAGTAGTTACATTGTTGTGGTCCAGACATTTTTGCAAAGTAAAACAGCTTCTGTTGTAACAATACAGCATTAGTGCCCAACTTGAATTACATGCAGAATTTAAGTAGACAGCATAGAGTTTAGTTGAGTCATTTGGGACCAAATCTTGTTTTTCATGCTAATGCAGGTAGTTCTCATGACTTCAGTGTGACTTTTCATGTGATTGAGGTAAATTTAAAAAAATAGTTTTTTGAAGATAGTTTTTCCTCAACAAGTTTACAAAAGTGTTTGTTTGCTTTTTGTTTGTTTTTCAAATATGTGGCTAGATTTTAGTCTAGCACTTCACTCACTAGATATTTGTGAAGTGTTATTGATACTGCATTTGTGAGAGTAACATATATTCAAGAACAGAAATTACAAGAGCTAGGATGGATTGCCAAGGTTTGCTCCACGACAACTTCCATTCGTTTCAAGGGATTTGCAGATTCAATAAAATAATAATAATAATAATAATAAAAACGTGGTGAGCAAGAGCTTACTTAAAAAGTTTACTAGAATATGAACAAGCATGCACTGCAAAAATACAGGATGGCTGTATATGACTTTCTAGTCGTCTTGAATTTTACCCAGGTCTTAATCAGTGGAAGCGGTTCCTTAGCTTGTTCTCAAAGCTCTAGTCTCTGAAGTGCAGTTTTGATGGTAATGTACTTCCAAATAGAAAAGACAGTTTCCAACTAAGAGACAAACTGAATGCTTGAGTATGTGATGTGCTGAGAAAGCTAAGTAATGGTGACTTTTTTTCAAATTACTTTGTTCATGCTGAAGGCACTGTACTGACCTTGTTGCTGCTTTGTGCCCAGCACATCTGAGTGGGACCCATTATAACTCCTTTGCAAACTCACCCGCTTCATACTGAGATCCAGAGAAAAGCTTCCTTAAAGGTGACAGTGGAGAGATGGATCACCTATATAATTTCCAAAAAGCTACAGCCTTCTGCTAGGAAGACCTGCTGATAACTTACCCAAGCATGCTGGATAGGTACTCCCTTACCATTATCCTAGCAAGTGTATTTACAACGTCAGGTTTCTAACAGAGAAAATGAAGTTTATCTGGTATTGATAATACAGTACATTTTTTACAAGGAGGTATTGGATTTCAGTATTCCCCTTTCCACCTGCATTATCTTTTACAGATACCAAATGACAATTGCTTGCTGACATTTTACTGAGGACTGAGTGAAACGTTAAACAGTCAAGAGGAAAAATCCTTGCCTAGAGAAGCCAGTGGGAAAGAAAAAAAAAAAAAAAAAAAAAAAAAAGAAGCTCTCTTAGAGAGGTAGGGGGGCTAAAAAACAAACATGAAAATCATTCTTGCAGTTGAAGGTTTTCCCAGATATTTGAAAAATGTAAACTACTGGAATTTTACCCCATAGCTCATCTCCTGATCCCAATCTTCTGTTCTTTTGCTTGTTTGGTCTTTTGTTGTCATTGTTTCTTTAAAACCTGGGATATGTGGCCTTATCATATCTCAGGGTCTTGTGAGATCAAACTTAGGGGGGTATTTTCTTGACTGTGCAGAGATCTTTCTAGCCTGACAAGGCCAGCTTAAAAAGTCCTGAAATACAAAGGCATTGTCGAGGTTGCAAAAGGTTTCCAACAGATAAACTTTTAAACTCTGTTTTTGTTTTGTTCTGCTACTTTACTTTACCATGGCTCTTCTTTCACTAAATGTGCAAGTAAAGCTAACTTGGCATTTGCAGGCTCTCTTAAATTTTGAGTTCTGTTCGTTGTCAGCTGTTAGGCACCTTACTAGGGCAATGAACTGAGAGACGAAGAGAGTGAAAATGCAAATGCTGGCTGCAGAGGGAAGCATTTATCCCATCACAACAGCCCTTTGTTTTTCATGCATTTGGAGGGGGTATCTGGTTAAATGTCTGGCTACAACTAGCCATGGACACCTGACTTTCTCAAGGACAAAACTTGGTGAAATGCAAAGGTGTGCTTAAAGCTCTGGCTTGATGAAATAGAAATGCCATGGCTGGTGGCCGCTGCTGCTAGTAAAATTTGTGAAATCCATAGACTCCCTAGTTTAAAAACAAACAAACAAACAAACAAACAAAAAACTTCCTCTCACAAGACTACTTCATCTCTCCTTCTGATTCTTTAGAAATTAATGTACCCTATAAACTGTACTGTATCTTGATACATGTGGCAATATTCAGTACGGCTGATTTCCAAGGGCAGCTTCATGAAAAGGTGCATTGTATTTTAAAAGAAGTCAAAAGTTTTTACTAAAGATTTAGTTAGAGTAATAGAGGGACAAAGGTCATCCTCATCTTTCTCAAAAAGAAAAAAATTTCAAAACACCACAACTGAGAAAGTTGTGCACCACCTGTTTTTTGTATTAATATCACTATTCATGCTGTAGAGGTCTGTGCAGCTCACTGACGCCTGAGCTTGGCCCCTCAGCAGAAACTCAGCTCTATAACACCACCAGGCTCAATCTGGTCAGCAGAAGCATCTTCAGTGTCTTGCAGATGCGGCATTTCTGTCTGGTTTTCCCAGGATACAAGGAGATTCGCATGCAGGAGCACAGAGGGGAGCTTATTGCAAGCCAGAGGGTCATGCTGCCAGACAGTGCTGTGGAGGCAGTGATCCACAATTTTGGGGGGAAGGTACAGAGAGCATTACTTTAAAGCATCAACTCAGCACCCTAGGCAGTGAAGACTGCTCCATTCTGCTGCACATGGTATTACAGGGCCAAGCATCTCTGTTCTTCAGGATTTATGTTTTTGACATATCCCTGCCTGGCTCACTGCTTGAGAAGACTCACAGAATTGTAAGAAGGAATACTTTCATGAATGTGGTATCTGCTCTTGATTTAGGCTTGTGTATAATCTTCCTTTCCCACCACTGCTGCTGCTCATTCAAGTGTTTTTTTGTTGCTGTTGTTGTTTGTTTGTTTGTTTGTTTTTAAGGGGGAATAGCAGGAGGAACCCAGTAGCAGAAAAATTTGCTCCATAAACTATGGCATTACTGATGACTAAGCTTTACCCCAGCTGCCCACAGCAGCAACCTGTCTCACTTCCCCTGAGCCCTCCACAGCCCACAGTGTCTCGTGTTCTCTTTTTACACCCTTCACACCTGACCTTGTGCCTCCCTCTTTCCCTCCCATCCCTCCTGCATCCCCGCGTGCCTGCCAGAGGGGTGCGAGGCTCAGGGCAGTGCAGGGTTCTCTGCCTGGTGACCCATGGGTGCAGAACGGCAGGTGGGAAAGAGCCACTGCAAGCTGCCGAGGGTGTCCCCACAGCAGAGCCATGCAGCCAGGCTCTGCTCCTGCTCTCTCTCCATCCTTGGCTTTCTGGACTTTTGGAGGAACATGGTATCTTTGAGAGTGCTGCCTTCTCCCAGTCCTATCACACATAGTTCACACCAGTATCTAGGCTAAAATCAAGGAGGTGAGGCAAATGGGCAGAGAGTATAATGGTTCAAGCTCATCCCTTCACAGTGCTCAGGCTTGCAATGGTAGCTTTGCAGAGTAACTGGTGACCTGTTTATGGGTAAGAGGTTAGGTTAACCATTAACAGGGGAGTGAGGGGTTTGTGTTCCTCTACCTGCTTTATTTATTTTGCTGGGCTGTGCACATTGCCTCTGCCTCTTACAGCCCGTTCTCTGATGATGGCGAGCAGCACGGCACAGAGCCCTGTTACCTTGGAAAGAACAAGCGGTGCTGCACTAGGGTTCCCCTTGGCGCCTTTCCAATCCTGTTTCTGCAAGGCTGGACACCTATGAAATTTCCATTACATCAATATAGTAGTTATTGCAGCAAAACACAGATCATTCAGTGGTGTTACAGAGTTTGTTTGCACTGCCTTATTCTTTTCTTTCCTTCTTTCTTTCTTTCTTTCTTTCTTTCTTTCTTTCTTTCTTTCTTTC